>CM053785.1:65331547-65976547 GCA_028749045.1 Cupressus sempervirens
GTTCAATTCCATGCTCTAGTAGAAAAATCCAAGGAAGATCTCAACTTGTGCTCGCACGCCCACCAAGCAATCTCCTTATTTCCTAAGCCTTAGCTACTAGCCCTTCTCAAAATTTGCTCTTCCACTTCATCCCCTTTTCCAAGGTAGATGATCTCATAATGACTTAAGACTCCACAAAACACCCCTACTTATACCCAACTAAATCACAGGTTGGCCTATCTCAATACAAACTAAAATAAACCCTTGCATTAAATTCCCATGCAAGCCACAAGTCAGCTGCAACACAAAGTAAATACATATAAAAAAATTAAATGCCAAGGTTAGCTCACACTATAGACAAGTTAGGCACCATAGAGACCAAGATATGACTGAGTGTTAGAAACCACCACCGAGCATTAGCAAATCTCCCGAGCATAACCGAGCCCTTTATCGATCGAGCCAACTCAAGTAACACTACTATCAAGTTCCTAGTGCAAACCGAGCCAAAGTATATGTCGAGTTCCTCCTTTGGTGATTGAGTCCCTTCAATGATCGAGCTACTCGATCAATATTGTAACCAACATCATCAAGCTCCCAATGCATGTTGAGTGCCTTCAATAACCAAGTACCTACTCCTTCTTTGACCAAGTCACAAATCTTTCTTTAACTGAGTTCCTCAACTCCAAAGCCAAACCACACCATCCTGCAAGATTTCCAAAAATCCTACAATGCTCCTACATAAGACACCCCGAGTTCAAAAAGATGTTCTTAATAACTAGAAGAAAATCTCCTAGGATTCAGCACATAAGTCCCAAATTGGTTCTTCACATACATATCCTCAAATTCCTCTAGTTGTACACTCTTTCCCTTGATCTTCTTCTACTTCTTCACATCCATCCTTAGTGTTCCATGAGTCTGCCTTCCATATTGATCTCTAACCCTCTCAGAATCCTTCAACTCAACTCAACTACCAATACTCAGGTTCCTCCTACTGATCTTTTCATTCTGTAAGGGAATTAGGGAATGCTTTCTACCACCTTTCACAATTGTAAACATAATCATGCACAACCCTGAAATCATACTGCCAAGGTCTACGAAGAAATAAATGACAATTTTTCATGTCCACAATATCACAGAATACTTGATCCTTATACTACCCAATTTTGAAATCAACAAGGCATTTCTCCCTCACTTCCAAAGCATGCTCACCTTGTAACCAGCCAATCCTATAAGGATAAGGATGTCTCATTCTTCTCAAACCAATTTTCTAAACCATCTCCTCAGCAACAAGGTTGTTAGTACTACCACCATCCACAATCACATTACAAACTTCACCACAAAACTTACAACAAACCTTGAACAAACTAGTCCTCTAATAAGACTCCAGTGTCCTCTAACCAATTTGTCCTCACTGAACTAGTAAATTCTCTCCTTACTCAGGTTGACTGTCATGATCCTCAACCTTATTCACAATGACATCTCTTTTGTCACTAGACTTAGGACATTCATAAGATTTGTGTCCTAGTTCACTACATCTATAGAAAGTGCCCTTAAACTCACCTCTACCTATCCTTCACTTTTGATCAATAGGTTTTGTTTCATCTTGAGCGCTTGGTTTAGCTTTTTCTAAGCTATCCTACTTCTCCTTCCCTCTAGAATTACCTTGACTTTTCCTCTTCAACTTATCTTCTTCCTTCAAGGCATACTGGTAAGCATCCTCAACTAAATCAATCTTCAACATGCCAACCCCATCTTGGATATTGAATCTCAAACTATTAATGTATTAATCTACATTCTCCTTTGAAAATCTATACCCAAATTGAATAGTCAACTTGTAGAACTCCTCAATATAATCTTTCACAGACATACCTTTATGTTTCAATTTTTGCAACCTCTTGAACAACTCAAGTTCATAATTAATAGGAATGTACTTAGCCTTCAACTTGGTTACCATCAACCTCCATCTAGTGATCTTCATTTCACCTTCCTCCTCCCTATCTCTTTGCATTTCTTTCCACCAAAGAGTAGCATGTCCTTTCAACTGAGTTTGTTTCAACCTTATTCTGAGTGGATCCTCAATATCCTTAAGCTCAAAGTAGTCTTCCAACTCACAAATCCAATCAATTAGGTCTTTAGCTATTCAAAGTACCTAAGAAATTAGAAATCTCCATCTTATGCTTCAACTTCAACTAAGATCTAGGCCTAACAAACTAACCAACCCTATTTCCCATAGGTCTCCACACAATCATTTTTGTCCTCACCACTTAATCTAGTAGCTTCAAAGTCTTTAGCAACCTTCTCATAACCATCTTCAATATCCACATGTCAGGGTACACCACCTATAGCACTGATGATCTTAGCTATCATATCACTCTTTATTAGTGTTATCTCATATCTAAATTCTACTTTAATCTCCTCTAAGATCATTTCTTCCACAACATCACTAAGATCATCAATCTCCCTAGGGTCTAATCTTCTTGGAGGCATCATCCAAGATCCTTTGCAAACCCAAAGCAATAAATCCATAAATCTAGAAGATCAATCATCTCCACAAGATCAACCTTCACTTCCAACCTTCACCCAAGTCTTGGTGAAAACTACCTCAACTTCCATGCTCAATCTATACAATCAAGAAAAACTAAGCTTTGATACCACTTGATGTAATGAGGATCTGAGGGTACCCTACTAGAGGTAATTTGGATCCTTGTAAATTACCACATAGTGGAAACATGATAACAATGCAAGATATGATACCAATTCTCAACACTTTATTCATATAACAAATTTTTACATGCAATGTGCCTAGCTATAAGGCCTTTTGGGTTAGGGCCAAATATAATAGCAATTACAAAATAGTTCTACAAGATCCCTCAAGATCTAACACAACACTAACTAGCCCAGATCCATGCTATGGTAGAAACCTCCAAGGAAAATCTCAACTTGTGCTCATAATCCTAGCAAGAAATCTCCTTGTTTCCTAAGCCTCAACTACTAGTCCTTCTCAAAATTTTCTCTTCCACTTCATCCTCTTCTCCAAGATGGATGATCTCATAATGACTAAAGACTCCACAAAACACCCCTACTTACACCCAACTAAACCACATGTTGTCCTAGCCCAATAAAAATTAAAATAAACCCTTACATTAAATGCCCATGCAAGCCACAAGTTGGCTACAAAAAAATTTAAATACAAATAAAAAATTAAATGCTAAGGTTGGCTCACACTATAGAAAACTCATGCACCACAAAGACTGAGACATGACCAATTGTTAGAAACCACCATTAAACATCAACAACTCTCTTGAGCATAACTGATCCCTTCATTGACTAAGCCAACTTAGGCAACACTATTGTCAATTTCCCAATGCAAACTAAGCCATAGTATATGCCAAGTTTCTCCTTTGGTGATCGAGTCCCTTCAATGACCAAGCTACTTGGCCAAAATTGTAACTAGCATCACTGCGCTCCTAGTACATGTCAAGTTCCTTTGATAAATAAGTACCTCATCCTTCTTTGACTAAGTCACACATCTTTCTTTGACCAAGTTCCTCAACTCCAAAGCCAAACCGCACCATCTTGTAGGCTTTCCAGAGAACCTAAGATGCTCCTACATCACTTAGGGGGGGTTATTTTCCAAATTAGAAGGAACATCATTCATAGGTTATTCCTTTAGGGTCCGTTTGGTTTATGAAATTGAAGAAATTGAGGTTTCTACAATTCTTGATTTAGCCAAATAAAGGTTTCGTAAATCTTGATTCCTATTTTGGGGATTTTACTTGAACCATTTGTTTCACTTGGAAGATAAGTAGGCAGATACATTTTTATCCATTTGGTTCTTAAAATTAGAATTGGAATTTGAACAAACCAAGAAATATTTGGATTGACAAAGTAGGAGTAACTGTGTTTAACTTATTGTTATTGTATAAAATCTAGAAGGTAGCAACACTTAGTAGAACTAGCAGACATATCTTGTATACAATGAACAATTGAAGACTATAGTCGAAGAACCATTTATGATTCCCAAATCATATCCAGATGGGAAGATACAAATATCTACAACTCCAACACCATACACTATATATCTTCCAAATTTGTTGACATATCAGTCAAGTTTTTTATTAGTGGCATACACTTATTTAGATTGTAAATAGCTACTAAGCTTATTGTATAGTTAATAGTGTTTGCCAAGCATTTCAATTGTCATCAAGTTCTACAGTTGCTACCGAGTCCTTTGGAAAAATTCTAGTGTTTACCGAGAAGTTACTATTACTATGAAGATCAACAGTATAAATCGTGCATCTCAGTATATGTCAAGTTTACCAGTGCAAACTAAGCTATTTAGTGCTTACCGAGTTTGTAGTTTATGTGATGCAAGTCTAGTGTTAACTGAGCTACTCAATGTTAACCAAGTGACTTAGTTTATACCATGCTTGAGGAGATAGTGTTTACTAAGTCATACAATGTAAATCAAGAGACTTAGTTTATATGACGAGTTTCATAGTATCTATTGAGTCACTAGTGCAGACCAAGTTCAAAACTACTTGTAAGTGATCAGTATGGACCAAGCTTCTACGTCCACCAAGTGCATGACAATGTCGAGCATTGAAAATGTATGCCAAGTATCAAAACCTCACCAAGTCAGTCTTCAGAACTTGAGTTTCTTCATTTGGGCTGACTTGGTAATATTTGTGTAAAATTGTATTGTGGCCAACTTTGTAATTTGTATAATTGGATTGGTATATAGATAATGTATTGTATCATATCCAAGTGTGTGAATGTGAATGCAATGTAATCAAATATAATTAGATTAGAGTAGAAAAATTGAATTACAAAGGCTAGAGTAGTATAAGGAGTAGCAAAGACATATCTATTACAGCAAGGTGATTAGTACATAAAGGAATCTCATTTAGAAAACCAAGTTGTAGATCAAAGATCAGCTATTGCTTCATCCTAATAGATGGATCAGTCAAATCCTTTAACAAGGTAGACCTAACAATATTTTGTAAATCTCTTTACCAAGTGCATACTTCATTGCATTTTGTAAATCCTTTCACAAGGTGGACCTAGTAGTCCTTAATGCTCCTAATAGGGCAGATCATCAAAAGTGATCAATGTAACCTTAACAAGCCAACTTTATACTGGAGTACTAAAGCTCGTGGGTATCATCCCCACCCCAGTTTTACTTTCTATTTGAAGGTTTTTGGGTCATCAAATCTCTGTGTCAAAGTGTTATGAATGCTTTCATGTTTTCAATTTCTTATGCATGCAATTAGATAAGATTATACGTGAAGAATTAAATGTTAATTGGAATGTTGAATTAAGAGTTAAAAGTATTGAAGTTTTAGAAGTTATTGATTCACCCCTCCCCTCCCAGTAACTTAGCATTGTTAAGAATATTTCTAACACAACTTATCCAATTCAGCAATATGGTCCACTTCCATTATCATTTCAACAACTACCTTTGTTGTCTATCCAGTATCAAAAAAATCTAATGCACAGATAGTTTCTTAATAGACTAATGGTGGGACCCTCCTCATTTGATTCAGCCTATAATTTATTAGATTTCAATAATCTACAACAACAATAAATTTTTCTTTGAGGAGATTACGCTATGGTGCAACAACCATTGAATTTTGTTCATCACGAATCAGTTCTTGATCAAGCATGTAGCAATATTTGGACACCTAAATCTTACTCTGATTCTTGCAATTCCTCAATACTTCAATTAGACATGTAGACACTAAAAAAGAGGCATACATCCTCTATAATTATGTGTATGGATGTAGAAAAAAGTCTATTTTCATTTTTATCAACTTCCTAAAAGTTGTAACCAGGTTTTAAATTTCAATTCCTGATCTAGTAAGGGAAGTATGATAACCTAGTTGTTGGGTGATGCAACGCGCTCCCCTGCCCACAGGTGGTTAATTATGTGGTGTTCAATGTTCACTAACAGTCATGGCTTTTGGTGCAACAGCAAGTGGGCCCATCAATTGGTATCAGAGCCTGGTTTTGGCCTGGTCATGAGTTCAAATCTCCCCGATGCCTTCTCGACCCACGTAAGCACCTGGTATGCGCATCGAGGGGGAGATTGTTGGGTGATGCAATGCACTCCCCTACCCACAGGTGGTTAATTATGTGGTGTTCCATGTTCACTAACAGTCATGGCTTTTGGTGCAATGACAAATGGGCCCTACACTAGTTTTGAGGCAAAATTAGAAGTTGAGTATTCTAATTCCATTTTGCCAATTTTGAAACAAATGTAAGATTTTCCAAATCTAGATTATGCAAATGCCAATTCCCATAATCTTCCATGAACCAAACGGGCCCTTAGTGATCATACATATTGTCTTGATTTCTCAAACATCATTTATATTCATTCACCTTGGATTAGGCACCTTACATTTGTCTTTGACTCACATTCTTATCATGTATTTTTCCAATCTTTTTGAAATCAACAAAATACATAATCTTATAAAACTAATCAATTTTTTGTCAATGTAGGTAGTCGGAGCTAATACTTAGGAGTATGGTTTATTTTCAAGATTTTGAGTAATTGCAGTGAACCCAAAACATGATTCTTATGATGCTATTAAGCTCTAAAAAATATTTTATGTTTGGTCATGATAGAGACCAGATGTTCCATATTCTCAGTTTGGTCTTGACATAGGTGAAATTTGTTTTAAAAATTCACCATCTAGTAAAAAATCATAATAATAATATTCAATGTGTGTCTTGGCAGTGTTCTGAAATTGCCAACTGGTTCAATGTGTAAGTCGAGCGTATAGGGGAAGTTGACTTGGGATCATACCTTTATAAGTTGGGAAAGAGAACATGATCTCATGATGTGGAGGGTTCTTATGAATTCTTTTATTATTTTTACAAAACAAGGATATAATTGGAGTTTCAATGACTATTCATTGATCAATTGATTATAGTTGTCATCGATGACATGGAAACATCATTAGAATGTCATAAGATTTTGATGATGTTTTGTCTACATTTCGAGGAGGCCTTCCACCGATGGAATAGAAAGCTTGTTGATAACCACTCCTAATTGTCTAAGTTTTGATGTCTGCTAGTTATGGTCTGACGTCGCCTTCTAACAAAGATTGGGCTTATTTTTGATGGGGTTGTCTGTCAAAAAATAGACTACCCTATCTTTTGTCAAAATTTAGATGAAATTATAATGACATAATGTTTTGACCATTGGTTGTCAAACAATCTACCAACCCTCATCGAAAATTAGGTCCAAAATTTCTATGCTATAATTGGTATAATTCATGTTTTATTTGAAGTAAAAGTGGTAGAATAAAAAGCATACATGATCCATAATTGTTTAAGATAATTGAAAGACAAACAAATATACATTAGTAAATAGGATTTAATATAAAGATCACTAGCTTATAGCATATTTATAATAAGAAAAATAGAGATAACCTCAGTATAGTTTCATAACTTTATTAAGAGAAAATATTCTAAGGTTAGAAAATAGGTCACACATTAGAAATGTTACATGATGCATCTCTTATTAAACATAGAGAATTTATAGAAAGATATGGGCTCTTGAACCATAAATAAATTCCTTCTCATAATAATCAACTCCATTTTACAAATAGGATATCTCTTTTTATCTAAATAATTCCCTTGTTTTTATATTTTGGTGATGTGAGAATTTAATCTTGACAATAATTACAACCATGTTCATATTAAAGGATTTTCATCATTAATTCTTTTTCCCATGGAATGGATGACACCTACACTCTTCTTAGATGGCTTGTCATTGTGAAAGGAAACTATTAATCCATCCCATGACAAATACCCATTTTTTGCCACTTTGTTTCATTCCTTTAGGGTTGGTTTTGTTCCAAGCATAGGAATGAAGAATAGGAATGCAATATTGGGAATAGGAATGGCTATTCCAATAAAATATATTTTTTGGAATGGGTATAAGCTCATTTTAGAGGCAAAATGAGGATATGTATTCCTATTCCCTATTCCAATTGACCAACCAAATGGAAAATAGAAAATTTATTCCAAATTTTCTGTTCCTATCCCAACAACTAAATGGGCCCTTAAAGAAAATCTCCTTGATATCCTTTGAAAATATATTCATCCCATAATGTGTGGTTTTAAGCCATTTGATCAATGGAGGTAATCTCTTGTTAAGTAGTAAGCACCTCAAATATCTAAAAACATGTGTGGTACTACCACATGTACACAAACATGAAATAAAAAAGGGATACATTAATATCAAAAATTATTTATCAAGTTAAGGAGCCTAACTGTTGTAGAAGACATCTATATTGTTCTTTCTAGCTTTGCATGCTCGTCATTTCTCACCAAGTATTAAAATAATAAAGGATATAAATTTAATACTCTTGGAGCTATCACATATTATCTAGTATTTATTTTATATTATGAAAAAAATCAATCCTCAATAAGCCTTTCATGAGTGATAAATATACCTAGAATATTGTCTCAATGTTATTCCCCCTAACTTTTTATGCTCCATGGTTGACAAAAAGGCCTCTGGGTGTGATGGCTTTCCTATTGATTTTATAAAGTTGTTTGGTCTTGTGTAGTTCTTAATTTTCATAAATTCTACATTGAATCCATTTACAACCCATCTCTAGGCCAATAAATTATCATAAAGAGTATGAAATTTATATCCAAGGCAAGAGACTTGGAAGACATTTGCAACTGGCACCTTATCCCTATTCTTAACATCTCTTACAAGATCATTGCCAATGTTTTGGCCATAAAGATGTGTTATTTTATTCTACAAAATGACCAACTTGATTAGACCAATTACATGAAATCTAGGTTTATCATGGATAACATTACCATTTTTTAGGAAGGAATTTAGTGGAGCCATAACTACTAATATAGTGTCATATTCCTCAAATTGGTTTTGTTGAAGTACACAACTAGATTGAATGGCTTTGTATCTTAGCCATGTTTGGTTTCATTTGATTTTTTCCTCATTTGATATTATGAGTGAAAATGTTGTTTGGAGATGCCTCATAGTGTATCTCCATCAATAGCCATCGATATTTAGCTCTTGATCATTTTTATTCTATTTGACAAGGGTGTTATTTGGCGGATCTGATGTAAGATTAGTTGTTAAAGGCGTTGGATTTTTTTAGAAAATATTTCCATAGAGTGAGTCAATTGCATATCCATGACCAAGTCACTTATAAATTAGTTAATAGTCATTTTATGAATGAATATTATTTTATCTCATTGATTGAATAGGAGAAGGGAATCCCTTTAGTGTTTTACCACCTTTGCCTTGGCTTTTGGTTTTGTTATTCAGTGGCATAAAACTTAGTGTTACTAGCGATCTTTCCTTCTAGCCCCATCTAAAATAATTTAGTATGTATGAAAGTGAATTAGGTGTGGAAAAATATTTCATTTTTTGGAATTCTTGTTCCTTATAAATATTTTTCATGGTCCTTTGGAATGTGGTCCTTGCTAGAATCAAGAAAGAGTTGTTGTATTAGATTTCCATACAACTTTTGTTGTCTAGTAAATTTATTGTGTGTTCTAAAATCCTCACAACCAATCATGTTGATTATTCATCTTTAGAGGGTCCTTCAAAGGCCTCCTACAACAAGCTTGATAAGGTTCCAACGGATTTTATGGGCTCATTATAAAGACTATTTGTGACATTTAGAGATTTCCCTTGGATTTTTGTTAACTCTACCATGAGTCTAGTGTTTTGTAGATCCTTTAGATGTAGAAGCGGATCATAGCCATGTGTACTAAGTAGATTTTTCATGTCATTTCTTGTAGTGAAGGCTAGATGTTTTTGGAATATATTGTGTTACTTTAGGGTATCTAGTTAACAGAAGGGGATTAGATTTTGTGTATAATAGTTATTCAAATCAAAGGCACTTTTGTGGCTAAAAGAATATGGCATGCTTAGGAGGCTGTCAAACATTGGCTCTGGTGGATCATTTCTACATTTATGGATGACCTCTTATTCAACCAATACAATATCCAGTGGTGTTACCTCATTTATGTTGAAGAGATACCTTTTGTATACATATCAACAAATATTCAACATGGTATTTTCCACTCCACCTCTAACTATGCTATATAAGTTGGTATTCACTCTGTGAAGCCTTGATGGAAACATTGGCATTGGCTTTCCAATGCCTCCTTTTGTAATTTCAAGCTATGATTATGTTATTGGTGGCTCTCTTTCTACTTACTATGCTAATTGGTTTGAATATTCAATGGTTTTTATAGTCTCCTCAACCTCTTTGGTGTCATAGATTCCTAAATATATGGCCTCCAATGATTGAGTCTAAGCTCAACCATTTTTCTTGGTGTAATTTTTTTGAAGGATTTCCTTTGAGATATTCTTATAGAATATGGGAATTCCTAACCCTTAAACCCCATTTTTGTGGACAACTAGATTACTTTAAACACTGCTTATGGTTCTTTCCTCCACTCAAAAAATTGGTGTTGAATTTGTAATTTATATAGCCCCTTTTTTTGTCAAAAAAAAATTGCTAGGATATGGCTCTTTTGGATAATCACCCTCACATCCCCTTCACCCTTATCTACAATGCTTTCAAGATTTATTGAAATATAGGAATTCTATCTTATTATCTCACACCTTTATTCATGCACATATTTTTATTTTTCACTAAAGCTTGTATACGTAATAATTTGATACTTCATACTCAAGTCTAGACTAATGAAGTTTCTTTGGAGGTATCCCACCTTTTGGGACTGTTAGGATAAAGCACAGACAGAAATAAAAAACTACATGCAAATATAACCAATAACATAAAATAATAGATCACACAGAAATGAACACAAGGCACCAAGATTTAACGTGGTTCACCCAATCCCTGGGCTACATCCACCAAATAGCAAGTCTGATCTTATTACAATCCAGTGATTACAACCTGATTACAATCCATAATCCCTTACAGCTCAATACCACCGCAAGAACCAATTACGCATCACAACATAATGAAAAATACCCAACCCTAAACCCTTTTATACAAGTATTAAACCACTTTAGGGTTATAACATGTCGGCCATAATTAGCCATAACTTTAGTGGCAAATCTACGAATGGCGAACAGTACCAAAACGATTGGCGAATAGTACCAAAAAAAAATTCGGGCCGATGCCCCGAACCCCACTAATTATGAAGTATGTACAGTACTTTCCTGATCAGTCACCACAATCTAATAGGGACTTCTTGGACATTGGAGGAATACTCATCATGTAGTTACTAGACTTATTCTAGATGGTTTGATCTTTCATGACCAATCATCATCTCATAGTTGTTAGTGTGGTTGCAACTCCTCTATTTAGTCCCAAATTCTTTGTGTCCAATTTGGTGGTGAGAACTTTTTTTTATATAAAAGGTGAATTACCTTCACATTATGCATGGATGATGCTCTTAGATGGAGTATGGGGGTGTGGATCCATTTTTTGGCAATGAAAATGGTTAGTCAAAATTTGGTGGTAATTTTGGGTGGTCAAATTTATCAAAATAGCTTCTTAGACTTGTGTTGACAATCTTGATTGTGTGAGAGCAAAAGGAAAAAGAGAAGGATACCACTATTGAAGTGAGGTGATCTATTTGAGACATTTTTCCAAACCCAACTTGCATATTGGGTAAAAATGATGAAAGAGATCATCAACTGCCATTGTTATGTTTCCCTCGTTGCTCAAGCAATTTTATTTATGAGAATTGCATGTGTGACTACTCAGGGGTGCTCTTGTATCTCCTTACTTTTTCTTTTCTAGATACTATAAATTAGTTTAGATTAATGAAAAATGTCCACATAAAAAAATCAAATTATTGAATCCTCTAATCATCTATTTTCATTTTAGATTTTAATTCTACATAACTTTAGTTTCTTTTTTATACAATTAGTATGATTAGATTTTATTGTTACATATATCTTAATAGGATTTTTTTAAATATATAATATTAATTAAAAAATAACATAAAAGATACGATTTGATTTTCAAATTAAAGTTAAAAGGAGATAAGTTTCACTTTTTTATTATGAAGCATACTTTATTCAATCTAACAACTTGATCATAGCCAAGTTCAAATTTCAAGTTATATTCACAAGGAATTCTTAAAAGCAAAGTTATAAATACGAAAATAAAAAAATAGGTGCTAAAATTGGTCAACTTACTTTGAGATATTTATGTAAGGGCAACACCAAGGATACCTATCCATCTATGATCTTTGATGCCCAGTTAAGACGGTAACACAATTTTGAGCCTCGTGGCCTATTACCTATTGTAAAAAAAAATTAAAAATATATATATATATATATATATATATGAAAATAATAATAGTAAATAAAATAGTAACTAAGTATATAACAAAAGATAAAATTTAATAGCTATTAAATATCTATATATTCAATAAACTAATAATATATGAAAATAAACTAAAACAATTATGATATGGGTGTATAGATGCATGCACCAAAATTTTAGAAATAAAAGTAAAATACATTTTAAAAATAACTAAAAAATAAGTCAATTTTAAAATTCTTAAAATTTAAATTTAACTATGTATATTTACTAAATTAAAATTATGTAAAATAATATAATCTAACAACATATTAAAAAAATTAAAATGACATTTTAACTTGTAAGAAATAATTTTTAGAAATTATTAAAAATAAAAAATTTGTGATGTAAAATATAATTTCTAAAGTCAAATATTTTTTTTTTAAATGACATTTCAAATCTCACTCAATAATCAAAAATAAATATTTAATAAATGATATAATTTTAAATAAGAAATAAAATTTATATATCTACTATTTTCAATACAATTATCTTGAAGAATTTCAAAAGATATAAGACACCCATATTAAATTTGTAAGATAAATATATACCTATTATAAATCAATGTTACAATTGATATTAGCTAAATAGGGCATCATCTTTTTCTCGATAAAAAAAATACAAAATTATTCTTAAATGAAAATTTGTAGCATAAGCCTCTACTAACTATTTAATACTTTTACTAATATATATTTTCTAAATATCGTTAGAAATTCGTAAGTGACCCTTACTAATTATAAAATATAACTTTAATGACTAATAATGTTTGATGATATAGGGAAATGGAGAAAAGAGGAAGTGGCTAGGGTTTCCAAAATTTGGGTTTGGTCATGTGACCTAGAACCAAGCTTTTTGTGAGAAAAAGAGGTATAGGAACAATGTGTAACATCCACTTTATAGCCTTCAGGAGGATCTAAAAATGAAAAAAGAAACACTAACATTCAAGCAAGTAGATAGGAAAAGTTAGGGCATGGAAAATCCCCTCAATATTGGTGGGGACTCCCTAATTTTTTTATAGGACCGAGAGGTGGCTCAAAGGGTTGGGATGATCAACTACAGAAGTTGATGTCTCAAAAACCTATGGCAATGGGTGTACAACCAAAAACATGGTGGTCTCCACATGTATAGAAGATGGCTGGAAAGAAGGGATTAAAATGTACAAGGAGAAAGTTGTTTTCATGAATAGGCAAGAGATTGGTTGGCTTTCTCCAAGGTATGTAAATGGTGCAATGGAGAATGAGGTAAGAATTTCATTCTCGAGACTTTTCCAATTAAATCTTATTTAGTCATTTTTTAAAATTCTGATGAAAAATAGTGAATCTTTTATAATACTCCATCTGAGGGATGAGACTTTATATCAAAGACAGGGTACAAAATTTTGACCCTTTGAAGTAATTGTTAGAGTAAAGTGTTAATTTGATTTCATTTATTAAATTACCTTTACTCCCTTCTTAAGCTTTCCTTTATGCACTTGCATTTTCTTTTTTTTAAAATTAAATTGTAATTATTAATTGTCATTTACCTCTTAGGGTTTCTCTTTTAGGTCTTTCAATTTTGTAAATATCTCTCATTCTTTCAGTCTGATAATATAATTTGCATATTCTCAGAGCCAAACCATTTCCTCTTCTTTATCTTTTCTTCTCTGTGATAGATTCTTGCATGCAGGTCTTCTTTGAGCTTTGTGGATTTGTATTGCTCAAATCCTTCAGTAATCAATAGAATAAGTTATTAAACTTTTCCCTCTACAATCTCCAACAAAAGCATTGAGAGATTTAAACACTTAGGCCAAGAAAAATTATCAAAATGAACAAGGCAATCAAATAGAAATTTATAGTATGTATACAAGATTTTGTATTTATTGGAACCTCCAACTTCATCTCCACCATGCTATTTGGGCATGGTTACAAAGTCAAGGAATGTGGTAGCAATAGATCAAAGTAGAAACTATCATGGAAAACTACTACTTGTGTTTAAATAAGAAAGACATTTAGATAAGAATTTATTAGAGACAAAAGGAGGAAGAATGGTAAAGTGAAAGACAAATAAAAAATATTGACTCTTTTTCAAAGGAATCAAACCAAATCATTAAAGGGATAATGTTATAATAGAGATAGCTAAAATTGGGGCTTCTTGGGAGCCTTTTGTGGTATTCTATGAGGGTCCTACTTAGAAAAGTGAAAATATTTATCAAAATAAGGATATTTTATTCATAGGTAGATAAAGATCTCAAGTTGAGGCCATGGATAAAAATGAAGGGATTTAAATTTTCCTACCGCATAAAAATCATGCAAAAAATAAGTGAAAGACTCTTTGGAAAGTCTAGGAAAATAAGATGATTTAGTCTCGTGGAAGAACACAAAGAGTGAAAGATGACACAAGACAACTTTTTAAAAGAAAAGAACACGTGGACTAAACCTCCAAGCATTCGGGAAGCCCTCTAATCAAAATTAATTAAGAGTGGCATATGAAAGTGTAGTTCAAAGACAAACATGTCTCACTAGAAAATAACACTACCTAAGCTTAAAGGACAAAACGAAATATCTTCTCTAAAAATAAAGTCTAAAGGGATCTCAAATATTATTTCAAATGATAATAATTTTTTTGGGATAGGTGATTTAGAAGGCATTTAAAATACTAGAAAATCTAAAATGAAGAGAAGAGAAAGAAAGCTTCAAAGGCAACCAACATGAAGCTACATATGCCTAAAAGTTCAAAAGTTTAGAGTGAGCTTAGATAAAGGAATCAATTCTCCCTTCCCTTCACACCATGAAAATATTTTTGCAGATCGTTATGGGATATGATTCTCACAACAAGGGGTGTCTAATCAAGTGGGGTTTTGATCAAGTGTGACAAAATGTGGTTATGCTTCAAGAAACAAAACTAAATAAAATGGAGATAGAAACATTGATGAAAAGATTTATTTTTTTGAAAAGGTTTTGTATAATCTAAAGGTGCTCGGGGGGATTGGGGGTGGTATAGAACTCCTTACTATTAAAGAACAATTAATATTTGAAAAAAAATATGCAATTGCTCAAATATTTTCCATTTTCCCTACAAAAATCTATCTTAATCTTCAATATCTATGGACTAGCTAGTGTAACTTAGAAGAGGAAGGTATGAAACGGTGTTTTTAGAAAAATAAAGGATTTTAGCAATAGATTTTTGGTGTTGGGAGGAGATTATAATGCAACACTCAATGCAGAAGATAAAAGAGGGGGATTGGAAATGTTTGGAAATGTTCAAACTAACTTTCAAATATTTTTCACAAGGAATGGATTATGGGAGATGAATTACAATAATGGAGCTTTCACATAAACAAATAAAAGATAAAGCTTTTTCAGTAAAGGGGAAAAACATTAGCTGGTTCTTTCTTGCTATAAATTGGGCAAACTTACATATTATTTCTTTGATCCTACAAAATGATGCAATATCTATTAAATTCCCCTTAAATTTTGATAAAATTTGGTTTAGTGATGAAGGTTTCAAATATCTTATTACTGAATGGTGCAAGATGACACCTATTTGGGAACGTATGTTGGCCTTTATTTTCTTTAATAAATCATAGTTTTTTAAATCTAACATAAAGGAATGGAACATGGTACACTTAAAAATATTTTTGAAGAGAAAGTTAAACTATAAAATAAAGTAGAAGAACTACATAACAAGATTATCTAATAGAGAAAAGAACAATTTGACTTCAAGGAGGAATTTTTTTGAACTTGTAGAACTCAAAATTATTATAGAGGGAAAAAATATTACACAATAATCCAGGGAGTGTTGAGTCAAATAAGGGGATCATAATAATAATTTTTCCATTAATTGGTTAAGACAAAGATGTCTATAAAAAAAACCAATGTAATCAAGAAGAATGAAGACTAGTGGCTAAGGGAGAAATCAAAAACTGATAAGGAGGTTGTAGGGTAATTAAACAATTAATTTTCAACATATGCAGATGATTCTAAATAGAAATAGTTTGTCCTATCAGTGATCCCAACTATTATATTGGAAGATAGAATTAAATGTTGTAGATAGTTATGAGTGTCAAGTAGGTAAATTTTCCCTTTTTCCATGGAAGGAGATAAGACTTCAGGTCTAGACAACTTTCTTGTTGTATTTTTCTAATGTCTTGGGATATATTTGGGAAAGAGACTTTTAGACATTCTTCTCTTTGAAAAAGCACTCAAATCAAACATTTGGACTTATATCATTGATAGTTGAATAAATAAAATGGAAGGTTGGAAAACTAGATGGCTTTCTTCATTGAGCTAAATAATAATGCTCAAATTAGTGGTCTAAACCATACTTATTTTCTCGATGTCATGTTTGAAAATTCCCTCTAAATTCATCAAATTTAATTGAGGAAGGGGATATATAAAACTAGATCTTTTGGAATGAAAGTCAAAATCAAGATAAAATTCCTTTATTAGCCTTCAAAACAATTGTTAATATCAACAAGTGGATGGGGCTGATCTAAGAAGTTGGAATCTACCCTAATCCCCAAGAAGAAATTGGCACAATACTTTGAGGGCTTCAAGTCATTATCCCCTATAATAAGACTTAGAAGATAATTGTTCAAGTGATAGAAAATAGAATGAAGAGTCTTCTTATGGAGATTATCCGAGAGGAGAAAATTGGATTCATTCACAACAAATCCATAGTGGAGGGATTATAATTGCCAATGAATCCATTCATTGCATTAGCCTATCAAAAAAATATAGAATGATGGTGAAGTTTGATATTTGGAAAGATTGTAAATAGGTGGATTGTGAAATCCTTTTGAAGTTTTAAAGTAGCTTGTTTTTGCTCAAAGTTAGACAACATGGCTAAGGAATTGTGGTTACATCATAAGGATATCAGTGTTAATAACTTGTATCTCACAAGGATATTTTTCTACTTCAAGGGCCCTTAGCAAGTGGGTCATATTTCCCCCTTCCTTTTCATTATTATGGTTGATACTTTATGAAAACTAATCACAAAAGGCAAAAGAGAAGGTACATGGAAGGGAGTTAAGATTGTCCTAGGAGTGGAGATCATTTTATTGAGGTTATAGCTACAATCAGATTGATTTAATCATAAGATACAATGTTAATATAATATATATTATATTATAAATATTATATAGATATATATCTTATATTATATTGTATATAATATAATATAATACAATATAATACAATATATATATTATATTATGATTTATATTTTTAAATAATAATGATGAATCATAGAGATATATCTCTTCATGAGACATGTCTCCTACTCTTATATTTATAAGAGATTGTGGTCTGCATTTGAAATGTGCCTATAACAATGGAAGTGTAATTACATTTACAAAAATCGATCCGTGTTTACTCAACATGGTATCAAAATGTAGGCTGCAAATGTACAAAAATAATAAAGACATTTAAACAAGAGATTGAAATAGATTAGACGTAGTACTAGATCAATCGCAATCCTATCAAACCCAAAACAATGTACAATTTGTAGATTGAGTGGAAAATTCAGCAAGAGACACACAACAATCTATTCATCAAAAGAAAAACATGGGAGATATGTGTGTGATGAAATAGGAGTAAGATGACTTTGTGAATTGGGAGTATAATAGTTGTGACAAATTATGCACGTAACCTTTAAATACTTAGACTCGTCACATTGAGGGTATTGCACATAAGTTGTCTCCCATAATTTGTTTAATGTTAAAAATAAAATTTTAAATTTTAAAAATGATCCTATAGGTTGTGTGATTATGTACAAGACAAACGTACAAGTCAAAATCCATGATGATATTTGTACAAAATGAGGAAGCTTGATCAATGCACATGTACACTGTGATGGAGACAATTATGCTTTCTTGAGATAATAATCATGGCCCTCTACTCACACCCGACCATTCTATGGTCCTCCAACTTTGTAACATGTTTTATTAACCTCACACAATTTTGAGAACATTGTCCACATGGATGGATCAAATTTCACTGGCAAAATTTAAGTTATTCGTTAGCATTGAATCTTGGGGATGTTTATCCTTCAAGAAGTAGGCAACAAACACATAATAGCATAGTCTTTAGAGAAAATTCATCTATAGTAAACAAGAATTAGAAATTGATAATTATTGATTAATAGAAAAAATCCTCCATTATTGGAATAGAGAAAAGGAAGAACGTAGCCCCATAAATTCTAACATGATATGCATGCAAATCCATGTGTGGATATAAGGAAAGATGATTGAGATGCATATCATCATTAATCAAAGGTAATGAATAATAACTAGCACTTGCACCTAGGCGAGGTGCAAGTGTATAGCCGATAGGTTTTTCAGGCTGATATGGTAAAGCAAGTACGAGTTTAAATTTAGTAAAAATTGGCAATATAGAAACATTTTAGTAATTCTAAATTCAAGAAAAACAAATGTACATAATTGAGTTTAGTAGCTGAGTTTATGGCATGCATGATAGACACCAATTATGTATTTCAAAGAAGTGTTCCTTATGTTGTGGAATATAGAATAAAGCAAGTTGATCTTGAAAACAAAATGTAGTGATCTTGTCAAAGGTTGTAACTTTCTACTCACATGTTGGTTTGATTTTTCACAGTATAGAAAAAGTCTAAAATTTTGGTGAAAAATTAGTTAGGTCATTGTATTTTGTAGATTAGGGTTTCATTCCTCATAATTTTCAAATTTTTAGGTTTCCCTAGTCATGTCTTGATTCATGTGTTGATGAATTCTATCAAATTCTCAAGGTTTGTCTCTCAACACATCCATTAAAATACCCTAAGTGTGAAAAAACCCTAGATCTCCTTTCAAATTTTTGAAAAGATTTGTAAAGCGCTTAATTTTTTCCCTTTACGATCTTACGGTGTAGGGTTTCACGTAAGAACAAAATACTTTCTTCCTCATGTTTACATGGCCACATTTTATAATGCAACGTAAAAGCGTAAAGGACTTCATGCTTTACGGGGATACATTTTTGCTTTTTGTAGTAGCGGAATAGTTCATTTTGAGGCTCCCCAGTCATATCTTTGGTCTTTGAGCGAAGAAGTGTAAAGGCTTTTTGTGCTTTGAGAGTGGTATTATGGCTTTACAGTGAATAATTGAGCGAGTGAGCAAAAGAAACTTGAAGAGGTATCCCCGGTCATACAATAAAGTACTAAGCATGTGATCGTAAAGGGTTTTTAAGGGAAAGTGTCATGTCACTTTACGAGATTACAAGTAAACAGTTTGAGCAAAGGGGCAAAAAGGTGTTGAGTTGTGATCTATGCAAATACGTTCTAATGAATGGTGTAAGAGTGTAATACCCCGACACAGCATAAAGGAATGGTTTGTAAGAATGTATAAAATGTTTTATGGTTCTATGAGTAAAAGGAATTTGTAAGAGCGAAAGTAAGGATTAGTTGTGTTTACGTGCATACGTTCCTTGGGCTCGTGGACAACCATAAAGCCATATTATAACAAGTGATTGGGCTAAGTGGGACCTGTTGAGTTGTCAAATGGGCCCTAGTGCAAGTGAATCAAATGGTGACACATCACAAACATCAGATGGGGCCCAACTCGCTTGGCAGATGACTTAAGTTTTTAATTTTGCATGTGCTTAAAATCAATGGCGATGTTATTTTCTATTTTTCTAAGTTTCAATTTGGGTCGTTGATAAGTGAAAGGTGAAATTTTTTTATTACACCTTTATGCTTGTAGGTTAAGTGTATGAATGAAGATCTATTTCATCCCTTTCTTTTTGGTTACAAGTTGAGCATGAGCATATTTGCGTAAAAGGATAGATGAAGGAATGAAGACAAGGCTTTACGCTCATATGAGAAAAGAGAAACGTAAGAACAAGATGCCATTTGTAAAGGCTTTTCGATGTCACAAGGTTAAGAGAACTCATACAAGCATAAAGGGGAAATAAAGGAAAGATAAGAGGTATTACGATAACACGGGGAAAGCCTAGATCATATGACCGGAGGATGGATGTCTAAAGAGTTATGATGTCCTGGGTAATGAAATGAGTGAAGCAACGTAAAGAGGTTTTTAAGGTTTCTGTTGATATGTGTGTGTGTGAGCATAAAGGGTAAAGAGAAGGTTATAGCAAGGGTTTTATGCTCATAGGAGGAATGTTTGGCGCATAAGAGTGAAGGTATCAGTTGAGAAGGCTTGAGATTTTATGGTGTAAGGGGTCGCATAAAGGCGTAAAGGAAGTTTCAATGCAGTGTTTAAAAAATCCCTAACACTTCTATGGCTGGGAAGTTCCAAAGCATCACTAGAAGAATGTAAAGGCTTGCTAGGGGTGTCTCTAGGGTTACGAAGATTAAAGATCTTGACTTAGCGTAAGAGAGAAAGACTAGAATTTGAAAAGAAAACTATTGAAGTGTCATGCCAGTTCAAAAAAGGACAAATTCACCATGGCCAAGTAAAATAAAACATTGAAAAGGACATCAGGATTGAATTTCATGGTTGATATCCCTTGCTATCAGCCTATGAGGGTGGTATTAAACGCTCGTGCATGTAGAATTAATTAAAAAGCTGGTGGACTAAATGATTAAAAAATAAATATTTGATTGAATGTTTAGAATATTTCCATTCTGAGAATTTGTGTTTGTGCTCTGAAAGTTTCTCTGAGTATCCATTACATTGAGATTTTTGTGCCACAGTTTGAAATATAATTGCAGAGAAGATGGCTGACAAGGAGGTTGAGGAGGTGTCTGCAGAAGAGGTAGAGGTCAAAGATGAAGGTGATGATGTCGTAGAAGTCACACTTGAAGGAAAAAGGAAAAAGGGTGCTGCTAAAACTCAGAAGAAATTGAGGGTTAGAAAACCAAATAAGCATGCAGAGGATGGCTAAAACTTCTTCCAGGGTCGTCAAATTCTATCTCAGCAAAAAACCACTCTTTAAAGACCCTTATTTCTTGGTTAGGGATGCACAATGCCCTAGAATTGATGGCTTCAATTTATTTCTATATTTCTATCAAAATACAACTAAAAACATACCAGTCTATAACCCATGGAAGAGAAACATGGAAAAGCTGATATTCCCAGAAGTGTTTGTTGATGTGGACTTGTTGAAGGCACTAATAAATTCCTACAATCCAATCACCAGGACATTTCAAAGGCATAATGGGATTTTTTTGTGCACATTGGATAGAACTTCTTTTATAGAAGCTTTTGGACTGGAAGAGCAGATGGATGTACCTATTGATCTTGAAAATTTGTAGAGGAAATTTGGGAGCAATAAGACCTATTTTGTGAACAATGTCATGCTGCCCCACATCCCTTATAATGTGAAAAAGGCAGGGATGATTCCAAAGAAGGTGGGGGATTTCTTGCCCTCGAGCAGATTTAAGAATTATTTCAAATATATAGTATATGGGCTACACAAAATGTTGGGGAGTGATGGTGCAGAGGATTGTGTCTATGGCTCCCTATTTTTGATGGCTTGTGATATATAAGACCCCTTGCACCATAAAGAGTATGACTATGTGGCCTTTATCATGGATAGCATGCACAATTATCTTGTTAGTGCAAAGAAGGGAAAAATGAAAAATTTCAAGTTCCACCATTACTCATTGTTAATGCACCTTATCCTATATCACAACATTAGTTACATCAACCTGGACTTCATTGATCAAACCTCTGATGAATATGGTGAGTTACCTGTGTAACTATAGACTTGCATTTGGGATAAAAACTTTCATTATTCAAATGCACTTATGTTTTTTTAATTTATTCAGTTCTGTTATCATGAGGTAATTGGACCATACTTTCTTTAGGGCACCAAATGTCTTGAAGACTTTGCTTAGGCCCTCATTTTTAGATGAGAAAACTAAATTAGATCATAACTAGGGAAGCATCTTTTTATTCAAAGAGTGCACATTGATGAGAGTATATGCATGCCCATAGCCTCCTCACCTTCTACCTAAATATTTACCCCCTAGCTTGGCCATTATTGAATTCTTTTGGCAATTTTTATTGATGAATAAAGAAATGATCCCTCCTTCTCTGCACAAGCCTACTTTTGTTTGTAAAACTTTTAAAGTGGGAGATTTTGAAATAGGAAAAAATGCATATGAGGAGTTGAGTGAGTACCTAGGCTAGTACAAATTTTCTATTGGGCCTTACAGGATGTATGACCCTGACAACTACATTACTAATGAGGTCAAGGCCATTAGGGGATACATCCTGCCTCCAAACAAGCCAATCCCTATAGAGGATTTAATTGCCAACATAGTAGCAATAGGGAAGGCTAATGAGCTATTAAGGAAGTATGAAGAGATAAGGAAAGTAGAGGAGGCTTTGAAAAGGACCAACCCTAATTTTAAATGTTTTTATACAGAGGTTCCATACCCTGGTAACCTAAGAAAAATGGTGGACAATTTTGATTACATCATTTCACAAATGCCACATGAGCCAGAGGGAGAGGAAGTCATTGTAAAAAAAGCATCCCTTGAGCTAGATGTATAGTTGGAGATTGAGTTGGAGGAGGAGCAACCATCAACTTCAACTTGGGTGCCAAAAAGAAATAAAAGGCAAGGGACAATGCACATCCCGAAAAGGGTGGTAAGCAGACCTTTACAAGTGATGCCCGGAAATAGTGAGTATTTTGTTGATATTAGGAAAAATTATTTACATCAAAGGGCTACAAAGGTAGGAAAAGCCTCTAGTGATCTTCAAATTGTAGCATCAAGATTGAATGACAGACTCATCCAATCTGAAAATTTTATGGAGGATGATGATTTCATCAAATCATCAAAGTTTAAAAGTTTTCTTTACAAGATAAAACAAAATGAGCTCACACTAAGTCTCATGCTAGGAGAGGATCCAGAGAAGAACAAAGAGTTAGTTGAAAAACTATTAGCCTATGATTCTGAGAGTGAGACAATGACCCTTGCAGAAGCCAGGGAGTTGGTACATAGGAGTAGTATGATTCTAATACCACATTGGGATATTGAGAGGGCTTTTTTTTTGGATCAAATGAGAAGACAAGACAAAGCCATCAGTTATGAAGCCACTAGCAGTGAGGGATTAAAGAGAGGGTCAGGATTTAACATAGACACAAAAACCCTAGCAGTGTGGAGTGTATCCCCTGACACCAAAAAGCCCAGAATGATGGATATACAGGAAACTGCACAGGGCAACATGATTGTGTGGACATTGGAGAACACTACTAGGAAAGAAATCTATAGCTTGGTCAAACACTTTTCTCTCATGAATGAGGTAAGGTGGATGGAATTGAGGATAAGCTAGCTACAGTGTACAATGATTAGAAAATTGTATGAAGAAGAGCTCAAAATGGGCTATGTACAAAAATAGAGAATAGAAGAGTCGGAGAGGAAAATTCAAAGCTTAGAAGCAGAAATAGAATCCCTCAAAGAGCAACTCAAGGTAGCAACTGAGGTAGAACATGCACCTAGGTAGGTGGAAGAAGAAAGACACACTATAGAGGCAGAGGCCCAAATAGAGGAGATACCTATAGGGGTAATAGTGCCAATACTTGTAGTAAGTGTGGAAATAGAGGCTCCTCAATTTGACAATGTAACTAAGAAAAGTGTTATGATGAATGTAGTAAGCCATAGAATAAGCACTTTAAAGAGAATATCTCATGGTGCTTACAATGCATTCATCAATCTACAGTCTGCAGAACAGGTATGTAGAGATTCAATAGGATGGCTTGATCCTATCTTTCAACAATGGGGACCATATATGCAATTCTTTGACAAATTAATACCATTGTTAGCCAAAAAGCCAAATCTCCTAGATAAATTTATTGTTATAAAGGAGGGTATGGATAAGTTGAAATATCTATTGCAATTTTTCATAGGGAAACTAGCAGCAATTCAAAGTAAAATGAAAGTATTGACAAGTGGCTTCTATTCTTTAATTCTGTCTATTCTTAGTTCTGATAACAAAGTGAAGGATTTCAATGAATGGTCTAGTCCTTTTGACCATATTGTAGACTTTCCATAGGTGGCATCTATTTTCTAGGGTGATATTGATGAATGTGTTTTCAATGAACCGATTGATACCCTATTCAAGATTGAAACTAAAATGAATTGGTTTACCACATAAGGGAGAGTAATCACTGATGCCAAGTGGTAGAAATTTGTAGGTGAGTTAGCAACAACCAAGACATGCAAATGACCCACCAAGAGAGAGGTCATTGTCTGGGAAGCAATTTTAGAGATAAAAGCTTTACCAATAGGGAGCAGTTAGAGAAAAGGACAAAGTTAAAGATTTTATGCTCCAGCTGTCATCTACAACTTTTTTTCATTGTTTCTTTTTGAATTAAGGTGTTTAGATATTTTGAAAAAGGTTTTTATATTCATTGTTGTAAAGGGACACCTATCAATCACAATTGCCCTTTTCTTGTTGCAATTCATGTTATATAAATGATTTTTAAAGGCATTGTGAGGGTCCAAAATTTTGTATGTTTTCCAATTTTCGAGGAAGTACATTCGATCTAGTCATGTGTAGTTGTTTTTTAGTTTACTTTTAGTCATGTACTTTTATGATTACAAATAGAAATAACAAAAGTAGTATGAATTTATAGGTTCTTTACTGAGTTTCTATTGGTTATTGTATTAATCAGCAAAAAGGATAATGCAAAAGGGTATTTACACCAAATCTGTGTCACCATTTTCTATCTCCATTTCATGAGTTTATTAGTTTTGAGATCATTTAAATAATGTTCATTTAATTGAATGCATTCTGGATGGGGTGTATATTGGTTATAGTGTTGCTTTTAATTCAATGAATTATGTAGATGCTTCAATAAATTGGTAGAATTCATGAGTTTATGAAGAGGATATCATGTAAGAATGGAAATAGGTGATTATAGTTGATAGATTCAATTACAAGTTAATTGAACAAGATCTCCTACCAATAAGTGACTCTTTGTTCCCAATGGATAAGGTACTAGTCATATAAATCAGAGATGATTGAGAGTAAATTTTGCCTCTACATGTCAAAACAATTATAAATTCAAAGTCATTTTCATTCTTTTTGTTCAAGGTTGTAATGTTGGTCACCACTCGTTTACATTTAGTTTTCTGAGTCTTAGGTAGCTGCTATTCCCAGAAACACTTGTAAACCGTAGGAGAATTAGGACCAGATCTACTTATAAGGGATGCATATAGACTTGAAAGCATTAAAGAAATTGGTAAACTGTGTATGTGCATGAGGATAAAAGATGAAAATCATAATGAAATTAAGATAGTTTTTATACATTAGTTTGCATTAGAATCATCCCTAAGTATACCCACCTTGGTTTTGCAGAGCCTAAAGAGTAGGAAACCATCCTTAGTTTTGTTGAAGTTGGGTCCAAGGTTTATTCATGTTATTGTTCATGGGAATTGGCTAATCCTTAGGTTATATGAGTATTATCATTTTTGTATTGAGCATTTTGTTGCTCAATAGTTTTAAACACCAACATCACATACAACACTCACGACTATAGCTCGAGGTAGTTCCATTCCACTCATCAAATTATCAAGTCATTCCCATGCATATGTCCTAAAAAGAATTATAAACCTTGCACATGTGGTAAATGATGCAACATAAACTACAAGTTTTGTAAATAAATAGTACCACTTATTAGACCATACAATAGCAATTACATATAGAGAGATTTTCATAAATTTTTCTTTCCATCCTTCTAAATGGAATCCAAAATATCAGCTTTTCCTGTTATGCAACCAACTGCAACAGAAAAAAATCATCAAGAAGCTAACGTTAGTGTTAGGAGACTCATAAGAGAATTTTTTTTTAGAATTCTATATGTTTATATTTTTTCCAAAAGTTTCCAAACCCAGAATTATACAGGTTTTAAAAAAAAATTGGAAAATGCAGCAACTAATTAATTCTAATTTCTATAGATCTTTCAGAATAACTAACAGTCACTCCTACCATAAAAATTATTCTAAACTATAAAGTAGATAAATTTTAATTTAATTAAGATTCAATATTAGGTGCTAAATTAAATGAGGTTAGTAAAATCCTGCTTCATGAACAAAGTCCCAATTTTTTGTTGATTCCCTAGCATCTACAACATACTTTTGGCCCAATTTACTAGAGTCTCGTCAATTGCATATGTGGAGCCATATCTAGCCAGCATAAGAACACACATCTTGTAAGTTTAATGGCCAATATTTTGGAATTTTACTAGATATCTATTTGCTATTTGTAACACATATTGTTCAAAGTTAGTATTGTTAAAAGTTCACGTCCATAACCAATTAGTATTCAATCCTGCAAATTTTGCAAAGTGATTAAATCCTATAAATTTTTAGATATACAAAATAGTGCCTTCTAGCACTTCCACATTGCACATGATATGATCCACAGGTTGTGCTTCTCAAAGAATCACTAGGATTGATGTTGACATTGTAAAGTTGATGAATATAAAACATTATGATGTGATTTTAAATGCAAAAGGTTGTCTTATCTTCTATTTGTTTGAATTAAGATTGAGCATAGGACTCAGTAGGAAACTAAGTTTTCTAGTTTTTTGAAATGAGGCTAGGTGCGGTAGGAGAGCAAGTGGGTGGTCTTCATTTTCCTTTGAGTAGGAAAAACACATCTCTTGTTGTCACTTTTTAAAGAATTGGTGTAGTGTTGTTTTATCTACTTTCATGTTTCATTTTTGTTAGTATTCAATATGGTCACATCTTGATATGTGCTTTCAGCATGTGGTTTGGCATTGAAGATGTTGCCCGTAGGTACTGGTATAGAGCTGCTCAAATGAGACATGACTTGCTACTCCAGAAAGGATGCTACTTCTCCCAGCCGATAAATAGTTTCACCTGATTCCTTTCTTTTCTTTTGGTTCTCATGGTAGGTTCTCTTCCTACCTCTGTAAATCTTGTAAATAAGTTTTTGTTGTGTGTAGCATGTAGTTCGGAATAATGCGCAAGCCTCGTGATTGCTAGTAGTTTAGTTGTTGTTTGTTAGAGTTTTGGTTTGCTGGTTTTGCCCTGCTCCCCTCCGCCCTCTCTGCAAGCAGCTCCCAATCTTCTTTTCTTAATTGACTCTATTGCCCAATGGTAAAGCACTGTTCTTTTCCCAGAGATTGCTGGAGTTCTCTGATTTTGTATCAAAATCAGTCCCATTGTTAGAGCTCCTGTTAGTATTCAATATGGTCACATTTTTAAAGCTTTCAGTTTTAGATGTTGAACCTCTTTGAACCACTTTGAACTTCAGTTTGAAGTAGTTCAAAGTAGTTCAGAATGGTTTGGTGGTTCAATACAAGCAAAGTCCAGATTTTGGATTTGAAATGCAATTTTTTCAGTTCATAAAGTTCGGAGCCCATGTTCAGTTTAGTACTCGGATTCAATCTCAATTCATGTTTCAAGCTCAGACTTCGTCGACTTAATCAGATTCCACCAGCTCAACAGTTTCAAAGATTCAATGAATTCGATGATTCAAAGGCTCAATCAAAGTTCGAATGCAAATCCATTAATTCAAGAAAAGTTTAGAATTTTGTCTCAATGCATTTGCCAGGTTCAGTTTGTTAGTCCCGTGACTTCAAGAAAGTGCAAGGGTGCAGATTAAGATGAAGTTTAGGGTTTTTATACACTTCAAACTAAAGTTCGAAGTAGTTCAAAGTGGTTCGATAGTTCAAGGCAGTTTGAAATGCAGAATGGCTAGCTCAGGAAAGCTCAAAATTTTGCCAGAATTCATAATTCAGTTTCAGTCAGCCCAACAGTTCAAAAGATGCGAAAGTGCATATCAAGATGAAGACTTGGTTTGATGGATTCAACTGCAAGACTTCCAAAGTGTAGAAACTATTATACACAGTATTAGCCTTCATAGGAAGTTTCATGGATTCAGAATTCAGTTTGGGTGTTTGGTGTTACTATTGTCAGATTATAAATGTGGTGGTATTTAATTAAAGGACCATCCATCAAAAAGAAGAAGAACAAGTTGGAACCTCCCTTGAAGACAACAGAATTTGCTCTTGAGTTTGGCAGATGTATGGCCATTGAATCACATTAAATTAATTGTTACACATGTTGATTCTCATCAGCTATTGGTTTATGGTAAGGTTTATGTGTAATCTCCTTGCATGGTCATATAAGAATCTCATAAAGGAGACCCGCGGGCATGAACTGTAGAACCTATCATTCAGAGGAACCAATGCTGAAATGAATTGCACCAGGAGTACAAAAAATGTTTCATACACGACTTTCATCCTCAGATATGTAGATTATATACATTGTTTCTTAAGCATGATAGTCATGAGAGCGGCTCAACAGTAAAGGGGGCACTCTCCATATGCCAAACACATGTATTCCTCTCTTATATATGTTCCTCGATACGGGAAGATTCCGTGGGTGATAATAAATCATAATAGAATATACAGGTACGTGAAAAAGTTGTGGTGCTAAGTTTATGTGCAGATAGGGAGACATTTTCAAGATGGTGGATCAATGATCAATAGTTGGGAAGTGTAATTCAGCAAGTCGGATTTTCTGACAGTCATATAGACCCTCAAACAGTGACCTGTAACTTTTGACTGAGGCATTATTTTCAAAATCGCCTTGGTGAGAATGTGGAGAACTAGGATTTTAATAACATATCCGAAATTCAGCAAGATCTAATGGTGAAATAATTAGTTATGCCCCCCGAAATCAGGCCTATTTTTACTGCCAGAATTACGTCAAATCCGCCCAGCATGCTTTAAATGGTCGTAAGATTAAAAGAAGAAGAAGATCAAGAAGATCCGTTATGTTACTTGTGGAAGAGTATATGGGTGCATATTTTAATATGAAATATAATTATTAATCTATTCATATTCCTAATGTTTGTAAAAGATTAAAGCTGATAAGGGGATAGTTCCAAGAATCAGTTATGAAACTGAAAAGTCACGAGAAGGAAAAAGTTTAAATATGTCAGTGGCAGAGAGAATAAGGGGGCCATTTTTTTTAGAGTTTTGGCTGAGAGACTTTGGGCTACAGCAAAACAGAGGTTGTGGATACAGGGGGTTCCACTTCTTTTCTGTAGGGGAGACTTTGGTGCTGCAATACAGAAGAGTTTTGGGCTAAGAGTTCTGCTTTTTCCTTACAGGAGATTTTATGCTGCTACAAAGGGGAGGGTAGAATGGTTAGAGTTTTATATAGGTAGATATTGTAATGACAGTAATTGGTAGATATGATATGGGTGTTTTAGTTTTTGCATGACTTTGTGCATACAGAGATTTGATGTCTATATATGTATCTTCTTGAATATGGCTTAGAAACCTTGTGTTCAGGCATGTTAAATCAGTATTACTTTGTGAATCCTAATTTATCAGTTCTAGATATCTGGTTACTGTCTTTACTGTAGATAGGTGTTATTATTCATTTCTGTAGATCAGTTAAAATATCTCTTTGTTGTTAGAAATAATCTATACCTCACAATCCAAGAATCTGTGAGAGAACCTTTCGTACTTTTGGGTAAAAGTGCAGGATATTTAAATTCATTGAATATTTCATACGGGGAGCTATACCCGATAAAATTCAGAGGAAAGTTATCAATCCAATGATAACTTGTCCAACTGTTGGTGTTGATCTATCCTTCCACTTGGGCATTCAGGGTTAGATTGCCATACATTTCTTCAAAGGACAATCTATTCACTAACAATTTTTTACTACATTTGATTATATCTAGTTTATGTGGGAATCAATATATATAGGAATGCTATTACTTTAGCTTAGTTTCCAAACAACAAATCTATCATGGGAGTAGATGAAATGAGGTCAAAGTTTTTTATTTCAGTACAAGTGTCTGTGAATGATTCAAGTGGGAATATCTCATGTGAGGCTTAGAGGAATGAATCATCCCAGTCATTGTCCTTTGCTCAAATGATAAAATATGAGCAGTTTATATTGATTAGAGTTTTGTTTGTATCCCATCGAATTGAAGTCCTTGTCAAATCAGTTGGAGAGCTTGATTAAAAAATAACTTTTTGTTGTTGACTACTTAACATTATATGAAATTGCAAAGCTTCTAGGCAATGTGATGTGCTTGATGAAGCTAGACATTACATGGAGAATACCTCTTTCTTTAACCTTCTTTAAGCTTCCTATATGGTGTAACGTTTTCTTGTAGAACTTAGGACGAACTGCAAGTCAAGACCCCATGAAAAGCACCTATAAGTGTTTGTGGTTTCACCTAGTCATGATATATTATTTAGGGGTAGTAATTACATAGATGGTGGTGAGAAATCCCACTCTCGAACAGAAGACCTCTGGATGACAAAAAAGAAGCTCTTTGTCTAGCATTGGTTGCTCTATCATTGGACCCCCTATAAGAAGGTTAGGGTAATGTAGATGCTAGAGATGGGAAACTAGGGCCGCAAACCATATTTTCTATCTAGCACAAGTAGCAGCATGAGGAGTTATCAATGGGCTTTCACCCAAGTGAAAGACTATTGGAAATCAACACAAGAGAAGTTGCCAAAATCCTAATTCCAAGAGTCTATTGAGAAGCCACATATGTAACAGAATACATAATCTATCAGGTTCAACCCACTAATATAGGATAAGCCTTTCGCATATAATTAAGAACAAAACATATAAGCTTTGAAACATACTACAAATCAATATGGTAAGAGTGAATGGCAGACATGCCAAGGTGCTCAACATATGTGATGCAAACCATTAAAAGAAAAATGTACCATCAATTGGGGAGAAATTTTAACCTCGTCGTATTCCACGTAGATAAGTTTGAACCACCACTTAAATAAATGAAGCAATAAAAATCAATATGCCATGTACATAAAGACTCGAGGATAATATGGAAGAAATAAGGGCATCCAAGGATTATATGAAAATATGAAACTCGTGGATGATCGACGCCAAAGGTGGATAAGAGTTCAATCAAACCTGTGCTCGAGTTTGATAGTATAACTTAGTACTAACAATAAGGAAATGGAATTTTTTTATTAAAGAAAAAAATCATATTAAAGTGTATGTCTCTTATAAAGATAGATATTCTTTTTAAGATAAAAGTGAGAAGTAGGTTGAAAGGGTTTACCAGTGAGACATTTCATACACTACAAGATAAGGAGGACCACAATGACATGTTCCCCCTATTGGAAATAATTGATTAATTGTGTATTCTCTTTGATATTACACAAAATTTTGTATCATTTCCACTTAATGTATGTTAAGTTCACTCGAGCATCAAAGTCAGTTTCCTATGTCTGTCGAGCATTCTACTTTAGGAAATAGTGTCTATCGAGTTCACTTGGGCGACAAAATAAAGTTTTTAGAAGATGAGTGTTAACCAAGCTCAGTTAATGAAGGAAATTTTGGATGGAACCAGTATTAACTGAGCTCACTTAGTTACCAAAGAAACTTTGTGAATATGTATTGTTAACCAAGTTCACTGGTTAACATAGGAAAGTCACTTTGAGCTAGTATTTACCGAACAGGGTCAGCTAACAAAGGATTTTCTTATTTCTGCATATTAAGTACAGTTATATTATTTTTTAGTTCTAGCTGACTGAGAAGATGAATATTAATTATTCTAAGTTGTATTCAAGCCGACTTGACAATGTGTAAGATATAAATATAAGGTCAAGTTGAGGATTGAATGTGTGGCACATAATTGAAGATTTGATGATGCTTAGAGGAAGCGAATTGGAAGGAAGAATATCCTTGTTGAGATGCAAAGATACATTCAATCAGGAGGGATCAAGTATACAAGCCAGAATTGAGATCTGTAGTTAGGAATTCAATTGCATTAGAAATCATACCATCTCATTGTTGCTCTCTAACCATTGTAGCAGTGATCTAAATCTCTTAATAGAGTTGGCTTAACAACTATTTGTAAATCCTCTAACAAGGTGGCATTTCTATTGAATTGTCTAAAGACCTCTAACAAGGCCACTCCTAATAGGGTGATTAAATTCTTTAATAGGATCACACCTAATAGTGTGTTTTGTAAACTTTAAGAAGGTTGGCTCTTAACAAGCTCACTTTAGAAGAGTGAAAAATAGTAACTAATTGCAATTGGTGGTTTTTCCCAATTGGGTTTCCATGTTAAAATCTTGGTGTTAATTGTGTTCATGCTATTTCTTTTATGTGTTTGCAACTAAGTTAAATTAAGATCAATCACAAATAATATCTTAAGATTTTCATGTTAAGCATTTACTGAGCTATTTCAGTGATTACCAAATCACAACATTTTTCTTGTATGTTTACCGAGTTACAACGGAGTTTAGTTTTGATTTATATTATCTAAGGGATCTGGGATTTATTTTTGTGGTAACTGATTCACCCCTCCCCTCTCAATTACTCCTCTTATATTTCCAATAATTGGTATTAGAGATTTTGGTGCTTGTAGAGAAGGTTTTAAAGACCAAAGCTAAAGATCAAGATGTCTTACAGAAGAGAGATTCCCAAGTTGAACCGAGACAACTTTGTAGCATGGCAAGGACTTATGAGATTACATTTGGCAACTATCAGTGATTCAAGTTTTAAATATCTTGATAATGAATACAAGACTCCTACTAGAACATCATTAGTTGAAGATATTGTTGAAAACAAAAATCATGACATCATGATGATTGGCATTGCTTCTGCTCTTAATTATGTTGAATTTGATGAGGTCAAAAGTTGCACTCTAGCTTATGATATGTGGATCAAACTAAAAGCCGTATGTGGAGGAGACGATAATGTAAGGAGAGATAAAGTGAAAAGTCTCAAAGGATAGTTTGATTAGATGAAGATGAGATAAGATGAAAATATTACAAATATGTTCAACGAATTAAAGCTAGTGTGAGTGCAATCAAAGCATCTGGAGGACACATTGATGACAAAATAGTTGTAAGAAAGGTACTCAAAACCTTTATCTATGAAATTAGAGTGTTTGATATTTAAGAAATGAGATATGATCCAAATAGAAATATAACTTTGGATGCTCTAGTTGGAAGATTGATAGATTTTGAGTTGGATAACTATGATAACTATGTCCCTAGTTCCAAAGGTATTGAGTCTGCATTTGAAGCCAATCTTTCACTCAAGAAAAAGGGTAAGAAATTAAAAGCCAATCAATTAGAAAGTGAAGAAGAAGAAGAAAGTTTAGATAGTGATGTTGAAATTATCGAAGCCCTACTTGCAAGAAAATATTTCAAAGGAAGAGGAAAGTACAAAGGTAAGATTTCTGTAATGTGTTTTTCTTGTGAAGAAGTTGGTCACATTGTTGCAAGGTGCCCAAACAAAGAAGACAAGGATGAAAAGAAAAGAAAGAATTTCAAAGGAAAGAAGGAATTCAAAAACTACAAGGACTACAAGGAAAAAGGTAAGAAATTCTATTTTATGGCTAAAGATTCTGATAATAGTGAAGATGAAATAGTATATATTGTTGTAAAAGGTGAATCTGATGATGAAGGGGATAAAATGGAACTTATCTCTTACGTTAGTAAAAATGACACATGGATTATTGATAGTGGTTTCTCACATCATATAACTACAAACAAAACAAAGTTTGAATACATGGAATATTATGGTGGTGGTAGTGTGAGATTTGGAAACAATGAACCCTATTGTATAAAGGGTGTATGTCATTAACCAATGAACTTAGATGTGACAATGCTTATTGGGTTAAAGGACTAAAGCATAATCTATTGATTGTGGCATAGTTGAATAACATTGGATTCAAGGTAGAATTCATGAATGGGAATGCCAAATTTCTTGATGGGAAAGGAAATCTGGTTGGATCTAGAAAACAAACAAAAGGCAATCTATTCTATCTAAATCTCAGTGAAAGTTCATGTTTTATTGCTTAAGTAGAAGAAAGTTGGTTATGGCACAAAAGATTATGTCATGTTAACTTTGATAGTCTGGTCAAGATAAGCAAAAATAGAAGATTAAGATGTATTCCTAGCTTGAGGACACCTAATATGGGTCTATGCAAAAATTCTCAAATTGGTAAGATGGGAAAAACTAGTTTCAAAAGAAAAAACTATCATTCTGAAGAAGTCTTAGAGCTTGTACATACAAACTTATATGGACCTATTGGGATAGAGAGTTATAGTGGATATAAGTTTTTCATTCTTTTTTTTTATGATTATTCTAGAATGATTATTGTAATGTATCTAAAAGAAAAATTTGAATCTTTTCAAAAATTTGAGTGGTATCTGGCAAGAGTAGAAAAAGAAAATAGAAAGAAGCTGAAATGTTTGAGATCAAACAGAGGTGGTGAATTCATTTCCAATGAGTTCAATGAATTCTACATTGAAAAATGAATTAAGAGACAAGTACCAGCCCTTGGTACACCTCAGCAGAATGGTATAGCTAAAAGAAGGAACAAATCCATCATGGACTGTGCAAGAACATTGATGATAGAAAAGAATGTTGCAATCAAATATTGGAAGGAAGCAATCATGTTGCAATCAAATACTGGAAGGAAGAAATCAGTACTATAGTGCATACCTTGAGCAGAGTACAACTGAAGAAAGAATCAAATTAAACTCTTTATGAACTATGGTATGGCTACAAACCTAATATAAGTTACTTGAAAGTATTTGGTAGAAAATGTTATATCTTAAAAGAATCCAAGAAAGGTAAATTTGATGTCAAAGGTGATGAAGGCATATTCCTAGGATAATCCTATAGAAGAAAAGCATACAAATGTTTGAATCTGTCCACTTAAAAAATCTTTGAAAATGCACATGTTAGAATTGATGAATTTTTAGAAAAGAGTGAAGAAGAAAGCAACAAAGAACCTAAGGATTACAAAATATTTGTTTACTATGAACCTAATACTTTTCCAAATCTATCTAGAATTCAAGAGGCCTCACTTCTTGAGTCCTCAAAATCTCCAAAAGCTACCGAGTTGTAATCAATGCAACCTGAGTCACAATTTGAAGGACCCAAGTCACAATTAGAAGCTACTGAGTTGTTACGAGAGAAAACTAAGTCTGATGGACATGAGTCATAGATAGTGGGACTTGAGATTAATATAGAAGATCATGAAGAAGTTAGTGAAACAAACTCCAAATCCAAAGTACCTGTGTTAGCAAGATATGTTAGAAAGCATCATGCACCTGATCAGATCATTGGAGACAAGTCATATGGAACAATGACAAGAAACAAATTGAAAAGTACATATTTGCTTGTTGGATTTGAACCTAGAAATATTTAAAATGCTTTGGATAATGAAAGTTGGATTGAAGCAATGAATGAGAAAATAGAACAAACTAAGAAGAACAAAACTTGGACTCTTGTTCCTAGACCCAAGGATAAAAATGTAATTGGCACAAAGTGGGTATTCAAAAATAAGCTAAATGAGGATGGAAAAGTTTCCAGAAATAAATCACGGTTAGTATGTAAAGGTTATTCTCAAGAAGAAGGTATATATTATGGTGAAACTTTTTCTCCTGTTGCAAGATTAGAAGGTGTTAGAACTTTACTAGCATATGTAGCTCATAGAGGATTTAAATTTTATCAAATGGATGTAAAATCTGCATTCTTGAATAGAATTCTTGATGAGGAAGTCTACATAAAACAACCTAAAGGTTTTTTAGATCCCATCAATAGAGATATTGTCTACAAATTATACAAAGCATTATATGGTCTCAAGCAAGCTCCCAGAGATTGGTATAAAAGACTTCATAACTACTTGATAAAGATTAGTTCTCAAATAACACATGATAACAACAGTCTGTATTTCAAAAAAGGACTGGACAAGAAGATTGTGTTGGCAAAAATATGCATGGATGACACTTTATTTATAAGAAATGATGACTTGTGCAAGGCATTTTCAGAAGAAATGAGTAAATAATTTGAGATTTCTATGTTTGGAGAGATAAAATTCTTTGTTGGATTCCTATAGAAGAAAAATGGTAACTACATTACTCAATCTAAATATATCAAGGAGATACTAAAGAAGTCTGGAATGGAATATTCAAGACCAATTGGAACTCCTATGTCTACTAGACATAAGCTTTCCAAAAATGATGATTCCAAGGTGGTAGATTAGACCACATACAAATCAATGATTGTAAAATTGTAGTAGGTAGTGCATACAAGGCCTAATATTGCATTAGCAATTGGTATGGGGGTAATATTCTCAACAAATCCCAAAGAAAATCACATGATGGAAATCAAAAGAATCATGAGATATTTAAAGGTACTGAAGGCTATAGTTTATGGTACAAAAAAGGAGGCAATTTGGATTTGAAAGCATTCACAGATGTTGATTAGGCAGCAGGTGTTGATGATAGAAAGAGCACTAGTGGAGGAGCATTCTTTCTTGGTAAAAGACTAGTGTCTTGGACAAGCAATAAATAGAATTGTATTTCTCATTCCACAACAGAGGCAAAATATGTGGCAGTAGTAGTTAATTGTTCTAATATTGTGTGGTTCAAGCAACTATTGTCAGGTATGAAGATAGAGATTAAGGGTCCAGTGGTTATATACTGTGATAACACCAATGCAATTAATTTATTAAAGAATCCAATTTTTGAGAGAATTGGTACAAGATAAAGAGGAAAGATTAGAATATGTGAATACTAAAGAACAAATTGTAGACATATTCACTAAGCCATTACCTAAGGATGCATTTCTATATCTAAGAGGTAAGTTAGGGGTCATTCCCCTATCTGAAGCTCTCTAAATGAAGTTTAATGATGCATCAACCAAAGCATGTTGAAGATCAATCAGTTGACGCAATATTGACAAGGGCATATTACAAATGAATCAATACATGAAGCACATTGATATTCACTAAATATTGTCTTTAGCATGAGATGTCAAAGAGGGAGAATTTTATTGTCATATCTCATAAAAATTTTATAAAAAGAGAGAAAGAATTGTCAAAGAAAGAAATTGAACTTGATCTAATATCAAAGGCAGAGGTTTTCTATCAGAAGAAGATCCAAAAGGCAAAGGGAGTTCACATTGATAGAGGGAGTTCACACTGATAGAGGGAGTTGAGTTCTCATGGATGAGAATCAGAATGAAACTAAGGATATGTTCCTTACTTTATTCTTGCTCTAAAATTTCATCCAATTATGACATGTTGTGTTGCAATCAATGTCAAAGAGGGAGATTGTTGGAAAAAATTGATTAATTGTGTATTGTCTTTGATGTTACACAAAATGTCATATCATTGTCAGTTAGTGTATGTTGAGCTCACTCAGGGTAGAAGACAGTGTCTACCAAGTTCACTCGGGTGACAAAGTAAAGTTTGTAGAAGATGAGTGTTAACTGAGCTCACTTGGTTAATGAAGGAAATGTTGGATGGAACTAGTGTTAACCAAGCTCACTCGGTTACCAAAGAAACTTTATGAATATACAGTGTTAATCGAGTTCACTTGGTTAACACAAGAAAATCACTTTGAGTTAGTATCTACCGAGTAGGGTCGGCTAACAAAGGACTTTCTTGTTTCAGCATTTTGAGTTCAATTGTATTATTTGTTGGTTCTAGCCGACTGAGAAGATGAATATTAATTATTCTAAGTTGTATTCAAGTTGACTTGACAATGTGTAAGATATAAATATAAGGTCAAGTTGAGGATTGAATGTGTGGAACATAATTGAAGATGTGATGATGCTTAGAGGAAGTGATTTAAAAGGATAAATAGAATATCCTTGTTGAGATGAAAATATAAATTCGATCAAGAAGGATCAAGTATACAAGCTAGAATTGAGATCTGTAATCAGCAATTTAGTTGTATAAGAAATTAGGTCATCTCATTGTTTCTCTCTAACCATTTTAGCAGTGATCTAAATTTTTTAACAGAGTTGGCTTAATAGCTATTTGTAAATCCTCTAACAAGGTTGTATTTCTATTGAATTGTCTAAAGACTTCTAACAAGGCCACTCCTAACAGGGTGATTAAATCCTCTAACAGGGTCACACTTAACAGTTATTTTGTAACTTTTAACAGGGTTGGCTCTTAATAGGGCTCACTTCATAAGAGTGAAAAATAGTAACTAGTTGCAATTGATGGTTTTCCCCAAATTGGGTTTCCACGTTAAAATCTTGGTGTAAATTGTGTTCATGCTATTTCTTTTATGTGTTTGCAACTAAGTTAAAGTGAGATCAATTACAGATAATATCTTAAGATTTTCATGTTAAGAATTTACCAAGCTATTTCAATGATTACTGAGTTACAACATTTTTCCTATATGTTTATTGAGTTACAACAAAGTTCAGTTTTGATTTATATTGGCATCTAAGGGATCTAGCATCTATTTTTGTGGTAACTGATTCAACCTTCCCCTCTTAGTTACTCTTATATTTCCAACACCCCCTTGCAATATAAAATATATAAGGTAACATAAAGGTAAGTACTTATCTAACTCATTATGAATATATCTTTAATTTATGAGTATTTTTATATTGAAAAAGCACCAAAGACACATTTATTAATAAGAAAATAATAAATAGGAGACATAGATTAAATATTGAACATATTTATGTTATTGAAATGTTCTTATATCATTATGCAAACTATTTATTATTGTAGTCTCTCTCTCTTATTTTTATAACAGTTATGTGCCTTGATCTTTTCCACCGAGAATGTTCTTGTAGGAAAAAGAGGGGGATCGAGATTCAAAGCGAGACTAACATTTTACGCAACCTTGAGAGAGAGGAAGCATATAGAGGATATAATTCAGTCAACCTTTGGTGATCTTGATCATATTAATTCAGAGGGAGTTAACCACGTTGTGATAGATTTGCTAATGATATAAATTATGAATACACAAATTTCAAGATGTGTGTAATATAGGTTTAATCAAAAGATCAAACAAATATTTTTGCATGACGAAGGAAATTTGAGTTGTTGTGAGATGTTAATGAAGCTTTTAAGAATTCATTTGAACCATCTATGAGTCTCTCTTTGATGAATGAAACTCAACATATGAGTTGTAGATTCATTCATGTGGCACAATCATACTCAATCAAGATATTGGTGTATTGTGGATGAGTTTGAAAAAATGGAAGGACATGTTCACTTCTACTATTAAGCTAAATGAATTTTTGGACCTTCAATGGACTAAGAGAGCAAGTTGGAACTTAGAAAGGAGTTGTCATATTTGATACAAAATTGTAAAACAATATGAGAATGAGTGAAAATTATACATTGTGGGGGGGATAATATTCAATGTTCCATTCCCACTTGAACCTTATTTAGAGGAGAAATGTTCCACTCTCAAATAATCTAAGAAGAAAATTTTTGAATCTTCATGTGAAAATAAGTATTCTTATCTTTTACATTTATCTACTCTTTTTCATCTCTTTGTTATTTGTAACTCCATACATACTATAAGGGTTATTTGCCATGATCTTTTTTCATTTATGGTTGAGGATATTCTTATAGGAAAAGAAGGTTTGTACTTTGCATATGCTACGAAATATTGTGCAAACTCAATCTAATGACAGTAGCTCCAAAGACCCTAATGATCAAGATGGATAAAGTGAGGCTCTTGAAGCAAACATCTTTGATGATTGAGATTATGAGATTCTTCTACATTAAGAGGGAGTATGACACTTCTTCTAAGGCAATGTGGGATCTTAGAAGATTAATACTTAGAGGGAGTCTAGAAATACATGTGTATGACTGCATGATTTTGATGAGCCTACTCTTAAGTGTACAATGAGGAAGTATTGACTTATCACTAGAAAATCAAAAGATTGGTATCAAGTTCAAAGTGAGTTTGATAGGCATCTTTGGTGAAGAGAGCTTATGAGGAAGTAAATAAAGGACCTAACTTCCTAGGATCGATATTCAAAGGGAGAATTTTGAGGTACAATCCTTTGTAAATGATATCTTCTCTATGAGGAAAAGTTCTAAGTGAAATTCCTTGTAATGCATTCTTTTCTGTGAAAGAGAATTGAGGTGAAAGCCTTTGTACCACCTTTTGACTTGGTTCCTGGTGGTTACTATTTCACATATGATATGTAATGAAAGTGACAATCTTTCATTGAAAAATATATAAATAGAAGGTAATCATTGTAAGATGACAATCTTATAAATGGTAGACCTGTTATCATGACAGTCTTCATTAAGTTGTTGTCCCAGAGTGTTGAAAGTCATGATAATGAATGTATCATAACAGACTTCATTAAGTTGTTGTCACAAAAAGATTTTTTTTTGCAATTATGTGTTATGAAAGATGATTATATTTCATAAGTGTGAGGTCACTATTGTAAGGTGATGACTTTATCAATAATTTATCTATCTCTTAACACCAAAAATTTTTGGAACAAGTGTTATCATGGTTCTTCATGCTAGATTTTTTCAGACAGCTTGATATCAACTCATCATGGTTCTTCGGGCCGGATTTTGCCAACTTCGGGCCAAATCTTGTCAGACACCATAACTTAAATTTTTCATAGACCATACTTAAAGTGGTGTTTAAATCTTATATTATAATTGTTTCAATTCTTTTTTTGCTAAAGAGGGAGTATTCAGAAATTTAGCCTTATAGTGAATTGAATATCATACTGAGATGATATCTCTCCATATACTTGAGAGCATAATGTGTTCCATTACAAATCCTCCCTAGCTAAGAGGGAGTGTTAAGATTATAACTATAGTTGGATTGATTTAATCATAAGACACAATGTCAATATAATATATATTATATATATTATATTATAATTATTATATTATTTATATGTTAGAAACAATAGTCCACCAAGATAATTGAGAGGGACGGTGAATTATTTATTCAATAATTAAAACATTTATCTTCTTTAAAAAAACTTAACCATTAAACCAAAGTAAAAAAAAAACCATTGAAAGGTGTACATAGACAATTACACCAAATATGTTGACTAGAGAAACCCTTGGTCAGAGGGAAAACCCTAGTGGGAATGATGCCCACAAATGATGTGCTAATATAAATATTCCTTATTAGAGGATGGACCCTGTTAGGAGTCTATTACAACATTTAGTACAATGAGTCCCTGTTAAGAGACTTTAAATCTCTATTAGGAGATTCCAACCCTGTTAGGAGTTGCAGTATAATGTATGCAAGAAGAGCCCACTGTCCAAACATGCAATTTCAATTACAAGAAGAGCTCACTGCTGAAACAAGTAATTTAGTGGTATCTTCTTCTTTCCTCCATCCTGTCAATCAGACCAATCATTTTTAGACCTTGTAGACCAAGTCACAAACCTTGGATCCAAATATCAAAACTCTAATCACTCAGCAAAACTTCAACAATGAAGTTTCCTTCACTTCTGCACTACTCTGCTCAACTTTGCATTTTGCACTCTTTTTGCTTATCATTGATCATTCAATCATATCAACACATCGTGATAAAGGAAAATTTTCTTGCTTTATACTAAGTCCATAAAACAATTCCCTAAGTCAGTTGTTAGTCCTTTTCAATTAATTATTATAGGACCACATTAAGAACACATTACACTTATTAATAACCTTAATCTTCTACCTTGTAACTTGAATAACTTTTCGTACATACAATATTATGAAAAGTGAGCTTAGCCACATCATCCTCAACATTTCTTCTTCATGTGCTCAACCTTGATCCTCAAGATATCAACTCTACTAAGAGATATAAAAATTTTACTAGAACATGCCTCTGTAAACTCTATCTCAAAATAGACATCACCAAAACTTACATAACTTTCTTCTAGACTTATCCTTTTTTGTTTTTGATGTTAAAAACATATAAAAAATACTTAGAAGTATCTCCCATAACCTCAGGTGGTTATCATGCTCAACTAGTCGTCCTTACCATCTTGATCTTTCTAATGTTCTTTTGTCAGATACCACAGAAGACATCAAACATGCTATGTTGACATCAGTGACAAACTCAGTCATGAATGTAACATATCATCATCAAACCTATCTCTCCAATCTTCCAACAGTCTCCCCCTTTGGCATTGATGGCAACATAGATGAAAAAGCATCTAGTTCCAAGAATACCAACAAAAGATAGACAGTCTTCAAATCATCTTCATCAATCATACTGCCCCATTGATATACCTCAATGTGCTCTATATCAAACTGTCATTACAAATATTGTGCTTATGCCAAACATCTTCCTCAACATACTGCCAAACTTCTTCTCTAGTATAATACTTTCTTGCAATACTTCTTCCCCATAGTATGATTTTTTTCATGACAAACTTCTTTCCCATTGACATCAATGTCAAAGGTTTCAACAACCAACATCTTTCCATCAAATTCTACAACAACTGATACTAACCCAGCTTGAGTGTCAAAAGGCACTGTTCACAACAATATCACCAAGAGTCCTAGATGACTTTGTCCATTATAGATACTCCCACATACATGAAGCATCAACATCCAGTCTAGACAAACAATGGTGCCCTATTACCCTAGACTGATGCACTCTTTCATCTTCTACTCTGATGTAGGAAGGGGCATAACCCCAAGAATACCTCAAAAATACTCAAAAGTCTCTTTGGGAAGAGGCTTAGTGAATATTTCTACAATCTACTCTTTTGTGCTTACATACTCCAATCTGATTTCCTTTTCTACAACTTTTTCTCTCAACATATGATACTTAATAGACATGTGCTTATTCCTTGAATGCAATACTAGATTCTTAGACATATTTACCATGATTGTGTTGTCACAATGTATAACAATAGGTTCACTTATTTCTATCCTTATATCCTTCAACATTTGTTTCATCCAAATAAATTGATTGCAATTATTTTCCGTTGCAATATACTATGTTTTTGTTGTACTTTGAGATGTATAATCCTACTTCTTGCTTAACCAAGAAACCAATCTTCTTCCAAGAAAGAAGGCTCCTCCACTGGTTCTCTTTATGTCATCCACACTGCCTGCCCAATTTGCATCAATATAAGAACTTAGAATGAAATCATTAGATCTATCGTACCATAATCCAAACTCAAATGTTCCTTTTAGATATCTAAATATCCTCTTCACTACTACAAAATGTGCTTCTCTTGGATCAGCCTGGAATCTTGCAACAATTCCAACTACATTTGCTATATCTAGCCTTGTGTGAATCAGATATTGCAATCCTCCAATCATAGATCTATACTTCTTCTGCTCAACAGTAGGTGTTTTATCCTTAGCAGATAACTTGTGTCTAATTACCATAGGTGTTCCAATAAGTTTACATGTTTTCAAACCAAACCTTTTTAGTAAATCCTTCAAGTACTTAGTCTGAGAAATAAAGATTCCTTCTTTATTCTATACTATTTGCAATCCTAGGAAATATTCCATCTCTCCTATCATACTCATTTCAAATTCTTTCTTTATTTCTTCTACAAACTTCTTACTTTCTTCATCATTTCCTCCAAATATGATATCATCAACAAATATTACCAAAATCATCAAACCATCATCAATTTCTTTCCAATATAGATTACTATCTACCATACCTTTGCTATTAACAAGATTTGTCAAATGCTTGTCCAACCTTGCATACCAAGTTCTAGGTGCTTGCTTCAATCCATACAATGCTTTCCTCGGTCTACATACTATGTCCTTGTCATTTGTCAAGGGACATCCTTCAGGCTATTCACTGTATACCTCTTATTCAAGTTCTCCATTCAGAAATGCTAACTTGACATCCATCTGATACACTTCAAATTTTTTCTATGCTGCATAGGCTAAGAATAATCTTATGGCTTCTATTCTAGCCACTGGAGCATAAGTCTCTTCATAATCTATTCTTTCTTGTTGTGAGTAACCTTTACATACCAATCTTGCTTTGTTTCTCACAACTTCTCTTTGCTCATTCATTTTGTTCCTGAATACACATTTGGTTCCTATCACATTCTTGTCTATTGGCCTGGGGACCAATTCCCATGTCTCATTCTTTACTATCTAATCCAATTCCTCTTTCATGGCTTACTTCCAATATTCATCTTTACATGCTTCATTTGCATTCTTTGGCTCAACTTGAGATATCAAGCATAGTTCTTCATTCACTTTGCTTCTTTTCATCACACTTTTGTCTTTGCTTCTGATGATCTATTCGGATGGGTGATTCTTTATCATGTTCTTTCATAAAGTAGGAGTTGTTATCTAATTTCTTGGCTCTACTAAAGGTTTTGAGCTTTTTTCCTACCTTTTCTCTCCTTCATTCTGCAAATCATTGTTAGTCTCAAGAAATACCTCATCATTCCTTAGTTTAGTAACAACATTATCATCTGAATTATAATCAATTATTCTCTCTTGTACTCTGAATTTCTCATCAATTCTCACATTTTCACTTTCCATAATAGTCTTAGTTCTCTAATTATAACATCTATAAGCTTTTCTTTTCAATGAATAACCAAGAAACATACCTTCGTCACTTCTAGCATCAAACTTGCTAATGTCATCATCTCTCTTTATGTAACACTTGTATCACCTAATCTAGTAGTGTAAAATGAATACTAATCTAATAACGAAAGCATTAACATGACTAAATAGGACCAAGGTTATCACGACAAAAGAAAGAAAACCAAGAATGGTAGGCTCCTTATGGTATAACCCGTGATGAAGTGGATATGTCCCTAATGGATGGAGATCTGTGCTCATGGTGTGCTCAAGCTTCCAAAGGATGGGTGTTTTTACCAAGTGTGTGTATGGATGAGGGTTTTAACAATGGGAGTATGGAGGGATTTTAGCATTATGATGGTATTTTGGTAGTTTTTAGGCTCTCAAAATAGCATTATAACTTTGCATGAAAAGTGGATGATATTTGTGAAGGGAGAGGTTTTCATTTATAGGCTAAGGGGTAGAGAAATGAATGGCCAAGATGCAAGGATGGAAAAATGGTGAGGGATGGTTAAGATGCATTCAAAGAGGAGCACATGGGTTGTGCTTATTTAGAGCCAATTAGGAGGTGACACATGTCACAAGGTGATTGGATAGAGGGAAGGGCAAGAGAAATAGTCAACAAAGGAGGCTCAAGAGATAAGGGCTTCATAAATGTTCATAACTGCTTTGTAAGAGCTTTTAATGCTTGTGTAAAATCCATAAATGCTTGAGGGTGAGGGTGAGGATGAAATTTTTGACTTTGACTTGGGTTAGCAAGTCTTAAGCCTTGCTTAAAGTTGTGCACATGTTTAGGAGGGAGATTAGGATTAGCTTAGGAAGGGGGTTGAGGGGCAAGTGGCTTAGCTTTGATGGGATGGGTTAGTTAGGTGGCTAAGTGAGGTTAGTATGGGTGAATGGGTTGGATTAGGAGTAGAGGTTGGGTTTAGGGATGTTTTTAAAGGTTTGGGATGTTTTATTAAATGATTTATTTAATAAAATAGGGATATGGGATTAAATTAAATAGATTTGAGAATTTATTTAATTTAATAGAGGAATAAGGTTTTAATTGATAAGTTGATTTACAAATTATCATTTGATTTTATCAATTGGACTTATAGTTAATTTAATTGATTAATTAACTAGAGGATGACAATTAATTAATTAAATAATAAATATTTAATCAGTAATGTCCCAGGAGATGAATAAATATGATTACCTAGTAATGTAATCAGATTTAGGTGTCTACAATAGTTACTTCTGAATATTCTGAAATACTTAACTATAGGTGAGTGGCCAAACCACAATTCATAAGGTGTCTTGTTTGTGTCCTTCCTGACTTGAACTCTATTCATAGTGTAGACTGTTGTATTCACAGCTTCTCCAAAATGTCTTGGATACATTATTCTCTACTAACATAGCTCTTGCAGCTTCTGTAACAGACTTGTTCCTTCTTTCTGCAATGCCATTTTGTTCAGCGGTTCTCGAAGTTGATAGCTATATTTTTAATTCCATTTTCCTCACAAAACATGTTAAACTCATTTGAAGTAAATTCTCCTCCTCTATCTGATCTTAAAAATTTAATCTTTACACAAGATTCATTCTCAACCCTATTCTTGAATATCTTAAACTTGTCAAATGCATTAAATTTCTCTTTAAGAAATGCAACCCACATCATTGTAGAAAAATCATCAACCATAATCATAAAATACCTTTCACCATAGAATCCCCTAGTCTCTGTAGGACCCCTAAGATCTATGTGTACAATCTCCAACTTCGCTATGGTGATAAACTTCTTGCTAGGAAAAGAAGTTATGTTATGCTTTGCTAAAACACATTTCTTGAAAATTGTGTTAGTAGGCTTTACAATCTCTTGCAAATCTCTAATAGCAAACACTCTACTAGTCCTCACAATACTATCAAAGTTTATATGATAGAATCTCTTATGCCATAACCAACTATCATCTTCCTTTGCAACCAAACATGTCATTTCAATAGGATTCAACTAAAATACATTACCTCTAGATCTAGTTCCTATTCCAATTACCTTTCCATATTTATCTCTGATCATGCATGTCTTTTCTGTGAACTACAACTGATAACCTTTGCCTACTAGTTGTCCAACACTCGAAAGCTTTTGATTTAAACCATCAACAAAGTATACATCCTCAATATTAGTGTTACCATCAAGAGTTATAGATCTGATACCTTTTACTTGGCATGCAACATTGTTTCTAACTCTGACAATTCCTCCATCTTGACTTTTGAAGTCAACAAACTTGTTCATGTCACCAATCATATGATGTGAACAACCACTATCAATTATTGAATTAGATTTCTTTTCAACTTGTGATACCAAAGCTAACTTCTCTATAATTTCTTCTTTAATTGCCACAAATCCAATTTCATCATCACTAGCAATTAATGCTTGTTTATCAGAATCATCATCTTCATTTGCATACAAACATTATCTATCCCTTTTAGACTTATAACTTCCCTTATACTTTTTCTCCCTTTTAGGAAACTTAGATGCATAATGACCATATTCATCACAAGTCCAACACTTAAAGATTTTCTTACCTCCTTTTTTTCTTTTTACCAAAAGGGCTACTATTTCATCAATCTTTCTTTCTTCTTCAAATCTGATACTACTAACAAAATCTCCTCTAGCACTCGTGCTCCTTGATAGATTAGGTCAAATATTCAAGGCACTGAAAGTTGTCTCTATTTTGGTTAATTCTTTAGACTATCTAAGTTCATTCTCAACTACTTCAAGTCTTCTAAGCAATGTCTCCTTTGTGAAATATTTGGTACATGATATCAACAACTGTATCATCTAAACTGTTGACTTAAATGGTGGTGTTAGAGTCTTCAATGTCTTCCATATAACCTCATCATCTTCTCTGTTTCCTCCTTAAGCTTTAATACCTATAGTAATTTATGATATCCTACCTATATATGTTCTTATAGATTCATCTTCCATCATTTTAGCATCTTGAAATGCACAAATCCAACTTTGTAGCCTCAACTTCTTAGCATCACCTTCAAAACTATTTTCCAAAGCTTTCCAAATTAAATGTGAAGTAGGAAATGATTTTAGCTGATTGTACTCAATTTTAGGAAGTGCATTCAATAGTGTTTCTCTAGCTCTCATGTCACAGATGAAAATATCTCTTTTTGCTTTAGAGCAACTTTCCAAATCATTTTCTTCAATGATTGTCTTTGCTAATTTTGTCAAGATCCAATATCTCAGACCCATACACAAAAAACGTGTCTTCATCTTTTCCTTTTGGCTGTCATAGTTTGTTCCATCAAACTTCGGACTATCTTTCCTAAAAATGTTCACCATGGATCTCCCAAAGCTGTAAAAAATTTTCTTCAACGATCTGATGCTCTAATACCAATTATTAGAAACAATAGTATGCCAAGATAATTGGGGGGCAGGGGGTGGGGGTGAATTAGTTATCCAATAATTAAAACATTTATCTTCTTTAAACAAACTTAACCATTTAACCAAAGTAAATAGAAACCATACAAAGATGAACATAGATAATTACACCAGATATGTTAACTAGAGAAACCCTTGATCGGAAGGAAAACCACAGTGGGCATGATGCCCACAAGATGATGTACTAATATAAATATTCCTTATTAGAGGATGGACCCTGTTAGGAGTCTATTACAGCATTTAGTATAATGAGTCTCAATTAGGAGACTTTGAATCCCTATTAGGAGATTCCAACCCTATTAGGAGTTGTGGTATAATGTATGCAAGAAGAGCCCATTGCCCAAACAAGCAATTTCAATTACAAGAAGAGCTCACTGCTCAAACAAGTAATTTATTGGTATCTTCTTCTTCTTCCCTCTGTCCTTTCCTCTATCCTGTCAATTGGACCAATCATTGTCATACCTTCTAGACCAAGTCACTCAGCAAATACCAAACCGCAGATCACTCAGCAAAACCTCGGCAATGAAGTTTCCTTCACTTTTGCATGCTTAGCTCAACTTCACATTTCGCACTCTCTACTGCTTATCATTGATCATTTAATCATATCAACACATCATGATAAAGGAAAATGTCATTCCTTTATACCGAGTCCATAAAACAATTCCTTGAGTCGGTTGTTAGTCCTTCTCAATTAATTATTATAGGACCACATTAAGAATGCATTACACTTAGCGATAACCTTAATCTTCTACCTTGCAACTGGAATAACTCTCTATACACGAATATTATGATGATCGAACTCAACCACGTCATCCTCAACATGTATTCTTCATGTCCTCAACCTCAATCCTCAAGATATCAACTCTGCTAAGAGATATAACAATTTTACCAGAACATGCCTCTGTAAACTCTATCTCAGAATAGACATCACCAAAACTTACATAACTTCTTCTAGACTTATCCTTTCTTCTTTCGACATTAACTACACATGCCAAATACTCAGAAGTATCTCCCATAACCTCGGGTGGTTATCATGCTAAACTAGTCATCTGTACCAACTTGATCTTTCCATTGTTCTTTTGTTAGATACCACAGAAGACATAAAACATGCTATGTTGACATCAATGGAAAACTTAGTCATGAATGTAACATATCATCATCAAACCAATCTCTCCAATCTTCCAACTATATATATATATATATATATATATATATATATATATATATATATATATATATATATATATATATATATATATATATCTTATATTATACATACATACATACATACATACATATATATATATATATATAATATAATACATATGTTATATTGTGATTTACATTGTTAAATAATAATAATTAATCATAGAGACATGTCTCCTACTCTTATATTTATAAGAGATTGGGATCTGCATTTGAAACACACCTATAACAATCACAGTGTAATTACATTTAGAAAAATTGATCCATGCTTACTCAACACATTTCTCATCTTCAATTAGTGGAAAATATGTTGCTCATAGGGTAAAATCCATTAGAGAGGCTTTGGTTATTAAAATTGTGAGAAGATATTATCCCTTAGAGAGGATTGGGAATATCCTAGCACCTGCCATCTTATCACCACTAACTTCAGATGTGAATAACTTATTGTAAAAATTATGGAAGGCTCTAAGGAGATCCTCTTGGGAGATCAAAGTATTCCCTCCTTCACAAATATAGTTAATCATGTCTATGGCCTCCTTACATTTCAGAGGTTGGAAGAAAAAAATTATCCCATGTCCACTAAGTTGATCTAGTTAACCCTGGCTGACTCTGGCTCCCCTTATTTACTTGGCCTGCACTTTTTTGAGATCATTTCAGAGGCCAACAGTCAATTCCACAACTCTAAGATCATAAGGATTAGCTTGCAATTCCACCGCTACTTCATGAAGGGACATAAAAAGGCTTACATCCTCCATTCGAATTCTTTACCCTTCTTCTTTCCTACTACTTTAAACATAGTCTACCAGGATCTAGTGTTTTAATAGCCCTTTCATTCTTAACAATATATTCATTGACCCATTTGATAATGTTGACAGTTGCAAGAATATCCTAAACAAGAAGGAAGAAATAATTGAAAAAAAAAGATTTGTTTTTCCTACAAACGTCATCTTGCTTAAAAATCATGAAGATGTTAATAGTGACTGGATAGTGATTAGAAAGAGTAAAAGGGGGGACCTTGACATGTAGAAGCTATCAAGTCTCTAATAGATTCACATCTAGAAATTGACCATGTATACCAAAATCCTTTGGAACAATCCTTAAGTCCAACTAGGGGATCAAATAGGTTGAGTTTTCCCATCATTTTGTTCCAAAAAAATTGCTCATTACTTTCCAATCAACCTCAATCCTCCAATATTATCATGGGGCATCTCTATAATATTAAAATCATGTGCTAACACCCAAGGAATGTTAGCCAACTCAAACAACCATTTATTTGGAGCATACACAGACCAGACCCTGAATTTGACATTGTTATATATCATAGTGATCCATAGTTCTCTATTACAGGGGGAAATCCTAAAGCCTTCAAGTATTTCTTCCTTCTAGGTTTTAGGATTAAACCACAGACAGAAATAACAATTACATGCAAATATAACCAATAACAAAAAATAATAGATCACACAGAAAAGAACACAAGACACCAAGATTTAACATGGTTCACCCAATCCTTGGGCTACATCCACCAAACAGCAAGTCTGATATTATTATGATCCAGTGATTATAACCTGATTGCAATCCATAACCCCTTACAACTCAATACCACCGCAAGAACCAATTTTCCATCACAACTATAAAACAATCCCTAACCCTAAGCTCTTGTATACAAGTATTTTTACTGCTTTAGGGCTATAATTAATAATTACATGTCGGCCCAAAATCTTGATAAACAAAAATCTCCCACTTGGAGACTGATCCTGCAAGTATACCACTACTCCATGAGGCTCCCACTAGATCAAACCACCCTAGACTCTACTATTCTTTCATGCATGTTCAGTCTAAAAGACCAACCAAAGCTGAAGAGGAGTTCAGCTTCTCCCTTGTTACTACCTTTGTAAACATATCTACTAGATTATCATTTGTATGTATCTTCTCCAACTTTAACTATCCATCCTCCAAAACTGACCGAATGAAATGGTACCGCAACTGTATGTGTTTGGTCTTTGAATGCAGAGCTGAATTCTTTGCAAGATGAATGGCACTTTGACTTTTTGTAAACAGATAAATAGCCTTTTGAGGGTTTCCCAATTCTTCCAAGAAGAACTAAAGCCATATCATCTCCTTGGTTTCCTCTATAGTAGCTACATACTTTACCTCTATAGTGGATAAAGCATTAACCTTTTCTAACCTAGAAACCCAGCTCACGACTGCCCCACCAACAGTTAAGACATAACCTACAGTACTCCGCTTGGCATCAATATCCCCTACCAAATTTGAGTCAACATAGCCCTGTAAATCAGTAGTAGAGCCCCCAAAGTGTAAACACTTATTAGATGTTCCTCTCAAATATTTGAGAATCCATTTAACGGTATTCCAATGCTCAATTCCTAGATGACTCATATACCTGCTAACGATTCCCACCACATGTGCAATATCTGGCCTAGTACATACCATAGCACACACCAAGCGTCCTACAGCTGAAGCATAGGGTACCTTGTACATCTTACCCTCCTCTTCTTGTGTCTTCGGACACATCTCTTTAGTCAACTTCAAATGACCAGGTAAAGGTGTGTTGATAGCTTTAGCATTCTTCGTAGAGAAATGTTACAACACCTTCTCCTCATAATTAGCCTGAGATAGTGTCAATGTTCTATTCTTCCTATCTTTGCAAGTCTTCATGCCAAGGATTTGTTTTGCTACCTCCAAATCCTTCATAAAAAATGCTTGTGCTAATTGGCATTTCAGCCCCTTAATGTGATCCATGTTAGACCTAGCTACAAGCATATCATCAACATATAAACATAAAATAATGTAGTTGTCATCATCCAATCTCTTAAAATAAACACAATGATTTGAATGACACCTATTGTATCCATTCTCATGCATAAAACTGTCAAATTTTAGATACCATTGCCGAGGTGCTTGCTTCAAGCCATATAAACTTTTCTTCAATTTGCACACTAAGTTCTCCTTACCTTTGACCGCAAATCCCTATGGTTGAGCCATATTATCTCTTCATCCAAATCACCATGAAGAAATGTTGTTTTAACATCAAGCTGCTCTAAATGCAAATCTTTAGTAGCCACAAGACTTAAAACAGTACGAATAGAAGTCATCTTAACAACAGGAGAAAATATCTCATCAAAATCAATGCCCTTTTTCTATGCAAATCCTTTCACAACTAACCTAGATTTAAATCTTTTCTTACCTCCTTCCTCTTCTTTCAACCTTAAACCCACTTATTCTGTAAAGCTCTTTTACCTATAGGCAACTTGCATAAATCCCATGTCTGATTCTTCAGCAAAGAGTCCATTTCGTCTTTCATTGCAAAATCCCACTGAATCTTAGTATCCACATGCACAACTTCATCATAACATTCAGGTTCACCAGCATCAGTAAGTAAAATTGAATACAAAGAGGGAAAGAATCTTTCTAGAGGTCTAATTTGCCTTGTTGACCATCTAACATTCACCAATGTGTGTGGTATTTTTGGTTGCAGTTGTTGCACATCATGAGGAATGGTTGGAACATCAGCTTTTGAAGTATCATCCAGCACTACATAATCATCTTCTTTCTTCTCATGTTACTGCAACAGATCTTTGTACAACACTTTCTCATTGAATATGACATCCCTGCTTCTTAAAATTTTATGACTTTCAAAATCCCAAAGCCTATAACCAAATTCATTAATGCCATATCCAACAAATACACATTTCTTTGACTTAGCTTCCAACTTGGTTCTATTTTCAGAATCTATATGAGCAAAAGCTTCACAACCAAAGGTCTTGAGAAAAGAATAACTCACCTTCTTACTAGTCTATGCTTCCTCTAGAATACCACAGCCTAAAGGAGTAGAGGGACCTCTATTAATCAAATATACAATAGTATTAATAGCCTCTGCCCACATGTGTAAGGGAAACCCAGCATGCAACCTCATGCTCCTTGCGCGCTCCATTATAGTCCTATTCATGCGTTCAGCCACTCTATTTTCCTATGGAGTCCTTGGAACAGTTTTCTATCTATGAATACTATTAGTGGAGCAATAATCTTCATATTCATGACTGCAATACTCACCACCATTATCAGATCTAAGACATTTTATTTTCTTACTAGTCTCATTTTCAACCAAGCATTTCCATTTCTTAAAAGTTTGAAATACATCAGATTTCTATCTAAGGAAGTAAACCCATACTTTTCTAGTTGTGTCATCAATAAATGTAACATAATAATGAGATCCACCAAGGGAAGATACCTGAGCTGGTCCCCATACATCGGTATGCACAAGCTCTAATTTCTTCTTTTTGTTTTCCTTCCCAGTCTTTACAAAACTCACTCTCTTTTGTTTTCCATACACGCAACTTTCACAAAAATCCATATTAACACATTTTAGACCTGGTAAAACTTTATTTCAATGAAGTACTTTCATACCCTTCTCACTCATGTGCCCAAGTCTGTTGTGCCACAGCACTTTATCAAAATCTACAGCAGTTATTTGTTCTCCTTGCTCAACTGTAGCAATTGTTCCTAAACATTTATTTTTCTCTGAAACAATTAAGGTAGAAGGAACAATATGACTTGTACAAAGATATAAGGTGCCTACTCTCACACCTTTTTCTACTACAAGGGAACCTTTTCAAACCTTCCAATTTTTATCATTAAAAGAAACTACACAACCCTCATCACCGAGTTGCCCTGCTGAAATTAAATTCCTACTCAGCCTTGGAACATGTCTAACCTCATGTAGTAGCCAATGATTCCCATTCTGCAACTTAATCTTAATTATTTCCTTTCCAACAATTTGGCAGGGTTCATTATCCCCCAAATAAGCAAGCCCAAAATCCCCTTGGACATAATCAATGAAATAACCTCTATGAGGTGTAGCATGAAATGAAGCACTAGAATCTAAAACCCATGAATCATCAACACTTTCTAAAGACAGAAGCAAAGCATCCTCTTCAGATTTATTACTTACCACATTTGCCTCCTTGTCTCCATCTAATTTATACCCTTCATTTTTCTTTCGATTCCAGCAATCTTTCTTTTTATGACCTAGTTTCCCACAGTACCAGCAGTCATTTGGTCCTCTTGACTAAGACCTCCTCCCCTTTGACATTCCTCTTGATTTCCCACGATTTCTAGAATTACTTCCTCTCTCAGTCGTTCTACCCCTGCTTTTTGCATTCAAAGAACTTCCTGATGTAGATCCACATGAGAATTTCCTATGAGTTTCCTCACTCAAAATAACACCAATCACATCATCATATTTTAGGGTACTAGATCCAGGAATAGAATTACTCACAGCCATTACCAAGTCATTGCAACTTTCAAGCAAAGAACACAAAATCAAGAGAGCCCTAATTTCTTCTTCAAAATTGATACCCACAGAAGATAACTAACTAGCAATAGTATTAAACTCATTTAAATGATTTGCAACAAATCCACATTTTGCTATTTTCATATCAAATAAACGCTTCATGAGAAATACCTTGTTTGAAGCAGAGGGCTTTTCATAGAGTTTCACTAGGGTTTGCATCAATTCTTCTGTCGTCTTTGCTTTTGTAATATTAAATTCCATTGATGGTGCCAAGCATAATTGAATGCTTCCAAGTGCCTTTCTATCTAAAAGATCCCATTCATCATTTGATATAGATCCCTGATTCTTGGCTTTTCCTTCCAACAGCTTCCATAAATCCTTTTGATAAAGATAGTCTTCCATTTGCATCTTCCATAACTAGAAGTTCTACCCATTAAACCTATCAACCTTCATCTTACCCTCATCTTCCATTGCTCCCACTCTATCATGAGACTCCCACTCAACCGTGAGACTTTCCTGCAGAGGATAATTGAAAAACAACTAGACTCTGATACCACTTGTTAGGATTAAACCACAGAAAGAAATAACAATTACATGCAAATATAACCAATAATAGAAAATAAAAGATCACACAGAAAAGAACACAAGACACCAAGATTTAACATGGTTCACCCAATCCCTAGGCTATGTCCACCAAACAGCAAGTTCGATATTATTACGATCCAATGATTATAACCTTATTACAATTCATAACCCCTTATAGCTCAATACTACCAGAAGAACCAATTTTTCATCACAACTATAAAACAATCCCTAACCTTAAGCTCTTTTATACAAGTATTTTTACCGCTTTAGGGTTATAATTAATAATTATATTTCACCACAATCTAACACTAGGACCTATGAGTATAGATCTATGAGCCCCAAAGAATTTATGAAGTATTTACAATACTTTCCTAATCAGTCACCACAATCTAACACTAGGACCTATGAGTATAGATCTACCACCCTTCTCCCTCTAATGGTTGGAAGGGAATGAAATTGCTTCTTTCTAGATGCATTTAAGGGAGCTTTCTAAAGATATCCCCACTTACTTAACCTCTTGCAGCATAAGGAGATCCAACTTCAAACCATCCTCTTATCTTTTAACAAAAAATTTCCTATCAGAGGATTCTAGCCCTCTTAACATTCTAGGATGCACAATTTAACTTCATCTTGACACCACTTAATCATCTATCTCCATAGGAGCTTGAAAGCTCTTAAAGAAGTGGGGAAGCTTACCTTTAGTGGCCTTGGAGTTTTTTGGGTTCACTCATAAAAGTAGAGGCCTACCCCTATTCCTTGTAACAACCTCTCCTCCTTCTAAATCCAATGACTCCCTCTTATTGGAATTCCAATTCTTTTTCAACTTCCTACTACAATCAATTGCAAAGATGAAGGCATCACCCTCAAAAACCTAATTGTAGATTTTTTTAAAGTCAAACTTAATAACTCAAGCTCAAGAATATTGTACAATTTCAAACAATATTGTTGGAATACTTTTAGAATAACTGAGAGGGGGGGATGAATCAGATATCCAAGGTCCAGATGTATAAATAGAACTTTTCACAACTTAGTGAACTCATAAAACATTTATCTTCATGCATGCATCCATAAGATTATGCAATCACTTAAGACTTTGTAGGTTATTGTCAAATCAACTTGCAGAAATGTAAATATGAAACAAATCAAACTTATCAACACACTTGACACAATGATTTATGTGGAAACCCAATTTTGGAAAAACCACCTGTAACATGCTACTCTTTTTCACTCTTCTAAGTGATACCCTATGAAAGGCCAACCCTGTTAAAGGTTACAATACACACTATTAAATGTGACCCTATTAAAATATTTCAATCACCCTATTAGGAGTGAGCCTTGTTAGAGGACTTTAGACCATTCACTTGGAATATCACCCGATTAAAGGATTTACAAATGACTATTAGGTCAACCTTTATCCAAAGGATTTACCCTAGACTGATACAATTATTCGAGAGTAATAGTAAGACTTGATCTGATAACAACTTACAACTTCATTTGCAGATTACAAATCTTTGTTTCAGTCCTCCATTCTGCTTGGCCTTCACTCATTGCATCTCTAATAGCTTGTTCACCCTTCAAGCATTCATATCCTTAAGCCTTCTTGCTTAACATGCCATTGCAGACTCTTCTCTTAGGTCACTTGATGAAGCAAAACCCTTGACTCCTTGTCTTCCTTAGGTTCTCACACATGAAAACCTTTGCTTCTAACCAGCCAATCCCTATAAATAGAGAATAAGATCTTTTACCGCTCATTCTCCATCGTCCAATTTAGGGTTACCACAGATTAAGTAGGATACAATGAATCTATCCCACATTCCATATCTCTTCTAGAAACTTCTCCTTGAATCCTCTTTGAATTCACCTAAAAATAGTTTACCTTTAATTCTATGCCTCTAGCTCATCAATCTTATTTTCCACCTGGTTCACATAATCCAAGAAAACAAACTTGTCAGCTTAGATCCATCGAATTTACGATCTTTTAAATAAAGCATCCACTCAGCATTATCTAGCTTTTGATGCTCAGCACATACTACGTTTCTCAGCATCCTCTATAAAATCATTCGGCACAAACTAAAGTTTACAAGTGCTTGGAATCAACTAAACTTTACTTGGCATCCACTATTCTGCTCGGCATACACTAGAATAAGCATTTACTCAGCTCCAACTAATTTTCTATTTGGCTTGCACTGACTTTGCTTAACACCTACTATCCACTCGAGGTCAAGCTTGGCAGACAAACTTTGTGTAACTTGTTCTTCTAAACCTTCTTAGTGTAACCTTAAGTAGATTATCAATACATCATGTTATCACTATCTTAACTAATTCTTGTACTTCTTTACATAAGCATGATTCAACCTTTCCTCCAGGTGCTATTGTTACATCTTTCGATCAAATCCTCTTCATCAATCAAATAAGTGATAGTGCTTAAATCATATAAGCAGTTGTCTTACTAGCAAATAGTAGGTTTGGCATCAGCGACAAAACAATGATTGAAACATATTGATCATACTTTGTTCTCAACAATCTCCCTCAAACAATCTCCCTCTTTTACTGTTTTCAATCTATTCTCAACAATGATATTTAAAAAATTAATTAGTAGTGTGTGATAGGAATAATTGTAATTTAAACGTAGGGTTTTTATGGCTCATTTTTTTAATTAATATGTTTATCTTATAAGTTTGTTTTATCATGTGCATTTATTATACCTTTCAACTACTACAATTTTTCTTAAACATCTCAAAATATCTTGTAATGATTAAAATCTAACAAAAAATATTTATCTCAAGATAGTTTACATTATGGTTAATATCATGGTTTGAGTTAAGTGCTTGACTATGGTTAGAGTTCATGGTCATGGTTATGATTATGTTTGAGGGTTTTTTATTACAATTGTATGTAGGATCATGGTTAGAGTTAAGTATTGTATCAATTTTATTGTTATCGTTAAGGATATGATCAAGGTTTATCATTACAATTTTGATTAGGTCTATAATTTATATCGTGCTTGTAATTATGGTTGGGGTTTGTTGCCAGACTTTCAATCTTCCCCTTTTAAGCTTCTAACTTGGAGTCTATTCAATGCAATTGTATCAAAGTCCAAGTCTAGGTTTCCATTTGGAGGTTTTTCTTCTCATCATTTATCCTTAAGCTAGCCTATGCAAGATTTTGAGATTTCTTTGCTTCGCCTTCTTCCTCGACCCCTCTTATGAGATTCATGCCAATCAAGTGAGTATTATCCTTGAGGTGATGTAGGATTGGGAGGTGTTATTGTTGAGCATCTTCCCTTGATGAGAAGAAAGCCAAGAACCAGTTGTATCAGTAGAAAAATTCCCAAGGATGTCACTTTCAGAGTTTCACCTATATGCCTACTCCCTCGCCTGGAGGAGTAGTCATGAACCTACTTTTTTGACAAAGGAAGCTTGAATCTATTTCTGGTGATAATAAGTGAAGAATATGCTAAAGGGAATAGCACTGGCTATACGAGGGCCAAAATGCACCCCACCATTGTCTGCTTTGCATGGCCATGCGATGATGGCATGGTAAATTCCTTCTCTTTTTCATGACCAAATTGTTTGTCAATTCCTCTTTGCCAACGGTAACTATCTGTCAATTCCTCTTTGTCGACCACAAGCAGATTAAACTCCAATTGAAGCGTGTGTAATTTAATCCATTCCATGTTCCTTTCAATTCATATATTGTTATATATGATGATTAAAAATTTTAATTATTATTTTTTTGACAATTTGAATTTTTTTTTATTTGTATTTACTATATTGATTGGAAATGTTGATCAAAATTTATATTTATATTTAAAATAAATTATTGATTTGTAATTTTTTAAATTTTTTAAATTATTAAAATGATACATTGTGATTTAAAATTTTAAAAAGTATATTCTAATGTAAATTTTTAATTAATATTCTTATATATATTTATCATTTATGATATAAAAATTATAATTAATGTAATATATTATCAATATTATTGTATGATAAAAAATAACTTTTATATTTGTCTAAATGAAATTATCTATCTCATCAATTTTTATTAAATTAAAAGATTTATTTATATTCATAATTAACACATTTATTTTGTTGTATTACACGATTCACAAAAAAATTTGCAATGTATGTGAAAATAGTTAAAATTAAAATATTTATTTTTGTTATGTAATAAAAAGAAATTACTATCATTCACATAAGCTCACATCATTTTTTTTATGTTAATATTTTCAGTTCTTAATATTTTAAACATATGTACTTAGGAAACATTTTATAAAGCATAATGTGTCCTGCGTAGGGAGAGACACTAGATGAAATAAGTTTAAAACATGATATATCTAAAAAATCAAATTCAAATCATCATGGTAGCATCAATAACATAGGTAAGTTCATAAAATCTCGTTTTGTAAAAATTCTCACTTACATTAAACTATGTTCTACATTAGAACCAATTTTATAACATGATTTGATTTGACATCCAAATATACATTCAATTATATTGAAATTCTAAAAATATTAATAATTTTGGTTCATAATAGCCATTTTATGTAGAATACTTTTTAACAATCTTACCTTTACAATTCACTAAGGTTCTAAAATCTAATTTTAAAAGAGATGTAAATTCTTCAACAATCAAGACATAAGTATAGTATACTGATTATTCTAAAAAGTGTTGATTGTGATCCTCCATGTTCATATCACCATCACCTACAAATACATTGAGTTAGTTAAGTTAGTTAAATGCACATAAGTTTCAAATAAAAGAATCATGATTGGTTGAAGTTTATTTTATTTTTTTCTTACCATAGTCACTTTGCATTGTGTTGATTTCTTCCACTGATTGACTAAGATCAAAAGAAAATAGTTGACCATATTTTTGAGTGTTTTGTTGATCATTTAAATCTGCAAGACTAAAAATTAATTTAATATATGTTCTAAATGTATACAATTAATTTATAAGTTAATTATTCAAAAGTATTGAATTCTTTATCATAATTGTATTACCTTTTCTAACATGCATTGCATCAGTTGTTCATGTCTTTTTAGAATCATCAAAAATGGAATTAAAAAAATAATAATAAAGTAAATTAATAGTAACTAACTTACCAATTGTAACTTCAATCCCATCTGTTGTTGTTTGGTTTAGATCAAGACAGAAAGGTAATAGACGTCCTCGAGCACTTTCTTGATCAATCAAACCTACAATGACATATGTTTAACATAATAAATCAAAAGGAAAAAAGTATTTTATGTAAATTACTAAAATAATTTGAATAATGACATATGTTTAAGATAAGAAGTAGAAATAAGAAGTATCAATCATATAGATACTAAAATAATTTTGAATAATTGAACTCACCTTGTTTCCTTATAGTCTCTCTTTCTTCTTGTATTGCTCTTCTTGAGTGATTAGTAACCTTCTTTTTCTTTTTTTTCCTACATCTTTTAGATGGGAATTGAAACTTTTTATGTTCCTCGAGCTTTTCCTTTAAGTTTCTAGATACAACATTGTGTTTCTGACAAGTTGAATGACTTTTATGCATTTTGCTAGGACTAAACCATGGTGCTATTTGTTTCAAAGAAATGTTGTCTGAACCAGGGAGTGATTTAAATTTGGAACATGAATCAATAGATGCATGGGTATCTTTTAAAAATCTCTCAACACATTGACTAAAAATTTTTTTTTCATCTTCGCTAGTAGGTAAATTTTGGAGCAATGAGTTTAAAGAGTCAATGGATTTCTGAAACTTATCATTGGTACTATTAGATGATTCCCAACCACTTGCAATATGAATAACAAAGATTAAAAAAGAACCTTATATATATTTCATTATAAAATGATATTCTTAAAACTTACCAATTTTATGAACTTCCCCATCAATTTCTAGCACATCTTGATCTTCTGAATGTATACAATCATCTACAATTGAAATATGAACTAGTTAATTTGTTAAGAGCCATAAAATAATTGAATATTTAAATATAAATATCTTATCATAATTACCAATGACATTAATTCCATGACTCGAACTCTCTCTAACTTTGTTATTATCATCAACCAATGGAGTGGAAGCTTCTGCAATTTGGAAAAAAGGAATAATTTAGTTAGCATTGGGAAACAATAATATACATACATATGTATGTATGTACTAAACCTAAATTTTAAATGACACTTACCAACAACATGATCATGCTCATTTGTTGTCTTCCTCTTTAGAATATCTATGATCTTCAACACATGTTTGCACATGTTTCCTTTATTTGCCCACTCACAATCACATACATGCAAATATGGCCCAAATTTTCTCACAAAGTACCATTTTGTTGGATTTTTTTGACTTCTTACTTTATATGTGTTTGGTAGGAGATCATATGGATAACAATCTGAATCTAGTATTGTTTTTTATCTCTCTAAAGAAGTTATGTAATATCTTTCCTTTTTAAAGTTGGTTAAAAATCCTGATAGCTGCAAATATCTTTTGTTTTTGTAGAATGGCTCTACCCTATGAAGAAGTTTATGAATGAGCCAATCCATTCTTCTTGTGCATTTTTTAGAAAGGTCACTTAAATAGTGACTCTTGATGTGGGAGTGATAGGACTCAATTGAAGCATTAGTTTCCTGATTTGCATGAGGAAAGCTTCGATAGTTTTTTGCCCACATTGCTATACAAAAAAAAAATGATATCTTAGTATATAAAATGACTAACCTAAATTGTATAAATACATAAAAAAATATTAAGTATAACTTTGATAATCTTACCAATACGACTCTCATCATAACACCAAATCTTTTGAAAGTACTCAATAAATTTCTTTTCTTCTTTGAATTCCTCCATAAATTCTTTTATCAAATGAGCGGTAACATCTTCATTGTCACTCATTGCATACATTATATCACCTGATCTATCAAATATTTTTGTCCCGACATCTTTATTGCTGACAAATCTGGATTTTATAACACAATACAAAGTTACGGTGTTGACATATGCAAACTTTCATAAATTGCAATTAAATATTAACTTACTTGTATACATTCTTCAACCATGCTCTGCGTACATGCCAAATGCATAGCAATACTCGACAACCAAAGGATAATCTACAAGTTTCATGTTATGAAAGTTCATAAATAGAAGTGTAATCAAGTAATTTTTAAATTGAAACTATTTTATGTTGAAAAGTAGAAAACATATCTTTGTGTAACCTAGATATTAAGCAATTATATTCTTATAAATATAAAGTAAGGATAGTAAAACCTGATTGCCTCAATTTTCGCACTAGCATCATCGTTCATAAATGCATTAACATGCCAATCCTCTTTATATATTTTTCCTCTTCTATACACCTCAGTTAGCCATTCATTTATGTCCTCAACTTTGTTTCTTGAGGATATGGCCCATGCAACAAGTACACTAGCCTCTTGTTCATCAAATACAAACAAGGTATATAATTCGTACTGCACATAGATAAGTCAATAATAAATTAATTTCTAAGATACATTACTCTAATACTTGAATTAACATCAACAAATAAAATTAGCATTGTTCTACTTACAGCATATTTGTTTGTTGAAAATGTAGAATCCATTGCAATAATGGAATCATGTGAATGTTTCACCATCATCTCTAACATCCATGGTGTTTGCATGCCTATGATAAATGGAATATTTTCTTCATTTTTCGGTGTTTTATAGTAGAAGAAGTTATCTTTCTCCTCTATGTGTCACAAACACACACTTTTGGCATCATCTTCATTTTTTTGTGAATGTAGGGAACGCACTCTATTCCATGCATTTAATACATCTTTTCTCAACAAGTACGTGTCTCTCTTTTTCATCAACTTTTTCATAACAGAATCCAAATAATGTTGATCACATATTGTGTCAATCCCCACACCCATCAGTAATAGGGATTCAATATATGATTTACATTCATTTGATAGTCTTGGTGCAACATTACTCCTTGGATCACCAGAAGGGTCATCAATTCCATGACAAAATTCACTGTTGGCATCTTGATGACTATATTAGTTATATGCAATAATTGCAACATTTGGCCTGCCATACAAAACCTTAACATGAAAGTGGGTTTGACAACCCCTCTTTTGGATAAATTTTCATTTCCTTTTCAGATTTTGATGCTTATTTGTTTTAATCTCGGGCCCAAAAGCACAATGATAGTTGTTTATACATGTAAAAAAAATACTAATCAATATAATAAATAAATAAAAAGTGTTGGAAAACTTAATTAACATACTGAATTTAAACAAACCTTGAATACATCTTTGTGGTATGGTCAGTAGGTTTCATCACATTATACTCCCTATATTTTCTGCGTATAAATGTTGTTTCTTTACCATCTAATAAGCCTTCCCCTTTGACAAAGTCAGGGAGTCTCTCAAGAGGGATAGCAGCACACCAATCTATCTGATGAGTAGTATCATCTCCAATCGGTGTCCATTCAAGTTCATAGCTTGAAAAATGATTTCCTTCATTAGAGATATCTTGCACATCTAGCTTGACAAGTGATTCCCATTTATTCTTTCTACCCATCCTGAATAATATTAATATGGTTAATGGCATTCTATCTTGTTCAAATATGTACAAAAAGATCTCTACACATACCATTATTGCAATTTATTCTATTGATCCACACTCCCTAATGAAAAAGCTATGACAGTTGAAAAGATATAATAGTTGACCTTTCTATGACATGGAATAATAACAAACATATCATTATGAGTATTGGCATGATCTTCATATGAGTTTTTCATATTTGAAACGGTGAATATATAACATGTCCATTTTAAGGTATTCATATTAACAAAGGTTATGGTAACACATGGAGGCAAGGTACTAAAATCCTGGGTATTACAATATTTTTTCATATTATTGATTTCTAAGATATGATATGATCCAAAGGAAAAATGAGTATCAAACCTAGCATTAATAAACTTTTTATTTGTTAAATTAATATTTTTACTTTTTTATTCCTTTGGTCAATATGCGAGTTTACATTATCCTAAACAAATATTAATTATTATTTCTTAATATAGTGGAAATTGTTAATTCTAACTTAGAAAATCAATTCTTGCTCAAGTTAATTAATCATATTCTAATGAAGAAAAATAGAGTTCTATTTTATTTTTATTTTTATTTTTATTTTTTTTTAGACTGCAGGAATCGGTGCAACACGGCCCCCCTATAAACTGCAGTGCGCCTGGTAAACTTTTTAATGTGACCGGTAGCGCTGGCACGACATGCCCACCGGTACCACGAGGACGGGGAGACTAGAACCCGTGACCAACCCCCTGCAACAGGGAAGATTTAGCCAACCGAGCTAGGGCCCCCGCCCCAGTTCTATTTTAATTAACAAAATATATAGTTGCAATTATTATTTTAAAATTATATTATTTGACATATATCTATATAATAAATTATAAGCTTTGAACAAGAGCCTATAACATAATGGTGAATTTTGATCTAAGAAGAGCATTACTTATTTCTCACATGTAAAGTATTGCTAATCAAATTGACATATAAAGATAATATATTTAATAGATTTGAGATTTATCTTTAGTTATCTTTCCTATAAAAAAAATTATTATTGGAAGCATGGTAATTTTTTAAAAACAAAATCGAATTTGATTCTTCATCATAAAAATTTAGCAAAATTTAATTAAAAAGTAACTTTTTTGTTCATTAATTTTTTAACATTGTGAATGTTAATTTTTTAACGTTATTTTTTAACATCTATCATTGAAACATATTAGAGAAAGTGAAAAAATCAGTAGCTTTTTCTTTCAAAAATCTAATTTCTAATTTCAAGATGGAGGCAAAGTACTAAAGAATTGTAATATTTTTTCATATTATTGATTTCTAAGATATGATATGATCCAAAGGAAAAATGAGTATCAAACATAACATTAATAAACTATTTATTTGTTAAATTAATAATTTTACTTATTCATTCCTTTGGTCAATATGTGAGTTTCCATTATCCTAAAAAAATATTGATTATTATTTCTTAATATAGTAGAAAATTATTAAGTTTAACTTAGAAAATCAATTCTTGCTCAAGTTAATGAATCATATTCTAATGAAAAAAAAATAGAATTATATTTTAATTAACAAAATATATAGTTACAATTATTATTTTAAAATTATATTATTTGAAATATATCTATATAATAAATTATAAAGCTTTGAACAAGGACGAACTCTGTATCATCATGCTTGATGAAGATCAAATGCTCAAAGCTCCAGAGACAAAGGAAATGCAAATAATTTAAGTAGTGTCAAGAAATGGTTGTTTCAGTTGCGTAGCGAAGTCATTTACACCATTTCCTGAAAGCATAGAGATGGGACAACTCTCTGGAGCTAATGGCTAGATTTTTTTATTTGGATGTGCTTGGGATAATCCTAATCCAGAAGGAAACATTTTTTAGGAGCCTCGAAGCTAAAACGATAGGAGTAGTTGTGAACCTCATTTTTTGAAAGAACAAATTGGAGCAAGCGAATTAGGTACAAACATGAAGAATGCATTCTCAATAGATAATTAGGGAAGGAATATTCGCCCAAAAATGCACTTGAAATGCTACTTCTCTAAAAAGGTAATTTTAAATGAACTTTGGGTAGCGGCTTATTACGAAAGGTGAATATTCGTGAGGGGATACTTATTTTATGCTGCCCCAAGGGAAAAGTGACTGGTTATAAGGTATTTTTGGAAAAGATGAAAATCGACACCTCCAATTTCAGAAAAAATACCTTGAGAGTTACTTCTCTAACAAATTGTGTTAAAGCACAATTTGTGATAGCACCAGTGTTGTAAAATGGGATATTCTAGTGGAGATGCCATTGTTATGCTTCTCAAACTGCCTGAAAGAGAGTAAAAGCTAAAGTATGCAGAATGTCAAGAAAGTGAAAATGAAGTTCTCTTACCCTGGGAAAGAAGCCTAAAGGCCATGACTTTGACAAAGGCAAAATGTTAAGTATTTAAGCTTTTTGGGAAAGCAGTGGAAGTGTGACTCCTCCTATATAAGAAAGCAAAGTGTATTTCTCCCTTCAAGTCAGATTCTTACATCAAAGGCTTCCCTTCTGAAAGCTTATGTACAATAGAGAATCGAAAAAATCCATTTTCTACTATGCCAGAGCTTAAAGGTTGAAACCCATTGTACGACTCCGCTTAATAGTAGATTTGATATGAAATTAAGTTATTAACCGGCCAAATTAAATGCAAATTCAATCGTTGCACCATTAAAGGAGAAATTTGAGTTAAGGGGGTGTTCTTCACTCATGTGACGTGGGAAATTCAATGCTCAACATTCAAATTTGAATTCAATAAGATCGAATTGTTGCTAAGTTCACTTCATCTTGCAACAGGCACAATTTCATGATTAGTGTTAGTTTTCTTTCTCTGTGTGATGTTATTTAGTGAATGGCTAGAAGAATTGGTGGAACTGATAGATTTCCTGGATTAGAGAGTGAGCTTAAGAGTTATACAAACATGTATTTAAATTTTTATAATCTTAGAGAGTTGCATAGAAGGCTCAACGCCTAGCCCATTCATCTTATCACTTTGAAGCTTAAAGAGAGTGGGCTAGTTGAGGTTGTTGGTTTCCCATGGCAGTCCAGGCACCAAAGCTTGTCAAGGAGTGCATAACCAAATATAATCCAGCAACAAAGAAAATTATGATGTTGCACAACTCTGTCTTGCTCACAGTCAACAGAGGTTTAATGCAACGTGCATTCAGGATCACAGAGAGTGTTGAATTCTATGACATAGAATTTGGGTTGAGCGCCTCCATGTTCAATGAAAAGAACTCTGAGGCGAGGAAACATTCTAACGACATGGTTCCAGCCACTGAAGAGAAACAAGAGTAAGCTTCCCAAGACCCTGTTTGGAACTAGAATCTCAAGAGGGAAATTGTAGACATTCTAGCTTTATTGCTGAGACTAAAAGGTTATGAAGAGGTCCTTAATTTTATGGAGCACCATTTCTTCCTGGTGCAAGTAGTCTGTGCAAAGGGCCAATTCATCGATTGGGCCCAAATCATTTGTGATGAATTTACTAGTTGGATGGGATCAGCTAAGGCATTCAAGCAATTTTATATGTCTTCTCATCTTATATATGTCTTAGCAACACACCATGTGTGACTTGGCTTGCCGTGTATTGAAGATTTTGATGAGACAACAAAGGTTATAACTGTTGCCCTTGCTTGTAGTTAGAGAAGAGCTATGAAGAGTTTGTAAAGGTGGATGATGCCTTCACCATGCAATTATGCAGAGAGTTTCAAGGGTGTCTAGAAAGAAGATTTTCATCTGAAGTTATTTTAGTGGTTACTCATTTGGATGTTGTTTCATCCAATTTTCAGCTTTCTCCTACATCAGAACCAATGGATTCAGTGGTTTCCCATGGAGGCTACCAAGGTATCCAAAGGATAAAATTGTGCTTATTAAATCACGTAGGAAATTTCTTGAAGTTAATAGCTTGTGTTCAACAGTTAAGAAAGCGAGAATCCCTTTCCCAATGGTTATAGGATCATACTCATGTGCATCTAGATCTGATGCTAAGAACTTGCTAAAAGCCTTTGAAAGAAAGTATAAGTTAAAAGACTATGAATTCGTAAAGCCACAATTTGATCCCGTAAATTATGTAAGGGACAATCTTCAACTTGGTTCCAATTACAAGCATGTGCCAAATATAGAAGATTATTGTGTTGATTGCTATACTGAAGTTCAAACGCGCGAGAAGTTTTGGTCTAGGCTCACTGTGGAGCAAGTCAAATTAGACAAGGTGAACATTGATGTGAGTGATGTTGAGGATGATGGTTCGCCTATGAGGTCTTCCACATATGAGAAAGAAATTAAGGACACAGCCATTGTGTCAACTCTCCCATAAGGCATCACGATTGATAAAATGGAGATTGTGATGGATGGAATCATTAAAAGAACTGAAAAATGGGTAGAGTGGACGAGACCTATGAGGAAGAGAATTGGATATGTTGGTTCATCTATAGGTGTATATGGAGGAGCTCAAACAGCATCAGCATTCACTTCTACCACTGCAACAACCACTTCTACATACATGGGACCATCACAGTTAGTAGGAGGAGGAGGTGACCAACCATCAAATGATAAAAATGTGCAAATCACTCCTACTTGTGGAGGAGGTTCTCTGCCTGACACTAGCAATATTGGAGACACAAAGGCAAAAAAGGAGAAAGAGAAAAAGAAAGAAAAGGAGCAATTAGTAGCCAAAGACTCCTCGACTATTCCAATGATCAATCTCGATGGAGATAGCAACCAAACAAGTGATGGACCAGATGGAGATGATCAGTAAGCGCAAATTACTCCACAGTCGCAACAACAAGGAGGAACGGATCAAGGTAATGCTCTTGCTTATTATGTGACTAAGATTGTTACATTTCCTTTCTCTAGCAAGAAGAAGGAAACTCCTCTAGTTGCAAGGAAGTTGTTTGATCCTCAGCGCTACAGTCAGCACTCAATATCCTCAGAACTAATTCTTTGTTAGAGGATACTATTGAGAGGAAGAAAAGGAGGATGGAGGATAGTGCACCTCCTAAGAATTTGATAGCCTAGGCTATGCAATCACAACCCCCATCCCAAAAGGATAAGAAGCAGAAGACATTGGTGATTGTCATTGATGCCAATACTGGACATATGGTCATGGAAATAGCTCAACCGCAGGAGGGAAGAATTAAAGACCTAGGCCCAGGCGATTTCCAAGTAAAAACCCATGATATGGGACCCCCAATGATACCATGCTTAATGTGTGGAAGTACTCTAATGTGAAGATCGAGGATAGATTGGAGGAGCTGATGCAAATAAAGGCAACTTTGAAGGCCTCCAACAAGGAATTGACTGATTATATCAGAGGCATGCTCAGGCCCCTTGCAATTGTACCAGCAGGTCGTGTCACCCCAAGCACTTTTGATCCCATGGCAGAGGAGAATAAAAATTTAGATGACATGAAGGCTCGAGTTCCTCCTCTAATTGAGAACCTTGGTAATTTGATTTTGAATGTGGATAAGTTGAGAGAGTTTGTATCTACCCATCAAGTCTCAATGCAAACGGAGTCAGATAAGTTAATAGAAGAATTGGTGCTGCTCCAAGAGGTGATAAACATGAAGACTGATGTTGCCATCAATCTTGGAATCCTTAGAATTGGTAAAGAATCATTGCTTCTTTGGAAACAATTAATGGAGTTCAAGAGGGAGAGCTTGGTAAAATCTTAGCAAGAGTTGAAGAGTGTATATGAAGATGTGAAGAAGATGATTCAAAAGGTCTACATGTACCTCAAGGATTTGCACACTGAGTCATACGTGACTACAAACAAGCAGTTGGTAGACATTGGAAAATGAAAGCAAAGTTCCTAGAATACATAGAAGAACCCACTAGCCCCACCAATTTAAGATTCTAAGATCGTGGAGGTCGTTGCTATTGACAGAACTTTGAAGAGGGCATCTGACAAACTCCACTCAAAGATCACTATGTTGAAGGAATTAACAAAAGACCATGACTACTGGGTGGTTAGAGTAGACAATGTCTACATGCATTGAGAGTGCATAAGGCCATGTCGATTACCCAGAAGAAGAAAAACTGACATGACTAGAAGCATTACATTCTTCTGATGATTCTTCTTCAGTCTGAATTTAGACAATTGTCACTCTCTCACACACACTCTGTCTATTGTAGCCATTTTTGGCAATTCTCCTCGCATGCATATTTTTGTAATCAATCACTATTGTCATGCCTAATTTTGGTTATGCCTCTGGGAATGCTCTGATATGTAATGACGAAATGTAACCGGTCAAAATTCTATGAGGACCTATAAATGTAACTTTCAAAGATGAATAAAAGATTGACAAACTTTTGTTATGAATTGGCTTTGTAGTTGGGACTACCTAGTTTACTTGATTGTTTGTTGTTCATCTTAGTAGTTTAGTTTAGCTTGGAATTGAAGGACAATTGCATATGGAGTTGTTAATGTTGCATTGATCTGTGTATTGGTGTGAAGTTAACAGCATAAACAATCTGGGTATTGCTTTTCATGTTCAATTATGTTTTGTTTCCTTGGTTGCATTGCATTTCATAGTTAGTTGCATGTTCATTCCAGTGGCTGGAAGTGGGTTGGTTTAATGAGAAACTGATTAAGTTCGGAGCAATCTATAAGTTGTCGTAATTTGACAATATGAGCTTTGTATCACTACATCGTTGAATTTTACTCCACTTTCTTGTTGATGTTGCATCTAGATAGTATTGTTTTGCATCATGTATTGTGAGATTTGAGTTGAAGTGAGTTGGGAAGTTGCTATTGGGCAACTTTGTTTGGTCAAAGAGCCACTTGGGCACATGAATGTTCTTTTCTCATTGTACACTACTTGCATCCAGTAGTTGCACTTCTAGGAGTGAGTAGAGGTAGAGTAGAAGGTAGTAGTGTAAAAGAGCTGAAAGATAACTTGCAACATCCATATCTGTAGGTGTTGTGGGCTGTCCAAATCCTTCTCTTTGCCTGGATTTCATGTAGCTATAAGTAATATTGTTGTTGCCTCTATTGCTCTCTGGGTAAGAGCATACCCACAAAACCCCTTGCTCTACTAAAGACAGTGTTTATTGCAAATCTTTGGACTCAAGGGAGTTGTACCTTCCAATTCAAAGAGCAGTGATATTATCCATACACTGACCCATATGTTGGTAACATCCTTTTGTTCCTCCACACATTGGGCATTCAAAAGTCAAGGTATAAGTCAAACCTAGGAGGGACAAACTATCAACCAACAAGGTTACAATTTTGATTAGGATTAACATATTGGGTTAGAATTATCATAGGAGTTTATGTCATGCTTAAAATTATGAGTAGGTTTAGATTTTGTATTATGTTCGTGTTTAAGATTAGGGTTTAAACCTTTAATTAAGTTTAGGATTCTAGTTAAGTGTAAGAATTATGATTAAATTTATGGGATTACATCATGGTTACGGCTATAGTTAGTAATAGTATTAAGCTTATAATTGAGGTTAGATTTGGTAATATGATTAGATCATGTTCAGTGTTAGGGTCTTTACTATTGTTAAAGTAGAGATAATGACTCAAGTTTGTCATGAATACAATCGGATTGTCTTTACAATTTGAGCTATGAACTCATGTAGGATTAGGATTATGGTTACTAATAATGTGGCAAATTAAATAGTATTCCAACAAACCTTATTAGTTGTATAAATATATATAAAATAATAAACAAATTTTATATCTTTAATTTTGCTTCAATGTCTCTTTGGCGTACCCATTGCAATTGCAAGCTACTTGTTTGTCAAACTACAAAGAGCTCACCAACTACATAATAACCATGTGAAGAACCACACCATATATAATTATAATCAAGGATCTATGCCCTAGGAAAATGTGCTCAAGATAATAGAAATTATTACTTTAATTAGTGTAACTCATGACAAGATTAATGGTAATCAAAGGTAAATCAAAAGGTTAAAAGATTTTCACACAAAAAAATGTTGTTTAACTTGATACTAGAAAGTAATAGAATTTTACAAAAAAAAATGTTAAATATAACGTTTTGACACAAAAAAAAAAAAATCAAATCAAATAATAAGAATAAGATCCAGTCTTTTACACTAGAACTCATGTTTAAATTGTAATTTTCAGGCAATTTTTCATGAAAAACTTGTCTTGTCCAATTTTATTTATCCTAGAAATCATAATCTCCAAAGGAAAAAGTAAAACTCCAGAGTTTTCAACATTTCAAAATATTTCCTACATGCTATTGTAGGATAAACATCTAGAGCAATAAAATGCATCCAAACATATCAAAGAACTTATGAGAATGCACTAAATTTTATAATATAAAAAAATTAATCATTATTTACAATCAAATTTTACAATTTCTGCCAAAACCTCTTCTTTAGTTGCATAAATATATGGTTAGTATTCCGACTAATCTAATTAGTTGCATTAATATATGTAAAATAATAACCTAATTTTATAGCTTTAGTTCAACTTCAATGTCTCTTTGACGTACCCATTGCACCCCAAGGTGCAATAGCAAGCTACTTGTTCGTCAAACTACGCAGAGCTCACCAACTACATAAGAACCACATGATAAACCACACCATCACTAGATATATAATTATAATCAAAGATTTATGCCCTAGGAAAATGTGCACAAGTTAACAGAAATGATCACTTCAATTAGCATAACTCATAAAGAGATTAATGCTAATCAATGGTAAATCAAAAGGTTAAAAGGATTTTTTTCTAATTTAACTGGATACTAGAAGGTTAGCGAATTCTACCAAAAACTGTTGTTTAACTAGGTACCAGGATATATAATATTTTTTTGACCCAAAAATCAAGTAAAAGGCATGAGATCCAATCTTCTGCAGAACAACTCATGTTTAAATTGGAATTTTCAGGCAATTTTTTAAGAAAAAAATGTCTCATCCAATTTTATTTTTCGCTAAAATAGTCATCTCCCAGAGAAAAAGTAAAACTCTAGTTCCCAACATTTCAAAATATTTCTTACATGCTACTGTAGGATCGACATCAAGAGCAAATAAATGTATCCAAACACATCAAAGAGCTTATGAGAACACGCTGGATTTTTTAAATATAAAAAAACCAATCATTATTTACAATTTTTGCCAAAACCACAAAAGCAAACACAAAAAACGAAGCGTGTTAAGAAGCACAACAAATATTTTGTTTTTTCATGAAAAATAGCTCATGCACATAAGATGGGTCAATTAAGAACCAGTAACTTCGGAACAAGTAAAAAATGGTCAATTAAGAATCAATAACTTCAAAACAAGTAATTCCAAGCCAACACCATGAGGTAATGGCATACCAAAAATGGTGTTCTCACCATAATGTAATCTTAGCATTAAAACAAGTTTACACTAAGCATGTTTGTTGCAATGCAAAAAATGTCTGACATAATTGGAACTAATAAGAGAACAAAAACATCCTCCAGATACGAGATCCCCTGTCACCGTTGTTTCCCATTTAAAAGGAAAGAATTTTGAATCGTTCAATGAAAACCCCAACTCTAGGAACTGCTGAAGAATCTACCCCACAAAGCACTTTAGACTCTTTGAGAGTGCTCAAATTTAGAAAGAATGCTTTAAATACAATCAATTTTGGAACTTGAAGGAATTCTGGTATGTTCAAAGCTGGTAAATATAACACCTCACACATCAGCTGTGAGGAATGATCCGCTAAGAGATATCTGCAAACAAAATATGCTCAGAGTGTTCATTCAGTAACATTTGTCATGTTAGATTGAAATCAAATAATTCAAATTCATGTTATATATTGATGAATATATGTGCCAGTAGCCATACCTTCTCCCCGAGTTTGAAAGGCGGAAGTCCTTTGTATGGACAACCTGAACATCGAAATGCATCTCCAAGAGAACACTGAAATTTAAAAACGAAATGACATAAGACCGATAGCAAATATAACTATTTTATCAGATAGCAAGCACTGTAAATACTTCCAATAATCAATTGAAAACCCCACCGATAAAGACATATTTATTGTAAAAATTATCAATAACAAGAGACTAAAAATTACAGGGGGCTGATTTAGTTAAAGGGTTACCAGAATATTGGAAGAGGACCATCAAATATTTATGTGTATCAAGAATACATTTACATAAAGAAATGTCTACACAAACTGATTATGTGTACAGATCCAATCAAACACAGCTGGCTCTCCTGGAAGGGATCCGGAATAGATAATATCAAAAATAATCCCATAGTAAAAACCTAAGTTGCAGAATCATGGTATTTTTCCTGATGTTTCCAGGTACGAAACATTTCAGAATCTGATTCTGAAACAATTCTCCTGCCAGTACACATCTGGGATTTGTGCTTTTAAATGTTGAAATGTTCAGTGATTCTAGTTTGATCTTTTAATTATTTTTAAGACCTAGACTGCTGATTAGCAAACTCTGAACTTATTTATCATGAGATTCTGGCTTGATCTTTTTGATACAATAACCTGAATTTAAATTAGAATGATATGTTTCATATGTATAGGTATATGACATTCTACACTTATTTCTATTTTTATGTTGCATCTATATATATATGGGTGCAGGAGCACCTAGGATCTTAACAAGGGTCTTGTATGTGGTTTTGGCCAACCATCAGTGAATAAGGACTAAAATAAAGTCCCAGACGTGTGTGAGAGTCTAAGTTAAATAGGTTGATAGAGGTGTGTGAAGTTTGGGTCTTTGAGTTGTCTCAAGTTGTCAATAGTGTGCAAAGTTGCTTGTAAGGGTCTAGGTTGGTCAAACGTTGACCAGACCCCAGGAGAGTTGGAAACATGAGAAAACATGTTAGATGATGAATTGGGACCAAATTAGATCCGTAAGTCTTAGGTTGAAGTCATGGAGCAAGAGGATGCAAAATATTGCAAAGTTGCTCATGACAACTTTGCAACTTAGCAAAGTTGTCATGACAACTATGACAAACTTTTGTCAAAACATTAAAAAGCTCTCCAAAATCAGTTGGGGCCTGTACTAACTGTTCACACGTGTGGAGTATAGGTATAAAAGACAAAATCCAATCAAGGCAAGTGTAACGTCCCCATTTTAGTAGTTGACCAAGTGTGTGTGCGTTAGCCTTGTTCTACATGGTCCCGAGGGCTAACGAAGGGTTTAATGGGATCCTAGAGTGTTTTGACCTAGTCATTTCCAGTTTGGGCCAAAACGAAGTTGATTTACTCAGTTTCAGGCATACTTACTATTTTTAGTAAGTCGGCAGGACACAGTGCAGGTAAATTTTGGTGATTGGATTCGATACTCCTTGGTGAGAGCTTTCCGATGAGCTATCACTCGCATTATTCGGAGTTCGATTGCTAATACATTTTAATGCTTGAAGTTTTATTAAAGTAACGTCTAATTTAATTGTAAAATATTAAAGTGTTACTTTAATATTTATTTTTTGGTGATGGGTACCCAAGGGAGACATAAGGGGTGTTTTAATATATGTTTTATATATTACACATCTTTTATCCCACATTGCCCATATGAGTTGAGCGGACCCTTGGAAATATAATAAAAGGAAGCATTTGTGGCTTCATTAGGCAGGTTGAATATGAGAAGAAATTGGTGTGTGAGTTGCAGCTCCGTTCTTGGCATTTGAGGACGTTTATCCTCTCTTGTAACATTCTAGACGTCATTCCCTTGGGGTTTGGCCTTTAAAATTCTTTGTTATCGGCTTCATTATCAGGCAGTTTAGTTACATTTCCGGCTACAGGTGGATTTGGTATTTTGCTCATATCTTCTTCACTACTTGTCCGACGCTTATGCCGCTTTGAGGGAACGATATTACGAAGGTAGTGGACTGATTGAAGGACAAAGTACTGTAGCAGCAAGTCCAAAAGCATGGGCTGGAGTATTATGTCAATGATGCTGAAGTAATTAGTGAGTTGATAAATTTGCCATGTATTTGGTTTTATGAATTCTGAAAATAACATTTATTTGGCTGTAGTTCATTTCCACTTTGCATATTATTGTAGTTTCTTTCTTGTTTATGTTGTATGATACCAATTCCATGCACAAAACACAACAAACAAATAAACGTTTGATTTTTGGAGTTATAAGAGGTTTAGAACATTAACGGAAAAATAAGAGGTTGAATGCAAACTGTTTGACATAATTCCTTTCAGCAATTTGGTTTAGTTTTTCGGGCATTCAGGGGTGCCCATTACAGTGGTATCAGAGCTATAAGTCTTGCCATCCTGTGGAGGTCTTATAGGGAATTTGGAACAACCGGATAGAGGAAAAGTGTTTGACGAAATGTCAAAACACTAAAATCAGAAATAAGAAAAAAAACACAGGCTAAGCATTGAGCATGCGACAGGGGCCTTATAATTTCCGCGATACCAGAGCAAGACAAAATAGGATTTCAGACTTGCAAAGCAAACAGTCTAGTACATCTGTGCAGGGGGACATTGAATCCAGCCATACAGACACAGAGGAGATATTCTTTGATCCGAGCAACAATATGGACGCGAGTCTCCAAAAAATGGCCACAATTTCCATGCGATTTGCAGACCCGTAATTCGGGAATTTCTCCAAGCAGAAAAACCCTAGATGGGTTTTGGAGAAATTAGCTGAAATAATTTTGGAAAAATTTAAACAAATAATTTCAAGAAGAAATTATAAATTTTTCCGAAAAAATTTAAGTATTTAGCTCTGATACCATATTACAAGGTAATTGGTAAATACTTGCTTATTAATAACAGAGACCGAAAGGTCAATTTATACAAAAGGAAGAGATGATGTTTCCTTAGGAAACGATCGTAAAGAATAGAAACATTCTATTCCAGAGAAAGCAAAAAACGAAAGCAAACTAAAGCTAAAGATATTTACAAGATAACCATTAACTAATAATAGACGTCTTATCTATTATTGTAATACCCTCCCTTAATGGTTAATCTATCTAACACACCAAGTTGTCCTCTAAATTTGACAAACTTATCAAGACCAAGAGGCTTGGTGAGAATGTCTGCAGTCTGATCTAAGGTAGGAACATACTGCAAATCTATAGTCCCGACTTCAACCAGCTATCGTATGTAATGACAATGAACATCCACATGCTTGGTTCGTTCATGGAAGACTGGATTCCGTGCTAACTTGATAACGCCTTCGTTATCAACAAACAGAGTAGTCGGTCCTGCTGGTGACATCTGCATATCCCCAAGCATCCGACGAAGCCAGACAGCTTCACATCCTGCCTTAACAGTCCCTCTATATTCAGCCTCTGTAGAAGAGAGAGAAACTGCCTGCTGCTTCTTGCTGGTCCATGTGACTGCACCGGATCCCAAACTGAACACATATCCAAATGTTGACTTTTTATCATCAACAGACCCTGCCCAATCTAAATCTGTGAACCCACTGAGTGTAGGATTAGAACTCCGAGAATACAGAAGTCCATAATCAGAAGTGCCCTTCACATAACGAAGCACACGCTTTGCTGCCATCCAATGATCAGCCTTAGGAGCTGTCATAAAGCGTGAAATATAGCTGACTGCGAAGCTGATATCAGGCCTAGTAGCAGATAGGTAGATGAGGCTGCTTACTAGTTGCCTATACGTAGTATCATCAACGGAAGGAGAATCAGACTTGGCTGATAACTTGAGACCTTTCTCCATAGGTGTAGATGCAGGTTTGCAATCCTGCATTCGAAATTTGTCTAACAAGGCTCTGGCATATTTGGACTGAGAGATGAATATACCAGAAGACTGTTGCCAAACTTCAACACCTAAGCAATAATGCATGAGCCCAAGGTCAGTCATATCAAAAGACTGGCATAAGTGTTGTTTGATTCCCTGAATCAAAGATGCCGAACTGCCAGTGATGATCAGATCATCCACATAGATAACCAGAAGGATGATGTCACTGTCAGTAGTCTTGATGTACAGATTTGAGTCTGAAGAACTCCTCTTGAAGCCTTGATCACTGAGGTACGTATCAATCTTGATGTACCATGCCCGAGGGGCCTGCTTCAAACCATAGAGAGCTTTTACCAATCTGAGAACCTGATGGTCTTTACCAGCAACCTTGAAACCAGGAGGCTGCGTCATGTAGACCTCTTCATGGAGATCACCATTCAGGAAAGCACTCTTTACGTCCATCTGATGGACCTTCCAGCCAAACTGTGCTGCCATGGCTAGGACTAATCTGATGGTGCTCATCTTTGCAGTAGGAGCAAAGGTCTCCTCATAATCAATGCCCTGACGCTGAGAAAAGCCCTTTGCCACTAAACGAGCTTTGTACTTATCCAAAGTACCATATGATTTGTATTTGATTTTGTAGACCCATTTGCAGCTAATGGGTTTCTTCCCTGGGGGAAGATCAGAAAGGACCCAAGTGTTGTTCTTCAGCAGGCTCTGGTGTTCAGATTGCATGGCCTGTTCCCACTCTGGAATTCCTTTAGCCTCGGAATATGTTTGAGGTTCAAACACACTGTGAATGTTGGCCATAAGAGCAAAGTTAACAGAATCTATAGTTTTGCTCTTTTTTCGAGTAGTTCTCCCATCAATGAGCTCATCATCATGAAGATCAGCAAGTGTCTTAGCCCACCACTTAGGCCGGAGAGGAGAATGACCAATAGTAGTACTAGGAGATGCTTGATCAGCAGGATCTTGATCAGAAGAATCTGGATCAAACTCAGGTGAAGCATCTTCAAAACGAGGTGATCCTGCAGGAGAAGCCGGAGGTGGCTGTACAGGTATCACTGGTAGGACTGGAGCTGTAGGAGCTACTGGAGCCCTCCCATCAGGTGGACCTAATGGAAGCCGAACTCCCAAATCATGAACCTGCATAGGCTGGTCTGCTGGATCAGGAACAGGAGAAACAGGCATGAATGGTCCTCGCTGCTCATCAAAGACTACATCGCGGCTGTATATGAGACGAGATGTCTCAACATCAATAAGGCGGTAGGCTTTGTGAAGACTGCTATATCCAGCAAGCATCAGTTTCTGACTCTTGGCATCCAACTTGGTGCGTGAAGCATCAGGGATCCAAACAAAAGCAAGAGAGCCAAAAACCTTCAGGTGACTGATTCTGGGCTTGCGACCTGACCAGGCCTCTTCCGGAGTTTTACCTTTGACCGCCACTGTGGGTGACCGGTTCAACAGATAAACTGCAGTGTTAACTGCTTCTGCCCAAAAACGCTTCGGAACATGTCTGTGTTCGAGCATGGAACGAGCCATCTCGGTGATTGTCCTGTTCCGACGTTCAACTACACTGTTCTGTTGTGGCGTGTGGGGTGTGGTGAACTGGCGTTGGATGCCATGTGTATCCAAGAAGCTAGAGAAAACATTAGAACAAAATTCCCCCCCATTGTCTGATCTAAGAGTAATAATAGATTTCCCAGACTCTTTTTCAACTAAGGGTTTAAACTTCTGAAATACAATAAATGCATCAGATTTCTTTTTAAAGAAATACACCCACATTTTTCTACTGAAATCATCTACAAACAACAGAAAATACTTGTACCCAAGAACAGAAGGAGTGGCCATAGGGCCGCAAATATCAGCATGAACAAGCTGAAGTACTTGAGAAGCTCGCCAAGAATCGCCACTGGGGAAAGGTGTGCGATATTGCTTCCCAGCCTGACATGCGTCACAAACTCCAAGGTGTTGGGTTTGAATCTCTGGCAAACCAAGAACAAGCTCATACCGAGCAAGTTGTGAGAGATAATGCACATTTAAGTGCCCATATCGCTGATGCCAAAGTGAGCTGATGGAAGATCGCCGAGCAGCCATAGCTAAGTCCTGAGAATCACCAGAATCAGTAAGTCTGAAAAGACCATGATCCTCAAGACCAACTGCAATAGTAGACTTAGTCGCCCGATCAGTGATGGTGCACTGATGTGAACTAAAGGTGACTGCCAAGTGTGGAGAATGTCGCAACAACTGACTGACCGAGAGTAGATTTAGTTCCATCCCTGGAACGTAGTACACATCAAGGAATATGAGCTTCCTCCCAACAGACTGAATTTGAATGTTGCCTTTACCAACAACCGTGTACTCTTCTCCACCACCAAAGATAACAGAATCTGAATAAGGCTGGTAGTCAGTAAACCAGTCTCTGCGGTGAGTGAAATGTCGAGAGGCACCTGAATCAATGTACCAGGCAGATGACTGTACATGATCTGCAGGTCTTTTAGCCATGAAGGCATAAAAGGCAGATTCCACCTGCTCAGTGTGCTCTGCATTGTTCGCTTTGGGTTGCGAACCTGATTGCTTAGTCTGGGCAGCTAAGCGTTTCCGACATGCAACCTTCATGTGACCATACTTGTGGCAATAGTTGCATTGAATGTTCTTCTTTTTGGTACCATCGGATGCTGGAGCAGAAGACTTCTGCTGAGATGGTTGCTGAAACTTGCCCTTATCCTTCTGAAAGGATTTCGCAGAAAAGGCTTGCTCAGTGGAGGTGGAACTGGAGCTGCTACCGAACTGTTGTTTCCACCGATCTTGCTGAAGTAGCAGGGTGCAGAGATCAGTGAACTTTAGATCAACACCAGTAGATGTGATGTTGAGAGTCTCGATAAAATGCTCATAGGAATTTGGTAAACTCCGAAGAGTGATTACCACAATATCCTCTTCCTCCATCTTGCGACCGATGGCAAGTAACTGATCACGGATTTCCTGAATCCGATTCAGGTGTGCCTGGAGCGAGGTACGCTCATCCATGACAATAGAAAACAGAGTGTTTTTCAGAAAGAAGGCTCTGCTCTTGTCGGAAGTCTCATGAAGACCTTTTAGATGTGTCCAGATTTCGGCCGCTGTCTTGCCGAATGGAATCTGAGAAAGCTGGTCATCAACTACGGAGAGTTTGAGAAGCATTACTGCCTCTCGATTGTTCAGATCCCATGTATCTTGATCAGGACCCGGAGAAGTCGGACGCTGCTTAACACCCAGAACAAGTTGATCGGTGTTTCGATATTCGAAGATTGCGATGATGCGCTGCTTCCAAGTTCCATAATTGCGACCATTGAATTTGGAATTATGCTCGAGCAGAATATTTGTCAGAGATGCCATGGCACGTTTTTCAATGAAAAATTGTGAAAATCTGTGAAGGCACGTTCTTCGAGGCAAAAATACGGAAGACCCAGAAAAATCAGAGAATGACCCAAAAGAGAGCTCGAAAAACCCAAAAGGAATCTGCTGTCGTTTTCTGAATCCGCTGGCTCAAAAATCGAGGCACCCAGAAAAAACGGACAACCCAGTTGAGCTCTCGAAAAACCCACCAAGAATCTGCAAACAAAAAAAAATTTCGACCCCAAAAATTAAGGTTTCGAAAAAAAACGGCCCTAGCTGAAAAAAGCTTGAAAAAACTTCAGATTTCTTGATGAAAAATGGTCAAATCTGCTTCCCAGAGCACGATGATAGACTAAGACGGCTAAGAGCATGAAGATTTGATATAGAAACATGCAGATTTTCACCCCAAAAATGCGAGTCTCCAAAAAATGGCCACGATTTCCACGCGATTTGCAGACCCGTAATTCGGGAATTTCTCCAAGCAGAAAAACCCTAGGTGGGTTTTGGAGAAATTAGCTGAAATAATTTTGGAAAAATTTAAACAAATAATTTCAAGAAGAAATTATAAATTTTTCCGAAAAAATTTAAGTATTTAGCTCCGATACCATATTACAAGGTAATTGGTAAATACTTGCTTATTAATAACAGAGACTGAAAGGTCAATTTATACAAAAGGAAGAGATGATGTTTCCTTAGGAAACGATCGTAAAGAATAGAAACATTCTATTCCAGAGAAAGCAAAAAACGAAAGCAAACTAAAGCTAAAGATATTTACAAGATAACCATTAACTAATAATAGACGTCTTATCTATTATTGTAATATCGAGATGACAGGAATACAGGATTAGGCGGAGGCGGGAATGCCGGTCAAGATCAGGGGGACGTAATGTTCAAACAATTACTAGATACATTAGAGCAGGAGCAGCGTATGTAGCAGGAGCAGAATAGGCGAATGGACATGATGTTGCAGCTCATGGCTAGACAGATGGGTGTCAATATTAATCCAGGTGATGCCAACAACAGAAACAATAACAATGAGGGAAACAATAACAATGGGGGAAACAATAACCATGGAGGCCAAGGCAACAACAATGGTCCTGAGAATAACATTAATGGTAATAATGGACACGGCAACAATGGGAATGAGGCTGATAAATTTAGACACATTGCACGCCTAGCGCGAACTGCGAGCTCGAGACCTCTTCTACCCACTTTCCCACCCACAGATCCAGTTCAACCAGTAAACGAACCGCAGATTACCGAGTTACAGGATCAGTTCAGGAGGGACTGGGAGGCTAGTGGACCGGAGTTTCAGGCGGATATTTCTCTTAGAGATTATATGGACTTGAGAGAGAGACACATGCCTAAAGCAGGAGGGAGGAATCAAAACTTTGAGCTGAGGAAGAAAGTTGGAAAACTTTCTTTACCTTATTATGATGCTTCAGGGAAGATGACTGCACGAGCTTGGGTGCAGAAGGTAGATACATACTTGCAGCTAAATCCTATGCCTGAGGAGGAGGCTATCAAGTATGCGGCTATGCACTTGGATGGCGTTGCACATGAATGGTGGCATCATGGCATGGTGACTTTGGGGCATAATCAGATTACATCCTATGAGGAATTCACCGAAACATTGATTGAGAGATTTGACACTAAGGATCCCAAGTTACATTTCAAGGAGCTAGCACAGTTAAAACAGTCAAGTTCTGTGGATGCTTACATTGCCGAGTTTCAGCGCTTGTTTGTACTTGTTATTGATATCTCTCCTAGGAGATTGGTGGTGTTATTTTGTGATGGTCTTGTTGATCCATTACGAAGTTGGGTGAAGGGACATGATCCACTCACCTTAGCTGAAGCAACTAAAAAGGCACGAGATTTAGCCCCTTCGGTATACAAAAGAAAAAACCATTCAACAGATTCTTCCTACCGCAAGGACAAAGACAAAAAACCGTTTCAAAAAGAGTATAGCAAACCCAAAGAAGGATCAAAAGGACTAGACAATGAAACCTTGAATGAACTTCGAAAGAAGAAACTGTGCTTCCATTGTAGAGAGCCTTGGGACTTATCTCATAAATGTTCTCTCAAGGCTAAGGCAAATCAAATGGAGTATTTTTCAGTAGAAGAGTCAGAGTCAGAAGGGGAGGATCAGCACTCCGATTCAGATGAGGGTAACACTATAGAGGAGAGCAACATTCCTAAGGATGATAGATCGTTGGCACGCTTGACAGGGGCCCAAAAGGCAATCACATTTAAGGTCAGGGGTACTATCCAGGGGCAGAAAGTGATATCTCTTATTGACACTCGGGCTACACATAACTTCATAGATGCACAGTTGGTAGCCAGGAGAGGGTTACAGACAGAGGAGCATGATGGGTTTAGAGTCATGGTGGCTAACGGTGATAAGTTATTATGCACTCGGAAGATATCTAATCTTCGCATCAGGTTTGGAGATGGCTACGAGTTGGAGGATGAGTTCTATGTTGTGGACATGGGAGATTATGATGTCATCCTCGGCATGACATGGATGGCTTCACTAGTTGAGTTCACACTCAATCTAGCGAAATTGGAGATGAGATTCCAGCATGAGGGCAAAACTGTGGTACTTAGAGGACTTTCAGATGGAGGTTGCAGAGTAGTGTCCTTGAGGAGAATGCAGAGACTTTTTCGTCATGATGACATAGAGTGGGCGGCAAAGTGCTACATTATGCCAACTTCACCAGAGCCACAAGAAAAGAGTCATCCACCAGATATCCAAAAGATACTTGATAGACACGCTAAAGTATTTAGCGATATTCCTCATGGGGTTCCTCCTTACAGAGGGATGGAACATGTTATTGAGCTCGAGGAGGGAGCCAAACCAGTTATGATTACTCCCTATCGTCATCCTAAGAAACACAAGGATGAGATAGAGAAGGCGATTAAAGATTTGTTGGAGATGGGGCATATCAGGCCCAGTAAGAGCCCCTTTGCTTCAGCAGTAGTATTGGTAAAAAAGAAGGATGGGACGATGCGCATATGCATTGATTACAGGGCACTGAATAAGAAAACAATTAAAAACAGGTATCCCATTCCTAGGATTGATGAGCTCATCGATGAGTTGCATGGGGCATGCTTCTTCACCAAAATTGATTTGCGATCCAGATACCATCAGATCAGGATGAGAGCAAAGGACATTGAGAAAATAGCGTTCCGATGTCACTATAGCCACTTTGAGTTCATGGTTATGCCATTTGGTCTAACCAATGCACCTGCTACATTTCAAAGTTGTATGAACCAAGTATTCAGGAAGCAACTGAGGAGATTTGTCTTGATCTTCTTTGATGACATTTTGGTCTTCAGTAAAACCTGGGAGGAGCACTTACATCATCTGGAGGAGGTGTTATCTATTCTAGAGAGAGAGTCATTGTATGCCAAGGAATCTAAATGTGAGTTTGGCATGACTGAGCTCCTTTACCTTGGGCATATCATTAGTGCAGATGACGTTCGGGTTGATCCCGAAAAGATTAGAGCTATTGTAGAGTGGCCTACTCCCACAAACCTTACACAGCTTAAGGGATTCTTTGGTTTATGTGGTTTTTATAGGAGGTTTGTTAAGGGATTCTCACAGATTGCTACACCCTTGACAGATCTTACCAGGAAAGGAGCCTTCGTGTGGACAGGGGCAGCACAGAGGTGTTTTGAGCATTTCAAGCAGGTAATGTCTTCATGTCCAGTTCTAGCTCTACCGGATTTCACAAAGCCTTTTGAGCTTCATTGTGATGCATCAGGTGATGGGATTGGAGCAGTATTGATGCAGGAGAAGCATCCCATTGCATTCGAGAGTAGGAAGCTCTGGAGAGTTGAGAAAAGTTGTTTTGTCTATGACCGGGAGATGTTGGCCATAATGTATGCATTGGCCAAATTTCGATCATATTTGGTAGGTGGACGTTTTGTGATCAAGACTGATCACAACAGTATTAAATACTTCATGAGCCAGCGTGATCTTAATGACCAGCAACAAAAATGGGTGACTAAATTGCAGGCTTATGACTTTGACATAGAATTTGTCAAAGGTAAGAAAAATGTGGTGGCTGATGCCTTATCTCGGAGACCTCACTTATGTGCTCTGGCAGAGATTTCAAGAGATTGGAGAGATCGGATTATAGCAGAGTATGTCGGAGATGCTTGGGCTTCTGGATTGATTTTAGGTACCATACAGGATGATCACTATGAGGTATGAGGTGATAGATGGATTGATCAGAGTTCAGGACAGGGTTTATTTGATTCCGTCATCACATTTGAGAGAGGCGATACTGAAGGCATTTCATGATGCACCCACAGCTGGACATCCGAGGGTCTTCAAGACCTACAGGCAGATCTGAGAGCGGTTTTCATGGAAAGAGCTCAAGGATGATGTTCAGAGGTATGTCAGGGAGTGTGTGGTTTGTCAACAGAATAAGGGAGAGCACACATTTCCTGCAAGTTTATTACAGCCCTTGCCCATTCCTGATAGGAAATGGGAAAGTATTTCGATGGACTTCATCACTGGTTTACCACGAGTGCAGGGAAGGGATTACATCTATGCGGTGGTGGACCGCTTGACGAAGTTTGCTCACTTCTTTGCTATTCCATCCACTTACACAGCAGCACAGGTGGCAGATCTTTTCTTGAGAGAGATATTCAGGTTACATGGGCTGCCCAGATTCATTGTCAGCGACCGGGATAGTAAGTTTATGAGTGTTTTTTGGCAAGAATTGTTTAGGTTGTGTGGTACAGATCTTACACCTAGCACTAGTTATCATCCACAAACAGATGGACACACAGAGATTGTGAATAAATGGGTGGAAGGATATTTGAGGAACTATGTAACTGCACAACAAAAGACTTGGATCAGATGGTTGCATATGGGAGAGTATTGTTATAACACCATTTATCATATGTCCATCAAGATGACTCCTTTCATGGCACTCTATGGCTATGAAGCACCTAGCTTCATGGATTTAGTTTTGGGGGACAGTAGAGTGCCCAAAGCCAAAAACTTATTGCAGGATAGTCAGGACATCCTAAAAGTGCTCAAAGAGAATATGCAACAAGCCCAGAATCAATAGAAATTGTATGTTGATCAGCACCGAATAGAGCGTAGCTTCGAGGTAGGGGATATGGTTTACTTGAGGCTACAAGCATATAGACAGTCATCACTCAAGAAGCGGGGAGCTGAAAAGTTGAAACCTAGATTTTATGGTCCCTACAGGGTGATTCGCAAAGTGGGCAAAGTCACCTATGAGCTTGAGCTTCCATGGGGCAATCGAGTGCACAATGTGTTTCATGTGTCTAGGCTTAAGAAAGCCATTGGTCAGAGTGTAGTGCCTTCTGCGGATTTACCCCCTTTGGATGAGGAGGGGAAGCTTGTGTTAGTACCCGAAGCTATTCTGGACACCAGAGAGAGGAAGCTTAGAAACAAGATAGTGAAGGAGTATTTGGTCAGATGGAAAGACCTGCCAGAGGAAGATTCTACATGGGAGAGTGAGCAAGTTATTCAGCAGGTTGGACTGAGATTGCTTGAGGACAAGCAATTTCAAGGGGGGCGGACTGTAATGTCCCCATTTTAGCAGTTGACCAAGTGTGTGTGTGTTAGCCTTGTTCTAAATGGTCCCGAGGGCTAACGAAGGGTTTAATGGGATCCTGGAGTGTTTTGACCTAATCATTTCCAGTTTGGGCCAAAACGAAGTTGATTTACTCAGTTTCAGGCATACTATTTTTAGTAAGTCGGCAGGACACAGTGCAGGTCAATTTTCGTGATTGGATTCGATACTCCTCGGTGAGCTTTCCGATGAGCTATCACTCGCATTATTCGGAGTTCGATTGCTAATACATTTTAATGCCTGAAGTTTTATTAAAGTAACGTCTAATTTAATTGTAAAATATTAAAGTGTTACTTTAATATTTATTTTTTGGTGATGTGTACCCAAGGGAGACATAAGGGGTGTTTTAATATATGTTTTATATATTACACATCTTTTATCCCACATTGCCCATATGAGTTGAGCGGACCCTTGGAAATAGAATAAAAGGAAGCATTTGTGGCTTTCATTAGGCAGGTTGAATATGAGAAGAAATTGGTGTGTGAGTTGCAGCTCCGTTCTTGGCATTTAAGGACGTTTATCCTCTCTTGTAACATTCTAGACGTCATTCCCTTGGGGTTTGGCCTTTAAAATTCTTTGTTATCGGCTTCATTATCAGGCAGTTTAGTTACATTTCCGGCTACAGGCGGATTTGGTATTTTGCTCATATCTTCTTCACTACTTGTCCGACGCTTATGCCGCTTTGAGGGAACGATATTACGAAGGTAGTGGACTGATTGAAGGACAAAGTACTGTAGCAGCAAGTCCGAAAGCATGGACTGGAGTATTATGTCAATGATGCTGAAGTAATTAGTGAGTTGATAAATCTGCCATGTATTTGGTTTTATGAATTCTGAAAATAACATTTATTTGGCTGTAGTTCATTTCCACTTTGCATATTATTGTAGTTTCTTTCTTGTTTATGTTGTATGATACCAATTCCATGCACAAAACACAACAAACAAATAAATGTTTGATTTCTGGAGTTATAAGGGGTTTAAAACATTAAACGGAGAAATAAGAGGTTGAATGCAAACTGTTTGACATAATTCCTTTCAGCAATTTGGTTTAGTTTTTGGGGCATTCAGGGGTGCCCATTACAGCAAGGGTTGGCATTGATTTTGTGGTTTTGGAGTTCGAAGTAAATAGCAAAGACAAGAAATCTGTCTCAGTCCTCATTCAAAGCCCAACATCCACACATTAATGGATTGATTGGGAACTCTGTGTAACATGATCTGGTAGGGCATTGAGTGTAGTTTCTCAGATAGCAAGTTGAGATTTGATTGATAAGTTTTGTTAGTAGTTGTAAATTTGTTTTGAACTTGCCAGTTTGCTGTCCTGAACAAGGCAATCAGCAAACAAATGCCTCTATCTTGAGTTCCAATTGGTTGAACCTTGATGGCCATTTGGAATCAAGTAGGGGACTCTGTAAACTATGTAAATATGCATTTTGGTGTCATTTGGAACAGGTTTGTTATTTTTGGAGTGAAGCCCTAGGTGAGTTCTTCATACGCAGCTAGGCATGCAATCAGCAAAACAGTGAATGAAAGAAGCATTGAATGGTTTGGTTGGTTCAGTCCAAGAACATGGATGGAAGAGGCAATCAGTGAAGACTTCCTGAACCCAAGGACAAGTTGTTTGGAGTTCATTTGTTGGGTGTAAAAACAAACCCTCTAGACTGCAGTCATAACAAACTAGAAACCCTCATTTTTAGCCTGCAATTGGGGAAAGTACTGTACAGATGGTCTGGGAACTCAAGACCAGAAAAACCATAAGGGTATCCATATCACAAGTACCCTAAGAGGCTAGTAGAGAAGCCTAGGAGCATCCTAGTGGGTGAACTAGGACTTTGTAGAGATCCATCCCCATCATATGAACATGCATACATACATACACATATACAGACACACACACACACACACACACATATTTGTATGGGCATTATGAGAAATGTACCCAAACCCCTACTAAAATTTATGTTGTACCTGAACTCATTCCAATTCCTGATTTGACAACTTAGTAAAAAAACATTATGAAATATATGAAGAACTAATGAAACAAGTTTTTCATGATTTGGAGGAAAAAGCATTAAAATTAAGGGCTCAAATTTGTAAATGCCTATACAGGTTCACACCTTTTTGGGTTATCCATGACTGTTAGTTTGCAAAATTCAAATTTTCAAATTAGTGCAAACAAGGCCCTTGGCCGCAACTTCCAGACAATGATATCCCTCAAATTCATTTTGGGAATCCCACTTCAAATTTTATTAAACGATTCAGCTGGAAATGTTTATATTGCGAGCAAATCTGGGTTTGATCCCAAATATTGGAGATTAAATTTTAGGGCATACATATTCTGTTTTGGTGTAATTTAAGGCCTGTTGCAGGGCTGTTTATTGTTTACCTATAGAACTGATTGACCTTGAAGCTGCTGCTCTATGTCCTAAACCCTAGCTCTGCTCTGTTCATTAAAGAGCTGGTAGCCGACTACAGGATATGATTACATTTATCAAAGCTTCCTGTACTATTTACCAGATCTGATCTCAGTTTCCAGGAGAGTGTTGGCATTTTGATAAGGCTGATCTTCTGATTAAGAGTTGCAATATTTATTATTAGGTGGTTGATTTTCTGTTAGAGGCTGTTGCTTTTTGTGATTATTTTCAACTTTAACTGCAGGAATCATTGTTAATCAGCTGCTACATGTACCATAAACATAGCTGTTGATCATTCTAGACTAATCACCCCCTTCAGAGGTTATTTTGAGGGTCATTGCCTCAATAACCGAGCATGATCTGGCTGCAATGACTCACAACAGGGGCGTTTCCAGTATCCCATCGGACAGACCCAGTTATATACATACATCTATGTTGGGCATTTATTTGTCACTGATCTGCTAATCTACTGTTACCAAAACTGAAAGAGTCTTTATTCAAAGAGTACTTTAATTAATTATTAATTTATATTGAACTTTATAGCTAAATTTTGTATTGTTAGGGTTTCGTAGTATTGAGTGGTTCTCTATTTACCTATGATTTGCTCATATTATAAACTGTTTCCTTTCAGCATTCAATTTTCTTCATTCCTATAATTCAGAAAAACTAAAATAACATGCATTCAAAAATTAAATAGGCAACCCACTTGAAAGGTTTGAAATTTGTTCTGGTCGTCAAAATAAATAGGAAATCCCGAATTTCAAAAAGACAAGTAAAATTAATAATCTAGACCAAATCAGACAATCTGGCCAGTTCAAAATAAAATTGGATGCAGCCAGATCTCGGTATTTATGAGTAAAACAGATAATAGCGTTGTCCTATATTACCCTGAAACCAATTATAGTTCACCACAAACTTCACAAGATTCTTTTCTTCAGCTAATCTAGTAACAGACAATCTAATGCCAGAAAAACTTTATTGCCTTTCCAATATTAATTTAAAGAATACTGTAACATGACACTTAAGTTATCCATTATAAAATGCGTGTGTTCAAATGAGTCTTCAAGAGCCACATGATTTCCCCATGCAAATACTGAAAAAAGACATTCACTAGAAACAATTTAAAATATAGAATATCACAACATGCTGACTTTAATCAAATGTAGGTAATAAAGGCTATCATACATTTCCACACGAAGATTGCGGGTTGTTCAACTGATCTGGTGTCAGCTGCAACTTCTCCTGCTTCTCTTCCATTTCAGCTCTGCCACAAACACAGTTTTTACAAGCTTTCCTCCCTGCCTTGCCTACTTCACAGTCATCAGCTGTGCAGCAAACAAAATACCAACATGTTGGGTTAGAAGCAGATAGAAGATTTTTATCTAAATATTTTTTGCACAATCTTTAACAAAGGAAAACATACACATAATCTTCTGAAATACTTATTCATAGCGAAAAAAATCTTTCTCAAAAAAAACTCGCAAACTCTAAGATAAGAGTTATTAAATTAATTAAACTTGTAACAGGAAAAAATCAGTTTATTGAAAATTACAGATTTTTTTTAAACTAGATAAAAACTACATCTAAAAAATAAAAAATTGAGGTGCACCATTTTTTTCAACACTTTCTGTAATGTCCCCGAGATTATTAATTAAGTTGATTTAATAATTTTATGTGTTTGGCCCGAAAATTAGAATGATTTTGTTGTTTTGGTTTCTTTCCCCGGACACCATTTGGTGTTTCTATTGTTGGCTTTCCCTTAACCAGGATTTTGTAGACCCTTACCTGCTTCTTGGTCTTTTATTGGAATTAATAAACATGTCTTATAATCTTGTGGACCTTTTATATTTTATTGTCGGTAACATTTTAGCCATGGCAGCACCTTTTGTAATCCTTTGGGAAGTTTCCCCGAAGCCATATATAAAGTCATGTTAGTTGTTGTAGGTATGCAAATTTGATAGTCTTTGTATGTGTAAAATCCTGTTGGAGTTTAGTTGTCTACAATTTCGAAGTGAGAGACCCTCCCTACTCGATATTTGCAATTTCTGTGGGAGAAACTGCGAGCTCTATTCTACTGTTTGTCCGAATTCATGTAATCTTAAGTGCTATCATTACTAATACAATTCCTCCTGCATATGTGAGTTTCCAGACTAGTGTTTTGGTGTATCAAATGATTGTTTTGTGTCATACTTGTGTTTGAATCAGGGAAATTGGTGTCCCTACACATACGGAAGTGAGGCAAATTGATGGCATGCAGCCCTTAGATTGTATGCTGAGTTGAAGGTGACCATATGGTCACATGCACACCTGCAGACCCTATATCCCCACCATACGCATAAACATTCTGCTGTACAGACTGACTGTCTGGTGTTGACTGTACGGGCCCAGCAGATACTGCCATTACCAGCAGTACGAACATAGCATTTCCTATGGGGCTGTTATCATTCAAAGACCATCGCCCTATAGTCTTTGACCACTGTACAAGCAGGCTTTAGAAGCTGAGATTGTTGCCGTACAGATTGCCTTGGTGTTGCATTATGAACAGAACTTGCCAGTAAGATTGCATACAGAGAGGCTCCCAAGAACGCAGCATTGGTAGTTTCAATCTCACCCTGGTAACATTACATTTTCAGCTGACCAGTCAATTCAGAAAGCTGGTGATTGTTTTCACAATAACAGCAGCAACAGTGGGGAGTTCCAATTTACTGTGATTTTAAGATGATTTCTAAAACCGTTGATCATATTGATATATCATATGGTAATAAAACTGATACTACTCTTAATATACTATATGCAGATACATTTTTTTCTGCAAAGCTTATCCTTCAATTAAGAGTTAAGAAACTTCTACCTCAAACGAATTTCAGCAAAGAGAGCCAAAAGATGGATAGCTTTGCACAAAAGAATCCATTGTAATTTGTAAACCTTATAAAATAAATGATGCTCTAAAATATAATGGGCCCACTACCTACAATTAATAGACCTTAAAAGTTCTCCAAAGAATTGGGATGTAAATTAGTATAAAATTTGTCTAAGATCCAGAATCACTTTCCAGAACCCATCATCACTGGAAGAATACACAAAAGATATGAGAAAAGATAATCTAACTAGTGTGACTTGGACTGGAAATACACATTTATTGAAGCTTTTCACTCTAGAAAGCATTTGTTTTGGAGATTATTAGCAGTGTATAGAAGATTCTAGAAAATGGAAAGGCACAAGATGGTAAATCTTATTTCTAGAACATTGTTGGATGCTTCCCTGTTACCCCTGAGAGTTCTCGCTTTTTCAAGAGCATATGGAAGGCATGGGAGTTTGACAGACAAATGCTTGCCAATGACATTAATATTTTAGGATTCCCATTGATGCTTAAATATGGTGGAATCTGCAATATAAAGGGAACCCCCTTGCTCAACTTCAAGGCTGCTCAGCCAAGTGGTGGCACAATAAGGGCATTAGGAAATTCCAAGACATATTGATCAGCAGCCAGCTTAAACCTTGGGCCGGCCTCAGTGCAGAATTCAGCATCACTCCTACCCACTGGTGCACATATTCCATATTGACTAGCAAGGAGTGGCATGACATTCTTAATGACATACGGCGAAACAGTTTAGAACCTAGTGTAAACCCAGAAAAAGGTATAGTAAGCTTATTAGAGACAACAACAAATATGAAACAATATGCAAACATAATCTAATCCTATCATAAAAGCCATTTGAAACAAGCATTCAAAACATATGCAAAACAACATAAACAAAATCTTCAAATGTAGCTTTCATGCTCTCCTTTCTTCTGCATTGATAGCGATATGATGTTGCTGTTGATACTGACTAAAATGCACTAAATACTTGAAAGCAAAGCGATGATAAGAATACTTGGAATGTATTTAGTTCGTTTGAGAAGTGGATCTCAATTTATAGAGTTGAGAGCCAAAATGCAAAGAAGACAATTAGGTGCACAAAATGGCAAAATGTCATTATTGAGGAGAGAGATCAGAAAAGTGTCATAATATTACACATTATGACACGATGTAAGAAATGAATTTTGAATTACACAAATTAAGGGTAATTAAGAATACTTGGAATATATTAAGTTCATTTGAGAAGTGGATCTCAATTTATAGAGTTGAGAGCCAAAATGCAAAGAAGAGGTGTAAGAGGGTGAAGGGAAGGTGTAAGAGAGTGGAAGCACAATTAGGAGGAAAGTATAAGAGTAGAATTTTATAATTTAAAATTCAAATTACCCTCCAAATGGAAATTGGCAAGTTTAGGAATTGTAAAATCTCTCAATTCATGAAATTGTGACAAGTAATTAATATGAAATTAATTAATTGAGATAGTTAGTAGAAAGGAATAATATGATTAAATGATTAAGACCAAGGGATAAGAGTATGGGTTATCTACCTCTAGAAGAGAAATTAATTAATGACTGAACTGATAATTCTGATGCGGAATCAACTTGGTTTTGATGATCTTAATGAAGATTTGAATCAATTTTGATGGTTTTGAAGCAGTTTAGGAAATAATGAGATATTGATAACCTGGACAATGCACTCAATAATGGTGAAAATGATTACTGATGATAATTGAAACAGCAACCATTATCTTTGACAATGCCATTAAATGAACTGGTTCAATGCTGACAAGGCCTTAATAAACTAGGACAATGCACTTGAATTGGTTTGAAAATGACTAATAAGGTTGATTGAAACAAATTTTGACAATGTCATTAAATTGATCGAAAATGATGATGGATAAGGACTAATGAAGATTAATGTGGCATCAATGAACTTTGACAATGCCTTGGATAAATTAGATGATGTTCATGACAGATCGAATTAATGATGATAAGATTGACAAAGATTCAACATGATTTGATTGATTTGAAAATAACTGAATTAGGCATCAATGAAAATTGAATATAATTCCCTAGATCACTTTTGATAAAGGTTTGATGGGTTTGAAATGCCTTTGAACTGATTTTGAACTGATTAGGGCTGACATGAAATGATTTCAAAAAGGTTGACATGATTTTGAATTGGCTTTGATGACATTGAACAGGATTTGAAACATTTTGATGATTAATAGTAACAGATTTCCACAATCCATTTGTAAAGTACTGAGTTTTCTGGATTCGATTGTGTGTGTTTATTTATCACCAACGTTTCAGATCACAGTACATGATCCATCATCTTACTATCCTGCACTTTCTCATCCTGATGATGGATCATGGAGTGTGATCTGAAACGTTGATGATAAATAAACACACAATCGAATCCAGAAAACTCAGTACTTTACATTTTGATGAGTTTTGATGACAATTTTGAACATGATCAATTCAGCCATAATGATCAGGGATATTCTCTCTTCTGTTCAATATGGAAACCTTCTCTTTCATTCTTCAGAGTATTTCTATTTCTCTCTTTGTTCGTTATAGAAACATTCTTGTGTATACTAGTATATATATCATTTATGATCTCTAACACATTCATTATTTTACCCTAATATGGTATCAGAGCTATTTTTTTCGAAAAAATTATAATTTCATTATTAAAAATTCTGAGTTATTTTTCAAACTAGGTTTTCAAAATCTTTAATTTCTTCATGAAATTTTTAGACTCGTACAATTTTCAAAAATCTTTGCCTAGGTTTGTTCATTTGTTTTTGTAGGAAATTGCTTTTTTTTTATTCAAACCCGAGTAGGGTTTCTGGGCATCACTTTGGGTTTCATTTTTTTGGGCATTTTCTATTTGGTATTTCGGGGCATCGTTTTCATACACGATTTTTTTCTGGGCATCATTGTTTTGAGCAATCTCTTCTACAAAAGAGGTGGTTGTGCACGATTTCTGCAAAATTGTGGCCATAGTCTTGCATCTTGGCACGAACAGCCTACAACTGTATGCAAAACGACCTGTGTTTTTTGTGATTTCTCAATTCCTTCTTTCAGTAGACGTTTTTACATTCCGCCACACTTGCTAAGTTTTTCAACCCAAAAAATAGTCGATTTTTCCTCCTTTAAGGGGTTTTAATAACTGTTTGTCTCTGCTATACAAACAGACCACCTATTTCCACCATTTTTTCACAACAATTTGCCATTTTTTAAGGTCTTCCGAAAATCTAGGTTTTCATGCTGGATTCAAAATCTTTTTGCACTCTTTATGGGTTTTTGCAAATCTCAATTGGGTCGGCCTCCATTTTTTCTAGGTGCATCATTTTCTATGCCTCAATTTTTGAGCCAGCAGATTCAAAATCTACTTTCAGATTCTTTATGGGTTTTTCGAGCTCTCTTCCAAGTGTCTTTTCATTTTGTTAGCTCTTTTGTCAATCTGCCTCGAAGTTTGTGCATTTTCAGATATTTACATTGTTTTGTATTAAAAACATGTCATGGCATCTCTCACCAATCTTCTCTTAGAAGGTAATCAGCAACTCAATGGAAAGAATTGAAACACCTAGAAGCAAAAATGATGACAACCTTTGAGTACCATTTGAGTACTGAGACTCGTCCTACCACAATCGATGCTACTCAAGAGAAGTTTGATGGGTGTAATCATGAAGTGGTCATGCTTATTAAGCTTTCAATTACTGATGATTAGTTGCCTCAAGTCCCGGCAACAAAGTTGCAAAGATCTGGAAAACATTGAAGGATCTCCATAAGACATCAAACCAAAGCAGAGCATTCTTTCTAAAGAATTAGTTATTCTCATTTATTATGGACAAGCACATGTCCTTAAAGGAACATCTTCTAAAGATTAAGGACATCAAAGATCAACTTGAGGCCATTGGTTGTACAATGGAGGAAGAGGATATGGTGATCATTACTCTGAAAAGTCTACCACTATCCTATAACTTTAAGCACTTTATTGAGACTCTTAACATTAATGCAACTAATGTTGACCTCCATTTCTTTGTGCACCAAACTTCTACAGCAGGACCGTTGGAAACAACAATTTGGTAGCAATGCTCCTTCATCCTCCTCTGAACAAGTATTTTCAGCCCAATCATTTCACAAGGATAAAAGCTCACCTCTATCATTTGCTCAGTGTCAGAATAATTCCAAGAACAAACAAATTCAGTGCAACTATTGCCACAAATTTGGTCATGTGATCCAAGAATGCAGGACTCGCATTGCTTCTGATGAGCGGAAGCAGGGAGGATCTCAGCCACATGCCAATATTGCAGAACATGCAGAGCTCATTGATCAACCTAAGTCTGCCTTTTACACCTTTTGAAGATTCTCCTGCAATAATTTGTTTTGTTTTGAAGTTAGATTGACTATTAAGGGAGGGTATTAGAGTTCAAACTCTCTAATTTTGCTTCTCTCTTTCGTAGATTTACTTCTAGTTTTAAAGGTCACTTCTCTTCTGCATTTCCATGTTCTCTCTATGCCCAATATGGAAACTCTTTCTCTCTTCAGAGTGTTTCTATTTCTCTCTTTCTTCATTATAGAAATATTCTTGTGTATACTTGTATATATAGATCTTTTATGATCTCTAACACAAATTATTTTACCATAATACAAATCGACTAAAATAAGCAAGTGATAGATCAATTTGACAAAAACGATGAGACAGATCCACGACAACAAATGGATTGAAAATTGAAGTTCAATTGCAAAAGTTGTGAGATTTAGAGTGCAAAAGGCATCGCAACCATCTAGGCTGCCAATGGGCTATAAAAGGGATTAAAGAGGAGTTTTGAGGCCATTTTCACTCACTTAAAGAAGAATTGGAGCTTTGGAGCTAGGAGGATGGATCGATCACCAAGTGAAAAATGTTACAGGGAACAAGTGCAGATTTACCGACAACCAAAGGGTGCAAGACCACAGGTGAGTGCATCGAGGCCAACTTGTCATTTCGATGTTTCGCATGATTTCTTGAGTGGTTAGGGTATCAAATCAGAGTCAAAGGTCCGAAGCGCAAAATATGTGGTTGAACACACCCTGTGAAAAGAATTGCTACCAAGTGCGGTCTTCGCCACACTTCGCATGCCAAGTGTGGTGTAGCCTAATTTGCACAATTGGGAGGACAATTGCACAATTGGTCAGCAAAACCACAAATTGACTTAAAATAGTACTGAGAGGCTTCAAAATAGAGTCAACACCCTGGAATAGGTCAAACATGAGTCAAATGTAGGTCAAACTTCATCAAACTTCGTCAAAACAAAAAGTAACAGAAAGGTGACACTCATTACATGGTAAACACACAAGAAGGTGCCCCTATTGCAGACATGAGAGAAGACTAATGTGCTTGGATTAGAGGCATTGTTTAAGTCCATATCAAAGAGATATCTTACTTGAATTAGGGTTACATTACATCACATACGTGCCCAAGATCAAGGCAAACAAAGGGTTGATCACAATACTGGCAGAACGATAGCACCCAAAGATTAGTTCCTTTCATTTGTTGACCAATGAGGCTACTGTGACACCAGAGGATGTTTGGCACATCCTTAGGATTCCTATTCATGGACAACTAGCAAAGTACAACTTTGCTACAAGGAGATCAGCACTACACCAACTGTTTGATTACAACGATGAAGTGCTTGAGATTAGGGTTATGAGATCTAGCGAGAGGCATTAGCCAAACAGCACACATATTAGTGGTAAAATTATGTTGTGTGATTAAAAGATTATTAGTGCCAGACAATCGAGGACATGGATTCTCTATTGGTTGGGGAGAGTGCTCGAGAGGATGATCATTGAGGGTACAATGTTTGTGTAGGGTCCATGCATGTGTGGGCTTACAGAGTTTGATCATAGGACTTTTACACATGAATAGCACTATTTGCACACTCGAGGATTAAGGTCAAGACATGGGGTGTAGCTATCAAATCACAAGTAGCTTAGGCTGAATTTAGGAACCACAATAGAGTATGATAGGTGGTTTGCACAACATTGGCCTACTCATTGACAGATCCTGAGGTACCAGTGTCAAGGTTACGAGTGGCAAGAACAAAGAGTACTAAGGATGAAGAGGGAGAGGATGGCAATGCTGGGGGGGGAGAGAGAGAAGGATGACAGGGATAGGACAACAATGAGGATGACATGGATGAGGACAACAATATTGAGGGAGGGAGGGAGGGAGGGAGGGAGAGAGAGGAGGACAATAGTGATAAGGGGGATGAGGGGGACAACATGATGACAACAGTGGTAAAATTCTATGCCTATGCAGGTGGAGGATAGTGAGGCTCCACTAGATGATGAGGATATACAAGCTCGTGAGGATATGCAAGTGCATCACGTATTTGCAGATTATGAGGCAAACAAGAAACAAGAGCAACCATATTGCAGATTGGACAGGCCAAATGGAGAGATTTAAAACAAAGTAGGCAGATTAGGATACAAATCAATCAACACTTAACTCACATATAGATAGATTGATAGCTAAGTTGGGTAGGTTGACAATAGAGAGGGATGCAATGATAGTCTCTCAACATACAATTGTGTCCAAAGCACAAAGGGGTGTAGAGTCACAAGAGTTCATTAGTAGCATTGCAAATGTGGGCATGCATGAGGTAGCAAGGATGCCAGGGGATGCTCGAGCAAAGTTATAGTGTTGGAGGGATTTGTATAGGGGAGGCGAACCACAAGAGAAATAGGCACCAAGCTATAATATTTCTTCTAGCATATCGCTCCCGGAGGACACAAAGCAGTGGGGAGTGTTGGGACCAAGGCAACCACCTAGGCAAAATCAAAAGGGACAACAGACAATAGGGGCTTCATCCTCTAAGTTGAGTAAAGACCAAGAGCACGTAGAGAGCATTGGTTGATAGGACACTCTCTCTTATGCAAAGGGGCATTTTTAACAGACATATGATGGATATTGAGCCTGCGGGCCTTAGTGTATACAAACCAAAGTAATGAGAATTGGAATCGGATCAGAATCAGCAAGGCCGAATCAAATCGTGAATCGGCTATGAATCGGAATCGAATCAGTTATGAATCGGAAAATTTAAAAAACCCTTGAAATTTAGAGATTTCAACAATTTAAAACTTATTTCATGCACCTTTTAGTGAATCTAACTTAAACACACTACAACATCATCAAATAGAATCTAACATACATAAATAAGGAACATAAATGATAAATCCATCACATATGTAAAATATAAATTTTGGCTTAAGTAAATAGAAATCATAGATTCATAATGAGTCACCGCATAGATATATAGAATTATAAATATTGTCAAATCATAAATGTATGTAAGATGAAGATCCATAAAACCAATGACATCAAATCATAAATCTACGTAAGATGAAGATCCAGGAAACATATGTCTATCTGTAAACAAAATGAAAAGACAAGTCAATATGCTCTAGCTCTAGCTCAAGTCTATCTCTCACTTTTCCCTCTTTTTGTCATACTCAACAAACAAAATGCCTTTTAGAGTTCTAAGAAAGAGAAATGTGAAAAAAACTCATTAAAAAAGTTGTATTTTTTTAAGTTTTTAAGTTGTCCGATAGGGCTGCCCAATTTTTCCAGCTGATTCATGGCGATTCATGCTGATTCATGCTGATTCATGTGATTCATGACGATTCATGTCAAGAAATCATCGATTTGATTCCCCAATTCACAAAAAATTGCCTAGCTTGAATTGAACTGCCAAATCACGTGAATCGTCGCGATTCTCGTTACTATGATACAAATATCTTGATTTTTATATTCTAATACTTGTTTATATATATGATATACGACGACTTTATGATGCTTTTATGAGATGAACACTTTGTGTACGCATTTACTTTCTTGCAGTATAAATATGCTTATATAATGCGATTTCCTTTTTTCATTCACTGTCTATACATTGATGCCATAGATGCCATTCTTTGTTCCTTGCCATACATTGTGATAGATATGCCATGCACTATGCTTTTGTATTTTTGGAGCTTTATGTTATAATTGGCATAGTAACTCTAATTGGTTTGATATCTTATCTGATAAAATCAATCATATCTCTAATCAGGTGAATCAGTTCTGGTTCATTTTATCCACTGACATTATATGGCAAATATGGAAACTTAAAAATGAGGATAAGTATCAAGGTAGGAGAAGACCACTTACTGAGTCTTCATGAAAAACTCACATTCTTAAAGATCTCCTCACAGGTTACATGACTCAAAATTTCAAAGAGGAAGTTTGAGATGCTACTCCCAGACGGATTGGTGATTGTCAATGCCACCAAGATTCTATATGGTCAGACTTGGGCAAACAACAAGAAAGAGAAACAACTCTTCCTGCAGGGCCTCCTCAAGTTGGTCAAATGGTACAATGAAAAGGATGAAGGTGCTAATGCTAAGAGCACCAGGAATGGGAGCAGCAGCAGTGGCATATGAATGTAAAACTGCCACATCTACTGTACTCTGCCAGTATTTTTTAGACTTATTTAGCTATATTAATGTTATGATCAGACCTAGAGACTGAATGGTTCATCTACAATACCTAATATATAAATATGTTCTCTGGTTTTTGAAAGCCTTGTGGATCAAAACTCCCAGACACACCTAAGATTCTACACCCGTTAGAAATTTAGTTTAAGGCATGGCACATCAATGTTCTGTCTCAACAATTAGATCAGGGCATAACAGGCGTTGAATACTAAAATAACTGGACAGATTTTCAATAGAATTAAACAAAAAGTTGCATTAAACCCATTTTTTCAAATAGCACATCAAGTTATGATGTCTACAAGGTCCTAACATAAATCTAGATGAATCATGTAAATTGATCTCCACAGTACAGTAAATAACAGGCCTAAAAGATGGTTAAATGCTGTAGTGTTTTTTTGCAAGATCTTTAAATCTATCTGTTGAGATAATTCAAAACAACAAAGCTCAAAGACTATGTTTTGTTTAATATTTTGACAGAAAAAAGATTAAAAGCAGCTTTTTGAAGGGAACAAAAACACAATCGGCAAACCCTAAATTTAGAAATTTGATACAAACCAGGTGGCAGTTCAGGCTTCTTCAAGTCTTCTTCTGTCAATAAACTGTCCTCATCAATGAGATCATCCATGTCATCCTCTATTTCAATTTTAAAGGGTGGCAGTGGAATGCTCTTGGCCACAATTTCAGGTTTCTCAGCAAGTTTTTTCTTAAGTGTAAAGGATGATCCAGTTGCCCAAGCAGGCTTCTGAGCTTTCACCATCAGTGTCCCAAGCCTACTGACCTTGACATCCATGCTATCATCAACTACAAATCCAGCTAGAAGAAGGTTTTTTTTCAAAGCAATCTTAATCTGCTCAGCATCCTGAGAATAAAAGGACTCCCATTAAAATAGTAAAATCAAACAATCAAAAAAATTGTATTCAACTGCCAAAAAACCTACCATACTCCAAGAACTGCCAGTCATCTTTCCAATTTTTTGTAAATGATGCAACAAATACAAACAGTTGGCAGAACAGGTTGATAAAAAGGCAATTTGAATTTACTACAAACCTAGAATATATGAAGAAGCAATGCCAACAAAATCCACAAACAATTTGACAAAATCAGGTAAAACATCAAATATTGGCTTTCGACTTGTAGCATTTGCAACTTTAATGCTAAAAAATATCAAAAGAATAGCAGAATAAAGATTGCCTTGTAAAATGTCTGGTGGAAATAGACAGCAAAAACCTAAAGGTATCTGAAAAAATCCTCCTTCAGTTTGGATAAGCTCAATTTCAATGGAACTGTTAAAGGAAAATCCAAGATTAATATGAGAGGGAGAAATCTTTAGAGACAATGACGAACAGAAACAAATATTAAGGCTGAAGTAATAGCTCTTCTAAAAGGAACAGGAATGGGTGACAAAAAGAAATAGCAGAAATAAAAATATTGAACCAATGAAAAAGGTGCAGTGAAATGACTGGCAAATAAACAAATCATTAAGATATTAAGATGCAAACTAAAAATTACATGATCTCATACCCACATATCTGGAAGACAACAGAAGCCAAATTGAGAGATACAAAGATGTAATGGTTTACACTCATCCTTTTCCTTCATGGTACAAAAGCTATATTACAAATCTGTGACAAAGCAGAAGAGTTTGTTCTTCATGAAAATTCGCAAACCTCAGGTGCCATGGGTATTATTCAGGATGTGGATGGTAAAACCCTTGCAATAGAAACAAAGAAGCTCATGAAGGAAACTAATAATGAGGCTGGAAGTTCAAGCGGGCCTATTAGTGGTTGATTTAGAATCCAAATTACAAGGCATACATTTGGAGGGGGATTCGCAGGAGATAATGGATATGATTGCGAACAGACATGCTCAAAAGTGTGACAAATTGACAAGGTGATCAATGCTATTTGAAAGAAATTTACATTTTTCAATAAATTCAAGGTATCCCACATATACAGGGAAGGTAATTTCCTAGCGGGCTCCTTGTCAAAATTAGCAGTGCCATTTACAGACGAGATTTGGCAGAGGTTTTGGTATAACCAATCAAAAGATGGTAATGATGATCTTGCATGTTGGTGTACAATAGTTAATCTGGGCAGGTGTTGCACACAAACCAGAGTATTTGCATTGATGTCTTGGCAGGGAATTTATTGAAGGGCATTATTGTGGGGCACTTATGAGATTTTCCATTTTTAAGATAGTTCTTGCCCATTTTCATTTTGGTAAGTTTCAAGCTGGTTTTGAGGTCTCAGCGGAACAAGATGGTCTTTGGGAAATTGAAGCAAACTTTAGTTTCAAAGCCACCAAATAACAAATGTCATTTTGGGGATTACTTTCTGAGGAAAGGCTAAAAAATGTATTTGCAACAGATAATCCTTTCTTCCTCATTCTGGTGCAAGCATTCTTTGACATTAACTTTATGGCATCAAAATTCAAGTACAGGACCAATACTAATATCTCCTCCATGTTTTGTGCCTGAGGCATGGAATTTGGGTCAAGAGCCAAGGTGAGAATGGTTGTTGAGCGCTGTGTTTGTGTGGAATGGGGGGTTGAATTTGATGAGGTATTCACATTGGCAGAACCAGGCCATAATTTCATTGTGGCCAGAGGGGATTGGATTGACATGCCAGTTTTCCCAAGACGTGTATCTATCTTGTCTTTTGAGGGCACTGGACACAGCTGGGGCTAAAAAGGATAGGGCCTACATAGTGGACAATGTCCATTACTCAGATTTGGTGGCGGCTGCTAAGAGTACCTAAGGAGCAGATGGAAAGGAGTCACTTCAAGTTCAAATTAGCCAACTACTGGAGAGACATTCTGTCTTAGGAGCTGGCAGAGACTGGGGGATTGGATTGGCATGCCAGGGTTCCCAACACGTGTATCTATCTCGTCTTTTGAGGGCACAGGACAAAGCTGGGGCAAAAAAGTATAGGGGCTACATAGTGGACAATGTCCATTACTAGGATTTGGTGGTGGCTGCTGGAGTATCAAAGGAGTGGATGGAAAGGAGTCGCTTCAAGTTCAAATTAGCCAACTGCTGGAGAGACATGCTGTCTTAGGAGCTGGCAGAGACCGGGGTTGCCATGGACATGTCCGTCGCATGGTTCATGGACGGAATCATGGGCAGTGGAGCTGAGCAGGGGTGGTTCATCACCCAATTTTCATTCTGTTTTCAAATATGCAACTGGTTTTTGCATCTTCAATTATGTTTCAAGCCCAATCTTGGTCTGTTGTGAATTTTTGCACATCTGTGACAATGGGCTCAAGACTTTGTTCTGTGTCAATAGGTGTATCTAGACCATCTTTATGGCTTGTTGCAGATAACTGTGTAGATACGGTTAATTTTGGTTCCACCATGAAAAAGTATATATTCTGGTCCGTCCGTAGACAGAAGGGGTAGGGAGTTTTTGCAGATATTTTATTTTTGAATTATACATAATAATGTATGAACCTTTTATTTACTATTAATAAACATTCTACCAACCAAAAAAACCCACAAAATTCAAAGAGTTGAAAAAATAATAAAGAAGAATCTATGGAATAACATGTGAGTAATAATTGAGTAAGAACTAAAAACTTCGTAGAATTGAAAACAGACTAACAAATATAGAAAGGAATAGAAAACAGGAAATCATCTGGCTGTAGGGAAAAAGTAGAAAGCATCTTCAAATTTTAAGAATTGGTGATGAAATACAAAAAACTAAACTCAGATAATACAAATAAAAAAATAAGGGAGCTATTTTAGACTTACGACATTTGAAGAAACGTTGGTTTTTAAAAAGATTGTGCCATTAGACTTCAAAACCCTCGCAAGCTCCACAAGCCACAGTTGGCTATGAAATTCCAAATTCTCTGAAACTGATACAACCGCTTCCAGAGATGATGAATCGAAATTCAACTTTCCTTCTGCAAAATATCCATACATCAATACATCAAACTAAGACTTATTCAATAATTCACAGTAAAATAACAGACATCATTCCTAATCATGCCGCCTGTATGTGCAAAAGACCCTAGTTTTAACACATAAAGCACTAAATAAATATATCTTTTTAAAAGAAAACATATATTCGTATTACGGTTTAGCCTAATCAAGCTGCCTCACCGCCGCTGTGATTATATGCAAAATAACCAAATTTCAACACATATACTACACTAAACAAATCCGAGTTTTCTGGGGAAAGAGAAATCCATCCTAGTATTATGTGCAAAAGATCTTAAAACTAACTAATCAGTTCTTGAAAACGGATCTGGAATTTTAAAAATCATTCTTCACATACAATAAATGTATCATGCGTAATCGATATACCTCCACCGTACAAAGCAAAAGATCCCAATTTTACAAGATCAATTACTCCAAGCAGGTGTAAAAGTTACCCAAGAACATGCCTAATCGATCTACCTCCCCCATACAGAGCAAAAGATCCCAACTTTACTAGATCAATTACTCCAAGCAGGTATGAAAGTTATCCAAAAACTTATGAATTCAAACCACGCCTAAGGAAAGTCAATAAAATTATGCACAAGAAATTCAGAATATAACACCAGTTAATACAAACATGTATGATTTACAAGAAAGAAAAAAAGAATACATTTCCGTTTCAAAATTTAGAGTATCAAACCTAATCGTGCCGCCTGTGTAATTATGTGCAGATCTTTCGCTTTCTCTGGTAATGTTTCATAAATCCACGTTACGACGCTTGCGTTTAGGGCAACCGAATCTGTCAAAACTAATCCAGAGGGCTTCGACTCCATTGTTCTCTAAGATTTATTGTTAGCTCGACAGCAAAAAGAATTAAATGGGCAGATGTTGTTTCGTATTTGAGCTTTCCGAATGTAGGAAAGACAAATTCTTCCGAGTCGTTTTTCCTCAAGCCCGCAGATTTGCCCTTTTCCTTCTTCGAAACTTCAAAAATACCGCCAAACTCTTCCCACGCTATTTAGGTATGAAGAAGACTCCGAGTGTGTACAGAGGGTTTTATGGGCCGGTTGTTTTCTGGACTTTTCTGTAATAGATACCGACCTGCCTATGTTTTGTTGGACCTCATACTAACCATGATGTTCACGTGGTCTTCTTACATACCTAAACTAAATGAGTTGGATCATAATTTGTACTCTAGAAATTAGTTGGTAAATAAAATATAGATAGATAGATATAATAAAGAATATTTATAGAAAATCAACAAAATAACGACTACAACTAAAATTATCTGTTATAGTTGAAACTTCATCTTAACAAATTAGAACTAAATTATGTAATGATAAAAAAAATTGGAATGTACATTGGAAGATGTATATGAATTGGAATACATTTATTGAGTAAAATTTGATAGCTTTTCTATATTGGAAAAGGGATTGGTTAGTTGTGGAAAATCTCATTGGTTGTTAATAATGTTACCATATTAAATGTCAACCTACCTAAAATAGCTTGCATAACTTTTATGAGTGATATTGTTAGAAACACCAAATTCTTGACAATGAATCTAAATCTACAAATTATTCAATAACTTTAGTTCCTTTAGTGATGTAAGTAGAGTGTGGTGTTTACATGGAGTGTAAGAGATCAAAATCCTTATATACAACACTTTTCTACATAGTCTAATATGTTTTTCACACAATTCTGTCACAACTCATATTTTAACTTTTGAAATTATTGCTCACTTCTTGTCACTTGTAATTTTGCCAAATTTATTTTATCCTTTATTAAATTAAATCAAATCACTTTCTGTGTAAGCATTATTGATGAACGAATAATAAGGTAATGATTTTTTTTTTGTCTGATGATTAAGGGTAGTTGTAGTATTAAGTGTTTAAAAGATACCCACCACATCCGCTCTTCTTCCTTCGATTTTGGCATAGTTTTTGTAACTACCTTATGAGCAATGAGAGTTTTTAGAGTACGAAACACCACCTTAAGGAAGTCTCACTGCGATGCCTTTTTAACCATCATCTTTTGTTGGGGAAAAGGGCTCGTTTTGAGAATCAGCCAGATTTGGTAAACTTTTTTGTGTGCGTATTTGGGATTTTCCAATGAGTTGACTACCCAGACCCTACCAAAACCCAACCTTCCTAAATTGGAAGAATTGTTGCCAAAATGATGAACGGTTTGAGACATAATGTTGTAGAATGACGGATTGGATGTAGTGGAATTTTTGAAGGCCATGCAGCTATGTTTTGTAGAGGAATTTGGTAATAATTTTTAGGAGGCAAATTTGCGATAGTTTTCTTTATGTTCTTCATAATTGTGAGAGTTTGGAGGTTGGCGATGCTGCAAAGGAATTGATAAGTTAAAGGGCACTGAATTTTGGCATGGTAAAAAGTCAATTCATCTTTCGGGAGAAGGCAATCGGGAAAATATAGGGGAGATTGGAAACTAAGAATGGAATTCAACATCTTCAACAAGGTACCAGGTTCCTTATATTTAGTTATTTTTTGTTTGATTTAAACTTGGTAATTAATTATGCAGTATTGCTTGTGTTGTATCTTGTAGTAATCTGATGTTGCACAATATTACAAACCTCATTTCTTCTTTCATATGAAACGGTAGTTACTTATTGGATGTAATGTCCCCATCATAAAATAAATGTATTTAATTAAGCCTTGTTAATGGGTCGATTGATTTAATATATCTCGAACCAATTTTTCCTTTGTTTTCATAGTTTGTGTCGTTGTTGACTATCTTTGTACACCTTTAGAAATTTTCCCAACAGGTATTTAAGCACGGCTTGTAGGTAGCCTTTAGGTATGCTTATTGGATTATTTCTATGTACAACAGATTCTTGTTGGAGCTCTGGATCATTCGCCATTTCAGAAGTGAAAGATTTTCCCTATTTGGCTCATGCAGTTTCAATGGGATTCAACCCTCACCCTATTCCGTTGTTGCATGTAATACTTCGCTCGAGTCTAGCAAATCAGAGCACTATCTTATTGTGTAAACTTATATCTCTAATAACAAATTAAGTCAGTTGTTTTGGTATTGATTAATGAATGCATTGTTCTAGCACTAAGTGTAGATCCATTCCATCTTCCGTACGGCTCACTACCTATTTGTGATTCCTAGTGGCATCCACCATAGAGTCCCAATATTCTTCCTCATGTACGCTCATCCTTGCCTTCCCTCCCGTAAGGTCATTTTTCCATCTGCACCATATAACCAAGTAGAATTCCTATCGTACGGCCCTCAAATCCAACCGTACGACCCTTAATTCCAACCATATAGCCCTTTGTTTCACATTAGTTTGTCACCATACAGACACCCTATCATTGCATTGGTGTCAGACTCTATATGGCTTGCAACTTGGTCATTGTACATCACTTCTTTTCCATAGTACGACCTTCTAGTTATCTCCTCTGTATAGCCTTTTCTTCATCTGTCGTATGGCTCCTGCTCCTTCACTGTACAAGCCTCCTATGGATACCATGCAACCTCTCTTGTACCTTGCTCTAGCACCGTACGGACTTCTTAGATAGCAACTTTGTACTTATTCCCCTTTTCTCGATCGTACGGACCCCCATTGCATTGTATGACTAATCTTTTCACACGTGTATGGGTTATCTGAGCTTCATCTCCACCAATTGTCCAGTCCTTTGTACTTGGGAACATTACAGTGGTATCAAAGATTTTGATCCTGCCTACCTATGGAAGTGAATGCAAGTTTATACTCAAAGGAGAAGGCGAAATTACCCTATTGATAGAATGGCAAATCATCAGGATCCTACGACAGAACTCATGAATCTTTTAAGAGAGCTGAACAAAAATCAAATACAACTCAACGATACATAAAGGCTTGTGCAGGAAACTCTACAAAAATTTGCCAAGGGAAAAACAACAGGAGAACAAAATGGGCATAGCGACGATTCCATTTTAGGAAGGACAAACTTTCAACACTCTCGCTCTCGACCCTCACTACCCATCTTCCTTCCAAGAACGGAAGCACCATGCAAAGGAAGAGAGGCCACTTTTGAGGAAATGCAAGAAAAAATTCAAGAAGATTGGTGAAACGCAAATATGGAAGGTGATATATCTTACAAAGACTATGTTGATCTAAGAATGAAATATTCTGGTGGGGGAAATCGTTGTTATTTTAATGATGATCTTAGGAGAAAGATTGGAAAGGTAAACTTATCACCATTTGATGGATCTGGAGACATTACTGCACAGTCATGGGTCCTAAAGGCAAATACCTATTTCCAACTCAATCCAATACCTGAAGAGGAAGCAATCAAGTTTGTAGCACTTCATCTGGAAGGAGTGGCACACGAGTGGTGGCATCATAGATCAGTCACTCTTGTTCATGACCAAGTGACCTCTTATGTCGAGTTCACTGAGAGACTCATTGACTGTTTCGATGGGAAGGATCCTGAGCTAAACTTCAAAGATCTAGCTCAGCTAAAGCAAATGGGCACTGTAGACAAATGCATCACTAAGTTCCAAAGGTTGTCAGTACTAGTCACAAACATCTCTAAAAGACATTGAATTGTCTTATTCGTGGATGTGTTGAGAGAGCCTTTGAGAGGTTGGATCAAAGGGTTCAACTCATATGCATTCAATGAAGCTATTAAGAAGGTATGTGACATGGTCGCATCTTCCTCCAAAACTCACATAGCTACACTAACACCATCCCCATAAGAAGACAAGGACAAGGAGATGGTTCAAAAGAAATGTCAGATTGATGAAGATTCTTGGCAAGAACTCTACATGTTTCACATGCAAAGAACCATGGGGACCTACTCATCACTACCCTGGGAAAGGAAAGATTCATTACATCAAGGTGATGCCTGATGATGACAAAGGACAAATACATGTAGCAACTGATAAAGAAATTATCCAGCTGGAGAGAATAAATGCCCTAATACAAAAAGGGGGTTTCCATTGCTACCCTCACTACATTGACTGGAAGTGGTATCTTCAGGGTTCAGGACATACTTCATAGAAAATGACTCCCAATCATGATTGATAGTGGCGCCACACTCAATTCATCTTTGGTCACTAGTAAAGGCCTACGCGTAGTTGAGCATGGAGGACTTGAGGTTAAGGTTGCAAGAGGAACCTTGATACCTTGCACTCATGTGATCCCACGACTACAAATTTCCATGGGAAACTATACCATGGCAGATGATTTCTTTGTCATAGATTTGGTTGATACTGATATCATTTTGGGCATTCAGTGATTGGAAACTCTTGACTAGTACACCCAAAGTTTCAAAAGGATGGACTTTTCATTTGAGATGGAGGGCAAGAAGGTGTTGCTAAGAGGAATGCCAAATAAAGGATTGAGGGAAGTCATAATCAAGAAGATGGAGGCAATTTTTAAACAAGATTTGGTCCTAGACACTACAAGTAAAAACAAGATAGTCAACAACTCACCATATTCCTTGGATCATTGGCGGGCCTATTTATTGGTCGAGTATTCCAAGAACACTTTTGCATGTGAGTTGATGGATGGCTATGTACACGATGAAAGATACAAAGTTATTGATGACATCATCTACTTCGGTGGGAAGATCTGCTTAGTGCCTGACTCAGAACTAAAGGAACTAATTATAGAAGCTTTCTTAGAACTAGATGTGCATTTGCTTGAGGACAAGCAAATTTTGGGATGAGAGGACTGTAATGTCCCTGTCATAAAATAAATGTATTTAATTAAACCTTGTTAATGGGCTGATTGATTTAATATATTTCGGACCCATTTTTATTTTGTTTCCATAGTTTGTGTCATCATTGACTATCTTTGCACACCCTCGAAAAGTTTTCCGATGGGTATTTAAGCATGGCTTGTAGGTAGTCTTTAGGTATGCTTATTGGATTATTTCTATGTATTGTGGATTCCTATTGGAGTTATGGATCATTTGCCATTTTGGAAGTGAAAGATCTTCCCTATTTGGCTCGTACGGTTTCAATGGGATTCAACCCTCACCCTATTTCATTGTTGCATGTAATACTTTGCTAGAGTCTAGCAAATCAGAGCACTATCTAATTGCAAATGCGTAAACTTATATCTCTGGTAACAAATTGAATCAGTTGTTTTGGTATTAATTGGCGAATGCATTGTTCTAGAACTAAGTGTAGATCCATTCCATCTTTTGTATGCCTCACTACCTATCTATGATTCCTAGCAGCATCCACCGCACGGTCTCAGTATTCTTCCTCATGTGTGCTCATCCTTTTCTTCCCTCTTGTAAGGCCATTTTTCCATCTGCACCATATAACCAAGTAGATTTCTTTTCGTACAACCCTCAATTCCAGTCGTACGACCCTCTGTTTCACATTACTTTGTCACTGTATAGACACCCTATCATTGCATCGGCGTCAAACTCTATATAGCTTGCAACTTGGTCACCGTACATCATTTCTTTTCCACTATATGGCCTTCTAGTCATCTCCTTTGTATGACCTCTTTTTCACCCATTGTACGGCTCCTGCTCCTTCATCATATGGCCCTCTTGTGGATACCGTATAGCCTCTCCTGCACCTTGCTCTGACATCATACGAACTTCTTGGATAGAAACTCTATACTTCCTCCTCTTTCCTCCATTGTACAAACCCCTATTACATTGTGTGGTTGATCTTTTCATGCATGTACAAGTTATTTGAGCTTCATCTCCACTAGTTGTTCAATCCTCTATACTTGGGAACATTACATTGGATGTGCATATGTATTTAATATTTCTGTTCTTAGCTTGACTTCTTTCGAAATCCTTGACTTTTTCTATTAAAGAAATTGCTAAGTTGGAAATACAGAGGATTGATTAGTAATTTATGTTCTTTTCATCTTTAAATGTTGCATCATAACTTCTTCTAGAAGACCTTTTGGGGCAGGTTTTGAGTATAGGTAGGTTCATAAACCCTCTTAAGTTTACTTAAATCTCTAAACCAAATTCATCTTTGAACCTTTCTAGCTATCGGTTGTTATACAAATTCTGCATTTCCAAGAAAAGATAGGAAGTGCACTATTCTAGTTGGACAAACAAACTTAATGTTTTGTTAGTTTTTCCATGCTAAAAGTTCTAGAATCTGTTTAGACTAGCATAGGGGGCTAGATTTTGAACCAAAACCATTAATGGTTGATAGATGTTGAAACATATTGAAGTCTTCATGATTTGGAGTGATTTTTCCTTTTAGTTTCTTCTTGCATTTACAAGTGTAAACATCAGATATCATGACTTCACTTTCCTTAGCAAACACAATTAACTTTTTTTGCCATGCTTATTTCGAAGGAAACAACTTTATTTATTGTTATGGAATTATCGATAAGAATGAAATCAAACTCTCAAATGTTTAGAGATGTTTCTCTTTTTCTCCCTCATTCAACAGCTATGGTTTGAAATTTTGGTTTACACAACATTAGGCTTAGTTTCCCATTTTTCCATTTGAAGGAGCATTAACTTTAACATGACTTTGTATCCAACTATTGTCACTTTATTTAAATTAGAACTTTGAATCGTTACTTAGTGTGATGAAGACAAAGAAGAGAACTAAAGAAGGTGAAAATAAATACTAAATTTATGAATTAGGATTTCTTATTCTATTTTCAATGGAATTGAATAACTTAGTTGCAGTTAGATATACACTGCTAGAAAAGTTATTAGTTAAGCCAGTGTAAATCAATGAGTTCTATATAAAGGTACTTGAATGTTTAACAATGTCAACCTGGTTGTAATGTTATAAGTGATGTGTCCTTATAGTTTCTCTTAATTATATCGTCTTGCTTTTATGATGTTGAACTATGATAAATGTTGTTGAGTGATCATTATATTTTGAATTTTGATTCAGCTCGGTGTCTACCACTAGTATGATTAGTGAGATGATATTAGTTATTTTTGCAAACAGAACTTTCATTGAGAGCGAGATTGTTCTTATTTGTATACAACATTTATAGTGGGTTTCTTGATGTATATGTAGTGCATGATTAGTTGGATGTTGATTTAAGCATAGTTAGTATTTCATGCACCTTAAAGTACTTTTTCTTATCAGACATTTGTGGACTGAAATAATGGTACTCAATTATCTCTTATCTTATTTGTAGTAGAGATTGTCTATTGTAAGAATGTGTCATGTTATCTTTTCTAAGAGAAAGACTGAATTGGAAGGGTATTGAATATGAGCATATTTCCCTAATGTTGAAAATATCACTATTTACATATGTTGGAGGTTGATTATTTCCATTAAGTGGCTTTGACTAGAAAGTAACTAAATTTCTGTTTCTTTTAGATATTGCACCTTGTGTAACAATATCTTATGAGATGAGCTCAAGATATGATGATATGTTTGGAATACTATTCAATAGAGAATTAGTGTCTTTTATACTAGAGAGAAGATATATTGTATTTGATAGACACAATTCCATTACTTCTCGTGGTTTTACTTGGTTAGTCTTCCTCGTTGTCTATTTGGGTATCATTCTGTCAAGAAAGATTCTAGGGAAGCTTAATAGTTTCATGGTAAGGTGGTATAGCACTCCAACAATATTCTTGCCCATGTGTTCTTAGACAAGTTCTGTCAAAATGGTGAACATAATCGATACATCTCGATATTCTGGTAACAAAATTATGGTTTCTTTTAGATTTGGGTATATATGTATATGTATCATTTTTGTTAAAGTTAATGATCATTAATCAACTAGTGTTGACTGGTCAATATTCAAATGACTTTGACTGTCCTTGACTTTTGCATTTTATGGAGATTGTTAATGTGGCATTGGTTTTGTTGGGGCAGTCATTACAAATTCAAATTCAATTCTATTTGTACTTGTTTACATCCACTATTTTAATGCATCTAACCCTTTCACTCACTTCTCTCATCAATTGTTCTCTCATACATTAGTTTGTTAAGTCAACAATCATTTAGCTTCTGTTTTTAGCTTCCAATTTTTCTCATTGATTATTGACCATTGATCTTCAAATTTTTTATGAGAACAATCTATAAATTTAGCATTTATTAATCATCATTCTCCAACCATAAAATTTGAGCTTTTGTATGAACGTATTGTAACTTATGCTTATTAGTGCAAAAAGATGTCTTGCCTAACTAATTTTGTCAACCTACTTAATTGAGTTATATTCACATTATGGCTAAGCTCACTTTGAAGGTGGAGATATTATTTTCTTTACATTATGGGGGGTTAGAGAGACTTTTGTCTCACTTTATGGAGAATTTCCTTGTGCTTTAACATTTGTCCATATAGTCGTACACTTGTTGCATACTTTAAGGGGTACTCATAGCTCCTCTTCTATCGCTTCTTATTAGTTACAATTATATGCTATACCAGACATCTTTTTCTACATTTTAGTAAAAATTATTAATAAACAAAGTTTAAAGAACAATAAAGATAAGTAAAATATTTGAGTGGAGTATACTTTATTCTATGATTTGTTGATTCATGAATTCATTTTGTCGCATCCCTTAAGTTTATGTAGTTTATCTTATTTGATAATATAAATATTATTTTACTTATTTTAAAATGGATAAATTGTCATTGGTATATTAAAATTATTGCATTCACAATGGGATGATTGTTTTTGCTTTTTATAATTGAAACTAGAGAATCTACCTTTAAGAAAATAATCATAACGGGTTAGTGGAAGACAAATTAAGAGTTAAATAGTAGAATTACAACTACCACTTTAAAGATTTCCATCCAAAAAATTACGAAGTATGTCATAATGATGACTTTAAATATTTGTCTTTCTTTATTATCTCTGATAACGATTGGTGTTAAAATAGTATTTTGTATTATGATTATAATGATAATTGTTTATTCAATATAGGTTTAATAAAAGAGATTAAGAAAATATAATATTTTAATTAAATTTAAAATTTCATGGGCAATTTGAGTCTTCTCCATATTTTGTGGTTTTGCAAAAGAGCTTACAATAATGGAGATGCATTCATGTTTTTTAATGATAATTAAGGCCAGACCATTTTTCTTGGCAAATGGTTTTGTTGGGTGATTCTCCTAGGTTCCCTTCAAGTTCTCGTAGATATGGCATGTTCTTAGGATAGAAATCTTATTCACAGTATGGAAGGATAGAAATATTATTTTATTCACACACAACTTTCTAGATATTGATGTCTTTATGTGTACTAAATCATGTACATGTAACAATGTGATTATGTAAATCTAGGTGCAGATTAATAAAGTTGCATTGCAGGTGGCCCACCTTTAGGAGTTGCTTTGACATTGGGGTAACACCCCACATATAATTGCTAGAGCATCATCATATTTTACCTCGGGGGACTAGGTTCTTCCTCATGGGTGTTTTCATAGTCATAATCCCTATGTTCATTACTTTCAGACCCTGCAATCACAAGCCCCTTATCACTCCTCTAGCAGGGGAGGTGAGTGTGGAGGTGTCACTTGGCTTCTCCTACACATTGTGGTTCTACCTTTGGTTGGCCCATGATTCTGAAATGTCCCTTTTTTGATTTTGTATGATATTCCCAACCTCTAATCAGATTTTCAAGATCAAATAGCTAATATCACAAAGATCCACCAAATTTCTCAAGAAACCCCAAATCGGGTATGCCAGAAATTGTGCCAAAAGCTTCACAGCTTCACCTATTATTAATAAATATGAAAGTGGACATTTTTACTGAAATTTTAGCAGCATAACAGCCTACAAAATGACATTTCCAGATCCGTATAGCCTTTACATAACAGTTCTCAAATGTAGGACAAAAACTATGCTCATCGGGCTCCCGAAATTAACACAAAAATGCTTGGAAACACCACAAAAACACTAATAATCTATCTCAGAAGTTTAATCACGTCCCAATACATATATTCAGCTCTATTTTAACACCTTAAAGTCTGAAATACAGCAGCAACCCAAACTGATATGAAATACTCAACTGAAAACACCAAACTCATACAAAAAACACACCCGAAAACCCACAAATCTGCACTGTTCAGCACAAAGGCAAACTCTGTATGAGCATGCACATGGAATGGCTTCAAACTCCCGTCCTTAGCCTTCTTGGAAACCTGCAAACTCCCGTTCTTGGGTCTCCCTGGAAACCTGCAAACTCCCGTTCTTGGGTCTCCTTCTCCACAGGTTTGGCAGCCTCTGAAGAATAACAAAGAATGAGCAAAAATCAAGTTCTGGAATGCCCCCAAAATGCCTCCAAACCTCTTAAAAGAGGACATAACTATAACTCACATCCAAGAGAGGTTAATGAAACATATTTTAATAATAATTTTCATTTATTAGTCCAATAGTTTCCAAAGATTAACCCCCTTTTTCTGAAACTTCACTTTCTTGGGCCTGCCTGCCTTAGCAAAGATTATTATTTTTTAATTATTTGAAAAGGGGACATGACAGATTCCTCTTGCTTTGTTAGCATCTAGTGGATCATGATGGCTAGATATTGATGGCGATACCTCATGGCCCACTTCTTCCAAGTGATTTCCTCATCTAGCACTTGTTATCTTGCCCTTTTAGAGAGATGCAAAAAAAGACAAAACAAGATGAAGGTGGGTGGTCCATTTTGGATCTAACCCTGGCCCTAACACCTAAGGAATAAATGATAATCACGATACTATCCCTCCACCCTCGGTTGGCATTGCTTTGGCCATCTTGGCAGGCTTTCTTTAGGCTTTGCCCTTGTTTTTATGAATAGTTGATATTTGTAACTATTTCTAGCTTGGTTGTTTGAACTCTCACGAGGTGATCTTGTATCCCACTACCTTTTTGTCAATATGTGCTTTATATTGTAAATGAATAGAAAATGCATCATTCATAAAAAATTGTCAATTAAATTAAATTAAATGTTCATTGATATAAAATATGCATGAGAAATTTTATGAGATGTCTATTCTTTATGTGTAAGTTGCTTGTTTAAAGGTAGCCAAGAGGTTGGCTTTTAATAAAACCTATCTAACATCCACCTTTTAGCACTAAAATTTAGAGAAGAAATGGAAACTAACAAAAAAATTCAATTGGGTTTAGGAATGAGTGGTGGGGTAGTTGGAAGAAAATAGGAATTACTCATCCTAACCTTTTAAAAAATAGAGAAACAAAGAAAATATGATATATAAATAAGATGCATCTTTGGGGGCTTCACTTTGGGGAGGGAAAACTTGCAAAAGTGAGGGGACCAAAAGTTATAAGAAATATATTTACATGGGACAATGGATTATAACAAGAAGTTTGGAGAGGAGAAAAAGACTTGTTGGGTGTCATTTTTACACGTAGGAAGCAATAGGAATTTGATGCAAATTCCTCTCTAGAAAGGATAATAATAATAATTTTATTTATTTTTGGATCGACAAAAGGTTGAAGCCCTCCTCAGTATTATTACATAGTATGAAAGGATAATAAAATTACCCCCAAGTTCCTTTAGGTTACTTTTTCAACCGCCTAGATAGTTTAATTGAAGACTGGTGTATTTGTTCATGAGTGTTGGTTTGATGAGAAATCTATGAGGTTGAAGGGAAATAACGATGATACCAACTTTTTTTTGCATTTTACCTTTATGATAAAATGTTGATTTACCGATGCAACTAAATCTATCTTCTATAATGAGTTCCTAAACTGACCAATACCAAATAAATCACAAAGATGTTAGGGTAATGAGAGCATAAAATAGTTATATAAATATAAACTTGTATAGACATAATCTATCATTTAATCACCTTGCAAATTAAATCATCAAGAAGATAAGGAAACCACGTAGCAACGAACAAGCCAACTCAAACTTCACAAATACAATAATTTGTCAAAATTCATCTAGTCGAAGGCTACCATAGGTGTGTACACACAAGACAAATTCATCTTGAACACACTAGCATAAATCTTCCCTGTGATATGTTGTAGCAAGTAAAGAGCAAAGGGGTTGACCCCATAGTAAAACGATAACACTATAAGCTTGTGTTGATATAGATCATAAGTTTGAGTCTTTTTCCAAGGTGCACAAGGAATGATGTTGAAAATGCTCCCACGTGATTGATGATTTGATGCCCCCCAAGTGACCAATTATGCCCCCTTTGGATATTTTCCCGTTGTTCCCACTAGCTAATGTTGGTGATTATTTGGACTGATCAATTCACAAACATTTTTAGATGTTGTCCCCATATTCTATCAAAGTTATTGTGCTTCCACAATTATCATGCCTCTTTGGTTATCCTCCTATAGTCCCCCTCATACCTAGTTAGCATTGTTCATTGTCCCTAATAATAGATTGGAGAGATAAGGAGATGTGTTGGAGTGATAAGGGGACGAAGAGATAAGAAGACCTATCAGAGTGTTAAGGTGATGGAGAGATAAGGAGACATTATTAGAGGGATAAGGAGTTGGAATTGTATCGATCATTTTTGGATTATGGTTTTTCACTTAGTATGTGTGAATCTTGAGCAGGTCTAACTCTAGGAAGGTGTTAGTGCCTCACTACAATAATAAGAAGGATTGTATGCATAACGAAGGGGATGAGGTCCCAAAGATGTGATCGCACTAGTTCAAAGCTCTAGTCAAAACTGATTACCAATAATAATAAAAGTAAAGTGCAACAATAACAAACTCCATAAAATCTAGTACTCACAAACATTAATCACAACAAATCTATTGACTCTTTGAGTCCATAAACTAGCATTGTATTGTTCATTAATTCTCACAAATAGAAAAAAATATCACACCACAATTGTATGATCTTTATTATAAAATTTGTCAATTTTTTTTGGTGAAACATTATATTTATATTAACAATAATTGGTTCAAAAAAGCTCCCAGAGAAAAGAACTAGAAAAAATTTGTCAATTTTAATTCCATTGTACATTCTTATCTATACGGTGGTTCAATTCCTAAACTAAGAATTTCAAAGCTAAGGTTTTCATCATGCATAAAACTAAGATTACAATGTAAATACATGAAATTCTATGCACAAATCTCCTAGACATATTACTAACTACTATACATAGGAATTAATCCATTTCTACTATGCATGTATGCATTGCAACTTAAAAATCTATCCAAAACTTGAAGAAATTGAGTTGTAGTGAAAAATCGGTCTTTGACTCTCAATCTATTCTTCTATAAATATCACTCATTTTGTGTCCATGATGTTGGAAATATTCAAGATATAACAAGTTACTGAGAGGGGAGGGGTGAATCAGTAACAATACAACTTTTAAGTTAATTCAGCATAAACTGAAAATCTTTCATTTACCTAATCTGATGCATGCAAGAGATAAATAAATATTCATAACACATATGCACAGAGATTTTGGTGACCTAGAAACCTTCCAAAATAGAAAGTAAAACTGGGGTGGGGATGAAACCCACAAAGCTTCTTTTCTGCAGTAGGAAGTTAGCCGGTTAAGGCATACAATGATCACTTCTGGTGATCTGCCCTGTTAGGAGCAAAGAGGATTGCTAGATCCACCTTGTTAAAGGATTTAAAACACACTTTACAAGTATGCACTCTATTAGGAGATTTATACAAAGACTGTTAAGTCTACCTTGTTAGAGGATTTTTAGATGACTCACCTGTAAGGATGAACCAATCAGATCTACATATACCTTGATTAGATCCTTTGCAATAATCACCTCTTGTGATTGATGAAATCTTTACTGCACCTTGTGAACCTTGCTAATATACTGCTCTGCTGCTGAATTCGCATCTGTCTCTTGTATCACAATATGTACATATTCATACATCACTTTTGTATCACAAAAATTACAACATATATATACCATTTCAGTAATTATAGATGCAAGGTCGGCTGAACACAAGTAAACAAAATATAACTGAGTCGGCCAAATAGTAAAATAAACTTGAGTTCTTCAGACAGACTTGATGACCTTCTGATACACGGCATCCACTACGTTACACGGCATCGTCATGCACTCGGTAAAGGTAGGGGCTCGGTTTATACTAGTCATACAAAGTTTCCTGGAACTTGGTAACCATTGGTGACTTGGTAGATATACTGTCACTCGGTAAAAGCTAATTTCTTTGTTAATCGACTGAGCTCGGTTAATACTAAGTCCTTCTTCACTCAGTCAATACTGATTCCATCTTTACTCGGTTAACACTAAGTACATCTTCACTCGGTTAACACTGCGTCCGTCTTTACTCGGTTAACATTGCTTCTATCTTTACTCGGTTAACACTAAGTGCAACTTTACTCGGTTTGAACCATGTCTTCGATGCTTGGTTTGAACTGTGTCTACGACGCTCGGTTTGAACTGTGTCTTCGACGCTCGGTTTGAACTGTGTCTTCGACGCTCGATTTGAACTGTATAATGAGTGTTGTCACTAATGGCAAATACCTTTATGCCAACAATCTCCCCCTTTGGCATTAGTGACAAAAACAATTATGAATTAAAGTTTATGTGCAAAATAAAAATGACATACAATTCAAAATTGATCTTTTTGCAAATCTTGCAACACATATCCTTTTATTTACATATATCTCCCCCATACAATATGTACAATATTTATAAGTCAATACATATATCTTTTGCACAGTTAGCTCTTGAAGTCTATCTCCCCCTTTTTGACAATAATGCCAAACAGTATATATTTACACGGAGATTCCAAAATGAGAGATAAATTCTGAATGTACCTTGAGAATAAGAGCCAAAGTCTAATCCCAATTTTCTTGCAAAATTTTGCTGGTGGAGAGTGCAATTTGAACTTCTGCAGAGAGTTCAATCATGTGATCTGCAATAGAGAAGTTGTTGTCATGGATCAATGTTTTAGAATGAGCAATATGCTTCTACGTTGTGTCCATGACAGGAAGGATCATATTCTGGATGTCAATCAGAGTAGACCTGATCCTTGCTTCTTCTCTCAACAATTCTGCCTGTTTCTCTGACAAAAACCTTATTCTCAGATGATGGGATGAACTTGCACTGTGGTCAGATTGCAGCATTTGGGCACTGACCTTCATATCGCATCAATTTTATTCAACTTTTCTCTTATTTCCTTAGTAAACTCGGTAACATCGCAGAGTTTGCCAAAAAGTGAAGTTACATTATTAAAAGAATGTTCAAAATTACTCAAAATTGTAGACAATTCTACCTGTTTTACTGCAATATGCTGAGCAATGTGCTCAAGCACCTTATTGTCAAATTTCTTCTCTGCCTTTTCAATCAATTTCTCTTGGCCGGAGCTGTCCTCATTAAATTTATATACAACCTCTTCTAACTGAATCAAAATGTGTTGAGTAGAATCTACTTCAACACCTATAGCATCTGTTATGATATTCTTAGCATTCTCAATAATGCTATATTCCTGGTCTCTCTCATGCCTCAGCTGTTTTTGCCTAGCTTTCTGATCTAATAGCTGACTGAGCATTCTCATTTCATCAACTGATGCAGTATCTAGATCTATCTTAGGAATGACAATGTCCTTATCCAGATCTATTTCCTCATCCACTGCCTTACTGGAAAACATGTATCTCTTTGGTTTTTCTACAGTGACTGCACCTTTGCCCTTTGAAATTGAAACAATAGTTGATGATGCTGGACTAGCTGACAAAACTGGAATAGGACTAACTAGAGAAAGACTGAGAGAAGTGCTAATAGTATCAAAAATTGGTGTTGCTCCCAAAATTGCTGTACAGGATGGAGTGGGAGAACTAACAGTTGCCAAAATTGGAGCAGGAGAAGTCAAAATTGTAGTACCTGTAGGTACACTTACTGTACACTCTGTAGTAGAAGTTGATATACTTGAAGAACTTTCTGCTGTGACTGAGGATAACTCGGTCAAAGAAGGTGGCTGCAACTCGGTTAATGAAGTGGTAGACACTTGCATAGATGGTACCCGGAGCTGAGAGGAGACAAGTGAAGATTGATCAATTGATGAGGCTATTGAGCTCATAATCTCACCAATAGAAGCTATCTCCACAGTTGATGTACCTATTTTAGGTGGAGAGTGAGAAAGAGATGTAATGACTTCAGCTGCAATTATTAGTGGATCTTCTTCCTCCTTAGCTTGCTCTGCTTCTTCTTTCATTTCTCTTTCAGCTTCTTCCTCAACTTCTAACATTAATGATTGCAGGTCTTCTGGAATGTCTTCAATGTCATCACCATCATCATCATCATCATTATCATCACTGCTGTCATTGTCCTTGATTTCAACAGTATCATCACTGGGTTTGTGTAGATGATAGATATTTTTCCACATGTTTGTTGCATCATTTACTACATGCTCAATGTCTTTGACAAGTATCAAACAAGTGTGGAATCTAATCATCATGTTACCTTTGTGGTCTTTCAGTGATTTCTTCACTTCAGCATTAGTGAGACTCGGCAGGAGATTCCTCAGGGTCTGCTCATAAATGTCTTCGACAGTCTTGGTTGCAACTTCCCATCTTGGTTGCAAACTTTCCAATAGCTCTTTGGAGATCTAAGAGGCTATCTGGTCCGGGGAGTATTTCCATTTACCCATTTTGTTTAGTACCAGTTCCTCAATCTGCATTTTCTCCTGTTCTGTTCTGGTTTCAAACTTTAATGATTTGAAGTTTATGAAGCTAGCTCCTGCATCTAATTGCTTCAGTCTTGCCTCAAGGGTGAGTGGAGGCTTAACAAGTATAGGTTCCTTCTTTCCCTGTCTTGTTCTCCTTGAGAACACTACAGTGGTTTGCTTTGTAGGTTTGGTGATAGTCACCTTACCTTTCTTTCGTTGAGGCTCTTCTTCTTTTTCAGACTCAGTTTCCTCCTCTTCTTCATCTTCTCCTCTCCCTTCTGTTATCATGAGAGGGCCAACATCTGTTTTTAGTTTGGCTATGTTCCTCTTTCCTTTGCTAATGGCCTGAGGGATCTTAATTTGAAGCTCAATTCTGGCCTTAGCTTCATCATATGTTCCAAAAACTGGTTGCCTTGGGTCTACAGGTTCATTTACTAGTGCTTCTATGATGTCCCTGGTTTCATCAATATTTACCTCATAGGGAAGAGGTTTCACCCATGCTACCCGAGGCCTGACTACCTGTATGTATACCTTGTCACAGTCTACCATGAAACATACATCTTCCTTGTACTCTTCAACAAGTCTTGAAGGAATTCGGAACCTATTGTTCATTCTTTCCTTAAATTCTTCAAAATAACTATCCAAAAGACTGTCAAAATTTTCACCTAATTCAGCGATGAATTCATTAATTTGATAAAGAATTGGGATATCCTTTTTCCATACTATTGATCCTTTAGATGGAAAGGACTTTAGAACATAGAAAAACAAACAAATCAAAAGTGAACCAAATTTATAGGAGTTGTTCTTGGAAGTCCTTATGCTTTCCATATTTTTATTGAATTGGGACAAAAGCAATTCCGATAAATCAAACTCTACATTCTTCTTTACTATTTTGTATGCCAAATCCACAGCTTCACAGGATACACTGTTTGGATGGCTTGAACTGTAGATTTTATGAGCAATGACGTGAATGCCAAATCTTAATTCAACATCAGTTACTGTACTGAGCTTAAGTCCTCTACCATCCCATTCTGCTTGGGTTAGTCTCTGCAATTCTTCTCGACCTAGGGTTTTGGTAGTCTTGGCTTTGTTCAACATGGGGAGTCTAGTAATTTTGCTAATCATTCTCTTAGTGATAGGTACTGGTTGCTCTAACCACAATTGGCCATTGTGAACCCGACTGAGTACATACCTAACCCATTTTACTTGAAATTTCCTTGGCAAATGCGAAATATGGGTTAACGCTTTTGTTTCAAGATGTTTATGTTCGGGTTTCAAGGTTCCATCTATGCTCATTTCACCTAGGGCATTGTCAATTTCTAGGTTTCCAAGTTCTTGAATGGAACACTTGAAATGAGAGCGAATGTCATTAATAAGAAGTACCTTTGGAGGGATTTGTGACTGAGCACCGTTGGGGTCCAATGCTTCTGCAATTGCCGGTGCCAATTTGAAGTTCAGGGTCTTCCATTCCTCTCCTCTAACCAGCATTTATGAACCTTTCTTTGTCTTGGAGTTGCCACTTCCGGATGCCATTGCTACTCGGTAGGTGTAGAAAAAATTTGAATAGATTCTTTGCCCTTTTGAAAAAATTCGCTTCAAAAATGCTTTAAGCTCGCTCTGGAATCGCAGAAGATAACTTAGCCCTTTGTTCGCAGTGAAAAATGAGATCAAATTTTGCCCCTTTTGACAACAAATTTGCCATAAATGTTTTGGTACGATGGTAGATGAAATGACAGGTTGTCATCCACTAGCTCGGTAGATATTATCAACTCGGCGATCAAATGAAAACATTGAAGTACCGACCTAACTCGGTTAGGTCACGAACCGACCTTGCTCGATTGACACAACTCGGTCAATGAAACTTTGTTGCGCCTGACCGAACTCGGTAAAGCCTCTTACCGACCTAACTCGGTAGCTGCTACTCGGTTAATGAAGCTTTGTTACACCCGACCAAACTCGGTAAAGTCTTGAACCGTCCTGAAGTCAAAGTGTATCTGAAATACTGATTTGATCATCCTTCTTCCTTTGGAGTTGCTTAGGATAAATCTTGGAGGATGCAGTTCCAATCATTCTTTTATGAATATTAATTGGAAATGGTGGAATCACCCATTTCTTGAGTGACATTTCCATTACTCGATTTATTTTGCTCGGTAGATTTTGGAATCCACTGCTGCTTCATTTGCTTCCGAATGTTGTCTGCTTTGATTTTCTTCTCATCTTCAATTCTTTTGATATTCATGCAATTTTTAGCTATATGACCAAGTTCTGTACATGTATAGCATCTTACTGTAGTGTCCTTTTTCCTTAGGTGATGTCTAGCACAATTTATGCCAGAATGTCCATATTCTCCACAATAGTGACATCTGCACCAGGTGTTGTAGTCCCATCCAAATATGGCTTTGACAATCTGTTTAGCTGGATTGAATGATTTGGTTTTGCATTGGAATGCTTTGTGACCATGCTTTTTGCATTTGTGATAGTTGCCCTCAAATTTTGGTTTTTCTTTACACTCATTTGCCTTATGACCATGTTGATTGCAATTGAAGCATTTGCCACTGAATTTTGCTTTCCCGTTGCTCCAGCATTTGTTTGATGTATGTCCTAACCTACCACAGTGATTACAAGTGGATCTTTTATTCCTTTGTTCACCTTGTTTGGAGGATTCACCTTCTTCCTTGTATCCAAGACCAACTTTACCCTTTTGTCTATGAAGGTTTTCCTCATTTTGTTGATTTAATTGATTTACATCTGTTTGGGATTTCATCATTCTTTCATTAACTTGCCTTTCAGAGATTAGGTCATTTTCCAAGCTTTCATTGATTTGTCTCTCAGTTCTTAAGTCACTCTGTAGAATTTCATTGATTTGCTTTTCAGTGTTTAAATCATTCCTTATTCTTTCATTTTGTGCTCTAAGAATCCTGATTTCTTCATTTGCATTAGAGAGTTGGTCTATAAGATCTTCATACTGATGGGATTGATTATGAATTTCATGACTTCTATCTTCCAATTCTTCTTGTGCTTTGTTTCTTTGTTCCAAAACTTCACATAGCCTAATTGACTGTATTTCTTGCTCTCTTTTAAGCTTTCTTACCTCTTCTTGCAGAGATCTATTCTTTTCTAGAAGTTCTTTGATTGCTTTGTCAGCTTCTTCTGAATTACTTGATGGTAACAAATCTTCAATCCTTTCTTCAACATAAAAATGGTCATTCATTTGTCTTGCAAGTTCCTTTCTTCTTTTTAGGGATTGAGAAAGATGTTCCTTTGCTTCTTTGAGTTGAACCATGGCCATTTCTAGATCTAACTTTTCATTTTCTATAACTTTCTCCAGTCTGAATATCTCCATTGACTTTGATCTTTGCTCAAGCTGTCAAGCTTTGTCCTGAGAACCAAATAGCTCTGATACCAATTGTTGGAAATATTCAACATATAACAAGTTACTGAGAGGGGAGGGGTGAATCAGTAACAATACAACTTTTAAGTTAGTTCAGCATAAACTGAAAATCATTCATTTACCTAATCTGATGCATGCAAGAGATAAATAAATATTCATAACACATATGCACAGAGATTTTGGTGACCCAGAAACCTTCCAAAATAGAAAGTAAAACTGGGGTGGGGATGAAACCCACAAAGCTTCTTTTCTGCAGTAGGAAGTTAGCCGGTTAAGGCATACAATGATCACTTCTGGTGATCTGCCCTATTAGGAGCAAAGAGGATTGCTAGATCCACCTTGTTAAAGGATTTAAAACACACTTTACAAGTATGCACTCTATTAGGAGATTTATACAAAGACTGTTAAGTCTACCTTGTTAGAGGATTTTTAGATGACTCACCTGTAAGGATGAACCAATCAGATCTACATATACCTTGATTAGATCCTTTGCAATAATCACCTCTTGTGATTGATGAAATCTTTACTGCACCTTGTGAACCTTGCTAATATACTGCTCTGCTGCTGAATTCGCATCTGTCTCTTGTATCACAATATGTACATATTCATACATCACTTTTGTATCACAACAATTACAACATATATATACCATTTCAGTAATTATAGATGCAAGGTCGGATGAACACAAGTAAACAAAATATAACAAAGTCAACCAAATAGTAAAATAAACTCGGGTTCTTCAAACAGACTTGATGACCTTCTGATACATGGCATCCACTACGTTACATGGCATCGTCATGCACTCGGTAGAGGTAGGGGCTCGGTTCATACTAGTCATACAACATTGCTTGGAACTCGGTAACCATTGGTGACTCGGTAGATATAGTGTCACTCGGTAAAAGCTAATTTCTTTGTTAACTGACTGAGCTCGGTTAATACTGAATCCTTCTTCACTTGGTCAATACTGAGTCCATCTTTACTCGGTTAACACTAAGTACATCTTCACTCGGTTAACACCTCGTCTGTCTTTACTCAGTTAACACTGCTTCTATCTTTACTCGGTTAACACTAAGTGCAACTTTACTTGATTTGAACCATGTCTTCGATGCTCGGTTTGAACTGTGTCTACGACGCTCAGTTTGAACTGTGTCTTCGATGCTCGGTTTGAACTGTGTCTTCGACGCTCGGTTTGAACTTTATAATGAGTGTTGTCACTAATGGAAAATACCTTTATGCCAACACATGAAAGCCTTTGATCATATGCAAGTGATTCATGCTTCCAAGGTATGTATAAGCATCCAAAATGCCACATGCAAGCTACCCAAAATAAGATCTGGCATGAAAATATGCAAAAACATGCGATTAGTCAAAATTGTTAGAGCATGACTCGAACTCCAAAATTTTGAGGTGCAAAATTCATTAAGTGCTGATTACTTTTTGGATTTTTTAAAGTTGTTGGGGTTTTGAAGTTGTCAGATGTCCGAAACTCCAAAATTGAGGACTACAAAGTTTTCTAAGTTTGCAAGTTTTTTTTATTACTTTTTTTACTTTTTCACTTAAACCTTGAGCTTTTGGGAATACTCCTATATGTTTAGCATAGAATCTTTGGATGATTCCCTTCACCTCTTCAATCTCACATAGGCATGGACTTAATTTTCTTTTTTTGGCTCTTTGTTAACTTCAAGAGGTGTACACCAAGCTTTTACATGGTGAAAACAACAACAATGTTTATTAAAAAAAAATTAAAATACCCTAAGCAATTAATCTACTTGTGATATGAAATATGAATCTAAATAAAGTCTAGTAGATGATGCAGGAGCATCCTAGTTGTAAGGGCAATCTTACATCACCGAAAAATTACTTTTGTTTATGTCTTTTCAATAAGGGTGTTTCAATGTAGAGTTGCTATTTTTGGAAACTTACTATTTTTAGTGAGTTGGTCATACGAGCTTGAAATTTTCTGATTTTACAATTGGGGGTTCATCTTAGATATATTAGTTTGCCAGTTGAGTTCCATTTCTAGATCATATATATGAATAAATTTATTGATGATCTTCAATATGAATTTTTGGTATAGAATTTTTGAGCTCAATTAATTTTGAAGGCTTTAGAGGGGGTCAAACCTCATCTAACTAGAGCTTGTGTGAGTTGGGAATTATAGATCAACAACTGCCATTTTTTAAAGTGGTTATAGTAGCCAATAGGGTCTACAATTAAAAATTATGGCCTCCAAAATTTGGGCTACCTAAATATCTATTTTGTAATTGTATTGAGCCAATTCTATGCAATTAAATGTGAAAAATAATATAATTTTAGGGTTGGTTGGCCTCAAGGGTTAGGCTTAAATGTCTAGAACCTTCCTAGACATTGAAAGTTGCCTATATAAGGAAGGTTGGTAGGGATGTCTAGGGCAGTTCTGGATGGTTGTTTGTAGGCATTTCTTGCAGAATATTGGAAGTAAGGCACCCATGTGGCTTTGCATATTGTATTTCTAAAATCTAAAATTCCATACATTTGGAGATAATGAAAAGCCCATTTTGTGTTCTTGTAAAATATTGTTGTGCCTCTATTTATGTATGTGTTTGTGGTATTAAGGGGAGCACCCTTCATCAAGTGGTATCATAATAGGAGTTCATGAGTGTGTAAACAAATCACCAATTATGAGGGAGTTTGCATGAGGATCATAGTTTAGGGTTTTAGTGATAAATCAAAAAATGTCTCCACAAAGGGAATGTGGCAAAAGATTCAATGGTGTGCCACCTGAGGTTAGAGCTCTCTAGAGACAAGTGTGAGCATTGCAAAAGAGATTCACAAGGGGATGAATCTTGCAATAAGAGATGAAAGTAAGAATGAGCTCAAAGAAGAAAATGTTGATCAGAAAGGAGAATGCAAAGTTCTCAACTAAGAGGAAGAAAGGCTTTTTAGGGCCATTTCTAATATTGGGAAAAGCTCCAAGATTAAGGCCCCCACATTTTTGCGAAATCTTAACCTAGAATAATTGATCAAATGGATCAATGAATTAGAAGAATATTTTGAGTATGAAGATATAGAGAATCTTGATAGGATCAAGTTTGTGAAGGTTAGACTGAAGAGTCATGCAAAAATCTATTGGCAAGAGATTCAATTGGAGCAAAATAGAAGAGGAAAGGAGAAGATAAAAAGACGAGATTAGATGGTAGATAAATTGAAGTGATAATTTATTTTCATCTATTATGAGCTTTGTAAGAATTTGGCTTAGGCCAGAATTCACCCAAGAACTAAAGAACTCAACACAAGCACACAATAGACCAAAATAGATAGAGTATGATCAAAATGATGATATTCATTCAATAACTGCTTTTAAAAGTACACTAGGAGTGCCTGAATATAAAGGCCTCAGGAGAACTTCTAGAATGCATAGAAGTCAGCATCATGATATGTCATACAACCAGGCACATGTCCACCAGATATGAATTATCCTCCATTGAGCATAGGATTAAGTGCAATGATGTGAGGATAAGCCTACAATGGTGTAGCACGCAAATTAGTGGTGTAGACAACATGTGCTAAATGAGGAGTGCAGATAACTATGTTGTCAACTTGACAACTCAGTGAATGATGCATACTCCTGTGTTGTAGACACCATGTGCATAATTAGAGTTGCATAACTCAATGAGAGTACACAAACTCTTAAGTGTCTCACCTAAAATAATAATAAAATAATGCAAAATAATTAAATAATGCATTAAGCTAAGTAAAACTTAAGTAAGTGTAATAAGCAAATACTTATTTACACCAACACCCCCCCTTAAGTGCAACTTAGGGGAATGCCCTTAAGCTTACGAAGTCTAGGATGTAATGTTGGATGGGTCCCGGCTACTAGGCCATGTTAGGTACCCATGTACATAATGATATGAAATCTCCCATAAAGTGAGGAAAGAAGGAAAACCTCATGGGAAAAACCCTCCCCCAAAAAGAGAGATAAATAGGATGCATGGATGGATGGAGTAATCAAGACCCCCCCATTATGACATACATCCAGTATATACATAAGAGAATGATGAGAGGAGGAAGAGAGATAGGATGGGCTCCCCCCCCCCCCCCCTCCAAGAAGAATGTCGAACAGTGACTGCTCCGATGAAGAAGCTAATCCAAGACTGCAGAATGGTGTTCCTCCCCTTAGGAAGAAACAATGCCAAGGGTACAAATGAGATGCTTCCGCTGTGTGTGGAAAGAATCCCATGGATGAGTGATGTCTCTGAAACCTGCTCAACTGGTTGAAGAACCTGTCCCAAAGAACTGTCTGTCTCTAGAACTGATGAAGAACCCTGCTGCAACTACTGATCATAAGTATCCACAATCACTTCAACCTTTGAGGATTGATCATGTAGAGAATGAACAAGAGAGACTGATGGAGCCCTCATGACAACTGAATAAGGTAATTATGCATCAAGAAGAAGAGGCAGATCATCAATACTGTCCCCTAAATCTATCACTGAACCTGTATCTGGAAGATTGGATGTACCCTGTTGTTCTGGACCTATCATTGTGGCGATGTATGCATGTGGACTAAACTAATGAAGTGACCTCTCATTGTATTTGTCAAAAAAACTCCACGTGTCTGAATCTATTGAAGCACTATCGCTGGTGTCACTATCAGTTTCCACACTATATGATGTGCGAAGAGGAGTAGAGGACAAGCTAGGAGAACTTTCCTCAAAATGTACATCCTTCTCCACAAATATCTGATGTGTCTCTGGATCTAGAAGTCTATATGCCTTTACACTATCTTCATAACCAATGAAAGTACAAGGCCGAGGTGACTGTGCCTTGAATCCCTTGGAAGATCTCTTTGCCCAGGCAGGACAACCGAAGACTTTGAAGTGTGTCACAATAGCTTTTCTACCGCACCATGCCTCAAAAAGAGTTTTGCCATCTAAGGCTGGATGAGGAGAACGATTGAGAATGTGAGTGGCACTTGAGATTGCTTCGACTTTTAATGATGGATCAAGAGACTTGGCATGAATCATGCAACTTGCCATAGACTTAAGAGTTCTAATCCTCAGTGCTGCAACATCTGTCTTATGCGGACTGAATGCTGATGGAGTCTGAAGATCAATTCCCTCATGTCTGCAAAAGTCTTTAAGTCTTCTATTCACATCCATGTTTCCATCATCCATTTGGAGTATTTTGATGGCCTTTCTGGATTTTTGTTCAACATGAGTCTTGAAGTCTAGAAATTTGTCCAACACTTCATTCTTATTATGCAGAAAGTAGACCCAAGTGAACCTTGAAAAGTCATCAACTAATGTAAGTATGTAGCGACCCTGGTTGAATGCAAAAGGACCTGCTAATACTATGTGAACCATTTGAAAAACACTTGTTGCTCTTGAAGACTTCCCTCTTTGTAACTTCGCCTCTGGATGCATATCCATTGAATCTGTTGAACATTCACCCTTAGAAAAGTTGATTTGAGGTAGACCTTTCACCATGTGGTATGTGCAAAGTTGCTGAAGATAGTGGTAGTCAAGATGACCATATCGCTCATGCCATAATTGCATGCTTGAATTGGATTGAGATAACAAGGCCTTTGAAGAAAATTTGGGCACAAAATGCGGGAAAGAGTACAACCTCTTGTGATTATTCACTTTCCCCACTGTAACCAAGGAATTATTTTTAAGACTGTGCACTTTTACTAAGTTAGGAAGGAACTCAACTCTATGTCCATCTCCAAAGTGAGTGACTTGGTAGATTGAAAGGAGATTTGAACTTAGGTTTGGAACATAGAGAACCTCTTGAAACTCTCCATTTTCCATCTCCACATTTCCTTTTCCTTCAACTTCCATTTTGCTATCATTCCCCATGAAGATGTGCGGTACCTTTGAGTGTTTCAATGAAGAAAAATCCTCCTTTGAAGAACCCATGTGATATGAGGCACCTGAGTCAAATATCCATTCCTTTGAAGAGTTTGAATTAGCCATGAGTGCTTGCCCTTTGCCCTTTGAATCTGAAGATGATCCTTTATCCTTATAAGCATTAGGCAATGGAACATTATGTTTCTTCATGATGTTGGTTAATTCATCAATCTGTTTGAGATAACACTCATGCTCTTCATGACCCGATTTCTTGCAATAAGTGCACTTCTTCTTCTCCTTATTATTGTCCCCTTTCTTGTTGGAATTCAAGGACTTGCCTTGTTGATTTGATTGTGGTGTTGTCTTTTCTACATCCTCAGATTTACTCTTCCATTTCTTATTACCCTTTCCTTTATTTGAAGATTGCCCAGCTGAATGTTGAGAACCCTCATTGGCCACCAATGCTTTGGACTGAGGTGATTTGAGAATCTCCATTGATTTCAACTTCTTTTCTTCGTCATCCAACAATTTTGCATATTCATCAAAAGTGACTTTCTTGTAGGCAGACCCTAAGGTGGTCTTTGAGGTGTTAAAAGAAGATACAAATGTGGAATACTCTGATGGCAGCTTGTTATGAATGAGATAGATCAGTCTGTCATCTTTGATAGAGCTCCCACAATCAGTAAGCTTTGTCCTTAATTCATTCACCTTAATGATGAAGTCATGTATTGAGTCATACGACTTAGAATCTAAGGAAACAAGCTCATCTTCAATTTTTAAACACATCCTCTTCAGACACTTTCCCATAAAGGCTTTCGAGGGTATCCCAAGCTTCTTTGGATGTAGTACATTTCTTAATTTGATACATGATTTTATCATCTACCCCCAAACATATATCATCTAGGGCTTTCCTATCCATGGCTACCCAATTAGAAATTTCACTTGTTGATACATTATCACATGCTGGTTTAGGAAGAGTACCATCTACATATTGTGAAACTCCATTATGCATTAAGTGATACAACATTTTGATTGGCCATGAAGCATAGTTATGAGTGTATATGCTACTTTAGTATGTTAGAAACACTAAATTAAAATAATCAAAAAGCATTTGCATACTAATTTAACATAACTTCACGATAGACAAAGTGAAGTCCTCAAATGAGAATATGAGCCATGGATAATCTCTCTCAATGAGGATGATCACTTGATGTAGAGGTGTGTCTAATAGCTAAGATGACTTGATTATGTATGTATGCTCAAATGCTCGAATGGGCTTCAATGGAGGATTTTTGATAGATTTTGGTGAATGGATTTGATGTAAAAATGGCTTCTCAAAATGACATTATGGCTTTACTTTCTAGATTGTGTTAAAATGGCTTGGGAGAGGATTCCTTAAATAGGTAAAGGGCTTGAGGGATCAAGGGCTAGGATGCAAGGATGGGAGAAAGCTTATGGAAGGTTTAGATTGAATGAGAGGAGAGCACATGGATTGTGTTTTCTTACAGTCAATCAAAGAGTGACACATGTCACAGGGTCATTGGTTAGAGCAAGAGGGGTTGAGGGGTCAACAAAGGAGGCTCAAAGCTCATAAAGACCCTCATAATGGCTTGTAAGAGCAATGAATGGGCTTGTAAGAGTCATTTATGGCTTTGTGGGCTTCATAAAGTTTTATGGTTGGGATATTTGTGAGAGTTGAGATATTTTGACTTGAGTTGGATTAAGAAAGTCTTAAGCTTGACTTAGGAATGTGCAAATGATTAAGACTTGGATTAGGCTTGGGTTAAGATTAGATTAGGCTTGTTAGAGATGGGCAAGTGGATGACAATAAATGAGGGTGGGTGAAGGAGGAGATATTTGTTAACTTTGGCTTGGGTTAGCAAGTCTTAACCCATGTTTAGGGAATGTGACAAGGTTAGGGGGGGATTAGGATTAGGGTCAAAGATAAGGATTGACATCTTTTAGAAGAGTCTAGGCTTTGGATGAGGATGAAGACTTTCTAGAAGAGTCTAGAACTTCCTAGGATGAGGATAAATAAGGTTTTTAGGAAATAAATAAAGTTTTATTTATTTCAAGGGTTTGGGTTGAGGAGATATTTATTAAAATATTTTTAATAAACATGAGGATTAATATTTAATCTTAATTAAATATTTTGAGTTGGAATTAGGGGTAGGAAATGATGGGATTAGCCTTTAATCGAAATTAAAGAAGGATTAGAAGATTTTGGAAAAGGTTAGTGGTCTTAAGAAAATTGGCCAAGTTTTGGGCAAAAAATAAATAAATTATTTATTTTGGGATTTTTGGTCAATTTATTGATTAAATAATTAATAAATAAGGAAATAATGTTTAAATAAGATTTAAACATTTTTGGGAGGGATTCCTTAATTAAATATTTTTATTTAAGATAAAGGGATTTAATGGCATAAAAATAAATAAATAAATTAAATAATTAAATAATTAATAAATGATGATGTCATCAGGGACTTTTTTAGAAAATAAAAATACTTTATTTTCTAAAATATTTTTAGGTGTCTACAATGAGGAGTTAATTTAGGAAACTTAAAGTTTCCCATAATGCAGAAAATGAAAAAAAGTGCAAAAAAGAGAGAACACAACACCAAGAACACCCCCCCTTTTCACTAAATCAAGAAACCCCCCCAAAATAGATGCTTTGGGCACTTTATCAGTAGTGTGATTACAATGGGCCACTTGCCAATTTTGGCTTTCGCGGACTTCTGATTTTGCTTGTTACAACCTCTTAATAGAGTACAAATCTGAAACTTTACAATGTGCTACAATTCTGAAGCATTACAAAGCAAAGAAAGGCCCTATTGTTGAAAGTGACAATTTTGTCCACACAATACTACAATTTGATGCCAAATCTAGAAAGTAGATGAAAAATCAGACACTTTAAAAAAAAAACCTTTTTTCGACTCCAGATGTGCCCGTACGGAGCATTTGAAGTTGCAACATGCATGATTATCCAGGTATAGTCGCCAAAAAATGCAATTTTTGAACAATCTGTGCACTAAAACCAAAAAATAGCTACACCACTGAAAAACTTAGAAAATTTTACCCAATTTCAAAAAAAATTACACCTGATTTGGAGTTCGGATGTGCGAGTTATAGCCTCTTGAAGTCGGACTACAAAAACTAAAATTGATCTGGAGAGGGGTTGCATCAGTGAAATAAGAGGTTAAATTTGATGGTCATATGGCCATCACAACAGTTCAATATGGCCCTGTTTTGACATCTAGATGGGCATCAATTTTAAGGACGCGGATGGATGACGTCAGCGAAAATTTTAGCCCGATGGCTGACGTGTCAGTCGACTTGGCCTACCCTACTGTACGAATATGTACAGTTGTCCGATGTGGCAACTGATAAGGATGATGAGTCAGATGCTGATTGGGCTACATGTAAGTGCTCGCATGGAGGAGGCAGTACGATCTTATGTGGTGATGTTTCCACGTGTCTCACTGTGATAAGAGGCTGGCGTGTAGTCTGTGTAGATTGTACTGTTTGCGTAGGCAATGACTATGCACAGGCAGGAGGAAGGATGGGACGCCACATGGCAGGGGAAGTGAGCATCTTCGATGTTAGGAGCGATGTCAAAATATATACTATGGATGCCAAAATTGTTAAATACTGCCAGTTGAGATTGTATTGTCCCACATTCGTGGTGCTACAAACTCCTGCGCAATTTAAAAGGTATACTTCGTGACAAAGTAACCAAACAGGGAGCTTTGTGCTTACTGACCTTGTCGGCTGAAGCTTGTCACCGGTGAATGTAACCTGCCATATTCTGAAGGTAGGCCGCCAGATATTGTTTGCCAGGCCGATTAATTACGATCGTCAAGATTTGGTTTACCACTGACGGAAAAAGTTTCAGATTTAACAAATACGACCCTCTACGCTCGCTTGTACAATATAGTAAATTCTACCTCAATTTAATAATGGATCCCTACGAAATATTAAAATAATCCACCAAATTTGCAGGTTGGGGGTTGATAGCCCGGTTCTGCCAAAGATTTTCTCCACCTGAAATAAATTTCAAAAAATAATTCCAAAAAAACTAGATAATCATTTCTCTAAATGAAAAAAAAATAGATAATAATTTCTCTAAATGGGCAATAAAAATGCCGAAAATACTTTCAAAAAATACCCTAAAATTTGCAAAGAAATAATTCAAATATGAAAAATAATAATCAGATCAAATAAAATGATCATACCCAATTGCAAATCGGTGCCTTCGGGTGTCGATTTGGAAAAAAAATTTGCCTCAATCAATTTCACCCAATATAGGCAAATTTATAGTTGATCTTCACCGAATTGACACTCCAGATGCAACGAAGAAGTCAGATCTAGCTCTAGACGCTCCTAATTTCTGCGGATCCTCTGGATTCGTGTCTAGGTGCTAAAGCATGAACGGTCTCGAACGGTTACGTGATGAGAATCCTCCTCTGCTCTGATACCATGTAAGAATTTGGCATAGGCCATAATTCACCCAAGAACTAAAGAACTCAACACAAGCACACAGTAGACCAAAATAGACAGAGTATGATCAGAATGATGATATTCATTCAATAACTGCTTTTAAGAGTACACTAGGAGTGCCTGAATATAAAGGCCTCAGGAGAACTTCTAGAATGCATAGAAGTTAGCATCATGATATGTCATACAACTAGGCACTTGTCCACCAAATATGGATTATCCTGCATTGAGCACGGGATTAAGTGCGATGATGTGAGGATAAGCCTACAATGGTGTAGCATGCAAATCAGTGATGTAGACAACATGTGCTAAATGAGGAGTGCGGATAACTATGTTGTCAACATGACAACTCAGTGAATGATGCATACTCCTATGTTCTAGACACCATGTACATAATTAGAGTTGAATAACTCAATGAGAGTACACAAAATTCTAAGTGTCTCACCTAAAATAATAATAAAATAATGCAAAATAATTAAATAATGAATTAACCTAAGTAAAACTTAAGTAAGTGTAATAAGTAAATACTTATTTACACTAACAATCTTGATATTTTAAAGAAAAGGAAAGGGTTACAACAAGCATGAAGATCTATTTAGGAATATACAAAAGAGTTGTATTGAGTCCTCATTAGAACAAGCCATATAGAAGCTGATAAGGAGAAAGTTGTCCGTTGCCTTAATGGGTTGAGGCCAAGTATTCATGAGGAGTTGAGTCTAGTTAGGATGAATATTATTGAAGAGGAATACCAATTTTCCCTAAGAGTAGAGAAAAATATTAACAAGAAGTTTGAGAGTGGGGAAAGTAGAAGAGGTCATGGTGGAATATCCAGTAGATGCTCTTATGAAAGTCAAAATAAAGAATAGAAAAAGAAGGACAAGGCTAACAGTAGTCAAAATCAGAGGAGAAACCATTTCAATTGTTTCCATGATCAAAATAATAGAGATAAAAGAGAGTAAGGAAAAGGACAAGGATCAGGAAGATGAGGATTTCCTATAACATGTTTTGACTGCAGAGAAGGTCATAGGGCTTATTAATGTCCTCAATACCAAGGAAGGATAAATAGGAGAACTAGAGGCCAAGCCAAAGTTGTACATGCCAATGAGGATGCCAAGTCATCAAGTTTTGAAGATGTTGAAAGAGAAGAAGTCACAATTAACAAAAGAGTCTTATTGAGTGGTGAGATGAACCTGAGAAAAGGAGGAGCTTGTTTTGCACATGTTGCAAATGTGAGGATAAGTATTGTCAAGTGGTTATTGATAATGGGAGCATTGGAAAGTTTGTGTTAAAGGAGATGGTCACAAAATTAAAGCTCAAGAGGAAAAAACACTCATAGCCATATCAGATTGCCTAGGTACAGGATGACCACAAGGTAATGGTCAATAAATAATGCTTAGTAAAGTTCAAGGTTGGGAGCTACTATGATGAGTTACTTTGGGATACCATGCTCATAGATGAATTTCATATGTTACTAGGTAGGTCATGGTAGTTTGGCAAGTATGTTTTACATGATGGTTGTGCAAATACCTATTCCTTGACAAAGGATGAAATGAGACATAAACTAAAGAAATTGAACTACATAGAAGAAAATGTATGTAGTAATGCTAGAATAAATTTCTTTGATGGAAGAAAGTTCACAAAGGGTATAAGGCTTGAGTATATCTATTTTTCTATATTCCAAAAGATGGTTAAGACAAAGTAGAATATGCATCTGCAGAAGTTACATATTTGTTAGATGAGTATCAAGATATTGTATTAGATAATGTGTCTGATGGATTACCACCATTAAGGAAGATCAATCATCAAATGGACTTGATTCCAAGAGCCAATTTCCCAAATAAGGTAGTGCATAAAATGATACCAACGAAAAGTGAAGAGTTCAATAGACAAGTACAATAGTTGTTGTAGAAGGGGTTGATTCAAGAGAGTATGAGCCCATGTGTTGTACCAACAATATTAGCAACAAAGAAAAATGGAGAATGCATTATGTTTATAGATTCTAGAGCTATCAATAAGATCACAAACTTCCTTTACTAAGGATGGATGATATTATGGATTGTTTGAGCATAGTTGTGTATTTCATGAAGATATATTTGAAAGATAAAAGAAGGAAATGAATGAAAGACTCACTTCAAGATAAAAGAAGAATTGTAAGGCTGAATATTCATGTATTTTGGGCTAACCAATGCACCAAGCACTTTCATGCGACTCATCAATGAGGTACTATAAGAATTTCTAAGTTTCTCATTATTTTCCTAGATGATACTTCTGATCTCCAATAAGACATTGGAGGGGCATATAAAACACATTCATAGGATGTTTGAGAAGTCGAGGGAAGATAAATTTTTGATTAATTTGAAGTAGTACAATTTTTTGAAGGAGTTAGTGTATTTGGGATCTATAGTTTCAACCGAAGATCTAAAAATAAACCCCAAAAAAGTGAAAGTTATCCTCAAATGGCCTACTCCAAGGATTGCTACTAAAGTTATATATTTGTAAAGTTTGGCTAGCTTTTACAAAAAGTTTATGAAGAATTTTAGCAATGTCTATGGACCCTTGATTGAAATAATGGGGGAGGGGGGCGGGGGGGTAGGAAAGAGTTTAAGTTGACTAGAGGAGACGATAAGAATTTTGAACTACTGAAAGAAAAAGTTATAGAACAACTTATTTTAGTACTTCCTTGTTTTAATAAGGTATTTAAAATATACTACGGTGCTACTAATACTACAATAGGAGATGCTTTGAGCCAAGAAGGTAGATCTATTGCATATTTCACTAAGAAGTTAAATGATGCCAGGAGGAAATATTTTGTTTACGATAAAAATTTGTATGTTATAGTTCATGCATTGGATGAGTAGAGACCCTATCTTTTTCCCAAGGATTTTATTTTGTATGTTGATTGTCAAGCTTTGCAATATTTGAATAGTTAAGGAAAGTTGAATAAGAGGTATTTGAAATGGCTTGAGTTTTTGCAAAGTTATATTGTAAAAGGTGGGATTGTGGAGACTAAGGTACATCTTTATAAGTTATATACAATTACTGACAAAATTGATGAGAAACTAATGCATCAAAAACCTAAGGGGTATATGATAGGGATTGGATATATGGAAGGCAAATACTCTAGGGGACCTACAAATACAATCAAACAAGAAATTGTACAAGATCCTAATTAGTTACAAGATGAGATTAAGGAACATAAGGAACAAAGGAAATCATTCAAAGGAAGATGTTATGCTTCTAAAAAATATGTGCACATGAAGAGAGACTATAAAAGTCATTTAGATACAAATCCTTTTACTGAATATTATGTCAATTGTTGTCATTATGGTCACGAATCAAATAAATGAAAAAAAACTTAATCAATGATCTAATAAAAGATCAAATTAAAGATCTAACATTATAGTGACAAGAACTTTGTGTTGATCTTAGATTAGTTTTGACTAGTGAGTGTCTATACACTTAAGTCATTTAGTTAGTTCATGCTGAACAAGTAGTGTATGCCGAGCACAACATGTATAATATAGATCATGCCGAGTCCACAGTGAGTGTCGAGTCACTCATGTGTCGAGTCACTCAAGTGTCAAGAAAATAGTCTATGCTGAGTGATATAGGAGCCGAGTAAGCAGTGGATGTTGAGTCATTTAGATGCCGAGTCACAGTATAGAATTCAGTATATACTGAGAATTATAGACTTTAGATGTTGAGTAAGACGATTTTTTCATAGTTGTTTGTAATGGCACAAAATACTATGTAAACCATTTTTGAGCCGACTTAAACATTGAATTATGATATTTTAGAGATAAGGATGAATCTTAAGTTGGAATCTCTATGAAGTGCATGCATCCAATTAGAAAAAGGGAAGGTTTAAGCAAAAAAATGGATGAATCACAGTCATTAATTCATACCTAACCCTAAGTCACCAAGGTCTTATTAAGGAGGACAAACTCTAAACTTCATATGCATGTCGAAGGGGCGAGGAGATAAATTTTCATGCACACACAAAGCATTCATGGTGACCAAGGTGTTGTGAATTGAAGTTGCATTGTAGAAGCAGTTAAAGGATAACAAAGGAAGAGATATCTGATCAAGAAGGATCAAGAATACATTAGTTTAGAGGTGATCTATTATCAAGCAACAAGTGCTAATTGTAGGATCAATGCTGAAACATTCTAATAGGTGAATCAATTAAATATCCCAATAGAGCAGTCCTAACAGGTTGTATTGAAATCCTTTAACAGGGTGCTTACTTAATTGTGAGTTGGAGTCCTTTAACAAGGCACACTTTTAACAGGGTGTTGAAATCCTTTAATAGGGTAAGACCTAACAGTCTTTGTAAGCCTTTAACATGGCATACCTTTCACAGGGTAGATCATGTCTCGTGATCAAACATTGTAACCTTCATTGGATACACTTTATTTTTGTTGTAGTGAATATTTGTGGGTGTCATCCCCTCCCCAGTTTTACCTTCTCATTGGAGGGTTTTTGGGCAATCATATTTGGTGTCATATATGTGTGAATGCTTACTTGTTTACATGATTTAGTTGTACATGCTTTACATGGTATTTCAGTTTATTTATTGAATGTATGAGATGGATGTGTAGTGAATGTTTTATTGGTCAAAGTTTAAAACACTCATTCAGCCCTCAGCCACTCCCCCCCACCTCTCAAAAGTTTACCTATTCTATTGTAATTCCAACACTTTGGGAATGCACAATGTCATAAACAATGGTGTCACATGCAACAAATGTAATAACTTTGGACATATAGCCAGAGATTGTAGATTGTAAGTCAATTAGAATAGACCGAGATGTGGAAACACTATTGTTACATGTTATAATTATAATAATTTGGGTTACACAACTAGATTTTACAGATTTAATGGTTGTGTAACAACACGAGAACACATAATATTAGAAGGAATAACTATGTTGGTCATCTAGAAGACTGCACTTATCCCAGAATCACAAGTTCTCTTCGTGTCATCTAAATCTTTGATGCAAAATTTATAACCATTGTAGAACATAGTCTTGTGGTGTTTCACCTACAATAATGTCAAACATGTATAAATTATTCCATCATGGTTAAAAAAACATATGCTTGATTAACAAACTTATAATTACTTGGAGATCTCTTAAACCATATGCTAAATCTATTTCCTTTCGTGTAACATTGTGATCTCCATTAAAATGAGCTTGCTTAACCAATGAAGACACAAATTTCCATTTTAATCCATGACCAAAATGTTGACATCGTTCAACCCATACCATCATCAAATCTTGATTGTTTGTAATAAAAAAATGTATTGCATCCTACTCTTTCGTAGTTGTACAAAAGTAAATAGATGACTTAGAATAGAGTTATTTTGAAGATTAAGAATTAATTGACTACAATAACACTTTCCTAAATATACCTTTCCCCACCAACTACTCCCCTTTAAATTTTTTAATGGTGTCAAGATCCCAAATGCAATCTATGTGGGTCTTTACTGCAAGATTAGGAAGATATTGAGTAACGTACACCATTATCTGGTATGCCATATATCGCTCAATCATAGAACCCTTGGGATGTAACTCTTTGTCAAACCAAACCTTTCAAAAATTTCAAGTGTCTCTCAACCATCCACATTGACCTAGGCTATATAAGTCCACACAATTCAATCTCCTCAACTTGGTGTATGAGGTAGTGTTCTTGTGCATTGAAAAAAATTAAAGGTAAACACTTTCACATTTCACACATTAGCAGAAGAATTATTTTCTTCCAATATTTTATATCTTCTTTATGGATTTCTTTAGATGACAACCACCTACAAGGGATTCAAGACACAAAAACATATAAATACGAGACTTTACAATATATTACTTGTTTGATATATTGAACAAATATCACTGCTTACCTCATGTATTTTCTAAGATCATATATCACTTGTTTGATATTATTGTCGAAGTTGTTTGGGAGCGATAAGGGTAGCACATACTGCAACAATCGTCAACTAATCATATTATTATTATTTTCTAATGTAATACAATGAAAATTGAATGCAATTTCACAAATATATTGTAAATACAAAAGCTCATGACTTACCTTGATGAAGGTATGCCAATCATACGTTTTCAGCCCTGCGCAAAATTCACTTTTCTTTGATATAAGATTTGCTTATATTTGCAACAAATCCTATAGGAAATCTCATTTTTTGTATGACTTCTTTTATGGCATTACTTGGCTGCTCTGTTAATAACCAAGGAAGGGCACTTGCATTAATCCGGTCTCCGTTGCTATTTGATTCAATGATATTTTTCATTGCATGATTGGAATCGTGAATATCACTACAAATTTTGGCAAGTTTTTCTTTGTCATTCCTTCCATCCAATATTTTTCATAGTGTCTATGTTACACTCTTTCCAATATGCATGGTATCAAACAAATGCACAATTTGTAGCTACTCATAGTAGAGCAACCTACTAAATTCTCTGGGATAACATTTTAGTCCCTTTGGAAGGTGGCCAGTATTTGATGCCTTGACGACCTCAAATTCTATTATATTCCAACTAACATAGGTGAGGTGTCATTCTTTGTGGTTTTGATGTAGTCTCTTCTTTCCCATTGAAAAAATGTATTTTGACACTTTGATACTTATGTTTTTTTGTGGAGGAAGTGCCTATCCTCATCAAACACCTACTTTCTTAAACTTTTGGAATGACAAAATTTCATCTTTGGACCACACATTGGACATGCAAATTTTCCCTTTGTTTGAAGACCTACAAGATAATGATACAATTGGATTAAATATGTTCATTTTTATAATTAATATTATTGCGTACAACTATATTTCAACATAACATACCACAAGAATGTGTCAACCCTAGGCGTCATGATTTGTCCACATAAGCATTGCATGGAATTGAAATTATTTTTGTCCAATTGGTCTAGAGATAGATCATACATAGTGAAATCATTCCATAACACCAACAAATCATTCATAAGGGGTGCAATATACATTCATACAACATTAGATGATTATTGTGACCATTTCACTCCAAGACTTATAATTACATCCAAGCAAAAATAAAATAATTAAATACCTGAAACAATCATTGCCAACATAATGTGCTCCCTCTTTATTGACATCCATGGAGGAAGGTTATTGTTGATAACAAAAAGCAGGCCAGACCGAGTAAATGGATCTCATCTCTGTATATGGATTGACACTGTCAATTGCCAGAGAAAGCCTAAGATTTTGAGATTCTTTAAAGTGTGGCCACTTTTCCTCTATGTCCTTAAATGTTGAACCATCTGTAGGCATTTGAATAATGTCATCTTGACTTCTATTGCATGCATGGTAATCCATAAATTGTGCCAAGCTACTACACCTGAATAATCTTTTAAGATGCAGAATAATGAGGATGTAATGAAGAACCTTGCGAGACACCTTTTTTGTCACTTGATCATCTTGATATCTTCTTGTATGGAATTTGGGGCATTCTATTACATTTTCATGTTCTTTATGATAAATTACATGATCTTGAGGATACGTGTCTATTGATTGATACTCCATTCCAATATGTTTCATAGTGGCACACAATTCTCGGTACAAGCAAGGGAGAATATTTGATGGTGGTAACAAATAGTCACCTATAGATCTACAACAAAAAATATTAGTTGTTAGTATAAACAATCTTAATGGTACATATTTCACCTTTCATAGACTATAATGACGTATATCACAAACCTTAGCATATGTGACATTGTTATGTTGGATAAACCCTTCACAACCTTCAAATTCACCAACAACAATACAACAAAGAGAAGATTTGATTGGGATCCTTCGTAAAGTGTCATGTTTTCCTTCTTAGGTAGAGGTATATCATGGACGAACTCAATGCCATCCTCATCCTCATCATCATCAGCAACAACGACAACAACAACAACACTAGTACCAAATGTATCATGGATGAATGCATTTGTACCATCATCTTCAAATGTGTTTTCTAGTGCATGATCGTCATCTTCCATGGGATCATGATCTTCTCCTTCAATACTCAAACCTCCATGTTCCTCCATATTCACACCTCCATTTTTCTCCAAGATGTGTTGGTCCATATCACGTACTACCCTGGGGAGATCAACCTATATAAAAATGATGATAATCAAACCCCCATTATGTGGTTCATATGTATATTAATTGTGAAAACAATATAACAAACAATTTACCAATTGATGATAATCAAACCCCCCTTCAGTGTGACCATTCTCCCTTTAATGTCTCTTAGTTGTTTCGATTTTGATTCATCTAGTCTTTAAGCTATTATAATGTTTGCAAGGATAATAATATTTCTCATCACCTACTCTTTGAAAGTTAGATAAAAATCTAGCAATTGTCTCCCTATTTTAATCAAATTTCCTTGTATTATCTAAACACAATCCTTCTTTACGGGAATAGCTTATTTGTGTACCCTTATTGAGTTGGTTGTACTTAATGTTTATATTTGCACATATAGTTTTGAAAGAAACATTTGGTGTAATTAATGTGTATATTTGCAAAAACATTGGACATGTTGTACTTAATGTTTATATTTGCACATATGGTTTTGAAAGAAATATTTGGTGTAATTAATGTGTATATCTGCAAAAATAATAGACATGTTGTACTTAATGTTTATATGTGCACATATGGTTTTGAAAGAAAAAATTGGTGTAATTAATGTGTATATCTGCAAAAATATTGGACATGTTGTACTTAATGTTTATATCTGCACATATGATTTTGAAAAAAAAAATTGGTATAATTAATGTATATATCTGCAAAAATATTGGACATGTTGTACTTAATGTTTATATCTGCACATATGGTTTTGAAATAAATATTTGGTGTAATTAATGTGTATATCTGCAAAAATATTGAACATGTTGTACTTAATGTTTATATCTGCACATATGATTTTGAAAGAAACATTTGTTGTAATTAATGTGTGTATCTGCAAAAATATTGAACATGTTGTACTTAATGTTTATATCTACACATATGGTTTAGAAACAAAAATTTGGTGTATTTATGCCTCTTCATTTTGATTTTGTTTAAGGGAAGCTTGTAAATGGTAATACAAAACAAGAATGCATAGAAAACTAGTTTTTTGTTTGTGACGTAGTCATTGCTATTGTTAGTTTCATGTTGTGCGTGGTTACCATGATGATGGGGACCTATCCTTGATCCTCTTACTAAGAGAGCAAGCCTTGATTGTTTGTATTTCTCGAGTTAGAGATAGAAAGCAGTAGAGGATGATATAAAATATATGGAGAAGAAGGATAGGATGCAAATTTGAATTCTAACTTCATGAATTCCTTGCATATGGTCAAAACCTGGAAGGCCTCACAGTCAAGAATTTTGATATATATATTTTTAAATTATTACATCGATGTGGCTTCCAATTTCCTAGTCTTATATGGATCTTGTTTCCATTGTTTCATGTGACACTTATACTTCTTCTATGTGTAGCTTTGAGCAAGGCTTGTTGTATGTTTAACTTCGAGTTTGTAGTTTCAACATACACCGCCCTTGCATCATTTTCTAAATTGCCTAAATATAGGTTCTAAAAAATTATCGTGGATAAAAGTTTTATGATGTATTTTTTTCTCCCACCATATAGACCATTGCAATGAACATTGATGCAATTTCAAAGGGAACTCTTTATTTATCAAGATTACAAATGAACTCCTTTCCTAGAATTTGATAAATTACTCTAAGGACCAAAAAATGCGTAGACAACAACATTCCTTAATTATGATTTCTACTATACGCCCATAGAATATTATTTCATATGTAGGTCCATGAAGCTTAGTGATGATTTCCATACTTGGACCTAATTTAGATTGATCATAAATTATACTGATATATCAAGTGTATGTTATACATATATCTTGTCAAAAATGGAAAAAAATGTGAAATAAAACCCAAAGAATTGAAAGGTTGAAAGTGGCTAAGGATTATTATTTTTTAAGTATATAAGATAGTCCAAACTAACTTTTAAATAAAGAAAATCATTTCCTAGAAATATGGATGGTTATCCAAGAATCTTAATATACACAATACCTTCATATCTAATGTAGGGCATAAAGATAAATAATCTCTATGAGATAAGTATATTAAAGGACAAGAAGCATTCCCTTTCTAGTGTATATTGAGGGTTTTCACCCTCACGATAGACCAAAAAAAGGGGAAGGTTTCTAGTCTAGGATGCAAAAATCCCCATGTACTATCCAAATTGATCTATTATGAATATTGATCTTTTTATCATTCGGTCAATATGGTCCATAATGAAGAAAGGAAAAAACTTAAAGAATAGATTCTATATGATTAAAATAATAATAGAAAACTATCATCTAACTCTAAAAAAAATCAGACATCAAAGAGACTAAACTTAAAATCTATACAAGAAGATAAGCTAGAAACATAGAAAAGCAGACTCTTAGTAAGAGAGAATACATTGAGATATAATGAGAAATATCCAAGGGCAATCATTTATGGGGAGATAGTTATGTTTGGGAGTACTATTCTCAAACATACTACATCACTAAAAACAATCACTTCTAACTACAATGCACAAGATTATGTTGTTTCTTCTAAATGAAGGAAAGATAATGCTTATCTTAGAAACCAAAACCATGTGGTTTCAACCATATGTAGTGAAAGTTGTAAGTAGAAAATTAATCATATTACTATCCAAATCCTTTATCTTAGAAAATAATATTGTATAAATAAAAATTTGCAGATGTAAGGAGAGGTATCCGATGAAAATCAAGTGTTTCTATAGGAACAAGTCATGACGAGAAGATTCCTAATCTAATATGAAGTTTTCTCTATCAATAATAGTATTAATCCTTTGAATTGAGAGTTTCAAATTAGAAATAATTATTTTCCAACCTAAATTAGAATAGAATCTACCAAAAATTAGATTATGTGTTAAAAAGCTATAATACACATGATCTGAATTATGCCCTTTATTGTTTGTTTTATTGTACCTAATTTGATGACAATTCTACAAGAATTTTTAATCAACCCATCTAATCAACAACTAGACCAATTTAACTAGGTTATGGCTTGTTTCTTTCTAAAATTATCTACTATGATATGTTTTTGTAAAACTTCTTGCAAACTTTGCACATTTTTCGTGGTCTGCATTATTTTTGTGCAGGATCTTGAGGTAAGTCACTTAGCATGGGTTGAGTATTTTTATTATTTTATTATTTGGATTCTTGAATATGATGCAACTGGATCATTTTTGGTGTTGTACCTAATTTGGTGATAGTTCTATAGGAATTTGTAATGAACTAAACTAGTAAGCAACTAGACCAATTTAACTGGGTTATGCCTTGTTTCTTTCTAAAAATATCTGCTATGATATGTTTTTGTAAAAATTTTTGCGAACTCTACCCATTTTTCATGGTCTACATTATTTCTGTGTAGGATCTTGAGATAAGTCACTTAGCACGAGTTGAGTGAGTTTGATTGTTTTATTATTTGGATTTTGGAATATGTATGTAGCTAGATCATTTTTTCCATTGTGAGATAATATATTATAAGCACCTTAACAGAGATCTCTTTAACTATAAAAATAGATGTATGTTTAGAAGGAAATATAAAGACATACATGTTTACAAGGGAAAAAAAAAAACATTTACATACATACCTCTTCTCTCCCTTGAAGAAAATCGTAGAGCAAGGGCACATAGATCACAAGGGCACGACACAATAATGAAATCGCAGAGGCATGGCATGACATGACAATGAAATCATAGAGAAAGGGCACAACACATAAATAAAATCGTAGAGCAAGGAGATGACATGACAATGAAATCACAGAGAAAGGGCATGGCAACAAAATTTAGAGATCATGAGGGCATAACAACCAAATACATCGATCACAAGGGCACGACAACATTCACAACTCTCCATCCTCATTTGGAGCTCTCCACCTCTTTTGCGTGCAACTCTCCATAGTCAAAACAAATGTAAAATTATTTATGTCATGTTTTTTTTATAAAAAATTTATGCTCATAGGGGTGTCGCAATTGTGACTCAAATGACGGTATTGCGATAATGTCAGGGAGAATTGCAAAAAACAAACATGAAAATCACCACAAATTACATTGCTGTTGTAAATTACCATCACAATTTGACCCCAAATGTTGTAGTGTGGGGAACAAGATACTGTGGGGGGGGGGGGAGGGGGGGTGAATTAGGATCTATAAAACTTTTTACTATTTAAATAATATATAAAATTAATTGTATTAACTCCTAGTCTATTTCATATCTTAGATCTCGTACCATATAATCATAAATTGTAATGTTGAGCTTAAATCTATCTAAGCATAACATTCATGAAAACATAAACACATAACATAGATTTTGGCAACCTAGAATCCCTCCAAGGTGAAGGTAAAACTAAGGTGGGGATGAAACCCACAAATCTTTAGTACTATAACAATAAAGTTCACTTGTTAGGACTAAAATTTGATCACTTTTGATGATTTACCCCGTGAGGGGTCTGCTCTATTAAAATCTATATAAAACTGTTAGGTTTTACCTTGATTAAAGGACTTTACACTTACAATGAAGTAAGGAATCTATTAGGAGATTTAAATAAGGTCTGTTAAAACCACTCTATTAAGAGATTTGTCCTAATTCATCTGTTAAAATGTTTTAGTACCTTCAATTTTCTGTACAATTTGTTGACGAAACTCCTCTCTTTAATGTCTCAAACAAATCTCCTTATCTGGTATTCTATGTTTTGTCCTTCACTACTAGGTTGCTCTGTTTGATCTCTCTATCAAACTTAGCCTTCCTTTCTCTATCCTTATCTTGTTCACTCATTCACATTGTCTTCTTGCTTCCATACTAATTTAGGGTTGGATCCCTTCTCAAATAGATAATCGTAGAAAGTTCTAGATTATGATCAACAATCCATAATTCATGCTTCTTCCATTTTACCCTTCTAATTTTTTGATTAATTAATATGCCTTTCTTGGTATTAATGCCTTATGATAAAATGCATAATTTTCTCCTTAATTGTCTCTACAATCTTTAAATGTTGCATAGAAGTCATCTAAAATGATTTACATAAGTACTTGTGCTATTACATACTCATATGTCAAATTTGGTTTTCTTGGCAATTGAATGTTTTGACACTCACTCATAACTAATATTCATGTTGTCACTTGGATTTTATAGGCTTGACATATACTAACTCACTCAACAATAGTTAACCTTTACTTCACTCGGTCTCCATTATTTTGCTCGGCATGTATGTTGGCTCAATCTCTACTGGGTTGCTCAACAACCTTTGACTTGTTCAACATTTAATGAAATATAAACAAGTCCTTTGTAGCTCGGCCTACTCTAGATGGCTCAGTCATAGTGATGACCGACCAATGTTGCCTTGGGAATGACTAGGTGTTGGACACTAATAGGCAACTTGGGCTTAGTGATCAACAATCTCCCCCTTTGACATTAGTGGTAAAAACACTTTGTCATGACTTAGAAATTTGATGAAGGGTACTCCCCTTGATACTATAAACCATAACATAAAACAAAGAAACAATAGAAAATGCAAGAATAAAATATGAACTTATTATTTTCAATGCAAATGCAGAATTATAGAATTCACAAGTACAATATGTTAACCCACATGGGTGCCTTCATTACAATAATCTACAAGACAAGTTGGGAACTATCGCCCAGAGCTATCCTAGATAATGTTCAGACCTTTCTTAAATAGGAAATTTTATGCCACCCGAGAAGGTTCTAGACATTGAAACTTAATACCTAGGGCCGACAAACCCTAACAATACATATAGAGTTAGCCAAATACATCTTTGACAATTATTTTAGATATTTCGGGTAGCCCAACTTTGAAAGACCATAACTCACGAATTGTTGCTCTGTTTGGCTACTATAATCACTTTTCAGAAATGTCATCTCCTAATTTATAGGCTTGGAATGGTGCAAGCACCCTTATGTCAATTTTTTAGACCTCATCAGGGCACTCTAAGGCCTCCAACGGTGAGCCTGAAGATTTTTCTACAAAATTTTCCATTGAAAATCCACAATAACTTATCTTATACTTAAGCTAGAGCAATGCGATTTTTATGGTAGCCTTATAACTCTAAAATGAACCTTCATGTAGAAAATGAGAACATTCTATGCTCATATGAAAAACTTACTAAAAATAGCAAGCTTCCATAAATAGTAACCACCCCGTCTACTAGTCCTTATTAAAATAGAAAAGACTAAAATGAAAATATTTTTGGGTGATGCAAGATTGCTCTTACACCCAGGATGCTCCTGCATCAAAATTGAAGATATAAAAAATGTAGCACTCCTCTTGAGACTGTGATTTGGTCTTCAAAAACTTTAGCTCTGCTATACAGTATATACATGTCTGTGAACTTTGATGCTAACTCATCTAATAACTCTACTTCTGATTTAATATTCTGATGTTTCATTACCCCCTTTATACTCTTATGAAAATAATTCCTCCCTTGTTATTATATGAAGATAATATTTCCCCCTTTCATTTTTCACTTATGGCTTGGGGTTGCTAGGGATCAGCTTATATTTATCGAAAAACATTCTATGTGAAGCCAAAATTTCTTCAAGTCCTTGTTTCCATCATGTTTTTACTAATTCCATGAGTTAGATTTGAATTTCTAGTTGGGAAACTAGATCAATTAGGCTCTCTACTATTGAAAGATAGGTATCTTTCCTTGTAATATTGTGAGCCAATGTTAATTCCTTTTGAATTATCTCTAAATGGTGTAGTAATATAAATTGAATTGAAATCAATGTTTGCCTAATGTTAGTGTCTCTAGCCATCAATTTGACTAATCTCCCCTGATCATATTCCAATTTATTATAAGAATGGGAGCTTGAACTTGCATTCTTGCTCAATGAAATTGTACAAGACTTCATATCTACTTGTATCTTATCAATAGCATGTTGATTCTCCAATGTGAAGAAATAAACATCACAAAGTTTTATATACAAATAATGAATGATTGACAAAATTCCTTCCACACTCGTTACAAGAGTAGAAAGCTCAACGTGCATGATATTATTTAGGTCATACATAGCTAGTGTAATGACCTCATCTAGACTTACTATCTCCTTTGGTGTTTCATCTTAATGTGCCACTATTTGAGACCAAGGGGTGTTATCACTAGGTAGTGATACCTATAGTTATTTCCCCTTTGCACTTAGTCCAGGTGTTTTCTCCTGTGGAGTTTATATTACCTACTATATAGGTGTAACAGTTAATGTTTTGATTGACAAAACACTTGGTAGTTGTATAAGAGCTAGAATCATCTCTTGTTCTTTTGGTTACTTTTCCAACTCTTTTCCCTCTCCTACCTCTTTCTCATCTGTAACATGAGTGAATTGTGGAAACATAATTATTGCCTTACCCTGCTACTTGACACTAATGTTTGGAATAATTGTTACTGACGTGACTTGAAAATCATTAGTTTTTGCACTTTCAATCGATGGATAATATTTTATTTGCAACAAAAATGGATTGATGCATGGTAGAGAGGTGCTTGAGGCATCTGATTTAGCATTTTTCAAATAGTCCTCAGATAATACATTCTGGTTCGGTGGTGTTGAATCAAGAATGTCCTCTATAGTGACAACATCCTGTTGTTCACTCCCTTCTACTAATCTCCTCACTTCTTCTTCGAACTTAGTAATCTCTTATTCATCATCTTGACCTTCTAGCTCTACTGCATCTCTTCCTTTTTCCTCTTCTTCTTCATCAACCGATGGAACAAGCAATCCAAAAGCTTTCTTCCACATTATTATGCTCTATTTTTATACTTTATGAGCTTTATTATTCAAAATTTTGTAAGCCCTCTCTTTAGGTATAAATTTATTTACAAAATCTTTAAGGGCTATAGACATATGTATCTTCCCCAAATTAGTCATTGTTTGTGCCAAGGTAGTCTCCCTTATCTGTCTTTCATTGGATAATGCCCATTTCCAGTTAGCATCTACTTTATTGTACAAATCTTCATGAATGCCTTCACCTAATTCTATAGGTCTATATCTAAAGTTTATCACCATATCCATCATAGCTTTTTCAAGCTTCTCATGATCAAATTTATTTAAAGAATCATAATTAATCTTCTTGAGTACTTCTATATTAGTTAGTTATGTAATCTTCTCACATACCTGGTCAATAGTCATGGAGGTAGTTTGTGAAAAATTAGAAGTTTTCTCAAATTATCAAACTCAATTTCTTCTTCATATTCTTCCTCCTCATCAGGTGTAACGACCAGTTTTCTTCTTGGCCTTTTGGGTAAGCTCTTTTTTGTTGCTTTGGTTGGCTTCCTCTTTGTTAGGATTCCTTTTCCTTTTGTAATATGGGCTTTAGCTACCTTGGATCTTGTGATCAATCTCCTCTTTGGTTCGGGTTTTGGAGGTGTGACTGCCTTCTTCATAATTTTCTTCAAATCCCCCTTCACCATCGGATCAACAATCACCACTTTCTTTTGTTTCATTTCCTTGGGCTTGACAACTACTAGTTCTTTGCCTTTTGATTCTTTGGCTTCTATTTCTTCATCAAATTCCTCATCCTCACCTTTTCCTTCAGTTATCTATATAGTTGACTTGTTCCAAGTTTTCCCTCAAGATCTTTAATCATCTTCTTTCATTTTCTATTTATCTTAGGGACTTTGGTTTCCATTAACATTTTAATCTTGGTAGTCTCATAATTGCCAAATGACTCGACATTCTTTTCTATCTCTTCAGATAACAATGCAATCACTATTGCTGTAACTTTATCTACATTCACTTCATATTGCATTGGCTTTAGCCATGCAACCCTTGGTAGTACTGCCTATGCATAGATGAAATCTATATCTACAGTAAAACATATATTTTCAAAATAATTATCTACCACTAACTTTAGTATTCTAATCATGTTCTTCATCTTATTTTTTAATTCTTCAAAATAATTTTCCATTACAACCTCAAAATGTACTCCCACTTGATTGATAAGTTCACTTATCTATTCAATAACTAGTCTACTCCTATCCCATGCAACTGTGCCGATGGTGGGGAATGAATTATGTACATAGAAAAATATACAAACAAGTAAGGATTCGAACTTACAAGAAGTATTCTTCGCCTTCCTTATCACTCCAAGATTCTTAGATAGTTGTAGTGTTAGCTTAGCAAGATCATAACTATGATCTTTCTTTACAATTTTGTATGCTAGGCCTACTGTAATGCAAGGAACATTGTTCTATCAACTCAACTGATATAATTTGTGTGCAATTACATGCACTACAAGATCAACGATTGGATCTTCAATCCCATCGATTGACATTCCATGATCATTCCATTTTTCCTTTATCTGTTTCTCAACAACATCCCTTGTGGTACATCCCATTATTTTTGGTCTATCCAAGGTGGGGTAACTTGCAACTCGATGAATGATAGCCTTGTTTATCTTTATTGGTCCACCTTCTAACCATATTTTCATATCATGAGCTCTGCTCAGCACAATCTTCATTCATTCAACATCAAATACCTTTAGAAAAGCTAGGGCACATGCAAGCCCTTTCTTGACAACAATCTTGTTTTCATCTCTTAGAACTCCATTATCACACAGTTTCTCATAAGCTACTCTTAGTTCATATTCTCCAATTTCTGCAACTTTGCACATGTAACATGATCACATATTTTGAATCATTAACACCCTTGGTGAAATTGACAATAGGGCACCAGAATCATCACCAGTCAATGCAATATTAGGGTACTCCTTCAATTTTGGTTGAGGAAATTGATCGATCCTCATAATTTATGCATTACTTTCCTTCAACATTTCCTTCACAAATGTAGATACAAAGGATGCTATTTCTAAACTAGGGTTTGAAAAAATTTGCTTCAACAAATTTGAAATCAACTTAACTCAGCACTAAAACTTTACTTATTGAGTTATTCCAATTTTGCCAATGGCACGCAATGATTTGCTTGTTATGTCATTGAAATCACCTTAATTGCCTTTGAATTGCCTATGCACTAAAAATTGCTTGGTAAAATGAAAACGAGTACCAAAATTCAATATATACCTTCAATTTGTTCATTTTCTTATATAATAAATGTGTTTGTACTTTGGTAGGTGCATAACAGATATCTCAGCTTCCACAAGTTATGTTCATGCTTCTTTCCAATTTAAATACTTGGTCACTTTTATTTGACTTGGCCAATACCATTTCGTTGGGTCAATAATTCAACTCAGTCGATATAAGCTCTCAGTCTATATTGCAATGCTCAATCAATACAAACAATATTACTGATGTTGGACACTTGATATTGTAATTTATTCCATTGTCCAATTCTTTTCTCCAATATGTCCTAATGTATCTTTATTCATGTTGATGTGAAATTTTACTCAGATTTCTTATTAAGAACTAGTGTATGATATAACATTCAAGTATATAGTTCCTTACATACCTTTTTTTCCTAGCTGGATGTAGTGTGATCACCCGATCCCTTGGATTGGTTGATCTCAACTTTTCTTGCTCCACTACCTCCAGACTCTACTATCTTTTTCCATGTTGTATGCATCTCAACCTTGTCTTTTCCTTTGTTGCTTTAATTGTTTGGTGCTAGTGCTCAGGTCCTGCAATTCTTACTAACATGTCCAACCTTGAGACAACTAAAGCATACTAGGTCTCCATTCAACCATTTCTTATAGTTACCTCTGAAATGTATCTTAATGTAATTTTTTTGGAATGTGCCCATACTTTCCACAATAATGACAATTATACCATGTGTTGTACTCCCGATTGTAGGAGTTATCTTTCTTAGGTACTTGAACTTTCCTTTTAGATGTCTAGTTGTATTTTACGTTGGATTTGTATTCTTGAGCTCTATGTCCATATTTTTGAAATAAGTAACATTTTCCTTCAAATCTAGGTGTAGTAGGGATATCACTTGCCTTTGACTTGTATTCATGTGCTTGGTGTCCCTATTTTTTGAAATTAAAAAAGTTACCAGTAAACTTAGGTTTAGGGTTTTTCACACCATTTTTGCTTCTATAAATGTTTTTTGTGTCCCACTTTTCCATAGTGATGACATGTAAGTTTTCCTTTAGGTTTTGTATTTCTTTGTTCTCCACTTTTTGATGACTCACCTTTGTCAATACATGAGTGGTCCTTTTTTTATTCTAAACTAGAAGTAACATTAGATGTCCTTGGTGATCTCATTAGCTCTTCAAAGTATTTGATAGCTTTACTTGTTTTATTCATTCATTCCAAAAGTTCTTTCTCAGATCTCAACTCATTCCTTAGTTGGTCACTCTGTGATTTTAAATTTGTAATCTCCATGTACTTTCTGTTCAACTCCTGATTTGCAAGTAATAGCTTATTCATCATGTCTAACTAATTGTGTGTAATCTTCTGCACATTAAATGATCTTTCTTCAAGTCTACTAACCATTTGTCTTTTGTCTTCTTCAGCCATAATCTTATCTTCTTCAACTTTCTTCTTTTGTTCAATCACCTCACATAATCTTACTAATTGAATTTATTGTTCTCTCTTTAGCCTTCTAACTCCTTCACTCAGAGTGTTGTTTTTCTCCAATAGATCTACTACAGTTACAACACTGTCATCGATATTTTCACTTTTAAGCAATTCTTTGATATCAACTTCCTTATATAGTGTGTTGTTCTGTTGAATGGCCATATCTTTCCTTTTCTTTAAGGATTCCCTTAACTCTTCTTTTAATCCTCCAAGTTGTTGTAGTATGATATGGTTTTCAATCATCTGATTCTCAATGATCTTTCCCAATTTGTAAGCCTCCATCTCCAAGATATGAACTCTCAAGCTGTTAGACTTCTTTCAAGAGAACAAATCTTTGATACCAATTATTGGAAGTCTTATTTCGAAACAAGATACTGGGGGGGGGGGGGGGGGTGGTGGGGGGGTGGGGGAATTAGGATCTATATGACTTTTCACTATTTAAACAATATATCAAATTAACTATATTCACTCTTAATCCATCTTATATCTTATATCTCATACCATATAATCATAAATTGGAATGCTGAAATTAAATCTATCTAAGCATAACATTCATGAAAACATAAACACATGACACAATGATTCTAGTAACCCAGAAAGCCTCCAAGGTGAAGGTAAAATTGGGGTGGGGATGAAACCCATAAATCTTTATTGTTGGAACAACAAAGTTTGCCTGTTAGGGATATAATTTGATCACTTATGATGATTTACCCTATGAGGGTCCTGCTCTGTTAAAAGCTATAAAATACTATTAGGTCTTACCTTGATTAAAGGATTTTACACTTACAATGAAGTAAGGACCTTGTTTAGTGAAACCACTCTATTAAGAGATTTTCCCTAATTCATCTATTAAAATGTCTTAGTACTTGATCCTTCAATTTTCTCTACAATTTGTTTATGGATCTCCTCTCTTCAATGTCTCAAACTAATATCGTTATCTGGTATTCTATGTCTTGTCCTTCACTATTAGGATTCTTTGTTTGATCTCTATATCAAGCTTATCCTTCCTCTCTCTATCCTTATCTTGCTCGCTCCTCACATTATCTTCTTGCTTCCATATTGATTTAGGGTTGGATCCCTTCTTAAATAAATAATCATCGAAAGTTCTAGATTATGATTAACTATCCATAATTCATCCTTTTTCCATTTTACCGTTATGATTTTCTAATTGGTTAATCTTCCTTTCATGGGATAAATGCCTTCTGAAAAAATGCATAATGTACTCCTTAATTGTCTCTAAAATCTTTAAATGTTGCATAGAAGTCGGCTAAAATGATTTACATAATTGTTTATGCCATTACAAACTCATATGTCAAAACTAATTTACTCAGCAATTAAATGTTCTAACACTCATTCATAACTAACATTCATGTTGTCACTCAACTTCTATAGGCTCAACATATATTGACTCACTCAGAAATAGTTAACCTTTAATTCACTCGATCTCCATTGTTTTTCTTGGCATATATGTTGGCTTAGTCTCTATTGGGTTGCTTAAAAACCTTTGACTTGTTTGGCATGTAATGACATATAAATAAGTCCTTTGTAGCTTGACCTACTTTGGATAGCTCAATCGTAGTGATGACCGACCAACACTACCTTGGAAATGACTAAGTGTTGGACTCTAATAGGCAACTTGGGCCTAAAGATCAACATGCTATATCTATTCTATAAAAGTGTAATGTGCAGGTTGTGGATTATGTTAAATGAATCTCATAGGTTCCTTATTATTAAAATTATATTTTCCTTTACTGAGCAAGTATGCACTTAATTTTTTCTACAAAATATTGTTGTGCATCCATCAAAGAGGTAAGCTATGTGAATCTATTACTAATCTTTTTGGATTTCAAGTGTCAAAGTTTATCTGAATATCATCATTTCATTTTGTGTAGCCTTCTTTCCTTTTCCCTTAGAAAGTTCATGAGTTTTAGTGAAACATCTGATAGGAACCAACCTAGAAATTGAAGGTCTCACTTCAATTACATGTTACATGTAGAAGTGATTCCCCTATTATACCATAATTAGTGAACTCATTCAGTTTAGTACTGGGTGCAAATTGTGGTACTCAACATGCATCATTCAACTTCTCACTAAAATAAGCAACAATTCTGCCTTCTTGGCTCAAATAATTCCTATTGTAGTATCACATGCATCTAGATAAATAATGACAAACTTTTCCATAAAATCCTTTAGTACCTGATTCATGAGTAGCATGAAAGTGCTCAATGCATTGATTAGCCCAAAAGGCATGACTAACCACTTATATAGTCCTTCCCTTGTCTTGAAAGTAGTCTTCCATTCATCGCCTTCTTTGATGTGAATATACTGATATCCACTCTTCATATCTATCTTTGTGACATACATAGCTCCACTCAAACAATCCATAATATCATCTATCCTTGGCAATGGAAATCTATACTTGATTGTGATATTGTTGATAGCATGAGAATCTATGCACATCCTCTATTCTCCATTGTTCTTAGGTGCTATTTTGTTGGTACAACATATGGACTCAGAATCTCCCAAATCAACTCCTTCTACAATAACTCATGCACTTGTCTATTCAACTCCTCACTTTCTGCTAGTGTCATTCTATACATTGCCTATTTGGAAAATTGATTCCTAGAATCAAATCCATCTGGTGATAGATCTTCCTTACTAGTGGTTATCCCATCAAACACATTATTGTATATAATATCTGGAAATTCTTCCAACAAATCTGTAACTTCTATAGGCAACTCTTCTACTTCTTCTTTTCCATCTTCTGGAATTACCACAAAACACATATGCTCATGCCTCATACCCTCTAGGAACTTCTTTCCATCAACAAAATAGACTCTAGCAACACTACATACCTTTTCATATGTATCCTTCAATGGCTTCAACTTATCTCTCATTTTTTTTTAATTTAGTGTAGGTATTTGCAAGCCCATCATGTACAACATGCTAGTCAAACTGTCATGGCCTACCCAACAATACATGACATATGTCCATAGGTATGATATCACATAGTACCTCATCTTGGTAGCTTCCAATCTTGAACTTCATTGAGCATTTCTCACAAACCATGACCTTATGGTCATCTTGCACCCAAGCAATACAGCATGGATGTTGGTGTCTCTGGCTCTTCAACTTCAACTTTGTGACCATCCTTTCTAACATTAGATTGAAATTGCTTCCACCATCAATGGTTACATCATAACACTTATCTTCACATTTGTACCTAGTGTAAAACAAACTCCTCCTTTGATTAGGTTCATTCTCTGTACTAAGTAAGACTCTCCTATTAACCAGGACTTCTACTCTTTCAACATCTTCACAATGAGATGATTTGGCATCTTCATCAACATGTACAACTTTGGCCTGGCCTTTGGTTCTCTAATTTGTCCTTCCTTGCCACTGGGAACACTTAAATGCTCTATGCCCTTCTTCTCCATAGTGAAAACATTTCCCATGGAAGTCTCCTCTTATAGATCCCTGTCCTATTCCTCTTCTCTCCAATCTCTATTATTCTAATCATGAAAATAGTTGGAATTGTTTCCCCTCTAGTATTGATTGCTACTGCTTGCCTCATCCTTATTCTTTTGATCATCATTTTTGCCTCCATAAGACCATCCGCTAGATTTTCCATCGTGGCCTCTTCCATCATTCTTATTATCAAATTTCTTATTTAGCTTTTCCTCAACTCTTGGGACAAATTAGTATGCCTCTTCAATACTAGTCATTTGAAATAGACTCAACTCCTCCTGAATGCTTGACCTCAACCCATTAAGATAATGAGTGAATTTCTATTTATCAACCTTTGCATGGCCAGTTCTGATGAGAACTCGCTAGAACTCCTCCATATACTCCTAAATAGATCTCCCTACTTGCTCCAACCCTTGCATTTTCTTTATTAGATCAAGCTCATAATCCATGAGGATGAATTATTGCTTCAATTTAGCTATCATCTGATCCCATCTAGTGATTTTTTCCTTCCCTCTTCTATTTTGCTCCAATTGAATCTCTTGCCACCATATCTTTGCATGTCCCTTCAGTTTTTCTTTTGTAAACTTGACCCTATTAGGATCCTCAATATCTTCATACTCAAAAGATTCTTCCAATTCATTGATCCAATCGATCAACTTATGTGGGTTAAGATTTACCGAAAATGTGGGAACCTCAAACTTAGGTCTTTTTCCAATATTTCTTCTTCTTGGTTCGAAATTGCCTCTACTTCAATATTTTATTCTTCTTTTCTTTCATCCTCACTTTCATCTCTTACATAAATATATATTCCTCTGTGCATTTGTTCTTCCAATGCTTGCATCTATCTCTAGAGGGCTCTAAAACTCTCAGGTGTAACACCAATGACTCTTCCACGATGCTCTCTTTGTGGAGGCATTTTTTTGCGCTTCTGCTAAAACCATAGTGCAAATTGCCTCACAATTGATGATATGTCTATATGCTCAGCCCAAACCATGGTCTTGGTGCAACTGCCTCACAATCAATGATCTATTTACACACTCAATAACTCTAGCTCTAATACCACTTGATGAAGGGTGATCCCCATAATACCTTAAACACATAACATAAACAAAGAAATAACAACAATTTGTGAGAAAAAATGGACTTCTTATTATCATTGCAAATGCAAAATTACAATATGCTAACCCACATGGGTGCATTCATTATAGTAATCTACAAGACAAAGCTATGAACTATCACCTAGAGTTGTCCTAGACAATCTATGGGTATTTTTTAAATAGGCAATGTTATACCGCCTAGCAAGGTTCTAGACACTCAAACTTAATACATAGGGCCAACAGACCCTAACAATACATATAGATTCAGCCAAATACACCTTTGACATTTATTTTGGAAGTTTTGGTTGGCCCCACTTTGGAAGGCCATAACTTTTAAATCGTTGCTCTAATTTTCTATTATAACCCCTTTTTAGAATCCTCAGGTTCTGATCTACAAGCTTAGATCTGTGCAAGTGCCCATCCATGGAGTTTTTGGGCCTCATCTAGGAATGTTCAGGCCTTCATAATTGAGCCCAAAGTTTTTATACCAAAAATCCACAATAACTTTACTAATACTTATGATATGTCATTGAGCCTCAATTGGTAGGCTGATATGATTGAGATAAACCTCCACCTCTAAAATTAGGACATTCTGAGCTTGTATCACTGACTTAATAAGTATAAAGCCTCCACAAACAATAATTCTACATTAAGACAACCCTTATTCAAACAACTAAAATGAAATATTTTTGGTTGATGCAAAATTGTTCTTACACCCAGGATGCTCCTGCATCAAAGAAGTTTTGGAACTATGCAAAAGTAATGCTTGCATCTCCTAGAGATAAAGAAAGTTAGAGATGGGAAACCTACAAGAAGAAATTTAGTCAAGCTAGAGAGGAATTGTATAAAGGAATGAGGAAAATAAAATTTAAAAATTTTGTAGAAAAGATTACTGAGAAAGAAGGGATAAGTAAAGAATAGTGGACAACAATGAAAAGGGAAGAAAACCTCCCTCAAATGAAAAATTGGAAAGAACAAGAAAAAAAAACCTATAAAGGACACTATTGTAGATAAATTAGAGGTACTAGAGACCCTTGATGTTCAGATGATAGAAATTGAGGTTACACCTCAACCTTGCAAGGTCACAAGGAGATATATAAGCACCCCAGTTTTAATATAGACATGAAAACTAAGTGTGTGGGGAGGGGAGGGAGTGAATTAGTAATAACTAAATAAAACTTAGACTCACCCAGTTCACCAAACCATAAATTATTAACAATTTAGTCTCTTAAGCATTCAATCAATGCAATAGATAAAATTAACTTTAAGTAACATGCAAATGCATGAAAATCATCCACACAAATTTGACACTATATATATCTCATGGAAACTCAACTTAGGTGAAAACCATGGTGTGAGAATGATTCTCACTAATTGTGTACTATTCTGAAATATGCCTTGTTAAGAACTTATCTAATTAAGGGTTACAAAAGTACTATTAAATGTTACCATGTTAAGAGATTTATCTTGCTAGGAGTAACCTAGTTAGAGGATTAAACATTATTTAGAATGCCATATAGTTAGAGGATTAAACATTCTTTAGAATGCCACCTAGTTAGAGGATTTTACTATAGAGACGTACAAGGATCCACCTAATTAAGGGATTTTATTATCATAATGGTTAGAGAGTAACAAAAAGAAAAAAAATTTAATTCATGCTAACTCAACTAAACTATAACTAATTATGAACTGTAACTCAACAATATACCATAACCTTACTCTACCGTGATCACACTTGATTCCAACACCTGCTCTGTGATTGCAACCTTCTCCAACTTCGTAAATACACTTGCAATCAAAAATTAAATTCTTCTCTATTTTACCCTTACCTAGAAATTTATTCCACAACCTTGACAACCTAAATCCAAATATCCAAATTAATTTTGGCATCACAAATCACATCTAACCATCCATTCTTTAGTTCCTTCTAATTGCATTGGCTTACATTCATTCTACACCTTGGAAATTGTTCCATGTTTGTAAGTCATTTTGACTAAATAGAAACTTTTTGAAGAATCCTCCTCAAATGTATTACCTTGATCATTGTGTTGTCAATTATTTCCACAAATCACACGTATACTTTCTAACTCTTCAAAAATAATAATTGATCCCAATAAAAATTTGAAATACATGATCACTCCTCAAATATTTATAGACTATTCTCCATCACCATTTTGGTCTTTACATGTTCACCTATTTACTTGTTCATTCCTATTTACCTGGTCACTTTGTTTACCTATTCATTCTTGTTTAGCCATTCATTGATGTTTCTTGTCAGCATCACTTCTTGATAGCCAAACTACCTTTATTTTTGCATATTATAAGGTGATATCTTTATTACATCATCGACCATATCCCATGATCAATCCAACTAATTCATTATTGATCTTAAGTAACATTTAAATAATTTAAATATTACCATTAATTGTTCTAGCAATTACCTAGTTTAATTTCATCACACTTAACTTACTCAATTCTTCACATAAATAGGTGCTATCATAAACATGACATCATGACTTGTATCTTAATCTTATTGTATAATATAAACACTTAATTCACACTTCAAGTCATCCTTTACTCAATTGATATGCGACAACATGCTAAAACACGTAATCAAATGGTTGACATCAATTACAACTAGATAACTGATTTACCTATCATTGCTTATTATATCAACCTTCATCAACTCATCATATAATCTCTACAATAAAAAACTCATCAATAACATCAACCAATAATTTCTTCATATCATTACTTCATCAATTATGCCAACAATCTTTGTCTTTGACATTGATGACAACACCATAGCTTCTTTTTCATTATTAATGATTTGTTGATGACAACACTATCTAACTAAATATTTTTCCTCATATATTTTTGCATGAACTCCCCCAATAAATGATCTCTTAAATATCTACAACAAACTTCTCCCTTGGTGCTCTCCATCACTATATTAATCTCCCTCTTTTACAATTTTCTCTTCATGCTAATTATTTTCCCCTTTGACATAAACAACACACTCCCTCACTTTGACAACAATGCTAAAGGTAGTAAATTATGTGTCCTTTTTCACTTTCCCTTTGACAACAATTTCCTTTGGTTATACTTGACTTTTTCTTTCTTGACCTTCTTCATCATCATCCTATAATGGCTTCTCACTCCTGTGTTGGAACTACAATTGGAAGAGTTGTTATGTTGTCATTCATGTTAAACCTTACTGGTAAGCCATTTTCTAACAATGTAGAGTGCCATATTATTTGATTGATGAACAAGATTTGAATTAGTAAAGAGGACTAAGTATGATCAAACTACAAAGAGTATGTTGGCTCCTGATTTAATAGTTTTACAAACAACCAAGAAACCAAACAAATGCATCTAAGGCTAGCGAATTCCCATGATGAATGCACCTGACTACAGTCTTGGGCCAACTATAAGGCTTGACCCTTCTTCTACTTCAGGCTCTGCTAAACCTAGATAGGTAGACGTCATATTCAATTGATACCGTACCAGTGTAAAAACATATCCCTGAATCTATTAAGCAGATGAGAACCCCTTGTATCTCCTAAAGACTTATGCAATAACAAAGAAGTGCAGTAGCTAATTACAACTCTACGAAATGCACAAGCTGAGTGAGGGTTAAACTTTGATAGCTCTTCAACATAAAAGGGTAAAACACATTTGATTAATAATGTTGAATTTAGCAAAGCCTTAGATATGTAGCAGTAAGATCTAATGATCCTATAAACTAATCAGTGCCTTATCCATTGGGAAAATCTATGAATCAAAAACATACATATGGATATCTGATACCTATTTGTATCTTCAGACATCTGATCTATCTATTCAACTTGTAAATAGACATCAATGTTCAATTTAAATCTCATTCTTACATGATATCCCCATCAATAACCTCACAACCCTGTTGATTTCCCTGAAGAATTTATGTAACCCTTTGAGTCATAGGCAAAAATGAAATAAGATACAACCTTAAGGGACTACAACTACAACCTAAGCTCTATGTCAAAGATTATAAAACATTGAAGATCACTGATGAAGGAGACAAGATTCAAGCTGAAACTCAATCATCTGCTGTTCTTTGTATTAATTTCCTTGAAATTATACATTCATATGCATGAAATGAAAACACAGAAAACACCTAACAGATCTGAACTATCTATGTTATCCTTCCTAATGTTGTTCATACAAGAGAGAATATGCTAAAGAAAATGGTTTCACAGTAAAACACTGGAACCCTATTGGTATTACCCAGAGAAAACTACCAACCACCTTGCAAAAGAGAAGAAAGAAGAAAGATATAGAAAAGAAGCAATTCTTGGATTGAATCTGCAACTGACATGTGTACCCTCAAAATTCCTTCCCAAGAAGATGAAAAAGCTTCTCTCTACCTTCTCTTTGTAACTGCATATCAAATCTTCATCATTTGGCCCTCAACAGCACAAAATATCTTAGATATTTGATGAAAAGAATAACTGATTTTATGCCCAATTTTAACTCACAACAACAACAAAAATCAGTTAAAATATGAATTCTAGAAGCATGCAAACTTTTCTAGAATTTTTTTTAGCCTCAAAAGACTCCAATATATGTTCCCCAACTGATTCTGACTTTCCAAAATGAATTATGCCCCTTTTACTTAGAATGCCCCTGAAATTGCAAATCTACTTATAGAGCATACCAATGAAGACCTGTGCATAATTTAACCTCAAAAATGGATAGCTCATTTCCTCCCGGTTCCAACGGTATACTGCACTGCCTAATTTGGATAAAAAATGTTCCCATGGTAGCAGTTTGAAAAAAAGGGTCTTGAACTATGAACAGGCATTAAAATTCAAAATTTTAAAAATTTACATAGTTGAACTATATAAACTTTTTAAATTTATTCAAATTTAAAATTTGAACAAATCATGCGTTGAAGTCATCTCTGAACTTTATTTTATATTCATTTTAATAACTTTGCCCACCTTGCTACTTGTCAAAATCTGATTGGCTGTGCACTATTTGAGATATTTTTTATTAACTAATACTTTAATATTAATTAATATCCTTAATTCCATCCTCGTAGCCCCGGAGGCCTTTGAATTTATCTTTACGTTCATATGCACCATGAAGATATTAATATTTTATTTATCTCTCCCATATCCTGTAAGGTCAGAACCCCTCCAATTTCTCTCTATTTGCATATGCAGGTGAGTTCCCTTTATGCATTTACAACCACGAGCATATCTCTGGAGCCTTTGAATATTTCCTTTACGCTCTTACAGATCGGGCCTTTACGCTCACACGAGGAACCACACCTTTACGCTCATACGCTTGGTCTTTGAAACGTAACACTGGAGGTCTTCAAAAAAATTTTACATCCACACGCGAAGCTTGGACCACCGGAAGATCAGAATGCCACAACATATCAACCTCTGCTCATACGTGCTGAGCATAAGCCCGTAGATGCCTTGCAATTAACTTTCACTCTCATGGGTCAAAATGAGGTTGACTTCGCCACCGGCCTGGCTGAGGGGGTCCCACAAGCCAAGCTTGCACTTCAAAAGCGCTTGTCTTAAAGACATATTTTATGTTGAGTAGCTGTGTATTTAAACATTTAAAAAACACTACCCATAGCGAATGTGGGATATTACCTCGTTGTCTTTCTTCCTCTATGTTTTTCCTTCTGATTGCATGTTCTCCATTGGCGTGATCTACTATTCTCTAGCGTTGATGCCATGGCTTTGTTCCTTGATTTATTGACACGTGAGGCTCTTGTCTTTATTGCAGGGATGAGTAGTTTCCTTTTCTTCATTAATGTAGGCTTCCATTTCATGCTGCCATGGGGTTCTCTATTAATACTTGAGAGACCTTGTTCCTTCTATGGTGCTGGTGATTTCTCAGACTTGTCGCCTATCTTCCTCTATCTTTGACTTGTGTTTTTGACTTCCATGCGCATGGAATATATTTGCATGGTTACCTAGTGGCTTTTTTCTTGGCATGAAGCTCTGTTTAGGTGTGGAAAGCCTTTTAAATGCATAGAGTTCCATTTTATTTTGTTGTGCTCCTACTTGAATGCTATTTTGCCTTAGACACAAGCTCTCGTTGTTGGCGTGAACTGCCCTTGTCTAGCTCTAAACATGGTGTCTTACTCTTCAAACATCCTCCTCCATTTTGGTTGGCAACTTCCCCTGCAACTCATGTGGCTCCCCTTTTATAAGCATGGAGTTTCTTTGTGCCTTGCTAACCATTCTTCATATGCATTATTTGTTGCCTTTTTAGCACAAGGATTGTTTTTATGCGCCTCCTACATAGCAAACTTTTATGTTGCCACCTTCTCTCATTAGCTTCAATAACTACATCAATCATTATATTTCAGTAATTTCATCCTTTCACATGGCTTTTCTCTACTTGCATGCATGGAATTCTCCTATCTTCAACCAACCTGGGCACTCTGACTTCAGGTGTGGACTGTATTCTTTAAAGCTTTTGAAGCTTCCCTATTTAAAAACTGCAGGCTCCCTCATTGTGTGGGTTGAGTTCCTTTTAATATCCCCTTGCCACCTGCTGAACACACCATTTTCTTCTTATGTGTTTTTAAAATGTTGAGCTTCCTTCTTGTTGGCAGATTCTTCCTCTTATATGACTACGTGAGGTCTTCTTTATTGCTTGCAGCATCCACTTCTTGGATTTGCAGTTTCACTTCTTCTTGTTTGTGACTTTAAATCCCTGTTCCCTCTTTCTATGAAGTCACTGTATATTGGACGCTTACTTTGACTGTTACCACCCTTGTTTATGTGGTATCGCTGAGTGTATTTATTCTGATTGGGCAACCATCATATGGTGAATGCTGGTTTTTTCTTTTATCACGGGTTACCTTTTGATGGTGCGATACCTTCTTTTAAAAGTGGAGACGCTCCTTTGTTCGTGATTGTGTGAGGTGTCTTTCTTATGTTGCTAGCTGATTGAAGCTATGGATTCCCTCTAATCAGCTACCTCCTTTTTAGATGCACTATCTTCCTTTGATAATTGGCGTGGAGTTACTCAAGCTCCCCTGTTTTGCTGCATAAGGTGGCAAGCTCCTTCATAATGTTAAATCCATTTTCAAATACTGTCCCAAATACATCACTTAAAAAATTTAATTTGCTCTAGAACTTCATGGGCGGGAGTGATTAATGTGAACCACAGATCTGTAGCAAACTCTTCCACAAACTTCTAGGTAACATCATCCATTTCCTTGGGGTTTGGATTTATCTCCATTGTAAGTCAATACAATGATATTTTTAATGGTAGTATTCTCCCTTTCTACTACTAATTAATCAATTGCCATGTTGAACGTATTGAATAAGGATCCATTCCCCTAGTTGATTCAGGGAAGAGAATGGCATGTTGGGGGCAAACTCCAAGATGCTCTTGTGATTCATGGTCTATCACATTTTGAAGTTTAACATCACAATGCACGATCTCCACTTGCAATCTCTTAGCAATCTGATGCAGATAACTCAGACCCCAAGTGGGTCCGGCTAAAAAAGAAGTCATTTTTGAACAATTGAACATCTTAGATTGATCTACCAATCATCTCAAACTAATTGAAATCAAACTTGATCCCCGACTAATCATTTAAAACTCACTTTAACTTTGTTTTGCAAACTATCAATTTTGCGTCAAGAGGTCCTTTGATTGGCCTTAAAAATTGATCCAAATAGATAGTTGAGCTTTGAAATCTGGGATACTGATTCTTTGCTCCACAATCTTGCACCCTGTCAAATCTTATCTCATGATGAATTCCCAGTCAAAAGATATTGACTATCAAAGTTGCCCCTTCAGAACTGCCTGCAAGCAAACACATTAGAAAACAATAAACTAGGTTCAGATTTGGCTTCGAAAATTGGGAAAATGGACACATGGGAAAACAAAAATTGGGGTGTTGATTCTCTGTCATGGGAAAATTATGAATATGCAATTTGGGCTCATGAAGAATAACAGGGCACAGATGGCTATCGGTCAAATTAGGCTACTTGGATTTTGCAACTAGAAACAATGGCAGGAAAGTGATTTTTTGCAAATGGAATGGACCTGGAAAAATGTGCAAATGGATTCATCAAGACTTGCAAACTAGCACACTTGGAGTATTTTTAGAGGACAACATAGTAGTACAATCTATTTGATCTCACCTATCATGGATAAGGAGTTATAACGTCACAAACAGGGCTACTAACAAATCTACAAATGTTGACACCAGTAAAAGATAGAAATTCCATTTGGAATCACGTTTGAAAACTAATCAAATGGATTTGTCCTAACTTGAAACTTGAAACATAACAAGTCTCTGACACCTAAAATGTAACGCAATAGGAATTTCACCATTTGGGTCAACTGGTCAAAAGTTATAACTTATCAAACAGGGCTTCCTAGAATTATGCACAATTTGCAAATGCACGAAAACAATAAACTACCAACTTTGAGGGATTCAAAACCTAGTCAAACGAACTCGAAAAGACTCAAATTTGAAACATAGGCTCTCAAGGATAGAAACTAGATACTCCCAAAGTGGAAAGTCATGAAAGATTTATGGGTTCGAGATATTCAATTGCAAACACAACCTCCTATCACTGTTTGACATTTAGGGTAAAATGCAGATTTGACACGCTCAAAACGAGACTTCACGAAATGGCTCAGAACGTCAAATTGACTTCATGAAACAAGTGGATAGGCTAAATGGAAGGTGTTAGAAACATTAAACACCTTATGGGGATCAAAGGTACAGCTAGGTACAATCTCATCAAAAAGCATTTAAAGGGCTTGATTTTCAATTTTGAGCACCAACAGGATACTTGATCACTCAGTATTTGACAAGACAATATGTCATATTAAGTGAAGAAGAAAGATGAGTTGAAGTGTAGAAGAGATGATTTATAGAAGTCAAGAAGTTGTGTAAACCATGACTTTGATCGATTAACAAGTTACTAGTTCAATGAAGAAGTTAATCATTACTAAGAAAAAGATTAAGGAACTTAAGTATTAGCTGACTTATGGTAATGACCGAGCAAGATAAAGAAAGCTGAAGTTATGATTGGGTATAGTGATGGCTGAGCAAGAGAGTGTAAGCCAAGCGAGGTAGATTAGTAGTGACTGAGCTACTTAGTGAGGACTAAGCTAAAGAACTTAGTTATGACTGAGTATTAGAAAATTAACAGTTAGAGAAAGAATCAAAATTTGAGGCTGACATGGTTGAATTTACAGAATAGTCAAAATATGTTAAAGATGAGGATTGATGAGATGAAGTATTTAATATATAAAATGAGTTTGTTAAGTGATCTAAGGTGTTGATTCAATGAGAAGTTTCTAGAAGTTTCAAGGAAAGAAGTAGAAGGACAAAATGACGAACAAATTCAATGAATCTAATCAAAACCTAATATCTATACTTATGTTTAAGCAACAAAAGATTAAACCTATCTATTTAAGGAGACATATGAGATGTTTTACAATGTTAGTTGACTGGTGAATTTTTTAAGAATAAGTGAAGAATAGAGTTGCAAAGGAAAAGTGAGAAGTTGGTGAAAGTGAGATTTCTTGAGGTGTTTTCAAGTAGATCAGAGATGGAGAATGTGATGAAGACTAGTCAATAAAATAGGAATGAGAAAAATGGAGATCTGAACATGAAAAGTGATTTGTAATTTATCAAATCAGCCTAGTTGTTGCTTTCTAACCATTGTAGCAGTAAAATCCTTTAATCAAGGTTGACCTAACAGTCATGTTGTAAATCTTTTAATTAAGGTGATCTTCTAATGATATGTTTTAAAGACCTCTAACAAGGTCACTCCTAATAGGGTGATTAAATCCTTTAATAGGGTCACACCTAACATTGTGTGTTGTAACCTTTAAAAAGGTTGGCTCTTAACTGAAGTTACTTTAGTAGAGTGAAAAAAGTGGTACCATGTTACTTGGTGGCTTTCTCAAATTGGGTTTCCATGTTAAATCTTGGAGTCATACTTGTGTAAATGTTATTTTCATGTCTCATGCTATTTACTGTTACATGTTTCTATAATTTGACGAACACTAAAATATAGAGTTATGCATTGATATGAATAAGTTGGATTATTGATATTTCCTATATTGGCCAAGTGGATTTATGAGTTTGATTAAATTATTTTAAGTTGTTAAAAAGTTGAATTGGTACATCTAGACATGAGGACAACTAATTCACCATCCTCACTTAGTTTCTCTAATCACTCTAGCAATTGGTATCAAGCTCTAGTGCTTGCAAGGAAAGTTTAAAGGGACTTAAGCTAAAAGATCAAGATGTACAAGAGAGAGGTACCCAAGCTAAACAAAGAGAACTTCCTAGCATGGCAATATCTAATGAGATTGCATGTATCTAGAGTTGGAGATTATGCACTATACTACTTGGTTAATGAAAACATAGAAGCACCTAGACCCATGATAATTGAGGAAATAAAAGAGAGGAAGGAGCACATTCAAATGATGATAGATTTAGAATCTTCCCTAAGTTAAGTTGAGTTTGATGATGTGAAGGATTGCACTACTGCAAAGCAAATGTGGTATAAGTTGGCACAAATTCATGGAGGAGACAAAAATGTGTTAAGGGATAAAGTTGAAAGTTTGAGAGTAAGGTTTGATGACATGAGAATGAAATAAGGATAAATTTTTTTCCCAGAATTGTGGTTGAATCAAAGAAGTTGTGAATACAATTAGAGGTGCCGGAGTTGACATACCTAAAAAGACTATGATCAAAAAGGTATTAATAACTTTACTTCCTATTCATGTCATTAGAGTATCTGCGATACACGAATGGAAATGTACACCTAGTAATGATCTAACCCTAGATAGTCTAATTGGTAGACACACTACATTTGAACTATCAAATTTTGATAATTATACACCTTCTAGTGTTGAATGTGCTTTTAAGTCTCAACTAACCCTTGATGGATCTAAAAGAAGAAAAAGTTCAAAAAGTAAGGTTGTGGATAATGATAGTGAATCAGATGATGACCTTGATGATATAGAATAATTATTGGCAAGAAGTCTACCAAGAGGAAAAGGAAAATACAAAGGTAAACTTCTTATAATCTATTTTATATGTAATAAAGTTGGTCATAATGTTGCAAGATGTCCTAATAGAGATGAAAATGAGGAAAAGAAAGACAATAGAGATAACTGAGGTAACAAAGACTACAATGGAAAAGGTAAGAAATATTGTCACATTGTTGAAGAAGATGGTTTTGAAAGTGATTTTGATGAACATGATGAAGAAGTTGTTTATGTTGCAATGAAAGATGAATCTGATGAAGATGAAAAGATAAAGGAAACTACTGTTATTTCACATGTTAGTAATAATGATAAATGGATCATTGATAGTGGTTGCTCACATCATAGGAATAGCAATACAAGTAAGTTTAAAAAGTTAGAACACTACAATGGAAGTTGTGTTAAGTTTGAAAATGATGCACCATGTTGTGTGAAAGGAAAATGATCTATCATATTGAATGACAAGATCAAATGTGACAATGCATATTGGGTTAATGGACTAAAGTATAATATGTTGATTGTGACACAACTGAACAGTTCAGGCTACTGAGTTGAATTATGAAATAAGAGGGCAAAAATAAATGATGCTACTAGTGAACTGATTGGAAGTGGAGAGCGAATAAGAGGTAACTTGTTCTATCTAGATCCATCTGAAAATACATGTTTATTTGCACAATTTGAAGATGTTTGGTTATGGTACAAGAGGTTGCGTCATGTGAACTTTGATAATTTAGTAAGCATTAGTAAGATGGAAAGAGTAAGAGGATTACCAAGATTTAAAGTGATGTGCCAACAATGTCAAATGGGAAAACTGAAAAAGTCTAGTTTCAAGAGCAAGATCTATTCTTCTGATGATATTTTGGAGTTGGTTCATATTGATTTATGTGGTCCTATTGGAGTGTAAAGTTATTATGGTGATAATTACTTTATCTTATTTATTGATGATTTCTCTAGAATGATGATTGTGATGTTCCTCAAAGAAAAATATGATGCTTCTCAAATATTTAAGTGATAATTGGCTATAGTTGAAAAGGAAACAGGTAAAAGTTTGAATTGGTTGATATTAGATAGAGGAGGTGAATTTATATTAGAGGTGTTTAATACATTCTACAATGACAAAGGTATCAAAAGTCAAATGTCTGCACCTAAGACACCACCACAAAATGGGATAGCTAAAAGAAGAAACAAATCAACCATGGACTATGCAAGAATACTAATGATGGAAAAGAATGTTTCACAAAAGTATCAAAGAAAAGTTGTAATTGCTGGTGTTTATACACTTAATGAAGGTCAAGCCAAGAAAGGTACAAACAAAATCCCTTTTGAACTGTAGTATGGATATTCACCTAATGTCAAATATTTTGAAGTATTTGGAAACAAGTGTTATATATTGAAAGATTCAAGGAATGTAAAACTTGATGCAAAGAGTGATGAAGGTATATTCTTAGGATATTCCACTAAAAATAAGGCATACAAGTGTTTGAATACTAATACTAACAAAATTGCCGAAAGTGCAAATATTAGAGTTGATGAATTTACAAAAAAGAATGAAGAAGAATGCAAGAAGGAACCTGAAGATTACATAAAATTTATATACATATATGAAGGAGAACCAAGTACTTTACCTTAACAAGAGAAAAATACTACTGTAATACCCCAAAATTGGCACATTGCCATGCTAAACCAATTTTGGTCTATTAAATCAATCTTAAGTCCTATTTTACTAGGCAATTCTGATTTTGATAATCGCTACTTGACCTAAGTGTCAAATGTAGAAAATCCCTACACTCTATTTAATTCCTAAGTCTAATCGAATTAGCAAAGGTAAACCTATTAATTAATTTAATTTAATTATGAGTCCTAGCACTTTGATTGAATTAAATATTACCCTTTGGCTAAAATATATACATTAAGGAATTAAATGTATTAAATTAAATTAAATATACCCTCATTTTAATTATTGAGTTTAATTATTCAATTAATTAAGATTATGCATTTATGAGGTCATATTTTATTTATTAAATAAAATATATTCTCCAAATCCTCTCTTCAGTTTAGAAATTAAATTAGTTAACTTCATTTGCACAAGGAAGTTTCCATTCTACTAAATCTCATTTCTAATATTGACCATTCATTCAATTTGATCTCAACTGTTGATCAATTCTTGGATTCTATTTAAGAAACCCTTAATTCCTCATTTAGGGGGATGAAATTGAATAGTATCGAACTTATGCTGAATTTTTGACTCAATTACTCTTGCATTCTTAACTTAGTACTCTCATATTTACAATATCATATAGATTAATCATGCATTCATCTAGATTAATCTGTTCTTTATATTCTTAGATTAAATGCATTTCATATATATTAATCTTGCACACCACATAGTTGTTAAAATCCTTCATTCTAGATGTCTGGTTGCTAGCTTCTCGATCTAAGACTAATTAGCAAAATCATTCTAGTTAGGAGACAATAGTTTGGCTTGTCAAGTTGTTTTGGATGAACAATCCCATGTTTACTCCAAGATGATTCTTCATTTAATGATCATGTTGAAGTGTGTGTGAATACAGAGGCCCACATTTCCCACTCACATTTTTGGCACGCACCGTGGGGTCGAGAAATCAAATTTTTGGCCTCATATGTTCTTTATTATACAATTTTTTGATGTTCTGTCACTTTTTTCCATACAGTCTCTTAGTTTCTCGCGTGAAAAATCTCATTCTCACATGAGGAAACAAAGATTTCACTCCCTGTTCTACATTTCCTCATGTGAAAAAGTGTATAATTGTTTAGTTTCTTGTGCAATACACATCATTTTCTCGTGCGAGATCTATATAACTTCATGTGAAATTTGACATCAGTAAATGCAAAATGCAAATTTTAGATTCTATTTTTGTCATGATGATTTAATTGACGTTTATTTCTAAAGCATTTCTTTTTTTATTTCTAATTTTCAATAGTTTAACAGTGGTTTGCAGATCGCTTGTTGAAGACACCTTATTACAAACTCTTAAACAAGACTAATGGTTTGATTGGAGGATGCCTAGTCAATGATACACATGCCAAAGAAATGAATTCAAACCCACTAAAATGTCACATCTTCTTTTACTACTTTCTTACACATAGTTTAACAGGGCTTGCAAACTTTGTAAGGCTCTAAACAAAGGAATAGGGGAGTATACTCTTTGCTACTTGGAAGTGATGCCCTAGAGTAAATTAGAAACCTAGATGCCTTTGGAAGGTGGTACCCGAGGGAGGCAAGAAAGTTAGTGGTTCTCCCAAGTAAAGCTTTTTATGAAGGGATGATGATTTCCTCTTAGGAGATCAAAGTCTTGGAAAAAGATACATTGGGGTTGATAAGTTAACTCAGTGATGAACATGTTCTGCATGTTTGGGTAAGGTGACAAGGTAGAGGAGTATGCTCTTTCCCCTTTAGGGAAATCAAAAACTTGGACCCTTGAATTTGTGCCACTAGTTTGAGTCAACCTTTAGAGGGCCTGCTAGAGTGATCCAACCTCTGGGAACAACCCAAGTGAGCATACACCTTTCTTCAGTGATTCCAACTCACTATAATAAAGAATATTTTTAGAGAGAAAGACTTCAACACCATGTTAATATCTTCCTCTTGATTCTTGATATCACATACCAAGAGGAGGCTCTACCTATTGCACTGGCCAACTCCGACCCCGATCTTACTAGTCAAGTATGTGCACTTTTAGATTCTAGTGTAGGCTACTAGCCTAAAATTTGTTTGTGAAGCCATCGTGGATTAATGTGAATGAAAGCCAAGTAAAAACTCTTAGATAGTTGCTACCCAATTCATCTCTAAAAGGGAGCAAAATCTTTGTGCAATGAGGGGGAAGAATCTCTCCTGTAAATCCTCACCATAGGCATGTACCTGGATGTTGGAAGGTGGTATACACACTTGAACCTGACCAAAAGGGTGCTCATTCAACATATATATTATTGAGTCCTTGGAATACACCAAAAACATGGGCGCCCTCTAGTGGGGTGACATGACTGTGTGAGGTGAATGCATGAACATAAGTTGTGAGACAAAGGTTTTGCTTCCCCTACCATTTTTTCTTATAGGAATAAAGCATGTCTTTTTTGAGTCTTTAAACTCATCCAAAATTTTCAAACAAATAAAAGGTCAAGACTCCCTCATCCCTCCAAGTTTCTTTGTCCTTGGTTGGATTGTTTGCGACTATTGCTTGCTTCCCGTGTCTGAAAACAACTATCTACTTGTTAACCAAAATGATGTCAAAAACTTGAAAACCATGCCGATATCTACCTAAAACTTGAAAAAACACTTAGAATTTTGTTTAGAACTATCAAAACTATTGAAAATATCTTCAAGTCTAGTCAAATCTTGTCAGTCTGGTCCTTTTCTTGCCTCCAATTTTACACACTTTCACGTGAGAAAACAAGCTTTCTGCACTTTCTTGTAGGGTTCTTTGTAGTTCCTTGCACCCTTTGCTACATATCTTCATACAAGATTTTTCTAAACACTACATTTTTTCTATCACATCCTATCTCTATCAGTCAAACTGTCATTTCCTCATGTGACTCTATGCAAGTTCTCGTGCGAGAAAACTGGTCTAAAATTTTTGTTCTGAAACTTCACCTGGTTCTTTGTAATTTCTTGCTTGGTTCTTTGAGAATCTTTATGCAAGGTTCTATCCTCAAAACTATAAAATTATTATGTCAGAGTTATCTACTCTCCAAGTCTGATCAATGTCTACAACATTTTATCACTTTTTTGTCTATAAACAATGTCAAACAGTGACTTCTTGCTAGTTGACAACTCGTGATTTCAACATGAACTAGTCTCCTCACTTGTTTATCTTATTTTTTTCTCTGGTGTTCCTCATACCTTGTGTCATGATAGTCATAAGTCTTGGCTATTCTAGCCATTTCTTAGATGACTCATACCTAGGTATACAACATGCTTATCTCACTTTGAGGCTACGTTCTAGTGCGATCCTTGTCTAGGCTTTTACTTTTCATCATTGTTTATGACTATCATAACAAGGAGTGGAAATGTGTTTCATCCCAATAGACTTAGATGAGGTAGATCTAGGGGTTGTAATCATGGTAAAGGTCACTTCCTAGTTTATAAATGGTCTGAATCCAATGAATCTAGTGAGGAATCTTTATGATCTCTCTCACCTGTTAGACCACCTTGTGTTTAAAGAATGTTTTCCATAAACATACAACAAACTAGAATGTTTTCCATAAACATACAACAAACTAGTAATCCCTTGTATCAAGAGGATCCTAAAGCTAGCAAAGCACATACATCTCCATAAAAAACAACTGAATTCTTATTCAGAAGACCTTTTCAACCAATGTACACTGAAACTTATCACATTCCTAAAATGGCTTATCAAGACCAAGACAATGTAGAACATAGTAGAGGACAAGATCACCAAAGGAATGAAAGACATAAAGAACCTTTCACTAACAAAAATGGGGAAACTAAAAAAATACTTCTTGAAGACATCAAAAAATGTTGTAAGGATAAACACTTCCAAAAAGTCATGGAGATCTTGCTTAACGAAGAGAAAGAGAAACATTTTCTCAAACTCGCTCAAGAGGGAGCAAAACTACCTCATCATTTGAATGTTGAGACAATCATCACACATGAAGAGGAAACTGAAACATCCAAGTTGCAAAAACAACTAAAGATCATGCAAGAACAATTGGCCCAAGTGATGCATGATAAGGACAAATCAACCAAAACATACACTTAGACACTCTTTGTCCATTTCCTTTTGACAAGAGTTTAGACATGGCTCCTTTTCCAAAAGGAGTTGAGTTACCCAAGTATGAAAAATACTTTGGAACCTCCGATCCCCAAGATCGTTTGAGGGAATTTGGTGCTTTGTCTATGGAATTCATGCACAATCAGACATATCTTATGCATTTATTTCCATAGAATATGAATAGAAGAATTAATGGTCAAAAAGGGTGAAATAACCCTTCAAAAGGACACCAAACAAGGATCCACCTCTAGTAAGGATAAATCCAAGTATGTGAATAAGAACTAAGAGGTAATACATGTTGGATTCATTGAAAACATTACTCTTAAACTTGCTAAAGTGGCTTTCAACATTATGGACAATCTCAATGCATCTAAGAATGTTGACAAACCTCCTCCTGATAACCAAACACTTGGAAACAAAATGAAAAACTCATCTTGGTTTACACATCCAAAATGAGAATACACACCTCTTGGTGAACCTCTAGATGTGGTTTACAAAACGTTTCTTCAAAACAAGATCATTACTCCACTGGACAACTCTCATCCTTATGATCCACAACCATGACTTCCATGGTGGAACGAGACTACATTTTGTGAATACCACTAGAAAAAAGGTTAGAAAACCAATAATTGCATTAACTTGCATCATAAAGTCCAAGACTTAATCGATAATGGTGAGATCATTATGGATGGGCATAACAAGAATTCAGACCACAAGGCTTTTAAAGAGCCATTCCCACATTATGAGAAGGGAAAAAATTCCAAAAAAAAAACCCATAACAAGGTCAACTATACATACACTAATGATGATGATGTGATTAGCATGGTTTAACCTATGGACTTTGAATACTATGATGTCATTACAATCAAGGAAAAACAAGACAACACAAAACCTAGGACACCATTTGTCTTAAAGGGTGCCACATCTATAACATCTAAAGGAACCATCACAATCTTGTGCCAATGTTGTAATGTGTTCTCATGCCAAGATAGTACTTAAAGGCCCTGTGCCTTTTTCTCCTGAGTTAGAACAACACAAAGACAAACCCATTGATAGTCCATCTAGCAAAGGTATGAAACTTGCAACAACTTCTAAAACTACTAGCTACAATATCCTCGACCAATTGCAATGAACAAGTGCTCAAATCATGATCTTTAAATTGCTCAAAATTTTAGTTGCTCAAAGGCAGATTCTTGACAAAGCCCTTACTGAGGAAAACATACTTCAAGATCTTGATCTTGATAGGTTCCAATCTATGGTAGGTCTCTGACCTAACCTCACTATATATTCTTCTTTGAGGAGGATGACAATTCAATCAGTCATTTGCATAATCAACCATTGCACATTGAAGTCACGATACACTAGAAGCATGTTCCTCACATGCTCACTGAAAATGGAGCTAGTTTAAACATCTACTCTACTACTTTGCTCAGAAAATTGGGCTATTTTGAAGAGTCCATTGATCCTCATCGCAGGATAACCATCAAGGCATATGATGAAGTCGAACGTAAATCCTTAGGTTTTGTTGTGTTGCCTCTCCGAGTTGGTCTTGTATAAAGGGATGTCACTTGTCAAGTCCTTGACATCCCATTATTTTACAACATCTTGCTAGGGAGACCATGGATACATGAAATGAAAGCTGTGCCCTCAACTTACCATCAATTTGTCAAGTTTCTATTTCATGGCTCTAAAGTCACCACAGTTGCCAATACTAGCTACACTTGTAACATGCTAAATTTTTTTGAAAGCTTTGTACCTACTAATAGGGAATCTACATATCATCATGATGATAAGCAAAAAAAAATTGAGTAGTCACTCAAGTTGAAAGAAACTAGGATGGGTGAATATCACATAGAACTTGTTTTGTCTTTGAAATCTCTTCCTGAAGTCTCCCCGTCATTATGGGAGACCATTTGAAGTGAAGAGACCTTTTGTGCTATCACCTCAAACTAAGTATAATGGTACATTTGTAAAAGATACTATACCTCTAGAGGAGGAAGATTAAAACATAGCTATTGCTGCATGGATATACAAAGAGGAAACTTTGATTGATCTCATAGAACAATCTCGTGAGATTACTCTTGAAAAGTATGGTCCATGTCTTAAACTCATGAAATTATTTTGCTATAAAGGGAATGGTCCAATTGGATGTAAAAAAAATGGCTTGATTGATACTATCAAAGAAATAGCTAGAAGGTCTCGAGATACATTTGGTCTAGGTTTCAAGAAGATTCCCTTCCATCTAGGGATTAACAAGTTTATACTAGAATTTGAGAGTTCATTTGAACATGAGTCACAAGCTAAGTCAGATTATCACGAGGATGATGCTAATGAGGAGGATCCTTATCCTTATCCAATTCCTATTGATCTTGCTAAATTCTTTGCAGAACTAGATGAATTTGTACCACATGTCAACACTGTGGATGGTGATAGTCATTCATCTGAGAACACTACTAATTCTCCCCATATCCAACAAGAACAAGGAGAGTAAATTCATGCTTTAGTCATTGAGAAACTTTGTAAAAATCCAAACAATGAAGGAGAATGGATCCCTATTACTACTATGAAATTCTATAATTTTTCTCCATGTAGCACAGATTCTCAAGAATATGAATTTGAGTCTTTCTTAGAAAAAACTACAGATAAAGATATAGATCAAGTTCATGTTTATGAAAATATTCTTGAAGTAGGTGACTCATCTAGGGTTAGATCAGATAAGTATCATCCAACTAGTGTCATTGAGTCTTTGATTAGTGATGTTAGAACTCAAAGGTATTTGAACACACTTGGGGACGAAGCTGCTCTAGGTCTCGACTTACTCATATGAACATTTGATGATTACACTATGAACGCCATTGAACCTACCACATCTCTTTCACTCACCTATCCCAAACTTATAGACTGGAATTCCAATGCACCTAGTGAAGTCCTTACATTCCAGAATGAATATGCTCTTTCTTGCTACTTAAATGTTGTCGAACCTGTAACGTCTTTCGCTAGTGAATAGAGCATCAATATTATTAAAGCTACCATCAAATATCTCAGCCACACAATAAAAAAAGAAAAAGAAAAAGAAGGTCCAATGGTGAAAACCACATTATGGTAGTATTAGAACCTAAAATAGTAAAAATAAAAGACATATCCAAGGGTGAAAATCTCTCTAATGCTTCTAAGGATGAGATATTTAATGTAGTTCCTAGTCATTTTAAGGAAAGATCATTAGTCTTGATAGAACTAACACAACCAATTAGCTTGGAACAGAAGAACAACCTCACATGATACATAGTCTTTATCTGTAGAAGAGAGAGAGGAATTTATTGCCTTCTTTTAAGAGAAAATGATAAAATTTTGCTTGGACATACTTAGACATGCTAGGCTTGGATCCTGATCTCATAATGCATCACTTATCTATTGCACCAGGAGTTAAATTGGTCAAATAAAAACTTATGAAAATGCATCCTCATGTTGCATTACTTATTAAAGCTGAACAGGAAAAGCTTTTGAAAGTGGGTTTCATCTGGGCTATCAACTATGCTGAATGGATTTCAAATATTGTTCTAGTCTCCAAGCATGAAAAATCAATCAGAGTCTGTAGAGATTTTTGAGATTTGAATTTAGCATGTCCAAAGGATGATTTTCCACTCCCCAACATTGATATGATAGTGGATATGACAATAGGATATGAATGTACTTACTCATGGATGGTTTTTATGGCTATAATTAGATTAAAATTGCACTAGAAGACTAGGAAAAGACTGCTTTCACCTATGCGTGGGGAACTTTCTGTTCGAATGTGATGTCATTTGGTTTGAAAAATGCTAGTGCCACATATCAAAGGGTAGTTACTACAATCTTCCATGATATGATGCATAGGATGATGGAGGACTATATCAATGATACCTTGGTTAAGAGCACAAAATGCAAGACTCACCTTCAAGATTTGGAACCCATCCTGGATTGTATGGAGAAATTTAGTTTTAGACTCAACTTCAAGAAATGTGCATTTGGTGTAACTTTTGGGAAACTAATTGGCTACATAGTCTCTGCAAAAGGAACCAAGGTAGATCTTGAGAAAGTTCAAGCAATCATGGACATGCCTCCACCTTGTAATATCAGTTAGATGAGGGGCTTGCAAGGAAGACTTCAATCCATTCATAGATTCATCTCATAGCTAGCAGATAGATCACATCCTTTTACAAAGACTCTACATAAAGGTCTGAAATATGACTGGAACAAAGATTGTGATTAGATTCTAATACAGATAAAGTAATACCTTACTAATCCACCAATTCTGATGCCTCCTATCTATGGGAAACCTCTCATTTTGTACATCTTAGCAACAGAGTCATCTCTTTGTATCTTGCTAGCTCAAGAGGACAATGATAACAAGGAAAGAGTTATCTACTATCTAAGTTGCACATTGATTTCCTATGAAATGAACTACAACATCATTGAGAAAGCTTGCTTGGTAGTCTTCTTTGCTTCTCAAAAGTTGAGACACTACATGCTCGCTCATACTACATGATTGGTTGCTAAAATTTATCCATTGAAATACTTATTCAGCAAGGCAACTCTAATAGAAAGGTTAGCTAAGTGGGTCATGATACTAAGTGATTTTGATATTTAGTATGTTGAGAGAGAAAGGCTATCAAAGGACAAGAAATTTTTGATCAATTAGTAGAAGCACCAATGTAGAGTCTTCTCCCGCTAAACATTAACTTTCCTGATGAACCAATTCTGATGCTAATACACCAAACTTGGGTGATGTTCTTTGACAACTCCTTTACACAATAGGGATTTGGTGTTGGGCTCTTATTCATAACACTATGAAGTATTCACTACCTAAGGCGTACAAGATTCTATTTCCTTGTACAAACAACATTGCAGAATATGAAGCCCTAATTAATGACATGAAGATTACAGTCGAGTGGAGATTTGACGAATTGAATATCTTTGGTGATTCAAAACTTGTAATTAACCAAGTCAACAATGTGTATAAGATGAAGGATGAGAAATTGATTCCTTATAAGTGCATGGTTGATGAACTAAGGAAATACTTTGCTCATGTCACTTTTCAACAAATTTCTCAGGCAGACAACAAAGTGACTAATGCCATGACTACTCTTGCTTCCATGTTATAGATGTTAGAGAATGATTTTCGACATGAGTTCCTAGTGGAGATGTTACTCTACCCTACCTATAAATCCCTTGAATCTTGGATGATCTATTCTATTGTAGGACACAACTCATCCCGCTACCATCATATATACTCTTACTTGCTTGACCAAACTATTCCAGACAATCTAACTCAGAATGCAAAACATCACCTTATCTGTAGTGCTTCATGGTATGTCATCATTGCTGATGACTCATTTAGGAGAGCTCTCGATGGAACACTCCTTAAGTGTCTAGAACTATATGAGTCCAAATGTGCATTAATTGATGTACACAAGGGCATTTGTAGATCTCACTCTAATGACTTGACACTAGCTTGTAAACTTATTAGAGCTGGTTACTATTGGTCAAATATGGAGCAAGAGGCAATCAAATATGCCAAGTCCTACAAATAATGCCAACTCCATGGGAATATGATTCACACTCCAACCAGGGAGCTAATTCCATCAATCACATTGTGGCCATTACAACAATGAGCTTTTGATCTTGTGGGTCAGATTCACCCATCTTCTTCAAATGGACACAAGTTCATTATTATGAGTACAGACTACTTCACTAAATGGGTAGAGGTAGTCTTTCTATCTCTCTCTCTCTCTCTCTCTCTCTCTATGAAAAATGGCAAAACTATAGCTCTATTCATTATAAATTACATCATATGTAGGTATGTTTTACCATCCTCAATCATTACTGACAATGGAGAGCATTTTAAAAATAAGGATCTTAAAGAGTTGTGCAGAAAGTTTAGAATCATGTAACATTGGTCTTCTATTTATTACCCGTAGGGTAATGGTCAATTAAAAGCATTTAACAAGGCAATCCATAAGATCTTACATCACATAGTTAACAAATCTAGAAGGGACTGACACCTTCATATTAATCTAGCTTTATGGGCTTACAGAAAAAGTATCAGAACTCCAACTAGTAAAACACCCTTTCCTTTGGTATATGGAGTAGATGTTGTGCTTCTAATTGAGGTTGAGATTCCTACTTTGAGAATCTCTATGAAGGGCCTCATTACTAATGATGACTATAGAATATCTCAACTTTAAGAGCTAGAATTATTAGATGAATGTCGACAAGTGGCGTGTGATCATCTTTGAGCTTATCAACAATGTATGTCTAGAAGCTACAACAAGGAAGTTAAGCCACGTGACTTCCAACTAGGTGATCTCATTCTAAGATAAAATCCTAAGAATTAGCAACAATAGGTACAAAAAGGGAAGTTCAAACCTAATTGACTTGGTCCATACATAGTTACTACAATGTTTGGATCCAGTGCTTACCAACTTTCAACAACCGAGGGAGAGGCACTCAAGGGGCCCATCAACACTCTCCATCTAAAGTGGTTCTACAACTGACATGATTTCAAAAGCTCTTTATAAGTACTTAAAAGTCTTGAAAAAACCATTATCTTATTGAAAACCTAGCAATGAGTGCCTTGGTAATATCAAAAAAAGTGAAAATTTCAAAAATACCAAAAAAGTTGAAAAAAAATAAAAAATACCAAAAATCAAAAAACAAAAAAAGTGCCATTGATGAAAATCTGGTAAATAGGCATCAGGGTAGCAAAAAAAAAAATATTCTGCCAAGAAGGTGAAAACTTGGTAAACAGGTGCCTCTTATGTCAAATGCTACATCTTGTAGTGCATCTTCTAGCTCTTGTATAGTTGCTTTCTTGCTTTCACTTGTCACTTTTGCTCATGCATTCATGGATTGAATCTTGTCATAGACTCGAGGGCAACACCCTATAATGTCATAGGGATCTCTTAAGCTTCAGTCACCAATTATTCTAACTATGTCTACCTACTATCACTTGTGTCACTCTAGAGATTCCTCTCACAAAAGATCTCTTAAGCTTCAGTCACCAGTTGTTCTAACTACGTCTTCCTAGTGTCACTTATGTCACTCCAGAGATTCCTCTCACAGAAGATCTCTTAAGCTTCAATCACTAATCATTCTAACTATGTTTGCCTACTATTGCTTGTGTCACTCTAGATATTCCTCTCATAAAAGATCTCTTAAGCTTCAGTCACTAGTTGTTATAACTGCATCTACCTAGTGTCACTAGTGCCACTCCAGAGATTCTTCTCATGAAAGATCTCTTTCATGTCAGTCACCTATTGTTCTAACTACATCTGTTTACTATTGCTTAGTTTCCTACTATGGTTCTTCTTACTAAAGACTCCTCTTTGACTTTAGTCACCAGTTCTTCCAACTGAGTCTATCAACAATCATCACCCTATTAAAGAGATTTATTTTACATATGTTCTAAACATCGACACTTGACATTAATCCTATAACACAAAAACTGAACTAGAAACATTGAACTTGCTTGAGATATTCTAAGCTTTTCTTTGTTTGTTTTTCTCTCACTTTATCATTTCCCTTTGAGCAACTCAATGATGTCTCTTTCAACTAGAGGAGCGAGGACCAGGGGCATGACCTTTTCTTTGCTTTCTATTTGAAGGTCTAGTTCCAATGATCTGAAGCATCCGCATAAAAGGGGTGTTCACTATAAGAGTCTCTATCTCATATTGGATGACTACGTGTACCTCAACTCGTTTTATATGGATAACTTAGTGAGGCTGGTTCTTCTCCTTGCTTGTTTGAGTGAATTCTCTATGCTACAGTAAATACTGATACTCGTCCTACTAAGTTAACATATGGGTCACTGCGAGTATTCTTAACACACTTCTATCTTAGGTTACAAACCTAAGGGTCATTATAGACAAAATCTTTACTGATTACTTAGTATGAGAAGGATCTCTTGTGTGTCTTGTGTGTTTGCATGCAAGAAAAATTCTAGTCATCCTAGTGTTTATGCTTTGATGCTTATGTTCACTTGCTATATTAAAAGGGATAATGTTTTGGTCATTCTGGTTTCATGTGCCTTAATGCTTACATTTAATCCTGACAAAACTAGAACATGTGTCATATTCATATTCTCATGATTGCAAGGATTGTATGACATTTATGGATTTAGCTAAACACTTAATGATGATAAATTTATGAGCTCGATAACTAGACTTAGGGTTGCATCTAGCATAGGGTTGCATTGCATACTTCACTTGCATAAGCACTTGATTTGATCACTACTTTACTTGCATCCTTTGTGCTAAGGGGTTGTTAGTTTCTTTAGAGTATCATGTTTCTTCACAACTGCACAAGTGTTTAGCTCTTCGGGTCATACTCTCGATCTTCATAAGATTTAGTTCATTCACATTTTGCACTTCATACTGTAATCACCTAAAAATAGTCATCTAGACTATTAGCCCCCTTCTCAGCATTTTGGCTAAATTAATTTAATCATTTATCTAGACCAAATTGCTAATAATCAATTTATTTGATTATAACCTATAGTTTGACTATGCTATCCTAAGTTCATTATTTGATTAAAAGAACATGTCCCCTTTTAATTAAATAAAACACCCCATTCTTCTAACCCACTTAAAGTGCACACATAAAGTCCTTTTTCTATTTTGCAATTAAAAGAAAAGGCTTTGTGACTTTTGTCTTATATGACAAGTCAACTTATATTCTATTGGTTGACTTGTGTGTGCACATGGATCACTCCTCTTTTTGAATTCCACCGTTGATCATCCACCATATTCATCTTGATCTCTACCATTCATACATCTTTAAAAGGGAGAGAGCTTTCCCCCTCAATCCATCCTCATTTTGAATATTGTTATGCTGCAGGTTTTCTAACAGGTTTCTTTGGAGCTTTGTGGAGAACTTCTATTTCTTGTCTACATTCTCTCATACCATAGCACTTTAGCCTAGATTCATGTTGCATGTTAGTTTAGCTTCTATTTTGCAATAATCTATCTCACATAGCTTAATATTTGGATTGTAACACTCTCATACATGTGAAATATCTCCATGCATTGTCCATAATTGCATAATAATAGTAAAAGTTAATAAGATTACTACATGTGAAATAATTGAATTGAAATACTATGTCTACTTTTTGGTTCAAGAGGTCATTTTCTTGTTGTTTTTTCCCTTCCTCATTCAACATATAGTTTTATAAATAAATATTGTACATAAATAAATAAATATAGTTTTATAAATAAATATTGTCAAAAAATTCACATACCTTGTCTAAGCTTCCATTTTAAAAACATGTCTACCATGACAATTGTGACTACAACATCTGAAAAAAATTCTTTATGCTTTAATGCATGTCCATAGCTTATTCCAAAGCTCTTGTTTTGGCACAGGCATCAATAATGCTGACAAAGGTTGTGTGATTTAGCTTTATACTTGCCAATTGCATTTGCTTGAATATAAACACACATGCAATATATGTGTTTAAACATATATAAACACATAGTTTTCTTGGAAAATTGAGCAACTTTCTTTCTTAGTTTCAATGGTGTGGGCTCTTTCTTTGCCTCTTGGTCTATGGACTGTAGAACTTTGAGCTCAATGGGCAGCCCATGGCAATCCCAACCAGGCACATAGTGCACCTTATACCCTTCAAGCAACATATATCTATTGATAAAATCTTTCAATATCTTGTTCAAGGCATGCCCAATATGCAAATCTCTTGGCATAGATCCTACTCATGATTATGAAGGCACATATCATACACATGACGAAGGCCCTGATGTGCATCACAGTGATAGAGGTACATATTCAATTTTTATTGAAAATTAATTATGCAATTATTAATAAAATTTGGCATCTTAAATTGCAATTGGTGTAACCTTTATGTGATAATTTCTTATTACAGGGCTGCATTAGCCTTATGCTCAAAAAAAGAAGAGGAAGCCTCATGTTATAAGATTAGAACCCCAAGAGCCATAGGAGAATGCTGAAGATAGTCATGATGTGCCTATTAGCCTTCATAATCATGGGTAGGATCTGTGCTGGGAGTAGAAGGATGCAATTTATTATTATTCTCCTTAGCATAAATTGTTGTTTTTCCTCTAGAATAATATATATGTATAGAGATATATATATATATATATATATATATATATAGTTGTATTTATGTAGATATATATGTTTAAATGTATATTTCTATATATGTATATATGTATGTATGTCTATATATATATATACAAACTATCTCCCATAAGTATACATACCTGTATATGTATACATATGCAAATCTAAATCATTCATATGCTCTCCTCTGTATATGTATATTTCTATTTGTGACCAAAGCTAGAAGTGTAAGGTGCTAAATAATTTTACGAATTCCTATTTTGAGAACAAGTGACTTGTCGAATATTTGTTTTAGGGGGGTAAGACCTATTAACCCCTTACCCCCCTTCTTTTCATTGCCATGTAATATTTTTTTTATTACAGGTTATTCAAGGATTGCAACATTTACCTGCAGTGTCCACCATTTCTTTAACCAGACTAGAGATCTCAAGATTTTGTCGCTCAAATTTCCTCGAACATTAATATTTGTAACCCTCTCAACTGTTGTTATTTGTAATCCCCAATATGTTGGGAAGGGAATCTGGTTGAGATGGATTTTAATCCAACCTTGTATTTGTTTTTGGAGGTTCTTCTATCAGAAATCCTCCCCTTGTATAAAAGGAGGTATGCCTTCTTAAAGACCCTTATAAAGGGCATCTATAATGTATACAAGACTCTGATGTCGGGCTATACCGGGGGCTTTCTTTGCCTTATTCTTTTTCCCCCGGTGCCTGCAATTGAACAGGGAAAAACTTTGGTAAAATCTTCTGATAATATAATATAAAGTCTTGATTACTATTGTGTATTAATGAATTTTATATCATATTAATGAATGTTATGTGATTGTATTGATTGAATGTTATAGTTCATAAATGGATGAATTAAATGAATGAAGTATGTAATTAGATGTTAATGGGGAATTTAGATTGATGTTAGGGGGAGGGGGGTGAGGCCAGATGAGTTTCTACCTTCACATGGTTGGCCTTGTTAAGTAGAGAATATTATAGTATTCTTGAAACCAAGTGAAGCTCAAACTAACATACCAAGGAATTGCAAAACCCAAATCCATCTACCTTTCAGCTTCTCATCCCAATAAGTCATCTTCTCTACCACTTTTATTTGGAAGGGTCTAAATCATGATCAATTCATCATTTGCATATCTTGAAATCATAACGCTCCAAAGAAAAGAATGATTTGCTTGAATAATGCACACTATTTCTTTCACCCACTTTATTTGGATGGAAATTTCTTGTATCACCAAGTTGAGGTAGTGTAACTTGAGAGCTGCTCAAAATATGTGCTCATATCTCACCTCAACTGATGCAGAGTCTACAACCTTAATCCACCAAAATCTTCTTAAGTGCCTAGTAGCACCCAACCCACTGCAAGATGCTAAGCAAGGTTACTAGCCTTTATCCAATGCTGACCTCTATCTCTCTAAGTGGACTCCACTTCTCTAAGGTCTTACCCACTTTCTAGGGCTCTTAGCAAACTTGGGTCAAATTAAAGCTTTAGGAACAATAGCCCTCGATTAGGAAAAATATGGAAAATTAGGCAAAATGCTTTCAAGGCTTCAAAGACTGGTTTTGTCATTCCTAGTCCTATATAGCTTAGTTTTTATTAAATACAAATACAAGAACTCCACCACTTAACCTTTGATTCAAATATGGTCACTTTCCCTAATGTTGCTGATGCTATCTTGCCAAATGGAATTTTTAGTCACTATGACCATCCTTGTATAGCATAGTTGTGTGAGAAAGCTGGTTTATATATGTATGCACTCCAAGTAGGTGATTTGTTGGGAGTATAGTTGAGCTTTAATATAGATTGAATATTTTATGTGAAATATTGTCTATATGAATTTTTGTGAAAATATTTTTTAGGTTTACTTCATTTTTCCTTATGTCAAATGGTTTCTTAGGAAATATTTATGCATCACTAATATTGTAAGTTTGGTTATAACACTATACAGAGTTGCCTGATATCAAACGTGTCATTTTCAACACCCACGCTATTGAGCCACAGGTCTGTGAAACATCCCGTGCTCTTGAAATTGAATAGAGACTATCAATTCCCTTACTGATTCCATAACTTTTCAGACCCTTGTCAAGTTCTTTGGGACCCTTTCTAGATAGTGGGCATTGAAGTGCATGAAAGATCTCCTCCTTGGTAAAGTGGTGGATAGTGGTCCCAATAACCACATTTTCATCTATTACTCTGACCATGGAGGACCTAGAGTACTTGGTGAGTAACTATATTTTTTTAAAAATCTAATTACTATCTTTAATTGTCTCTAGTGGAATTTTTGGTCAATTCCTATTGTTGGGCCATTGAGGAGCCACCTGCATTTAGATTGTTTTATTTTTTCACTCCTCTAGGATAAATTTTCTTCTAAGTTACTGTCCACTTTTCTTGAAGCTTTTGGATAGCCTTTCTTTGTAAGACTTATTTTGTGATATTTAATTATCACTTTCAAATATCTAAAAGCATATTCATTTTAACCTAAATATAAATGTCTTTAGCACAAGATATTCTCGATGCAAGTTGAAAGTGAGCTTATGTTCTAGAGATTGATTTATTTGCACATTTGTTCAAGTTTTATGTGTTGTGTAAGGGTTTAATAAGGGGATTTTAGTGAAGAATAGTGTTGAGGTTTGTGGTCTTTCATCTTAGTAAACATGTGTACTTCTATGGTTCATTTTTTTATAATCTTGCACTGTGGTTTATTCTAGAACTAATTTTTTTTATTCAATGCATGTGCATATATATCAGTTGGTCTCTATTTTCAGCCAACTAGTTATTCGCAATATAGTGTAGTTGCAACTTTTAGAGACTAAAAGCCTTGAGTGTGAGATAAGAACCTTTTAGGTCTTGTGCTCAACCTATGAGACTCAAAATGATAGGTCAAGTTTATTTTCAATTATTTCTTTTATGGAAATCCCATTGACGATCTTCCAAAGTGTGCATAGTTATATATTCATAGCTTCAGGTTGAGTAATATTTAGTTCTTCAAAACCATCCTTTCTAATTTGAAGATAAGCTTATTCGTGTGTGCTGTTCTATTTTGTGTTGTTTCATTAAATATAACTTAGAATGCCAACAAGGTGCCAAGAAACTTAATTTGAAGCATCCTTGTGTGTGGAGCCATCTTCAAATTAATCTCTGAGATGGGAACATAATTCCAATACATGATATGAGTATCATGGGTCAAAGTATGATTCTACATGTATAAATGCCTCTAAATGATCTTGGTATTCAAGAGGATATTGATAGATTAACCCATGGAATTTCACCTGTAAGCATCAATCCAAATAGGTAAAGCCTTTTTATGCATGTAATGGCTTATAGGGTTATTGATGAGCATCAGAATCTAGTTACTAGAATGCCTATGCATTTTGGTCTACGGTAGCAAATTAGTAAAATGGTTTATGTAAGCACTCCACTCACTCTTATACATTATCTCATCTATATTATGGACATCCTCAAAAGCATAGACAAACTAAATATTGACTGAAGTTGTCTTGTATTAATTGTTTTTTCTTTGTAGTATGAACTTAGTTGTCTTGTGGTAATTGTGATTTGACTAGAATGACTCTGCATAATTTATTAGATGAAAATGAGTATAACTGAAATGTTAAGGTCTAAAGATCATTTATTTTATTTTAATTGATTACAAATTATAACTGTGGATGAGGCAAAGCAGTTTTACCCTCTTTTTGGCTTGGGAACCAACATAGCTTTGATTTTCTTAGGGAAAACTATGAAGTACTTTTCAAACTTGGAACTTGGTGTGGGTAGTTGGACAATATCCTTGAAGGGAATGATGAGTATTGTGGTGGTTCTAGGGCTTGCCATTTGTAGAATTTACTTGGGGGTAAATAAATATGTAGTGGATGATCCTACACTTCCCAAGGCAGAAGCTCATAAAAAGAAGGTATGCTTCAATTGAAATTAAGCATTCAATGAGTTTGTAGGTTTGACACTAATGTTCTATGTATTCTCTAATTACTTGCCATGCCTAATGACTAAAGTGGTACCAAAAAGTTAAAAAAAAAAAACATTTTCAACTTTACAAAATTCTCTTTTAGCAAAGATGATGTATCTTAGTAAGATTCCTAACCATCATTAGAGAGAAGACCACTACAACTTCCTTTTTGCAACCCAGACAAGCAAATAATCATCTTTATATTTAACTAAGACAAGACTGATTTACTCTCTAAAGAAGACATAAAGGTTCACAGAAGAGATACTAGTGATACCATATGTGAAATTCACGTAATGTAATTGCTTTGTTTTTTGGGGCCAAGAAACATATGCACATTTGCAGTATCTTAAAATAACCATTGTCATGAGAGTACTGGACTAGCCATGGTCGCCTATCAATATTCCCATAGGCCCTATAAAGAATATGCCAACTGCCTAAAGTCATACACACAGATCAAGAATTGGATGAAAAAATGTAATAGTAGTACCCTTAATACAAGGAGAACAAAAATTGAAAATAGACTTTGATCCAATGATAGGTGGCTTACAAACCACTTGTTAAGATGGATTGGTTATTCATGTGATAAATGTTCCCTAGTTCTTCAGAGTGCCTTTGTGGAGTTTATCATTTCATGCTAGTTTTGCTATAGTCGTCTGCTCAACCTATGTTCCTAGCCACTTCATATCTTCCATCTCCTTTTCTATGTGTGCCTATAGAGTTTGTATATTTTTGTATCTAATATCTAGGAGAATGTGAGTAACAACTCTCTATATTTGCACTACCTCTATGATACAAGTTACCATGTTTCATATTTTCCACTAGATCCACGTGGTTTGAAAGTTTCAGTGTTCTAACTTGAGAGAAGTTGGAAAGTTTTCATTTTTCTCTAACTAAAACTTCATAAGAATCATTTCAAGTCTTAGTTTCTTTACCTCAAACCTTGCTTGCATCAGTAAAGATATAAAAAAATGAATTTATTAGACTACTTACAAAATCCAAGGCATCAAATTCTGTCCATGAAATCTTAGTATTTTCTATTATATTATTTAATTTCCCGTCCCAACCCATACTTATTCTTGATTGTCAATTCCATCATCATCGTAGTCTCAGGAGATGTAATCTACACATTTTCTCATTGACCCAAATTGGCAAATAAGGTAGTAACATCTAGTTTTTCTATTAATACTCCATTAGCATCTCATCCAATATAGCATCAAACATGTCAAGTTCATTACTTTGTCATCAAGTGTGCTATGGAGCAAAGTTGATTTCATAATACTTCTTTAATTTTTCCATGGAATTTTTTTTTATTGCCATCCTATCAAATGGATCATGGCACACCTTGACTATTTAAAAACCATGAAGTCATTGGGATGAGAAAGAGAACATAAGGACTGAGTCATGAAATGATGACACCATTAAGATAATACCTGATATGTTGGACTACACTTTTGATGTTTCTGACTATTAATATCAGTGAGTAAGGTGTAATGTCTCCTTTTAGGATAAATAGGGATAATGGGATGATTACTCTAATTCCTTAGATTTACATTATATAACTTTGTAATAAAATAGTGTAATTGGTAATATGCTACTTGCTATCCAATTGATAGTATACTATACAATTGCACAAGTTGGAAGTTTTAAAGGTAAGAAGTCTCCAAGTCCAATGCTTTTTAAGTGTATTTGTTGATTGTAATGTTTAGTAGATTTTGTTTTCTAAAAATTTTGAGCTAAAAATTTTGTTTTCTAAAAATCTTAGACTCTGCATCAATGAAATGATTTTTATCCCTGTGAGTCAGTTTCTTTTGCCTACAATGTTCAAGTGCTATTGTAATTGTTTCATGTTTGATAATTGCTTGCTTGTTGGTGAGACTTGCTCAACTGTGCAACACTGTGATGATTTATTTTCTAGTTTTATTGTAATATTAATCACTTTGAACTTAAAGTAATATTTTTTACCCTACAAGGTCGATGTTGCAAGAATTTCATTATGTGTGCTTTTTTTAATCACACCTTTTGAGGATATATTGCCCCTTATTCCTATTGTAAATAACTTGTGCAATTTTTTTCTTTTAAATGGGAATTTTTTTGTCTTTAATTAGGATTGTTGTTTGGAGATTGCAATGTGGAAGAGTGTGCTCATTACTTGGAGACAATCAAAACATATGAGAACAAGCCAACTGACATTATTCTGGAGCGTACTGACAATGACTATCTATCACGAGTATTCTTCATACCTCTATTGAATAAAATTTGTGCACTGTTCATGTAGATTCAAAACTTAGAAATATTCATTTCTTTTAGCTAGGAATAATAAAGATAAAATGACTGAAAGAAGAAATAGATTTAGAAGAACCTCTTTAAATGAATATAAGACATTTGTATTAAATTATTTTGTGTTTTGTCTAATTTGTATTGTATTTCTGAATGATCAATGGAAAAGCTTTCTTATATCTGCATCCTTGAGTGAGGAGTTCCATTGTATGGGACATGTCTCGTGTCCCTTCATTTCCTTTGCTAATTGCACCTTTCTGTTACAAGTCTTCTAACAATAAGATTAATTAGTATAACATTTTTTAATAATGAACATGGTATCCCTTCATGATCATTTCTAGACACACCTTTTCCTTGTTAGATTTGCATCCTTTCATTCAATAATTAATCAACCTTTAGTTATTGATTATAATATTCTCCTTATTGGATGCCAATAGTAATAATCTCACTAGTCAATGTGCATGAGCTAGTATAATAATATGGTTCATTGGTTCAATAGATCTCAAAGTTTGTCATTTTTTCACTTAATCATTATCATAACATAATTAATGTTCCTCCATATTGGTATCAGTTATGAGTGCTGTATGCTTACTATTGCTTAGTCATATTTTGATTGATGTCCTCTTGATTATTTATATTTATTGATACAACTTCTCCTAATTTGTGTATCATCCTATTACATAGTAATCATGGACCATCATTGGATATACATATGATCATTGATCAATTATCACCTGGTTTTTGGTCTTCATAGTAGCTATCATACTTATCAGCACTTGGGAATCGAAATACCCATTACGGATTCCTCATTTGCTATTTTGAATCACTCCATATTGATTTAATAATCGATTCATTAACCAAATCACTTCTTCTCATGATGTTGATGTGTATTGACTACTCTTCAACTTCTTCCATGTATGATGTAGATTGATATCTTAGCTACTAGTGAAAATAGTTCTAAATGATGATTTATCCATAGTTGCGATTCTCTAATATAAGTACTTTCCTTCATCTAGGAATGATTGCTCAAAACTAGATGTCATGTTGAGGATCCTTCGTCATTTGATCATGGATAATCTTGTGATGGTTATTGCTTTATAGTTTACATGATGACTAGTTTGAAGATGTCATGTTGACTATCCTTTTCAATGGTTTACCCATACAACATAGATTGTCTGATGCTAATGAAAATAAAGATGTATAGAATGTTCACCATCCTTCTTGAAGGGGATCATCAAATGGAACTAACCCTTATGCTTCCTAATGCAATTAGGGAAACCCCCTTATTTTTAAGACTTCATGGCTTTCCACATCTTATTCTTCTACTAACATATATGTGCACGACTGGTTCCCCTTGTGACTTTTATATGTGTGGTGAAAAGGTACAATAATTAAGGATAAATTACAACACTGATATTTTGCATAGGCTGTGTATGGGTTGAGGGGAATGTTTCAGAGATGGATTGGTGAATATCCATATAATAAATAAAAATTTCAAGTGGTCTTAAGCCTTTGGTTTTGTTTTGTTGACTTACAATGACACAACCAGTAAATGGCATACACAAATTGCATCCTACTAAATAATCCACTTGCAACACCTATATTTCCCATTTTTATCCACAAATGATTAGTATTGTTCATTAGAAAATAATGCTGAATAATAATATAAACATAAAAAATGTGTGTGAAGAAACTTGTAACTCTTAGCTACTCATTTCAAAGAAATACCAGATTAAAAGAATGAAGACGTGGCAATTTTTCTTAGCTTGTATTCATATAATTTCAACAAGAAATAAAGTATTACAACAGGAGATGATACAGAGCAATGAATGGAACTAGAAAGTGAACTAGTTTAGAATAAGGAGGATCAATCTAATTGCCTCTAGAGAACAGATATGTGAGGTTTTCAGAATAGATAGGAAAAGCAACATAATCATCTCATGAGAGCTAAAATGAACTAGCTAGAAATGTACTTATCTTTTGATCACGTGACATAATCAACCTTTGTTCATGGAGGATGCTACCATATTAACTTGGGGATTTGAACCCTAAAATCATGCTTGAGAGATTGATATTTTGAAGATGTGTTTTTGTTTTTAAAATTCTAACTTATTTTGACCATGAAAGCAGCACACCCTTGGCTTTGTTGCCATAATTAAGGGTTGTCTTTTGCACCAAATTCATTTGGTCCCTTTTTTTTTGGCTTCATTGTGTCTAGGATTGGATCTTGGTTTTAGAGTTGGATTCTTGCTTTAAAAGCTCAATCATTTACCATTTGTTTTCAATTAATATTTCTCTCTAAGGATTTAATGCTGAACTTTTTCTATGAAAGCCTATATATGAACTACTTGAGCTCCGCCTTTCCTCTTGTTGGCAGTTGTAATGATTTTTATGCATCCATAAGCAAAATCCACATCAACCTTTGATTGAAGATAACACAATTTACAGTTTAGAAACTATCATGTGTATGCCTATTGCTTGATGAAGATAAATACTGACTTAATTCCTTTATTTTTTCATCTCCTATGCCACATCTTCTCGATGTGAAAACAGAGGTTGTGATGTGTTTGACTATTTTTCATCTAGTAGTGTTGATGTATGTAACTTGATATTTTTCTATTTTGATTTGTTTAATTTTGTAACAATATTAACTAGTTCTTGTTGTATTCAGATTGGTGGAGGTTCTTACTCATCTTTGTATTAGTCGTGGCATGGGTGGTGGATACTTAGGTGGCAGTGGCTCATCCTATTATTAAACTATATGTATAATTATCAGATTTTTTACTGTAAAATTTTAATCTTTGACAGTGAAGTCTAATCTTTTGTTTGTATGAGCTTACTGGGGTTTGAGTAGTAGACTACAGAGCTGTCTTAGTATGATGTCTCCTTAACACATCTCTATGGCATACATATATGTGATCATGAGGCTGCCATAGGCTGGAATAGAATCAAGCTCTGAGAGGCATAACTTAATTTTTTAAAGGCAACATTCTTTTTATATGAGAAGAGGCTCTTGTAGCTCGAGGTGGCTGAATGAGAATCAAAATGTAGAAATATTATAGAAGCTGCTAGTTGGTAGCTTGAGAATTTGAAGAGATTCTGGTGGTAGCATTTACTATTTCATAAATTAAAGATATTAATATCTCAGGTGTGGGAAGGCATAGGATGCAAGATGAGTAGCACATTATTGTTTTCTTGTATTTGGAACTTTGTTATTTTGGTAGGAATTTTCATAAAATGACTCTTGCAAATAGAGGTTCTATGCATCATCTCCAAGTGCATATTACAATTACATTTTGGTATTATGGATCTTATGCTGATCTACAAATGTTTGCATATTCTTGCCTTTCTAGCACTTTTAATGATGGGATGTTGTTAGATCAGCAAGATATATCCAAGTTTGAACTAGTATATGGAAAACTGGAAGATTTCCTTTGTGATTACTACAAAGTGCTTCATTATGCCCTTGATACTGTTAAGGCCTGCCATTAGAAAGAATGTTGGATGGTTTTCTTATAATTGAGATACAAACCAAGTTGGCATAAATTTTTCCATTATGAGATAATTATTGGTTTTTAGATTTGAGGGAAAGGCATGTCAGATCCTCTACTGTAATGCCCATATTGCTACTGAACTTAAGTGGTTTAATCTAGACTAATTTTTGTTACATTTAGACTATCATTAGTAAAATCCTTAACCCACTGCTTTGAAGATAAGTTCTTTCTTCAAAAATTAGGATCTCAATTAATTTAAGGATTAAAGTGGGAAGGTAAAGGCTACCCTACACATATTTTTTTAAAGGTTAATGCAAATGTCTATTCTAGTGGAAAACATGGAGCATGATTCTGGGGTAGATATATGGAGTTTGGGGATCTTGTGTTATGAGTTTCTTTATAGGGTTCCTCCTTTTGAAGCAAAGGAGCATTTAGACACTTACAAAAGGTCTGAGAAGCCATACTATGTTTCAGTTCTTAGTATATATATTTTTGTTTCAGGCCTTATACTTGAAGGGTTCTTATATTTTCTTATTTCAAGCATGGATTTAACGATGGCTAGCTTTCTTATGCAAGATCGTGAAAGTGGTTTTGAAATTTCCTTTAAAAGTCACTTGTTTCTGCTACAGCTAAAGATCTAATATCTCAAGTTAGTATATGTTACCTTGATATTCTGAAGACAATTTTGTTAGATATGTCTGTCTCACTACTTATATAAATTTTTAGTTATCATGGTAACACTTTATCATGGTTACACAAAAACTCCAGAAAGATTCCTCAAAGAGGCTGCATTTACGCAAGCTTTTACAACATCAATGGACTATTCAAAATGCTGATCCTGATGGTATCTATAGACCATTCAATTGAACTATGTATTTTTTGTAGCCTTCCTCTAGGAGGAGGATTCAACTAAACTATTCATCTAGGATTCCACATTTTGCATGCATGTCTACTAGGGTAGTTGCAACTTAAACAAATATATTCTCTCAATATATCTATTTTGTGCATATCCAACAACCATGGCTTTTGATGACCACATTACGTTCAGGCATCCTATCAAATAGTTCACATGACTTATCTATGCTTCCATTTTGCAAGCATGTCTCCCAAGGAAAATGCTACTACTTCATTTACACCGTCTGACAAAATCCTTTATGCTTTGATGGATACCTATAACTTATCCCAAAGCTCTCATTCAGCAGTTATGAGATGATCAATGAAGAGGAAACAGTTGAGAGCTTAGAGTGACACAAATTTTAGATGATCATATGAAATGAAATGGGCGTGCGAGTAGAAAGAAACTAGAAAGACATTGTGCATAGATGAAGGCATGAAATGGATGGTTTTGGAGCACTCAGCATAGACACTCAACATTCAGTACATATCATCATTCGAGATCAAATGGGTGTGTGGGGTTATACACATAATGAATAATAAAGGAGGGAATTGAACCCTCTTTGAGGCTCACACTTATTGAGGTCCACTTCAGTAATGACCCTTCCTATGAAATTACTATCTAAAACCTTTCTAATGAGATAATGTGTTATGAGCTCTTCATCAGTGGGATGGAACGTGAATCCAGGAGGCAGCTGTGCATCACCCATATCATAATTGTAACTAAAGTTAAGAGTCTCTATTATTGAATTCTCTTCCCTATCACCCATATTCATTTCCTTTGCTATTCATAATTCACACGATGCATTTATTCAAATTTTTTAAAAGAGAATTTAGTAATAGAGGCTCTTAACTTTAGTTATAGTCATGATATGGGTGATGCACAACTGCCTCCTAGATTCATGTTCCATCCCACTGATGAAGAGCTCATAACACATTATCTCATTAGAAAGGTTTTAGACAATAATTTCACAAGAAGGGCCATTGTTGAAGTGGACCTCAACAAGTGTGAGCCTCAAAAAAAATTTCGACCAAGCATTGGTCAAATTTTTGACCAATGCTCGGCAGTTTTCTACCAAGCATTGGTTGAAACTTCAACCAATGCTTCCACAAGCATTGGTTGAAATTTTGACCAATGATGTACAATTTTCTACCAGCATTGATCAAAATTTTGACCAATGCTTTGAAAAAATTGTGCCAACAATTTTGTGCAGTTTTTGACCAATGTATTGGTTGAAATTTTGACCAACTAGTAGGTTGGTCAAAATTTTGATGAGAAAAATTTTGACCAATGGGTTGGTCGAATTTGGTCAAAATTTGCGTCAAAATTTTGACCAATAATGGTTGAAATTTGACCTAAAATGTACTAGTGTTGTGCTCCACCAAGCAATCTTCTTGTTTTCCAAGCCACAACTACTAGCTCTTCAAAGTTTGCTCCTCCACTTCATCTCCTTCTCCAAGCTGGATGATCATATGTAAAGACTCCACACTCCTTAATTATACCCAACCAAGCCACAAGTTAGCCTAGCAATTACAAATTAAATAAAACCCCTTGCATTAAATGCATATTTAAGCCACAAGTTAGCTCACAATAAACATTAAATACAAAATGTTAACCCTCTTGTTAACCCGAAGTTAACACGTGCTAACCACAAAAAAATACTTAGGACAAGCCCCAAGTTTATAACACATATTAAATGCACATATAAGAGATAACCAAGACCACTCATAGGTCCACACAAACTCTTAGATTGATCCACATAATAATCACACACCAAATGCACCAAGAACTCTAGTTAGCACCAACACACATGCCGAGCATAGTAGTGAGTGCTGAGCAATAGTATCTGCTAAGCTCTTCAATGATTGTGCCCCTTTAATTATTGAGTACCTTAGCTAACACTACTTTTAACAATGAATAAGCACCACTCCTTTGATGACCAAGTCCAGAACTCCAAAGCCAAATACCCCCAACATGTAGGATCACAAGAAAGCCTAGGATGCTCCTGCATCAACCTGCCATGTGACATGATGGACTCACAATACAGAGAAAAGTTAGACCAGATCAAGGGTTGTCACCTTTTTGTTATGAAAATATGGAGGTGTTTTAATCATAGTGACATAGCGACATTTTGAGACATGGAAGGAGGTAGGACCAACCCATACAAAAGGTTGCCAAAGGTTTCATTGAAGAAGGAGGTTCTAGCTATCAAGTTCTCATTTTTTATAAATGAAGGCATAGTAGAGAAATAATATTTTATCAAATCTGTTTGATCTTTTCAAGATCAATGAATCTCTCTTTGTTGTTATAAAAAGTTACACAATCAATATTCTTAGTGACAAAGCGATAGATGAACATGTGTCTTGTTGGGCCCATCACGGTTATAATATTAGTACTTTATTTTCACCATCAAATTGAAGGTTGATCAATGAATGTCATTATTTCACTATTTGGAGTTTCAAGGCTTTTACTTATAGCAATATAATAGCATTGTGATATGTAGTGATGGCCCACTTTCAAAAGGATTGTTTGTTTGTATGGTCGCATAGTATGGTTAAGTATTCAATTCTTTGACTGCGACCAAGTGAAAGGGTTAACAAGTTGTTCAATTGTGTAGTCACGATGTTAGCTAAGTAGTAAGATAACTAAGTTGTAACTCAATGATCATTATTACAAAATACATAAGATGCTTGTTCACCCAATCGCACCATCAAAAGGGATAAGGGTTTTTAAGTCAGTGACTTGACAAGGATAGTTAAGAAAGGCTTGATTTCTTGGTCAAATGATTAGAAAGTATAAAATTTAATTAGGCTATGACCATGAGATGCAGTTAAACTCAAAGAAAAATGTGGTGATCACTTAGGCATAGGAACAAAGACCTGAAGTGCATAGCAGTGTGCGAAACTGTGATTCAATGACTAATAAAAGGATTTCATAGGGTCACAAGCAGTAAATGTAACCATTAGTAGAATGGTGTGACCACATGATTAGAGTTAATTAAAGGGTCAGAACCTATGAGCACTGGGTCTCATGGTTAGTGAATAAAAATGAAGGATAGTTCGCGAAGTGATGGAAAGAAGGAAATGTTGTGGTCATCGGGTCATGAGGATGAGATATTAAGAAATGACTGTTAAAGACCTCATCATGACTTTAAGAGTTATGATCCATCAAAAAGTGTACAAAAAAAATGAAAGGGCTGGGTGTACATGTCGTTTCTTTACACTTTTGCAGATTTTGAGATTTCTTATGCATGTTGACATTAAAAGACATAAATTCCCCTCTGTTGCATTCCCTCCATTAATAAGTTGATATAATAGATTCTTGAGTTACAATATTTTGCATAAGTTCAGAGATAAGAGTTTGAGCACCGAGAATTTACAGAGTTTTTCAGTATCCCCATAGCCAGTACTGACAGAGATTGTTATAAAAAATTTAGTTACAGAGATCATGGCTTAGGAAGAAGGAAAGATGATAGCTCAAATCAATGTGGAAGAGTCTCCATATATTATAGAGTGGGCAAAGCCAAAATTGGAAACTTTGTACGTAGAAGAGTGGGTGTATTTTCTCCTAGGGTCTTCTCACATTCAAAATTTGAATGCCCATGTCTTCAAAGATGTATACTCCTTCTGCAGGGATGCCATTGTACCTGAAACCAATGGGAATGAGTTATTATAGTATTTTTATTAGAATAGGTATGCAAAATCACCAATTTGTAACCCGTAGATCTGAAACATGGCAAAGTTGATAGTGCCAGGGGTGATAGTTGATATTGATCTAGTGAAGGCATTAATCAAATCTTAAAATCCAACAACCAAGGCCTTCCATAGAAAGGATATGAGTATCCTATGCAAATTGGATAGGGAGACTTATGTCAAAGTCTTTGACCTAGGTGGACCTCTCACAAAGAAAATTGAGAAAGAAAAAATGAATAAAACCTTCAAGAATGATGTAGGAGCATCTAGAGGTATAAGGGCAATCCTGTGTCACCCAAAAAAATATACTTAGACTTAGTTTTTGTTTCATGTGTTTTCATTTTTGGATACCCATTTGGGTCAAATAAAGGTTCCAACTCTCACAATTCCACTATCAGTTTTTGTGTTAATCTCGAAAAAATAGGAGTATGTAATTGAGCCATCATTTTGGTGAACTAGGAGGTGTAAATTGGCTAGATGAATGTAATTTTAATTTAGAGCATTCCAAAAAAAGAATTAGGTCAAAAGGCCCCACGGTTTGAAATTTATTGCAATTTTTCGGGTTGTGGAGACATCCTAAGAATGCTTCAAAGTCAGGTTAGGGGCACTAAATGACCTCGAAAAGGGCCAAAAAATGGGGGATGAATGAAGCTTGTCCATAGGGCTATAGAGCACTTCGAGAGCTTTCCAAAAATGTAAACGGTTTGTCAATCGAAGCTATGGTTCAAAAGTTATGCCTCCCGAAAGTTTGGTTACCCTTTCTGGATTCTTCTAGATTTGCGTCGACTTCTAACACAGCTTCTGGAACCTTCTATTTGGTCAATGGATGCCTACTAGCACTTTCTGGAATGTACTCCTAGTCCTTAACCCTATGGGGTCTATTTAAGGAGATTTCTGGCATTGTAAAAGGCAGTTCGGAGTGGAGTTTGAGAGGAGGTACTGAAAGGAGAAATTATGTCCACATTTATGCTATTGTAAGCCCTTAGGGCATGTTTTGAAGCTTATTTTCTCTGTACTGAATGTACTAGCTTATTTTTCAGTTAATACAATTTCCCTTTTCTATTTGTGTCCATTTTGTTCTTGGGTTGTGTTCCCATCAAAGAATTCCAAGAGTTTTTACATTAGAACTATCATGAGGAGGCACATTCCCAAATCAAAGAAAGAAAAGGGGGAATTGCCTAAGAAGGTAGGAGAACTAATGCTGATGGAGTTATTCTATAAAATATTTTAGACATACCACCCATGGGATTGAAAAGGTGGTGGGAGTTGATGGCACCATGAATGCCTCAAGCTAAATATATATCATGACATTGGATATCCAGGATCCGAATCATAATGTTTGTTATGACTTTGTGGAATACATCATTGAAAGGATGCATGAAGAAATTGAGGTGGCTCAAAAGGAAGAAATGGGAAACTTTAGGTTTTTCCATTATTCATTGTTGATGCACATTATCCTTTTCAAGAATATAGGGCATATCAGTCAAGACTTTATCGAGGCCATTGAGGAGAATGGAGAAACCCTACCTGTGCATATGTGGACTCACTTTTGGAAAAGTTTTTATCCCTATGCTAGTACTATTTCTTTCTATAATGATTTTGTATTTCCAATCATGAATATGTTAATGGATATAGATGAGAGAGTACCTAAGGGAGTGAGGATGTTAATTAGACCATTTTCTTGCCCAAATGAGGATAGGGTACTTAGCCATGAATGGGCTAGTTTGTTTTTATTTGATGATTTTTCAATTATAAGAGTATTTGGATTTTCTTAGCCTCCCCTTGTATTACCTAGACATGTCCCTGAGAGATTAGGCCAAATAGAGTTTTTATAGCTATTACTAATGATGAATAAAAAAGTATTTAGGCCCTGTGGTCAGGAAAGGCTCTTTTGTAGCTAGAAATAAAAAGATAGGCAATTTTCTGATAGGAAATGATGCCATAGAAGAAATAGATTAGTAGTTGGTTGAATATAAAATTCCCTCTACCTCAACTAGAACCTATGATCCAAATGATTTTTTGAGGAATGCTCTTAAACAAATGAGGAAGTAAACTCTTCCTAGAAGCAAGCTAATTTGGGAAGAAGATTGCATCATGAACTATTTTCAAATAGAGGTATGTAGAAAAAGAAATCATAATTGGAGTAAGATAATGAGGATAGAAGAATCCATGAGGGCAACAGACCCATCATTCAAGGGTTTCCACCATGATGCACCATATCTTGATAGGTACAATATGTGCCTAGACAATTTTGAGGAATTGATGACACTAGTGCCTATAGAGTTTAGAGATAGAGTGGAATCCCATTCTCCTCAGCAGGAGGATATTATAACTATAGAAGTTGAGGATAATCAACCAGAGAGATCTTCATGGGCTAAAAGGAAGAAGAAGAAAAAGATGATTCAGATCCCTGACAAGGTCAGAGGAAAGGCATTGCAAATTTTGCCTCAAGGATCTAAATTGTTTGATACCATCAAACAAAATCTTCTAATCAAAAAATTAAGAGAGCATGAAAAGATCCCCAACATGACTAAATTGTAGAGTCAAATATTGGATGAAAGAATAATTCAGGTAGAGGAATTCACAAAGGATGACCAAATTGTAAATTTTGATGAATTTAAGTCATTTTTTTATAAGGTGAAACATAATGAACTTGTCATATAGATGCAACCTAGAGATTCACTTGAGAAAATTGTAGAATTAGTGCAAAAGGTTGTAGGAGTATGATCCAAATAGTGAGAATCTAACAATTAAGGAAGCAAGAGAATTAGTAATGAGAAGTGGAATGCTGCTTTTCTTAGTTGGGAACTTAGTTCCACTTTCATGTTGGATTAGATCAGAAAGCAAGAAAGATCAGTCTCTTTTGAAGATAGTAATATCACTGGTGAGCTTCAAGGATTTGGATCTAATATAGATAGAAAAATAGTGGTATTATGGAGCATGGCTCCAGATGATAATAAACCAACTCTCAAGGAGATAAAGGAGCCCCCCCAGGGAAATATAATTTTTTGGAATGCCTCCAGTGTATCCAGTGACCAAATCCACAATCTAGTGAATACAACATCATTAATAGGGAAGAAAAAGATGGATATATTGCAAGAGAAATTGTACACAACTTATAGCATATCCATTGAGGCTAGACAAAAATATGAGGAGGATTTGAAGAGGACTTATGTCCTGGCGAAGAAGATAGTTGACATGGAAGAAGAAACAAAGAGAATAAGAGTTGTGAATAGACTAGTTATAGAGGTGAAGGACCATGAAAATCAAATTGAAGCTGACATGATAGTTGTGAGAGAAGCCCAACACATGGATATTGATGAGTGGGATGGTGCTAAGGAGGTGGAAATTAAGACAACTCAAAATTTCCTTATGCACAAAATTGGTGCCTCACATGTTGTTTCATAAATTGTGCACAATAGTTACATTAGCCTACAAGGAGCTGAATACAAGTGCTCAGAGGCATTAGACCTTTTATCCTCTGTATTCTCAATTTGGGGTCCCTATGCCCAATTTTTTGAAATTTGATCCCTCTACTACCCCAGAAAAAGGATTTACCCATGCTAATAATAATAAATACCAGAAAAATGATACATACGGTAAGGGAGTTATATGGTTTTTTCATAGGAAAAATACAACTGATCCAAGGAAAAATGAAAACAATTGCTGTAGGGATACTAAATTTCATTCCTGGTATTATAGATAGTAATGGAAATTTCAAAGAATGACAAGAACGGTCTTCTTCATTTGAAGATATTTTGAGACATTCGAGGTTTTTGGCCTATTTGTAATAATGAGATAGATGCAAGTGTTGTCTATGATTTGATTGATTTTCTCTTTAGGATAGAATCAAATATGAGTAAAGTCCTAGGATAAGTAAAGATTATTACTAATTCTAAGTGGAATAAATGTATAGAGGAATTGAATGTAGTTAGGGATGCTACTTGGATTGAGATAGACACAGATGTGGTCATATGGGAATTAATAGTAGATAAAATCTCTGTCATCCCAAGAAGATGATTAGACAAGACAACAAAAAGGTTGCTACGAGAAGACAAAAGGAGATGGAAGAGGACAAAAGAGTTAAAGTAAAGACTTCTACCATAAGTTTTATCTACTTTTTGCACCCACTTTCCTGCCTACTTTTCCACTACAAAGGAATGTATTAATGTATTCTTTTAGAGGTTTTGCCTCTTGTTTTTGATTGGTTAGATTTTGACACCTGCCCTCCCACCTGAAGCTTGTTGCAATCTTCTATATAAGGATTCCCAAGATGTGGAGTGGTGGTTGGAAGTCTGTAAAATTTTTTTGTTTTTATGTCTTTTTACAATCCATCCAAGATTTTTGTAATTATATGAATGTTATCAGTTTTGTATACTTGAGAATATAGTGAATACCAAGTATCAGTTGTCAAGTTCTGAGTTGTACTTTGTGTTTAATCAATATTGTATTCATTTTTTTAGAAAATCAATAAAAAAGGGGAAATCCTGCATATCTGTGTCTTTGAGTTTTATTTCCTTCCTTATATATCTGTGATCTTGAAAGTAAAGTGAACAATGTTCTTTTATTTAAATACAATTTAGATAAATTGTATGTCTCTTATTGATTGTTATTGATTTAAAGAATCAAATAATTTCTTTCTTTAAGTGACAGGGTTTAGGGTTTATGAGAAGGATATGGTAAGAATAAAATTTAGAGCTCATTATTGAAAAGTTTAATGACAAGTTGATTAAATAGGTCCGAGTTGCTGGTTTTGACTCTATATAACAATGGATAAGACACTGGCCACTTAATTTTTGTTACAAGTTGATGATTCATATAGTTGCAGAACACACATAACAATCAAACAATCAATTTACCATTTTATGTAACGAAGAACTAAAATTGTTGGTTGTTACTTGTTGGCAATATATTCTTTTGAGTTATAGTTAGCTACTGTGATCAGGAAGTTATTGGCAAATCATAGAGGAATATTGACCACCTTCTGCTATAAGGGATAGTTTTGAAAAGAGGAATATGAGTGAATGAGTGAGTTTTGAAGGAGAGTAACTATAACCAATCATCTACATCCCTAAGGTGTACCCACCTTGGCCCTACGGAGCCTAAAGTGAAGAGAGTCCTAATGATTCTATTGAAGTTGGTTCAGAGCTAAGATTAGCCCTACTAAGTATAGGTTATAGCTATTCCCTAGGCTTGGTCTCTATCTTATGTACCCTAGTATTAGGTTCAAAACAACCTACCATTTCCATGAAAATAACTCCAATAGGCACACCACAAGGGCTTATACTTTTCCTAATTAGGCCTTGGTCTAAGATTTCTTGGATTTGCTTGGCAATTTCCTCATTTTGTTGAGGGTTCATTTTATAAGAAGATTTGTTAGGGAGGGTGGCTTTTGGAATGAAGTCAATTTGATGGCTAACAACTCTTTTGGGAGGTAGGGTAGTAGGTTGTCCATCACTAACAATATCTTTGTATTCTTCAAGAATTTCTTGGAATTCTTTAGGTAGCTCTATTTTCTTTCCTGCCTTATCAACAACTTCTTGTTTAGGCTTCAACACTAGGGAAAATCCTACTCCTTCCCTTCCTCTAAGGTCTGCAAGAACTCCTTTTCACCCACCATGAGGAAATTAGGACTTGGATATTTCACCTCTCCTTCTTCTATTAAGGATTAGATCTTGAAGCTCACACCATATTTCTTGAAGGAGTATGACTTCTTGGCTCCATCATGCATTGCTTGTCTATAAAACTGCCATGGCCTCCCTAGTAGTAGGTGACATGCATCCATATGTAGAATGTCACATAACACCTTGTCCTTATACCTTCCAATTGAAAATTCAACCCATGCTTGTTCACTTACAAGAACATGTTGTCCTATGTTGAGCCATGTAACCTTGTAGGGATTACTATGTAGAATTCTTTTCATGTTTAGTTTGTTAGCTACCTCTTGTGACATAATGTTATCTATGGAACCTGAGTCTATGATGACCTTACCCACTTTTCCCATCATCTTGAACTTCACTCTAAATAGGTCACTTCTTTGTCTTGGTTCTTGCTTAATAAGTTTTTAAATTAATGTCCTTCTTATCATTAGATTTTCCCCTTCTTCTAATTCTAAGGGTACTTTAGATGGCTTGTTACTACTACTAGATTCTTCTTGCACACAGTCGACTCTTTTTCTAATCCCTTGGGAAGTGGAGCCTTTCTAAGGGAATCTATATGCAGGGTGTCTCATTTGATTGTAGCACTTCATGGTTGCAAAGTAGGATCATCTACCTTGATTGTTGGTTCTTCCTCTTCCACCATTGTTGGAGCTTCTTCCCCTATTGAAACTCCCTCTATTGGACTTCCCTTCTTGTTGTTCATTCCACTTATTTTATCCTTTGTTTCTTGAGTCTAAACCTCTGCCACCATAACCTCTTTGATTCCTACCATCTCTATCTCTATCTCTACCTCTAAAGTTGGTGTCATACTTCTTGTTCTTTTCTTCCACTTTCAATGCCAATTAGAAGCATCTATGAACTATCATAGGTGTCCATAGGTTGATTTCTTCTTGCATGTTCCACTTTAGGATATCTAGATATGTAGCCACCTTAATAGGTTCTTCTTCTTGAGTCCTTGATCTCAAATGTAACTTCTGAAATTCCTCAATATATGTTGCTGCATCCATATCTTTTTTCTTTAAGCTTTGCCTCTTCTTGTATATTTTAATCTCATAGTCTTTAGGTAGGTATTGTTCCTTTACCTTAGTCATCATGGATTTCCAATTTGTAATTGATTTCCCATCTTCTCCCTTTCGTCTTGGAGATACTTCTACTAGGTAAGTGTTGATCCTCTTAGCCTAGATTTGGCTACCTTAACTTTTTGTGCTTCAGTGAACCCCTCACACTCAAAGTGGTTTTCCATCCCCTCAAACCATTCCATAAGAAGTTCAAGGTCCATCTTCCCACTAAACAAAGTAAATCATTCTAGGGCCTTTCTGCCCAATGCCTTGATGGCTTCTAGGAATGCTTCTTCAGATAATGGAGGGTCTGGCTTAGGTATGATATCTTCCTCATCAACCTTTTCCTCACCTTTATTGCGAGTTTCTCCTTCTTGGTTTATCTTCTTGGTTTCCTCGACAACTTCCTCCAATTTTGTCTTCATCTCCTCTAAATATTCCTTTAGAAGCACATTTCTTTCCTTTTCCTCTTTCATCTCCTTCGCAAGTTCTACATTAGTCACAATTTTTGCTTGCTCTACTAATTCTTCAATATACAAAGACATGCCACTAGCCCCAAATCTTTGGTGGCTCTGATACCAATATGATGTAAGATGGATTGCTTGCTATGTCCTTTCCTTCCATCAAGACTCACCTAGGCTCTCTTCTTATCCTATTAGGGCTCCCCTTTGTCACCCTAGCCTCAAAAGGATATCTAACCTACCCTCCACACTTCACTATCCAGTTACACCAAGGTTTTCACATTTTGCTTCCTTCTTAGGAACATCTTCCTTTGTCCTTCAAACTCACCATTTCATCAAAATTGGTCCTTCTACCTCTAGCATGGGGTGAGATATGGAAATTTATGGTTTTTAGACTACCCCTAACTTTCTAGACTCAATTTCCATAGGTCTCCTTATCAATTTCCTCAAACTTGACAAAACTGTCCTAAAAAATCCTAATAGAATTAGGCCTCCAAAGTTTGTTTTTGGATTGTTGACAATTGGCTAATGAAGATATGTAATTTTTGTCATTTATGACAATACATGATGTACATGCTTGTAGATAACCTTGGAAATAAAGTTACTTAGCTTTGGTACCCATAAAATTGTCTAAGTATGAAATTGGTTTACAATAGTGTATTGTTTTATATGTAACTTGTTATTGGCACCATATTATGACTAGCAAAGTTAGATAGAGATATTATACATGTTGATGATGATGTGTATAACCTCAAACATTAGTATAGACTATACAAAAAAGAGATATTCAAATTTTACCAGTGAAATAGAACAACAAAATTAAAGGTAAAGGAATTATTTTGCTTGCAAAATAATTACTTGACCAATTAGGATCGACATCCTAGATGTTTACTCTAAGTTGGAAATGTATATTATGGTCTTAGCTGACCTAGAAAAAAATTGTGAAAAGGCATGGTATTTATGTAAAGGACATCTTGCAAATTCATTGGTGTGTTGCAGTGGGGAATTCTATTGTGATAAATGTTATGCAAACTTTTGTGAAGCGATATATGTGAAGTTTTGAGAACCTGATTTTGTGATCTGAGATCTAGCTAAGGTCAAATATTAGCCAAGAAATAAGTTACAACACCTATATACTAGAGGATTAATTACTTGTTTGGGTAGTGAGCTCTTCTTGTAATTGGAAGTGCATGTTTGGGCAGTGGGCTCATCTTGCATCTACTGTACTACAACTCCTAACAAGGTTGGAATCTCCTAATGGGGATCCAAAGTCTCTTAATATGGACTCTTTATACTAAATTTTCTCATTGACTCCTAATAGGGTCCATCCTCTAACAAGGAACATATATATAAGTATATTATCTAGTGGGTATCATCCCCACTGGAGTTTTCCCTTGGCCAGGGTTTCCCTAGTTAACAAAATATGGTGTTATGAGTTATCTTTGTGCATGGTTACTATCACTAGTAAATTTAGCCCTAAATTTTGATGAGAAAAGGTCAAAATTGTGACTAGAGTTGGTCGAATAGACAACTAAACCTGTCGTCGATCTTTTTTAGTCAATTTTTCATCATAGTATTTATGTGTCAACATTTTGACTCAAAAAAAGTTGACTTACCGACACGAGTTTCATTGATTTCCTTAGTCCAGCCTGAACTCTTATTTCCTCATTTACATCCATCGCTGGTCAAAATTTTCACATACACCCCTTGACTTTTTTGATGGTAAAGTCAAATGTCCAATGGCAAAAAAGACCAACTATTGTCAAAATTGTGACCATGATCCCTTTCAACTATCGTCAAAATTGTGACCAAGACCCCTTAATTTTCTACAGTGGTACCATACATGTGACAACAAAGGGATGACATGTTCGTCAAAATTGAGACCAATGCTTGGTAGAAATTTAGACAAGCTATGCCAATTATTGGAAAAGCTTTGCTCTCATAGGAGCCTTCTAAACTGCACAAAATTGGATTCTAAAGTATAATTGCTTGGTGTGAGACTTAGAGTATCGTGCACATTTCTACCTCCACACCATTTTTTTGTTCATATCACATGATTTATTTCATACAAAACAATGGGAAGGAGGAAGAAATGTGCACAATATCCTGAGTCTCCACCAAGCAATTGTGCTTTAGAATCAAATTTTGTGCAGTTTAAAAGGCTAATATGAGAGAAAAGCCTTCACAATAATTGGCACAACCCATCTAAATTTTGGTTCTTGAGACACCATTTCTTGTGAAGACTATAGGGAAAAATAAAATTAGGAAAGAATTATTTGTCAGGAATGAAATCCAATAACACTAACTAATCTCTATTTTTCAAATAGATAAATGTGACAAAAAAACTTACAGTCCCAATCACATCATCATAAGAGTGCATATATAAATATAACCCCTTATTTGGTTGCTTGTTGATCAATTCCTTGGCAAGAGCATCTAGGACATAATATTAAAACACAATCAATCACTAAGCCTATTTCTAGCAATTGAACTGTACTATAGAAATACAAATTGCCTTAAAATTGACACCTCACCAGTTGTAGTTCATTTGCATCCGTAATGGCTTCACAAAAGTTGAAAGCTTACCATTTTTCAAGAACACAAAAGGCACTTGTAGTTCGGCTACATCAATAAAAGTAAAGTTATTTGAATGTTCAAAAAATGTGAAAATTCCACTTAATAGCTAGAAAAGCCATAATTCCTCAATATACATCATCTTTGATGGAATGTTCATAAGTGAATGATTTTCTCTAAAAGCTCAAACTTGTGCACAAAAAAGCACCATGCTCTTGAAGATATATATATATATATATATATATATATATATATATATATATATATATAGGTTACAAGACTGATATATTGAAAGGAGCACAGTGAGGGCAAGAGACTATCATCAATATCGGTTGTGGAGTTGTAGATAGGTAAGTGATAAACATAAAAAGGTACTACAAGACACCATTTGCCATGTTCTAATATGATGAAATACCTTGGAGCTAGTTCTAAACCTTGATTTCTTAATGTTGGATTTGAACCAATGGTACTATTATTTGGAGGAGGTCCCACACCCCACTTTCCTGCTAATTCTAAATGCTCAATGACATAAACTCCTTCGTCAATCATTCCAAGAGTGAATTGATTTGAGTCAAATGGATGTGATGCAATTATTAGAGGATAGACACTACATGAATAATAAAAGGATACATTTTGAGTAAAATCATAAAATATGAGAAGGCTATCGCATGAATATGCCACACTTGAAATGGGAGCAGATAGAGAATCATGAGGTGTCCACTGCAGTACAAATAAATGTGATATCAGTTTACACTCATATAGAGAAGGTAGCTTATATCATTATGACTTACTAAATTTGAATTCTAAATTGATGACAAAAAATTACATAATGCAAATGGTCAAACTTAGAAGCATCATAAATAGAAAGCTAGCTCTCGTGAACAACCAAAAAGTGAACTTGATCATTATGGAACTATACTCTTGTATCCCCGACTAGTGGTGATGATCTTCCTATCCGCACTTGTGAAAATTTTGACTTTCACTTCTCCCATCTATCAATGCTCCAAAAATAGAGTTTCCAGAACATTGGCCAAACATTTAGTAGTTTGAATCTATAAACATGTGAATGTACAAAATGAGATGGCAATTGATATACAAAATGAAGACAAACCTGGGCATTGGCCCCAAAAGATACCAATAAATTCAAAGTGTGTGAAAATGCCAAGCTTGCAATTTTCTTTTGGTGGCCTTTAAGCTTCATTTTTACCTAGTTAGTTTAAACAAGTTTTGAAAAGACACAAGTTAGAATGTCATCATATTGAACAATGTCATCATATTGAACGAACCCAAATACTCTGCCTATAAAATAAACACCAAAACAAAATGAATAGAATGAGGACATTTCACTTTGACCATGTATAACATTTTTGCATCGACTTTGCAATTCATATTTTAGAATCTATAATCTAGACAATGAATTAGTGAAAAAGAGAACTACCATGATGTATCATTTAGCATAGTGAGCTTGAAAAGAAAAAAAAAGTCATGCTAGATTATAAATATAATTTCGGAGATACCTATAATCAAATCTACAAGCTTTCCAATTTAAGATACAAATTAAGACTTTTTCATATGAGTGTGGTCAGGTTTATAATGAATCAGACAAGATAATGAGCTAGAAAAGAGAAAAGTTATGATGATAGATAAAGCTATGATTTCTAATTCTGAGTTTACAAAAATACACAATCAACTCAAAAAATGAAAATTTAGAGTGAATAAAGATTCTATTTATAAGTAGTTTACTCTATTTTTCTCAAAATTCAATGAATTTCAAAGATTTTGATATGACTTCATAAATCTCTTTTGCATCAATATTTATGAGTTATTAACAAGACATTATGGCAATGGCACATACTCCATTATCTATCATGATCAAGATAGGAAGTTAGAGAACACGAAAGTTGTGACGGTAGATCATAGAACATGATCTAAAATATTGATAGGAAAAAATGATAAAAATAACTTAATCTGAAAACAAATTAGGCAGTCTTACTTTCTTGGTCTATAATAAAGATTTTCAAAGAGTTCAAACACCCATCAATATAATGAATTAGAAAAATAATAATAATCCTAATGATGGATTGTAAGAACATGGATCATACTCTATAATGCATTATTGAAACGATGATCTAGAAAAGACAAGGTGATAATGGATCATAGAAAACGTTGACACAGATTAAATATATGCAAACAATTTCAAGAGCATTCAAATTTGAAATAAATTTGGCAGTCATACTCTATAGATCTACATTGAAGACCTTAAATATTTGAATTATTATCTATATTGAAGATACTGAGCTAGATAAGAAAAGTTTGATACATAGATCACATAATTTTGACAGCATACTATGTGATGCATCAAAATAATAAATCACAAAGGAAGAAAGCTATACTGATAGATTGTAAGAACAAAATCTAGAAACCTCCCAAAAATAAATCAATAATGTACAATTTTATTCATCCAAAATTTGAATCAAATCACTATTTTGCAGAGGTGCAAATTGACTGGTTGTGAAATAGAGAAACTATTCTACTAGCTTTGCCAAACTAGTTTTTTCAACTTATTTTCAAGTTTTTGCAAACAATTCTCCAAACATATTAGGGTTTTAGATACCCTTAAAAAATTTATACAACATATATCAAATTTAACAACATTAGTTCAAAAACCAATACCTTAGACCAAACCCTGCTACCCCTTTCAAGAGTTCCAATTAGGCTACTTTTACAAAGAAAGTGTCCTTTCATCTTGCAACCAAGTTCTTAAATTTTGCACAATGCCTTAATTTATTGCCAAACCACATATTCTTGCACTGGTTTACTTAACCATACTCATTTTATGCATTAACTCCCAAACCCTCACTATTAAGCCTCAAACTAGGGCATCATCAAACTAAGCCTCCACTTACCTTCAAACCCACCTAAAGGACCCCTCACCATGTCCTTAACATAAAAAAAATCTATCATAAAACAATACCTCTGTGTGGACAACTTGACCAATCCAATAGTTGCTCACACATTTTATTTACCTTTCTTGAATATTTTCTCTTCTCCCTTGGTGATCATCACTCAACCCCTATTCTTTTTGCACCATGTGAGTATAGTTATATTACATTGATTTTAGGCCTATTCCATAATGGATAGTGGTGACATATAGTGGGATGACCATTATTCCATTCAAAACTTAAAAATGAGGTTGCCCTTCCTATGGTTCCTTAAATCAATCAACACATTACATTGAAAAGGATTGAAAAATGAACTTAAATCAATGAAAAGGTATGTAATAACATTTTTTAATTGCAAACAATATAATCCTTAAGAATTTAGAAATAGTTAAACAATACATCATGAATAATTAGTAAAAATATTCATTTTATTCAAAATCGGGATATAATTTGTTAAAGGCAATCTTGAAGTCATTAAATAGTTGCTTCCTCCCAATCCTCTACTATTCATTTTTTGTAGTTTATGAGACCTTTTAGAGTTTAGAAAATTGACTATAACTACCCATCACATTAACAAATGATTAAAATTTCAATTAGGCCAACTAGATGTTGATATTCAAATTCAAACTTGACAATTTCTCTCCAAACACAAACTTAATTTAATGACTTCCAAACCAACAAAAATCCTTGTTATTTACCAATTTGACTAAAGGCACCCTATCAAGGACTCATAGACCCAAACAAACACACATTTTATCATTTGGTCAAAATTGACCATTATTACATATTTTAGGACATTAGGTCCTCTAACTCAATTATAGAACTAATTACATCTTTAGGCCATTTAAGGTCTATTTACATCATTTTAGGTCCCTTGGACCTTGGAACACACATTCCTTGCCATTTTTCTTTCTTAGGTCTCTAAGGATCATTAAGTTTTTCTATACCATCCAGGAATATGGCTTGCCCTATGACTTCTATTGCTAATGACGATTTAAGTAAGTGTGGCAAAACTAATCAACCTATTAACTAATAAAATCACAATCTTTGTTGTAAGCACCCATAACAATGACCTTTTATCTACAACTAACGAGCATGTTACTAGCAACTAATGAGAGAAATACACTTATTCCACATTAGGAACTAATAAGGAAATCGTGCTTGATTTTTTGGCATCTTGGAAGTCTATAATAGAAAACGTAATCATTTCTTTAATCAAAGTGACCTAAGGTTTGTTGAGAAAAATGAGTCTTAACCTTGCGACTTTTCTAGATAATTTTGAAAATGTATCATCACATATTGGTCACTAATTGAGATTTAAGGGTAGCTCTTTGAAGAACTATAAAAAAATGGTGATTTATTGCACAGAATCCTAGGTTAAAGTTGGTAACAACATCTATGGACTTCTACTATATTTCAGCTACCAAGAATAGCTCACACCTAGAAGCCACAACTAGGTTACAAAAAATACTACATGACAGAAACATTCCCTATCCCTAGTATCTCTATGCTCAAAAGATGAAGCCCAAAATACCACTAAAAATAGACGAGGTACCTAAGTGCCATATTGAATCATTCACATTATTAGTTTGGCTTTAACATTCGATGGTCAATGCTAAATCCATTGTTCCCTTTATGAGACAAAGTACCCATCAACATTTTTCTAACTCTGAAATTTATAAATATTGAAAAACATAGTTAACATGTGTATATCCACATCTTCTCATGAAAGAAGGCACAGTGAATGGAACGACCTGGTTTTCTTTGAAACAATCTTGGCTGGCTTTTGATACAAACTTATAGATTGCATTGTTTAATATGGTTTAGAGCCATTTTCTAAATGACTATCTTCAATATAATTTTTAAAAAGTACATTTTTACCTGACAAAAGAAATTTTTTATTCCAAGGCACTATTGAGATCTCTCCTTCTATAGTGAGGGGTTTGCAACAACTTGTGGTCTAAATTCTGGCTTACGGTAATTTGTGAGTAGCTCTGCATACATTTCATAATAGGTTATCATTTGAAATCCCCATTTATCCTTCACTTGTCTACAGAGGTTAAGATCCATGTTTGGAATAAGCAATCCATCTTCATAGTGGGAGTTACATAGAGTACAAGAAGCATCTGGTGCTGAAAACACATCTAACATTTCTCCATTCAAGCACTCTTACAACTAATGAGAGACGATATCAAAATAGGAAAAGTTGAGCGAATTATTTCATTGATCTAACCCGTTGGACTCCAAGAGAAGACAGAATTAAAAGTAACTGTAACAAGCCAAGCACCAAACCAAGCAACAAAAGACACCAAGCTGCCAGCGTTGCCCTTCATATTTATAGGAAATATCTGCATCAAACCAAACATAGATAAATCTACATATTATGAAATTCATATAAATTGATTATCAATATAAATAAAACCATTGATTATTGATAGATTTACTTTTAATATTTGGAAGGTTGGGTTCAATTTTGACTAATGTGACCTAAAGACTAAAGTTCAATTACCATATTTTCATTGCAGAATTGTCTTTTCAGTCTATATTAGTGGTGCAAAACTTTTGGAGAACACTTGCAAGCTCCAAAACTAATTGGTTTACTAAATTGCTTTATCTATTTTGTAGTTAAGGATTTGTTTTAAATTAATGTGGCCTAGCCCGATTAAGTTATAAACCATGTTTCAAAACTCAACTATTGATAGAGAGATTCTATAGTGGCAGGGTACATGCATCTGTAGCCAGGGGTAGCCATTCCTACTAATCCAAGGATTACACCAGGGTGTTGAGAATGATTGAAGTGTAACGCGCCGCTCGGGAACCCAAGAGAAATAAACCTAACATGTTACAATGTTTACTGAACTATTTTTTTTTAAAGTTTAAACAACATCAAGATAACATTAATGTGGAAGCAATATGAACATACACATCAAATACACATTTGCAATTACAGATATAGTTTCAATTCCTCAAAGGTTCCTTTACGTTGAGTCACATTTAATAGTTTTAAATTAATTAGTTTAAGTTCCAAGTACAATGTCTCAAGATCATAAAGGAATAACAGATACATAATCGCATAAGCAATGCATAAGTATAAACAATGCAATGAAAGTACATCCAATCAATGACATCTGCTGCACATGTCGCAGGGTATGAGAAAATAGATACAATACATCAGAATACATGATCACATATATATACATCATCTGAAAAGAAGTCTCTGAGATAAGAAATAAGAATGATAAAGGTACATCTTCTGCAACAAACATCCAACAGCTAGCAATGTGAAGGAGGAACCCAAATGGTAAGAAGGCACTACCTCCCGACCGCGTGTTTACCTAGTCCGGCTTCCACTCCCACCGTGTAGGGAAGATAATGAACGATCCACATACGGCTAATCAAACATAAAACATTCCTAGGCAAGGTACCCCTAATAGCCAAAACTACCTCAAAGGTAACACATACTACTCAAGAAGATAAAATAATCCAAAAATAAGAACACTCAATCCAATACCGACACCACATAACCAAACATCACACATGAACTAAGTATAAACCAAATACCAAGATCATAAGATAAAGTCAACAAAAGATAATCATCTCAAGTCAAAAGCCACATGTCAAAAGTACAACATCCATGAATCACCAATCATCATTAATGAAAGTAAATAACCAACTAATAAACACATCCTTCAATAGATACACCACCAGAGGTACACAAAATCTTCAGAGGGGACTCAGGCTACTTACTAGGGAGTGTTATCACATGGCTGCTTGAGTTAACCTGGACTGATCTCTTAAAAGACCCCAGACCCTCAAGTGTTGAGTTACCCTGGACTGGTTACTCTGAACCCCAGACCCTCAACATCACACATATGGAAACCAAAAAGCCTTCTCAAGAAGATGAGGCACTCATCTCATTCTCATCCTTAGTCTATACAAGCACTCAAGGCATGAGTAGATCAAAAATCTCTAACTTATCTTTTTAGTGTGTTTCCCCCCCATAAATTTTTTATTACTAGATTATCACTTATTACATAACTTGCATTAGGTTACCCTGGCACTAACCACTTTGGATCTCAGACCCCTATGCAAGCCACTCCCAAGTCACATACCTAGACAACCTCTCCTAAGCACATAAAAACATAGTTGTGTCCCATACCACAACACTCATAAAGATCAAACTTGGTTCCTTAACAGGCAACCCGAAAGCAAATTGGTTCTCCAAACCCAAGTACACATAAATGTTCCATAGAGTAAACATCATAAACATAATCTCAATATGAATCAGAAAACACATCACAACATCTAGTCCCATAAATAGTATACAAGAAATCTCACAAAACCTCTGGTGTACATCCTAGACTGGTCAACACCTACTCGACTCCAAAATCCAAAGGCATAAATAATACAAGCAACACCACAGTTTCATAGTTTGGTTTGATTTGATAATACACAATAAAGTCAAAAGTAAAGTTTCAATTCTCATTCCAAAGTATGAATTTGATTGACAATATATTGTTGAGTTAATGATTAGTTCCCATTTCCAGTTGAACGTATGTTTTAATCAGATAATTCCCATAGTTTACCCTTGCAAAAATATCTTGTCCCTATATCCAAATGATTTCAAGTTAAGTCCCCAAAATAATCCCAAGAGTGATAATTAAATTATTAATAATACTTATTGATCCATCAATATAATAATCTACATTTTTCATTAAAATTTGGTATTATAATAATTTAATTATCTTTAATTTAACCCACTTCCTTTACTCAATTAAATCAAATTTTAATTAAACCAATTATTATTATTTTTCATAAGAATCTATATTATATTTACTAATAATTTATTTAATTAAAAAATTATTAATAAATGATAATACAAATTCAATATAATTAAAACTTAATATATTTAAGTTTAATAATTTAAAATTTTAATATAATTAAAATATAATAAAAACTAAATTATAATTAAAGAAAAATTTAATGCATATATCAAGAAACGTTTATAGCCCGCCGGCTAACAATACTGGCCGCAGCCCTTAGTGCGGCAGCTCTGCCGTAGCAGGCTGCTGTCGCAGCAGTCACTGCTGCGACAGCGGCTGACTGCCGTGTGAGGAGGACAAGCGGACAGGGGGTGGGTAAAACCCGCCCCTCCCCATATTTTTTTTTAATATAATAGTTAAATCGCCCAACAATCACGAAGCAAATAGATATTTCCAATTAAAATTGCATTCACGAGATTTCAAAACCCTACCTCGTACTGATGCTAAAACTCTAACAGTTGGATGAAAATTTCTACTGCAAGCAATATCCTTCAAGCTACGAAAAATTCCTTCTTTTCCAAACCCTCTGAATTGCTCTCCAAACCTGTGTGTGCCCTTGAAACTTGTGTGTGTAATAATGACCCCAAAACCCTCTAATATAGAATCTAATTACCTTTTAGGGTTTCTGTCACCACCACTTCTAAATTAGAATAATTTTATTTAATTAATTCATTCATGCACAATTAATTTTCTTTTTTAATTAAGATATTCTTTTATTATTCCTTTCATGCACGTTAAGTGAATCATTAAATTACTTTATTTAACTTTCCACTTGACTTTACTTTAATAAATTTATAACTTTAATCTCATGCACACTTTATTAAAATATCTTAATCAAGTTCACATATTTTATCTTTTAATTAATTTCTTATATTAAAAACTCATTCATGCGAACTTAAATCTTTTTCATAAATTAATATCTTTTCACTTTTTAATTTATTTTTGAACGTTTAATTTGATAAATATTTATTAACTTAAATAACAATAATATTTAGCATTTATTTAAAAATGAACTCTAAATATATTATTATTAAATTAAATAAATACTATCATGTTCTAAATTTATTCTTATAGCTTTTATCTTTGAATTCAATTCTTTCTATTTAATTAATTTCTCAATTAATTAAATATAATAAAATATTCATAATATCATAATAATTTTCCATTAAATTAAATTATTAATTTAATCTATTAATTAGACTTAATTAATAGAAATTCATCAAAGACTCACAAAACAACATACGCACAAAATACTCACGGGTTTAAAAAGGGTAGACAGTCTGTTATGAGTCCTCCTTGTAGGTCAAGTATTATAGGCTATGGCTAGGATTGGACCTGATCATTATCTTCCCATTCTCACCATTTGAGTATTTGTAATAGGGCACGCTCATCCTGGCAATTCAGGGAAGTCGATGCTCGGTACCTGCATCCTGCATAAAAGACGAGCATGTACATGTATATAATATATCTAAACTAAACAGACAATGGCGGGGAGTGGTTTATCATGTAGATCCCGACTAGCAGGTGACTACGACTCCCTCCCCTAACCACATCAAACACATCAGACAGAAAGATAAAATAAACACGCACACCATACACATGCAAGTATGGGGTAAGTATAAAATCCACAAATCTAAGATCAAATGCGTACATATAATAATGCATCTCTATCAATACAACATAATCATCATTAAAGACATCACGCAAACATTGTTACAAAAGAAACCACATTTACTAACTAGGATCATTAAAATATCATTAATAACACATGAATGGAATCGACTAAGCAATAATAACTGATACATTTGTAATCAAAGTCATGAAATAATATCATACTATTACAAATCTAGTATCTCTAACTAATCAATGCATAAAATCAACCTAAAAGAATTTGACAATGATAACAGAAATGCGATCTAGGGGCAGACACTACATGAAGTGGGATATAAACATTAAATTCCTTAGAGAATGAAGAGTCTGAATGAAAGAATGATTTAGAAGAAAAGCTCTCTAGATATTTTCAAGGTGGGTGAGCATGAGGGTGTATAGAGGAACTAATCCATAAGACACTAGGTCTTCTCATTAAAGAAAAGTCTCTTTATAATGATCATGAGGTTCATTCTTCTCAAGAATAATGTCTAGCATCTGGTAATCAACAGAGTTGGGTACTAAACTCAGAAGAAATGATAAGGCAGGAAGTTTTGATTCATTAGTGTTTACTGATAGATTGACTTCATCTCTGCAGTTTCTTCTTAACCTAGTCAATTCACTTTTCTAATGAGAACTAACCTCAGACATTATAACCCATGAAATTTTGCCAACCTGATGTAGGAGCATCCAGAGGTATAAGGGCAATCCTGTGTCAACCAAAAAAATGTACTTAGACTTAGTTTCTGTTTCATGTGTTTTCATTTCTGGATACCCATTTGGGTCAAATAAAGGTTCCAACTCTCATAGTTCCACTATCAGTGTTCTAGGATAGAGTATTTGAACACCTTGGGATACGTGTAAATGCCAAAAAAAATAGGAGTATGTAATTGAGCCATCATTGTGGTGAACTAGAAGGTGTAAATTGGTAAGAAGATTGTAATTGTGATTTAGAGCATTCCAAAAAAAGAATCAGGTCGAAAGGCCCCATGGTTTGAAAGTTATTGCAATTTTTTTATTTTTGGAGATCTCCTAAGAATGCTTCAAAGTTAGGTTAGGGGCATTAAATGACCTCGAACAGGGCCAAAAAATGGGGGACAAGCAAAGCTGGTCCATTAGGCTATAAAGTGCTTCGAGAGCTTTTCGAAAATGTAAACAGTTCGTCAATCAGAGCTGCAGTTCAAAAGTTATGCCTCCCGGAAGTTTGGTTACCATTTTTGGATTCTTTTAATTTTGTGCCGACTTCTAATGCAACTTCTAGAGCCTTCTATTTGGTCAGTGGATGCCAGCTAGCACTTTCTAGAATGTATTCCTAATCCTTAACCCTTCGGGGTCTATTTAAGAACATTTCTGGCATTGTAAAAGGCAGTTCAGAGTGGAGTTTGAGAGGAGGTACTAAAAGGAGAAATTATCTCCAGACTTATATTGTTGTAAGCCCATAGGGCATGTTTTGAAGTCTATGTTCTTTGTACTGAATGTATTAGCATATTTACACAGTGAATAAAATTTTCCCTTTCCTGTTGTGTCCATTCTGTGCTTGAGTTGTGTCCCCATCAAAACCCCTAAAGAAAATGTTGCAATATAGGCCTGTACAACATAAATACAAGAAGATGTTATAAACAATAATTTTTTTAAATAAAAAATGGATACTGAATTATTGAGACCTGAATAAAATATTGCTTGGTTAATGATGTAATACTCACCAATAGCCAATCAAAGCTAGCCTACTCCTAATCAACTCTAAAATAGATTGTGTAGAGTGTTACTGTAGAACAAGGTAGATCGAAATAATTCAAAATAAACATCATAATTTTGATGTTCTATCTAATTGTCATTTTTTGTAATCTATGTACTTGGTAATTATGTTGAAAAATTGGCTGCCAACTTGTAGAAAGAAGTAACATTAGAACTCAATTACCAAATAGAAAAAATATGTTTGTCAACAATAGTTCCATTTTAAAACACATTGACACAACAATGGCATTCCCTTTATAGTCTTAGATGATTTAACAAGAGAAATGGCTACTTTCTTTTGCATGAGCATTAGGTAAATGAAATTAAATCTCGTTAAATTGAGTTAGTGGACATAAAGTGTTATAATGATAGGAAAATGTAATTACCAGTATGTAGAATGACAATCCAACAATAAGGAAACTGATACTCATTCCTCTTGTAGCAATCCAAAGAAAGTTTTCTTTATTATTGTTCAAATTAATACATAGTAAATGTCCTTATAATAGTCTATGTTCAAGACCTAACTCATACCATTATAATGGTCTTCTACCAGATTTTTCCATCAACAATGCACCTACTATTGTCATTGGCACCTACCAAGGACCAATTTCTAATTAATAAGTAAGACAAACGTGTTTGATCATTGAGAGGAACTAAATAAGATATTCTTATCTGGAATTGACCATTGTTGGCACCTGAACTATAGCAATAAAAACTGATGCTGTCTGACCCAAAGAATAGCCTACAACAAAGTCCAAATTAATTATATTACATTAAAGTCCAAAAGTCTTTTGACCTCTTATGAATTCCTTCTGCCTCTAGTTTCAACTTGATATTACTTTTTATGATCTTGTTGTTTCTTTATTGTATGGGTTTGAACCCTATCCCATTTTATCTAATAAAAATAATTATATTACATCTAAAATAGAAAAGAACACATTTATATCAGTAGAAATGAAAGAGAAACATCTAATATCCTAATGTAGCTTCTCACTAGTAGCCTCAAAGATTGCACTGGCATAAAATATAACACAATTGATTCCACTAATTTATTGGCATACCACTAGGCTAACACCAACCTAATACAAAAAATACAATTGTTAAGTTGTAAAGGATGATTGGATAAATAATTAAGATTCAACAAACAAAATTTCATCAAGTACAATACGTATTATGAAGTTGTAAATGATGAATGGATTATTGGAAGGAACTGTGGATGAGTATATAAATTATGGAGAACCAAAAAATCATTGAGTATATTGCTTACAATGACAATAGGAGCATAGTTTCTATGAAACAAATCAAGTATTTTGGTCTTCGGCATACTTTCCAACTCCTCTATATATTCCTGTATAATATATTCAATAGATTGATAACCTAATATCAGCAGGAATCAACTATTTTTTTTAACATCTTAATTGGAACTGATTAGCTCCAAATTTTTACTCAAATTTTAGCTTAAATTGAAATTGGAAGCAGACCTAGTTGATATCGGTGAATGAAAAATATATATATTTCTAGAAAAGACAAAGATACACACTAGGATTTCAGTTGCTTCATATGACACATCACATTGGCTTCCCCTAAGAGCTTGTAATGCTTCTTTAAAATCTTTATCACAACTAGCCTTTGCTTGGAATGCATTGATAACAAATGTATTAGAAAGAGCACCACACTTCAAACATGTAGGGTTTTTTAAATCAGATATTTTACAGTTCTTTGACGGTCATTTTAAGACATCTCACATTAATATGAAATTTGAGCATGGAAAATAAGACACTTTTGACTATTTAATACTTTTCAAGTCATAAATTATGTTCTTATAGTAAAAGAATACTTTGACTTAAGAAAAAAACTACACAATATTAAAACATGACATCGTGCTTTAAAAACTAAAAAGGTAACTGTAACAAAGAACTTCATTTGGACTTGCTAATTGGTTGTCACTATTAACTATAAGCTTATCTTTAAAGTTTGAGCTTCACTTGGTTTCGAGAATAGTTTAATATTCTCTACTAAACAAGGCCAACCACATGAAGGTGGAAGCTCATTTGGCCCCTCGCCCTCCCCCAATATCACTCTAAATTTCCCATTAACATTTAATAACATTCATTCATTCATCCATTTTTGAAATATAACATTCAATCATTATAATCACATGATAACATTCATTAACACATAAAATTAATTAACACACAACATTCATGAATAATTCATTAACACAAAATTCATTAATACGCAACATTCAAGAGTAAATCATTCATGAATAATTTATTAACACAATATTCATTAACACCTAACATTCATGAATAAGTCATTAACACATAAAATTCATTAACACACAACAATCATTTATTTTTGGCTTTCTTGCTTTTTTTTTGGATGAAATTTCTAAGAGGAATATCAATGTCCTCGTCATCCCCCTCCTCTACTGGTTCTAATGCATGTCTCCTCCTCATCTATTCAGGAACATCATGAGGCTGCTACACCAAAGGGGGGTCAGCTGCAATAACAAGTACTTCATGAGTTAAATTCACACCATTTTATATTAGTGAATTATGAGTTTTTATTTAAGTAAAAGAACTATAAATCAAAAAATTAATTTAAAAGAACAAAAAATAGATTTTCTTCACCTGAATGTGTGACATGAGCTACTTGTTGATCAGTCTGAACATCCTCCGGCACTTGTTCAACATGACATGATTCTATATCCTCTAAAATATACAAAAAAAGGTTACACCAAGCTCAATTAAAGATGTTCAATTGTATTAATAATTACATAATTAGTTTTAATTAGCAAATGAGCACCTCCATGGATAGTACAAGGCACATCAGGGGCTTCATGATGCGGCATATGATCTATGTCATGATTAATAGGCTGCATTGCAATGTCATGCACATTATTATCAAATAGATTGTTTCTCAAGTATTCAATTTCTAATATATTTTTTGGCATATTTGCCTATGCACATGATGCAGAAGATTGTTTGATTGGGGCAATGGAAGCTTGCCATAGGCGTTCAGCCACGACTGCATAGCCTTGCTTGAAGGCAATTCTTTTGTGTTCTTCCGTGGCCGCCAGATTAAAATCAGTGCCCTACATTTTTTTATTAATTAACAAAATTATTTTCATTTTATAAATACTTTTTCTTTGCAATTCATTTACTGCTACTTACAACTCGTGCTTTGATTTTAGAATATCCCCTAGAGCCAAGTTTGTGCTGCCCAACCTTTTCCAGCCTGGCCTTTGTTGCCTTTGATGTGTCCTACAACCTATGAAAAGTTTGAAATATGTTAGATGATATAGATATAAAGATCAATACTAATTAGTGCATTATTACCTTAATGTACTAGTAGTTAATACTATTGCATACCTTCTCGCACTTTTTGGTGTAGTTTCTCTTCGATCATCCACCCTCTTCTCCTTTGCATCCAAAATGAACTCATTCCATTCCCTCACTGTAATAAAGGGAGGATGCTCGTACTTCAAGTTTAGGATGAGATTCTTTTTATATGAGTCCCTCACAACCTTAAGATGTATGCAAGCTTTTTGTAACATTTTCTTATGATCATAAATATTATTACCAAACTCATGCTCTAAATCTTTTATGAGATGATCTTTTAATTTTTTATCTTGAAAGTTCCACCTTTTAAGAAAAAACACAAAAATTTTAGATATAGCTAGTAAAAGAAAAGGCCCGAATGAAAGGAAAAATGTTGCACCAATTAATGATATGAAAAAAAATAGTGGGATAAAATTAGTTCACTTATGGTGTTCAACCTTGAACGTATGGTAGGCCCGAATATTTGTAGTGTGAGTTCATAAAGCTTCCTATAAAATGTATCATTTCTTGCAAAAACTGTCATGGGATAATCGATCTAAAGCTTCTTATGAATAGGTAAATGCATATTACAAAATAAAAAATAATTATTTAAAATACCTAGTGTGTGCTAGAAAATGTGACTTGTTGGGAGCATGAATCAACAAGCAAACATTAGTTAAAGACCTCAAATATGCAACAAAGATTTAACAAAATAACAAACCATTAACTAACTAATGCTTGCTTGAGTTTTGCAACTCTAAGCAGCCAACAAAACCAATCTTCTAGCCACCTCTACAGCTCAACAAAGGCACCCATAAGAGGCCTTGTTGGTGTGTTAAGATGGGGGTATGTTGGTGTGCTCTCCCAAACACAACAAAATGATGAATCTCTTTAATGAATGTGCAAATGAGAATGAGGATGCAATATGATCTTAAACTACATGAAATGAAGAATACTTCAAGAGATGGCTATGGAGAAAGCCATACTTGAAAGGATTCAATGGTGAAAATATAAAATACAACAAAGAAACTAACTAGATATGCAAACTAAACTAAGATGTAAGTGAAATGGAGATGAGAAAATGCATGTAAACTAGACTAATAATGCAAATGCAAAGATAAATCAGCTACCAAATGGTTAGTATTCACCTAGAAATATTTATGAAAATTCAAACTACAATGAAAACCCTAGCATGAAAACTCAAGACTCAAAATGGCATGGTAACAATGCAATAATGAGAGATGCAAATGCTTGAGACAAGCCCTCTATTTATAGGCTTGAGGGAGGGCTTGGTGAGGTGGCATCCATGTAGATGCCACATAAGGTGACATGCAAGTCATGCAAATGGTCAAGAGTTCAAAGTTTGCTCACACATGTGTGAGCAAACTTGAGAAGAAGAGTGGGAGACAAGCGTGCAAAGGGGAGTGTGTAGGCATGCCATCTCACACATGTGTGAGCACACTCTTAGGCTAATGAGGGGGATTAGGAAGAAGATTAGAAATGATTAAGTGGGATTAGAGAAGAAGTAAGCTTAAGAGGATGAAAATGATGGTTATAGGCTAGGCTCTAGGTTAGGCTTAAGATTAAATTAAATGAGATTTAATTTAATCATGGGTTTAGAGGAATTAATGAGATATGAGGGTTTAAATAAATAAAATTTATTTAAAAATGGGGAAGCATGGAGGATCATGTGTTAAATTAATTTAACACATTAAGACTAGAAGTATTTAAATTAGATTTAAATACTTAAGAGAATGAACTCATTTAATTAATTAATTTAATTAAATAAGTAGAAGAATGTGAGCAATATAATTAATTAATTAATAATTAATTACAATGTCACGAGCAATATTAATAAATTAATATAGTCTTTAGGGACAATTTTAAGCGTCTACACCTAGAATCTTAGGACATTTTAAAGGCATCGATTCATCATTGGCAATCAACAACGATGTCTACATAGCTCCCGTGCTAGAAACATGAGTAGCTCTAGGAAATTATGGTGAATTATCACCAATACTTGCACTATGATTTGTATCTGGCGTAGTAGATGGTGCATCTCCTACCACAAAAAAATCCATTATGTGATGCACCCAAGATAAAAGTACAAATTATCAACTCATAATTAACACAAAACCAAATATGGCAAAACAAGAATTTACAAGCTGGACGTCCCCTTGTTGCTGACATTGCAGTTGGCAATTTCGTTATAGACATCCATCAACCTCCTAGGAGTCTCTTGCACTTGATGACCTAAATAATACATTGTTAGCAAAGACATTCTGAAATAATAAAAGTAAGAGTTAACTTAAGAAGTTTTTGAATGTTCGAAGTAAAAAATTCCTTGTAACTTGTCAATTGAAATATTATTTTACTAGTGGTAGTCAGAGCTATGCTACTATCGGCCTCACTATGTTGTCCTTCACTAGGTTCTAGATCAGTTGCCAAAAAATCCTATAACAAGACCACATATTACATATTTTATTTCACAACATAAAAGATTATAAAATATAAATCTTTATTGAACTTTTGTTATAACTAAAGATTCATTACTGCTTACTTCATAACGATGAGCTTGCACTCTCAAATCAGATAGCCTCTTCATCATCTCCTCGGATGGAATATTTGGTTCATCCAAAATCCTCATTATTTCTAAATTAATTTTTTAAATTTTTTTCTTCAACCTTATTTTTACATTGGGAGTTTCTACAATATCGTCATCAAAAGGGGTAGCTAGTGGCTCTGTACCTACTGCAAGTGCTTTTCCCTTATCCTAAACATTAGATTGTGAGAGGAATATCAATAAAACTATCATAAAAACTCAAAAACCATAAATAAAATAATGTAATATTATAAAAATTTTCAACTATCTAATTTGTACAATTTCAATAAGGTTTACCCTTGCTGAAGAATGGGTGGGAGCAGCATCCTCGTGGCCTCTATCATCTATCGGATCCATATCGTCCTATCACAAGGATTAAGCATAACAGCTTCAGCTAACTGAAAGCAATAGATAACAAAAAAAACTTATTAAAAAAATGGTATATAGTACTTACAATCCTCATGATAGTACATTTTTTTGTATCTATGCAATTTAAATGGTAATCTATTAGCAGTTCTTCCCCTACACTTATTGATTTTATTGCACAAACAAAAACTTTGTTCCCCTCACGTGCCTCAAATATGCAATTGGGTTGCTTACTAGTTGAGGAAGGTCGCGTACTATTTATAAAATTTGAAATATTACTTGTTGCTTTTGGTCTCCCATCAATGTACATAGAAAATCTTTTACTTTGATCATTTTCTTTTCGTTGTATATAATTAGCTGATAGTGCATACCTATGCATACTATTTTTATATCGAACAATCCGCATCCAATCACTATAATTGTAACATGGAAAAACATACTTGAACAATTCAAAAACTTTGTTTTAACATACCTTTATCCCATCCATGGAAAATAGGCCCAAACCATGTAATGAGGATGGAGCAATGCGATGTATCCTCTCATTAACACAAAAATCTGTGTTAATTAGAGGTAGCTCATTGGGTACCCATTCTTTCTCAATGTGTGTGTATTGAAAGGGCACCTTGATGTCACCTTTAGTCTTATCATCATAAGAACATGACCCCCCATTAGCAAGGAAAAATTGCATGCGTTTATCAATTTTTTTTCTAATCTTTTAATCTCTAGTTGATCTCCCTATTTTAGTCGTACTACATGTAGAGTTTTCATCTACCATTTCCTCATTTCCCTCATTCGATGTAGATAGATCTGACAAGTACCTATTTGGTGGCACTTGTAATCCATCAAATAGAAATTTGATAATATTTAAATAATACATATAGAATAATCAAGTCGTGACTCATACGTGCAGTTCTTACTTGTCTATACCTGAGAGATATAAAATGTAGTAAGTTCAAAGTGATTATACAATTATATTTCTATACGGACCTTCTTTGTCTATATATACATTGTATGATTATATAATATGTCTATTTATAACATACGTAGTCAATGATAAACAAGAAGAATATAATAAAATTATGTATATTTATTGACTTGTACCTACTGATCCATGTCACTGTGCACGATCCAAGCCAAAGGGGTCAAATTTCCAGCATATGTTAATCATTTATCTTAAGTTAGCTAAAAATTACATGATACACATATGCTACAAATAACTTAGAAGACAACATGAACAATATGCAACATCGTAAACATGAACAAATTTACCTTATATATGGAATGCAAGATTGTCAACAGAAGGGGTGACGATGTCTATAGTCAATTGACTATTTGCAAAAAAGGTGATAATCAGACACAATATGAACAATGGTAATTATAAATAACATATGTTGTAATAATTAGAATTGAACACAATAAATATGTAATCATATTTCCTGCATATGTTAATCATTTATCTTAAGTTAGCTAAAAATTACATGATACGTGTATGCTACAAATAACTTAGAAGACAACATGAACAATATGCAACATCGTAAACATGAACACATTTACCTTATATATGGAATGCAAGATCATCAATAGAAGGGGTGATGATGTCTATAGTCAATTGATTGTTTGCAAAAAGGGTGATAATCATACACAATATAAACAATGGTAATTATAAATAACGTATGTTGTAATCATTAGAATTGAACACAATAAATATGTAATCATATTTCTTGCATATGTTAATCATTTATCTTAAGTTAGCTAAAAATTACATGATACGTGTATGTTACAAATAACTTAGAAGACAACATGAACAATATGCAACATCGTAAACATGAACAAATTTATCTTATATATGGAATGCAATATCGTCAACAGAAGGGGTGATGATGTCTATAGTTAATTGACTGTTTGCAAAAAGGGTGATAATCAGACACAATATAAACAATGGTAATTATAAATAACATATTTTGTAATCATTAGAATTGAACACAATAAATATGTAATCATATTTCTTGCATATGTTAATCATTTATCTTAAGTTAGCTAAAAATTACACGATATGCATATGATACAAATAACTTAGAAGACAACATGAACAATATGCAACATTGTAAACATAAACAAATCTACCTTATATATGGAATGCAAGATCGTCAACAAAAGGGGTGACGATGTCTATAGTCATTGATTATCTTCTTCTTTATCATCCTCATCATCATCATCATCATCATCATCGTCATCATCATCACCATCATCGCCATCATCACCATCATCATTGCCATCATCACCATCATCATCGCCATCATCACCATCACCATCACCATCATCATCACCATCATCATCATCATCATCATCATCACCATCATCATCATTACCATCATCTTGATCTTCATCATCTACTTCTTCATCATCTTCAATGTCTTCTTCTTCCATAACATTATACTTTATCGACCTTCCTCTTGGATTATGTGAAACAACAAATGACCAAACCTATTTATGTGGTACCTCTGAGTAAAAAACTTGCTCACATTGGCTTGGAAGAACATAGGGCTCATCTCCAATTGGCTCAAATGACTTTGTATTAATCATTGTAAATCCATTATCATGTTGAATAACCGTTCTATCTAGATCATTTTGATTTAGTCGTAACTTGTACCATTTGATGACGAATAGAACTACTTTGAAGGAGTTAAAGTCACACTCAATTATATCATCCAAGATGCCATAGTATTGATTTTGAGATTGTTGAGGATGTATGTCTTTTCTAGATGATATATTGGTGACCTGAAAAACTGCAGTTATCCTAGAATCATAAGTTTTCTTTGTGTCATCCAATTTTTTTATGCGAAATTTGTGGCCATGATAGTACATAGCTTTGTGGTGCTTGACCTGAAATTTTTGAAGCATGTGTAAATTATTTGCATTGTGAGTTTATATGAAACATACGTTGAGTTATTATCATTAATAAATTTTTACATACCTCTCCACCTCTTAAACCCTTTACTAGATCAACTACCATCGGCGTAACATCTACTAGTATGACAAACAGGGCATTGTGTTGCAAATTCATGTTGTTTATGATATATAATATGATCGTTCAGACATGTATGTATTCTTTGATACTCCATTCCAATATCTTTCATGATGGTAGATAATTCTGGATACGAGTGAGGTAGAATGTTTGATGGTGGTAAAAAATTCACCTATCAACCTACAACCAAAAATATAATTTGTTAATTTCAAGAATATTAAATGCTACATGAACCCAATGTTAATTGTAAGGGAACTATGAGTAAAATAATAAAAGAAGATGACATACCTTAACATACGTGTCATTTCTATGTTGGATAAACCATTCATAACCTTCAAGTTTACCAAAAACAATACAACGGCAAGAAGAGTTGTTTCAGAGCCTTCATATAGGGACTTGTGTGCCTTCTCAAGTATAGGTACATCAAGCTCTACATCATCATCATCATCATCATTATCTTGATCATTGTGATCTTCATCATTGTGGTCTTCTTCCATGGTATCATTACCTTCTACTTCAATATTCACACCTCCATGTTCCCTCATTCATAAATCCACACTCTCTGAGTTGTCATGGTCCATAACATGAAACTTAGGGATGTTGACCTAAATGAAAATGATGACCTTATATTAGCAATGACCATGGTGTCATCATCAAATCATGTCTTATGTAATTTATAAATTATTAAAATACATACCAATGGACGATATTTGTTTCCCCCTTCAATGTGACCATGTTGCCTACAATGTTCCTCAACTGTTTTGATTAGATATCTTCAAGTCTTTAAGCCCTTACAATTTTTGCAAGGACAATAACATTTTCCATCACCTTTTCTTTTTAAGTTAGACCACATTCTAGCAATTGTCTCCTTATTTTTTTGTGTGTTGATATCATCAGACATGGTCTTTCTTGAATGGAATGACTTGTTGGTGGAAGAAGGATGATTAATTGCAACTTGCAAATGGAGTAGTAAGAGGAAGACACATATAGAAATGAATACTAAAGCGAGACAGATAGAAAGAGGTATAGATAGAGAGATAGATTGATAAAGATATAAAGAAATATAAAAAATGAAAAGAAACAAATACTTAGTTGACCTTCCATAACTCTACCTCTATATATTACACTTGCTACATACAAGCACTTCCTAAGAAAATGGGCAGCAACAACCAAGAAGGGAATAAGAGAGTCCATTTGGCTCAAGAGGAGGATGCACAAAGTGACCAAGGGGTGAGAGGAAATGCTAATCTAGAGAGAGGAGAGTCTCTAATCTTCAATAGAACCCTGTTGAAGACTGTCATAGAGCAAGAACCTCCCTAAAGAAAGACATTATTCAAAACTCTCTATAAGGTAAGAGGTAAGTTCTGCAAACTTATTGTAGATTCTAGTTCAACTAATAATATAGCCTCAGTAGAAATGGTAGAGAAGCTTGGATTGAAGAAGTTGCCTCATCCTAACCCTTATAAGGTTTCATGGCTAAATAAGGAGCAACAAGTCATACTAAATGAACACGTTCATGTTCAATTTCAAATAGGGGAGTACAAAGACAAGATTTTCTGTGATATTGTAGAAATGGATGCTTGTCACCTATTTTTAGGTAGGCCCTGGAAATTTGATGTCAATTCTAAGCATGATGGAAGGAGAAATGTTTACATCATCTCCAAAAATGGGAAGGAATACACCATGAGACCACTGCCAGAAGATAGGAAGGAGATCCAACATGCATCTAGTGTGATGATGGTTGGAGAGAAGGAGTTTTTGAAGACCCTCAAGGTGAAAAACACCCCTTGCTTTGCCATAGTAGTAAAGCCAAAACTTGGAGAAAAAGGAAAAGAGTTAGGTCTATCAACCAAGTAGGAGTTAGGACATGTTGGAGTGAGGTCAGCCCAAGATATTTTGGAATCTTGAAGAACTTGGTAAAGGGTATCTGGAAAAGTGAAAATAAACAAGTATTTTTATAGCTACAATGGAGGAATTGAGAGCATTATAAATAATGAAGAAGAAACTTAAATCCATACGGCTTCACCTCTATTTACAATTTGACCTTTTTGCATGTGAAATATGAAAATATACAAAATTTCCAATCACATTTTCACTTAAAAAAGAACACCAAATATACTTGGTACAATATCTTCTTTAGATTCTTCACTATTAGATTCTTCAAAACTACAAGCTCCTGTGCAGAAAAAAGATGAGATGTACTAAGTAATTTTTGATGGGCAATATTTAAACAAATCAACTATCAAAAAAATAAATTATGAAATTTAGTTGCTTTATTATGTACTAAAGACTTGGCTTAACCATGGAGTACCTCATCAGAAGACTCATCCTCACTTGATTCTTCTTTACCATTTTTTAAAGCTGCAACTGACCCATTCTTCACTACAACTGAGTTATTCTTTCCCAAAGCCCTTGGTTTTTTATGTGTTTCTTGTAATGCACTTTGAATAATATTAAACACAAATTTATTATCCCTCTTTCAAAAAGTACAAAAAAAAATTATAAAATGAAAAATGTAACGATAGTATAGCAATATTTAAAGATTAAAAAAATATATTTATTAATGTTATGCTAGCAAAGTACAATGAATGTCTTCATCATTTAGAGAGCACCAATTTTTTTGTTTGATTTTCAATTTGAAATAAGGCATTTCAATTAACCATTTGTTCAATATTGAACATCAAAATTCCATAAGCTTGTGATTCCACTAAAACATGATTTTTTTCTACAGATAATTATCCACAACAAAATGACTAACCTCCTTAGAAGAAGAATCCTCATCCTAGAATCTTTTGCTGGCAGCTTCTTTGTGATGGCAACATTTTTTCTTACAAGATGCTTCACCTTTATTTGAAGAGCATTAACATAAAAATGAGTACCATAAAGTCAAAACATATGTTATATTATCAATATGATCCCAAAAAGCAACAAAATAACTGGTATTCTTTAGATCTGGTATTTTTGTTCTAGTACGCTCATTTAAAATCTCAGTAGGAGGGGTCTCAAAATAGTTAGATATGTTATTGAAACCAAACTCGACCCTTTAGGAGTGATCATGACTTTCCAAGTCATCAAAGTGAAAAAATTACAAAAATTGTCAATGACAACTTTGATAGCAATATTAAAAAGTCACCAAGAAATGGTTGGGGATCGATGAAGAAAGTTTGTACTTGGACAATAGAGTTATATAACCTCATTTGAAATCATTTTGAGGGGTTGGAATTCCCAATGTATTAAATATTGAATAATAAAGAAAATTGTTTGATAAATCATTCCAAGTGATTTCTTAGTGCATTAATTAAGTTCCCATTTTATGTTTTGATAGTTGTAAATAAAATTTTTCTTCTTGGCTAGTTCACTGGCCTAGGTAGAGTAGTTAGTGCAGGAGCCCCACACACAACCAAGCCAATGGTACAGCTTATGAAGACCACAAAGACAGCTAGAGGAAATAAGGGAATTAATTGGCAAGTTATAAGAATTAGACTAATATGATGATTCAAATATTTGTAATGTCCTTAATAGGACTAAATGAAATTCTAATGGATTGTCATTGTCCAAGCACAAATAACATTGGAGTGTTTAGAGTCTAGGAATGTTAGTGATCATAAAAGATCGAAATTTTGTTAATGGTCTTTTTGTTTAAAGGGATTCCATAAAATATATGTCAACACTAGTTTGAGTTTGTTCTATTTTAAAACCAAACAATTCAACTAACTGATGACAATTGTATTGGTTTTGAGTTAGTTTTAGGCATTTCTATATTTTTGTTTTGAGTCTCTATTATAAGAGAGACAGTCGGGTGTATGGACAGAGGAGAAAGACAACAAAAAGAAAACTCTATTCTTTGCAATTGATTTCCATTACTATGGATCTCCATTCGATTGGTTTGTATTTGAAAGACTTTGAAAACGTTTTATGCATGAACTACTATATTTTATTGATATGTTTCATAACATTGTAGGCTTGTTGTCATACCAGTCTTGACTTAAAAAAATTACTCTTGATTTCAATTTGTTGTTGCAGTAACACCTTAGGTAGAATGAGGATCATCCCATGAATGTAGAGGACTAACCTTCATGGGATGAAATTGTTAACATGTATTATAAATTGCTAACAGTGCATATGCAGTTTTGTGGGTTGTAGAAGTGATCACAAGTTGAAGATATATTGGAATTGAAAGCCATATACAATAAGGAATATTCTACCCAAATGTGGAGTGAATCCTATGTTGGAAAAACATATAAACATATACATAAATAGAAATGTTAGTATGCTAATAGAAACCAAATTTAAATAAAGCTTCTACAAACTAAACAAAATTCATAAACTTCAAGATAGACTAAGATGAGCTCTCAATTGAGAATATGAGCCATTAATGGGCTCTCTCAATGAGAAGCTCTCTTGTTGAGTAGCTTTGTCTAAATAGATAGGATGTATGCTCAAGCTTTATGCTTCAAAAAGGGCTTCAAATGGAGTTGGAATTTGGGTGTGAGTGTATCGTTTTGATGTAAAATGGCTTCTCAAAATGGCATTATGACTTTACTTCATGGATTGTGTTATTTTGCAAAGGGGAAGGATGAGTCAACAAAGGAGGCTCAAGGGATAAAATCTTCATAAAGACCCTTCATAAGTGCTTTGTAAGAACATTTATGACTTTGTGGGCTTTATAAAGTTTTGTGGTTGAAGATATTTGTGAGAGATACCATGAAATTCGAATTTGAGGGTTTAGGGAGGTTTTAAGCTTGCGTAGGGTTGTAAAAATGATTAGAGGAAGGGTTAGAGATGGCTTAGGACTAGGCAAGTGGATGGCAAGTGGATTGCAGTTAATGAGGGTGGGTGAAGGAGGAGATATTTGTTAACTTTGGCTTGAGTTAGCAAGTCTTAACCCATGTTTAGGGAATGTGACAAGGTTAGGAGGGGATTAGGATTAGGGTTAAAGACATCTTCTAGAAGAGTCTAGGCTTTGGATGAGGATGAAGACTTTCTAGAAGAATCTAGAACTTCCTAGGATAAGATTTTATGAAATAAATAAAGTTTTATTTATTTCAAGGGTTTGGGTTGAGGAGATATTTATTAAAATATTTTTAATAAACATGAGGATTAATATTTAATCTTAATTAAATATTTTGAGTTGGGATTAGGGGTAGGAAATGATGAGATTAGCCTTTAATCGAAATTAAAGAAGGATTAGAAGATTTTGGAAGAGGTTATTGGTCTTAAGGAAATTGGCCAACTTTTGGGAAAAAAATAAATAAATTATTTATTTTGGGATTTTTGGTCAATTTATTAATTAAATAATTAATAAATAAGGAAATAATGTTTAAATAAGATTTAAACATTTTTGGGAGGGATTTCTTAATTAAATATTTTTAATTAAGATAAAGAGATTTAATGGCATAAAAATAAATAAATTAATTAAATAATTAATTAATTAATAAATGATGATGTCATCAGGAATTTTTTAGAAAATAAAAATAGTTTATTTTCTAAAGGTTTTTTAGGTGTCTACATTTTGCCCCTCTTTGATGTGATGCCGCAAGTGGCATGACATCAAAGATAAGAAAATAAGATGCCCAAGGCTAGAGTAGAAGAGGAGAGAATGGATTGTGAGATGCCCCCTCAAGAAGGCGGTGGGGAGAGAAAGCGAGGCTCGACGACCTCTTGAAAAGTACAAGAATCCGAGATGAGCAAGAAGACTCAGATTTGCTTAAGAGAAGAGGTTTGGTTAGCTCAAACTCTCACTATGGGAGAATGATAAAGGGAGAATCAGAGGCACAAGAGGAAGCAAGCTTAAGATCTCAGGGATTGCAGAGGATGAAGGAGCGGAGCGCTATAAAAGGAATCCAGGATGGGGAGATGGATGAGGGGATTAAAAAAGCTGATGCAACAGGATTTCAAAGAGTCAGATTGGCAGAAGATGGGTTTCGGAGATCCCTAGGACTAGGATTGTGGATCTCGAAAGATGAGGCTTGGTGGATTGATTTGGATTGGTGGATCCCTAAGACTAGGATTGTGGATCCCTAAAGCTAAAGGTGAGGAGTGATTCAAAGAGATACTGATGCATAAGCTGGGGTAGGAGAGACAGATGCTGGATATGGATGGGGGATAATGGAGATGAAGGAAAACCATTGAAGCTTTTTGAGCGGGGGGGATACTTCAAAGAGAAGTACCACCATGTAGTTGAGCACTAGATTTGCTATAGGACTGTTGGTTAATTGCCAAGGTGACCAAGAACATCAAGGCCTTTTCACCAATTGTCCAGAGGACTGACGAACTAACTCAAAACAAACACGCAAAAATTGCCCCAATATCACACATGAATCCCAGAGGAAGCAATGTGGAAACGACACTGGGTAACCCACAAGCAAAAAAGAAAACAAGCAAAAGACATGATCAAGACCTTACGCTCTGATTGGCCCATTCACAGTATACCATGATATGGAAGATCGTGGCAACCTTGAGGAGGGAACAAGGAGATTTCTTGGAAAAGATATTTCAAGACCCAATAGGGAAGAGTCCAAATCAAAAGAAAGCAAAAATCCAAAAGAGAACCGTTTGCCAACGAGATGGGTAGGACGAGGTACTAACGAACCAAGATCAGACATGAGGAAAGCTATATCCTACAAGGACCTATCGGAGAGCACCTAAGCTGGTGGATTCGGATGAGTGATGCATCAGGCAAGCTGAACTAAGAAAGATAACACTTTGGTGATAGGAAATCTAGCTAAAGGATGCATTGGAATCTCTAACCAAGATGTGCGATGGGTGTAAGATGCTGATCAAGGATGAACTGACACGAACGCTGGATAGATGCAATGGTACTAAGCTAAAGAGGATGTACAAGCTGATAGACCAAGATATTTACAAGTGAGCTAATCAAGATATGGTACAAGCTAACAGACCAAGATAGTGACAAGTAGGCAAAAGCTCAGGATGATAGGATAGCGGGATGGTTCGATGTTGTCCAAGATGCGAAAGCTAAGGGTGGGGTGATAGCAAAAGATATGGATTTGGCAGGATGATTCCAATGATGATGAGAGATTTTGTGACCAAGGATAGCTAGAGGAGCAGGATGAGATGGCTGGATAGGATGGTAGATAGCTAGGATTATGATGGATATAAAGAGATGACATTGGGTTTGCATGAGGATAGCCTAGAGCTAGATACCAATGACAAGGGAGGATGGACAAGACAAGATCTCCAAGGAATATAGTGCCCCCAATCAGAAGATAACATGCGGAAGGAGGTCTTATGATGGATGTGATAGGATTGAAGCTAGGATGGAAAAAGCTGAAGGGGCTAGGGAGATGGATGATAGCTGAGATGATTGGTTGAAGCTGCATAAGATTAGTGGATGGTGTGAGATGGAAGTTGGAGGATGGAGGATAGGTGGATAGATTGGAAGATGGAGGTGGATGTCAAGAAATGACCAAAAGCATGAGGGTGATAGGCTAAGCTGGGGATGGCAGGATTACGCATGACGCTTGTTTGCCAAGTTTTCATCATGGTACTTGTCCAAGGTGCTTGAATTGCCAAGTTTTCACCAGTGGACGCTTTATTTTTCTTTTCTTTTTTTGACTTTTTGACTTTGGACTTAGCTGGAATGATTTTGGCTTTCTTCAGCTATTTTTGGCTCATAGATGTTAGTAGGATGGATGAAAAAGGATTGGATTGAACAAGTGGAATGGTGGGTGGGAGTTTGACGGATAATGGATGCGAAGACATAAGGCTTGTGGGTAAATGGATGAGGAAAATGGAAAGATCATCATTGGCACACACCTTGAGAGGTGATAAAGTAGTGGGAAAGATGGTTTTGAGCGAGGTTGAGGAGAAAATGGAGAAAGAGAAAGATAAGGACTAAAAGTAGAGTTGGAAGATGGAGGATGGGAAATTTAGGATAAGAAGCATATGGACTAAAAGTGGATTGGGGGGATGAAGGATGCTTATATGGGGATTTGGATGAAGGATGGATGGATGAGGCTTTTTGAGTAGCATGAATGGATGCCAATTGAGATTTTTCTTTGAGATGCATTTCTTTTATGAGCATCTTGGGTATCCACATGATTTTTGACTTTTTTAGCTTGGGCTTTTGTGGCCTCTTGACTTTTTCTTTGATTGGGATTAAATGTTTCTTGTTTTGAACATGTATTTTAGAAGGGACATGTTGAGACTTGGATTTTTGGATTTATGCTTTTGTATTTTGGCATCCAATATGCTTCTATTAGCCATGGGATGGGAACAAGAGCATGGAGGAGATAGAGGGATAATTGATGGAGTGATAGGGTTTAAAGGTTGGAAGGGATTCAAGGGTGAGTGCCTTTGATGATCTAGCTGGTGGATTTGAGGGGATGGAAGGATAGATTGGAACATAGGATATAGATGGATATAATTTCCCAAAATGGATGGAGGGAAGGAAGGATATGGGCCCAAAATAGATGGAAACAGCAAAGGTGTAGGTCCCAAAATAGATGGAGGGGATAAAGGATTCATATTAGGTATGTAAGGACCCAAAATGGATGGAAAGGGTGTGGGATTTAGATAAGGGATATATGGACCCAAAATGGAGGGTTGGAGATAAGGAGTAGGATGACGGCCCAAAATAGATGCGGAATAAGATGGATGGGAACTTTGGGGTGGAGATGGAAGGACTTGGGACCATGCAAGAATAACGGGGATACCAACATCTAGAAATACATTTTCATTTCTTTTTGCAATATGATGTTCATTATTTGGAACACAAGATGTGAGTCCATTACTAGCTGAAGGAGTTGGAGCTTCGGATATGATAATTAGTTCTTTTTCGATGGATCTATCAGCATGGATTATGGGAGATGTATGATCATGAAGAAGAGGAGATGGGAGGATAGGATCTTGGGTTGGGTGGGCTGAGGGAAAGGGATCTTGAGATGGAGTAAGTAAGATGGTAGGATTTAGATATGGAGGGGATGGTAAAAGTGGATCATGTAGGGGAATAAGTGGGATGGCGAGATCTGTTGTTCTATCTGAGGATATTTCAACATGCTTTTGGGCAAGATCTTGACAAGAATGGATGGGAGTGGATGCATGAGGTTCATTATATGCGATTTGGATAATGCTTGGAGGAGGAGATATGGATGGGATTTGGAGCGATTCGATGGGTGGTATGGGGATGATAGCTATGGGAGATGGGAGTGATATTATAGATGGGGAAGCTTCATCACTAACTACTTCACATGGTTAGATTAGATGACATGGCTTATCGACTGTTGGAGGCGGCTTTTCTTGTATTTCCTCTAGGAGATTCCTTGGAGACTCGTGTGTCAGAGGTGGAGGTGGTGGATTGATAGGAATAGCTGGTGTGATGAGGGTGGAAGATTGGAAGCTTGGTTGATTGGGTGATGGAGGAGAAGCTGGGATATCAGATGGCATGACTAGATAGTTTGGAATAACTCTTGGATTTTGTGGGATGCTTGGGGGAATGTTTCTAAGGCTTTTAATATACCCGTCATAGTCAATAAGATTTTCATCATCATTGGAATAGGAGGTGGCGGGAGCAAGGACAATATGACCGAACACATCATGATAGGTTTGGGATTTCATGTTTTGATGATGAGTCGGATAGGGATGGGGTCTTGCATATGGATGAACACGGAAGCTCATGGTTGGATTTGGATTAAGCACAGGTTTTGGATTGGATGATGAAGGATTTCCTAGGGAGAGTCAAAGTTGTATGACAGACCTAAGGAGGATTGGCTGGAGATTTTTGGCTTTCCTGTGGATGGAAGACTTCAAGGGCATGCTATCAAAAAGTAAGAGTTTTGCTTTCCTATGCATTAGATTGGTGGAGATTGTGTGAACTTAAGGATAAACTAATGATCCTATGGGCATGACACGAGATTGACCACTTGTGGATCCCAACCTTTAGCCAAAGGTGATGAGGGATAACAAGTGACAAAGCTAGATTACCCTAGACAAAGCTCTATCAAAGGGATAACCTTGGTGAGGCTGGTGGATTGGTCAGATTGATTGGATAGAAAATTCTAGCAGAATGACAACAATTCTCTAAAGGCTTAGGTTTGATTTTGGATTGGGTTGCTAGCTGGCTGAGGGGGGGGGGGGGGGGGGGGGGGATGATTTGGAGAGACTTTGGATTTGGGATTGTTCTAAAGCAAGGAACTAAGGGAGCTTGGATGATCTTTTGATGAGGTAGTGACTACACTAAGTATGCCTTGAGCTGGGAGATTTTTGCTTTTCTGGGATTTTGACCAAAGTTGGCAAACATTCATTCAAAAGCTATGAACAAACAAGCAGACAAAATTTTTGAGCAAGCACATCAAACACACCAACATCCTAGGAAGCTTTCTACAAGTATGAAATTTTTTATAGCTAGGGAGTCCTCGATATACGCAAGGTATGTGAGGCCCAAATCCGTAGATGAAACCAAAAAGATGTCACACAGCCAAGAGGAGCGTTAACCCACTTCTCCTCTTTCACTTCTCAAGGGTATAAAGTTCCTTGAGGCTTAGCCCGAGTGACAAAATCTTGATTCCAAGAGAGGTGTCTTTGGATTCACCTCCCAATTTTTATACTCCGCCAGAACACTAGGGTTGAGTTCATCCCAAGGGGTGATGAAATCCCCAAGCAGGCCTCCTAAAAAGTGTAAAACAAGACCACATACATGATCTTGGGCTTTAAAAGACACGCGTTTATTCCAATTAACGATTTATATTTTGTAAGCTATGATTGAAGACACTTGTGATTATGGCATACAATGTTCATTCCAATTTGATAGCATCGTCAGCATAATGAAAATCGACAGATTGTCAACATAAGAAATGTGAGCGTCATTGAAATTGCATCCAAACCATGCAATGTTCATTGATTGTTAGGCATTCAAGATTGAGTGTGAGTTTATTTTAAGCCCAAAAAAAAGATGTGTGAAACTCGATTGCCAAGCGTGCGCCCGGAGGCCCTCCACATCAAGATTTGTCCAATTTTTATGCCCAAATGAAGTGTGAGTGAGATTAATGCGCATTCAAAGAATTTTCTAACTTAGAAAAACCACTAAAGACCCAAGTGAGTGGAGTTTGATCTTTGTGGAGCACTTAACACCCTATTAGGTGGACCCATCCCCATAGATGGTGCTAAGATTACAACCAATGGTTAAATTGATGGGTAATTAAAGAGGGTGAGTCCAACTACAAACTTACTAAAAGCGTCTTTATTAGTTTTTATAACTTAGAAGATTTCAAAAATGTGGATTCTTTTTATGCCCCAAAAGATGATTATTTGATCTATGGCATTCAAGATTGGATTTGTTGTTTTAATCATGCATTCATAAAAAAAAAAAAAAACTTGATTTTAATCCATGGCACTCAAGAGTGATTTTAGCAACATGCATTCAAAGACAAGTGATTAAACATTCAAGTTTTTTCCTTTGAGCATTCAAGATTGAGATTTTGTGTGTTGTTTTAAGAACTTTGAAGTGCTTTGTTTTAACCTTAGATCATTCAAGATTTTTTTGGACTCAAAAGTGAAAATGACTCTTTGGACTTTGGTTTTCATTCAAGATTTTGTGTTCTAGTTTGCATATTTTAAGCCCAAAAATGATATTCCTATATTGTTTTGATGCATGAAAAACCTAAGAAACATTCAAGATTTTGCAACAAGACATTTGTTTGGAACAAATAACAAAGCTTTTAGAACAATTTTTGGCAACCATTTAGGACTCTTAGTTTTCATGAGATTTTTAAAAGAACTTTAAAATATTTTCAAATGAGGTTCATTTTATCCTTGATTGATGCTTTGAGTTTGATTTAGATTTTAGTGTGCACTTAGTGTTGATTTTGAAATGGAAATTTGAAGTTCTTTTTAAATTCCCAAAAATGAAGTGTTCCTAACTTTGCATGAATGCATCTAAAACCTTGATGTTGCAAGGATGCAAATGATTAGATTGGTTTAGTTTCACTTGTTAAAAGATTTTTTTCTTTTTTGCAAATTTTTAATTTTTTAATGGATTTAAGTATGATTTGGGGGTTCATTTTAAGCACTAAAAAGAAGTGTGTATGATTTTGCTTCCTTAAAAAATAAAATGGCCAAGATCTCCCACAAGAAGAAGAAGAAGAAGTAGATGGAATAAGAAGAATATAGACAAGAAGAGGAAGAAGAATTCCAAGTGCTTTGTCCACCTATAAGCTTGAAAAATCTGCAAATACTATGAGATAGACTATGAGTTCCTTTGTCTTCTTCATGCTCATGTGGACCTACAAAACCAATTTATACAATCCTACCAATCAGAAAAACAAGCAAAATTAGCCATAATTAGCAAAAGACATACAAAACTTGACTAAAAAAGCTAATGAAGATGACCCATGCGAGGTCCCATCGGGCGTGCCAAAATGTATATGAGCAATGTTAGTATGCTAATAGAAACCAAATTTAAATAAAGCTTCTACAACTAAAAAAAATTCATAAACTTTAAGATAGACTAAGATGAGCTCTCAATTGAGAATATGAGCCATTAATGGGCTCTCTCAATGAGAAGCTCTCTTGTTGAGTAGCTTTGTCTAAATAGATAGGATGTATGCTCAAGCTTTATGCTTCAAAAAGGGCTTCAAATGGAGTTGGAATTTGGGTGTGAGTGTATGGTTTTGATGTAAAATGGCTTCTCAAAATGGCATTATGACTTTACTTCATGGATTGTGTTATTTTGCAAAGGGGAAGGATGAGTCAACAAAGGAGGCTCAAGGGATAAAATCTTCATAAAGACCCTTCATAAGTGCTTTGTAAGAACATTTATGACTTTGTGGGCTTTATAAAGTTTTGTGGTTGAAGATATTTGTGAGAGATACCATGAAATTCGAATTCGAGGGTTTAGGGAGGTTTTAAGCTTGCTTAGGGTTGTAAAAATGATTAGAGGAAGGGTTAGAGATGGCTTAGGACTAGGCAAGTGGATGGCAAGTGGATTGCAATTAATGAGGGTGGGTGAAGGAGGAGATATTTGTTAACTTTGGCTTGAGTTAGCAAGTCTTAACCCATGTTTAGGGAATGTGACAAGGTTAGGAGGGGATTAGGATTAGGGTTAAAGACATCTTCTAGAAGAGTCTAGGCTTTGGATGAGGATGAAGACTTTCTAGAAGAGTCTAGAACTTCCTAGGATAAGATTTTATGAAATAAATAAAGTTTTATTTATTTCAAGGGTTTGGGTTGAGGAGATATTTATTAAAATATTTTTAATAAACATGAGGATTAATATTTAATCTTGATTAAATATTTTGAGTTGGGATTAGGGGTAGGAAATGATGAGATTAGCCTTTAATCGAAATTAAAGAAGGATTAGAAGATTTTGGAAGAGGTTATTGGTCTTAAGGAAATTGGCCAACTTTTGGAAAAAAAAAAAAAAATTATTTATTTTGGGATTTTTGGTCAATTTATTAATTAAATAATTAATAAATAAGGAAATAATGTTTAAATAAGATTTAAAAATTTTTGGGAGGGATTTCTTAATTAAATATTTTTAATTAAGATAAAGGGATTTAATGGCATAAAAATAAATAAATTAATTAAATAATTAATTAATTAATAAATGATGATATCATCAGGAATTTTTTAGAAAATAAAAATAGTTTATTTTCTAAAGGTTTTTTAGGTGTCTACAGTAGGGAATATTTTGTTGCTTTATATGAACTCTACTTTGCAGATTCTCAAATATGATAATAAAAGCATTCAAATTTGATATGTGCTTCAATCTTTTAGTGAAGCTTTCAATACTTACCTCATAGCTACTGGAGGCTTTGGAGGTCTTTGAGCTCCCATTTCTATCTTTTGCTATTTTAAACCTTACGAAGATAGTGCAAATGTATACACTTCAGAAAAGTTGATGGAGGTCATATGAATTATCAAATTCCTATTAAAATGGAGTTCAATTTATTACGATATAAGGTAGTTGACTTCATGTGAAAAATGCATCTACGATGACAACAAAATACTTAAGAAGAATTCATTATAGGCAGTAATATAAGAAAGACAATAAACTTATAAAGCATAAATCTCATATCAACTACAAATTATACTTACTAAATAGTGCAGAGACAATTCTTCTATAAATTGTGCAGAGCAAGCTTTTGAATAAATTATACTTTGAAAGAAGGAATCACCACTTGGCCTACAATATACACCAAGCATCATGCACTCCTTGAATTTAACATAGAGTTTAGTAGAGGAGAAGTACTACAAAGGAAAAAAATAATTACATATTAATTGCATAATACTTACTACCTAGCACAAATGAAGCTCTTTTGGAAAAGTTCCACAAACCTCAATTAAAACTTTGTGAATGGACCATTTCCTATTGCATAGACTCCTTCAAGTTAAAAGGTAATAAGCCAAGTTGATTTGATAAAATGCATCATCGATTATGTAAAAATAATTACAAGCCTGAGATTTAATATAGAATATATACAAAAGCCAATATAACTCCTATTAATTTAATAAATATACTTACCCATTAGTAATCTACTTGTAAAGGGAAATTCCATATAAATCTTGGATCAACCTTCTTTGCAGGGCATTCATCAATTTTTACGCCAGTACATTACTATGCACCAGTCTGTCAACTAGTTTCTCCTCTCTTGAATTCTTCATGTAATTGCACAAGGATCCATAGTTCATGCATGTTTTACAATATCTATGCAAATCTCCCTGATAGAACTGGGATCTTCTCTATGGAGACTCAAACACTCAATACAAGCTTAGGAGAGAGTATCAAAATCTCTAATGTGGCATTTAGAGATGGGATTAAAATCCGAGGACCTAGTTTTATAGGTTAAGCATTTGTTGGAATATATTATGTAATGGGGTGGGGGAAGGGGCCTATTTTATTCACCTCACAACTTGGTAAACTTGTTGGAATAAAACTTCTTACTACTTAGTGGACTACACTATTTCTCCCCCCACACAAGTTAATTTATATTGGGGTAGACACCATTGAGGTAATCATTGAAGAAATCGATGAGCTACTCTCCTTTTCTAAGGAACATATTTATAGATAAATTGGGATAAAGAAAGTTTTTGTTGATGGGGTTCTTCTTTCCATCCATCCCAAGGTTTAGAGTATTGATGTTGAGGGAAATGGAAGAACTATCATTGATTTTGGCACCACCTTGACCTATATTGTAGAGCCTACATACCATATAATCCTTGCAACATTTAGAATGACTGTTGTATTTGAGAATAAGACTTGTATAGAGCTAATTTGATCTACGATTCAATGTCTTAGGTATTGCTAGACTCTAATTACCAAAGCTTACAATTATTTTCAAGGGTGGCATGATATTTAATTCTCCTCCTTTAAACTATTTCATCAATATTGTTAATGAAAAGTGCCTGACATTATAGGATGTCTCTTCTCTTATTGTTTTCTCTATTCTTGGTAAGATTTTGTAGCAGAACTTTTTTATCATGTATGATAGGGAATTTTCTAGACTTGATTTTGCTCATATTGATTGTCCCACATCTTAGGATGTACATTTTTCTTGAGATTATTTTCATTTGAAGTGCTATCATTATAGATAAAAATTCATTTTCCTTTGATTCTGACTATGCTCCTTAATGTACATTTTCTAGCCATAGCATCTGTCAGACAAGAAGCTTGTCTGTTATAGTTTATTTTCTAAGTGATTATATCTAAATGCCAAGTTTGATGAAAAATAAAACTATGAATAATTTGGAGTATTGGAAAGAAAACCTTCATAGTGACTCAAGGATGATGACAAAGTGTAGCATAGGGTTCTTAAAAATAAGAGGACAAGTTTTAGAAGGCATTTTTTTCTTTTGCTTCAACGAAAAATAGCCCCACATACACATTTTCTCAACTTAATTTTACCAATTCCAACAAAAGAATTATATATTACCTCTATTCAAATTTTAAAGGACCAATAAATTTCAATGTATTTCTTAGTTGAACATTACAAACTCTTTCGTTATTCCAAGGTTGAAACTAGATAAAGATTTATTTTATCCTTCTTAGTTTATTAATAGAAGCAAACCTATTATTATTTTTTATGAAACAATTATATTAATATGAGTGATAGAAAAAATCATGTCTACAATGATCAAGAAGGGAAATCATTAAAAAACTAGTCAAAATGCAATAATAACCATAAAAAATTTTGGGATGTAGAGAACACCAAACTTTAGTAGTTTTAATATTACTAACAACAGCAGTAATGAGAGGGATATTTATTGAAGATACAACTTATTTATACAATTAATTCAAAACTTTCGTCAGAAAAATTTCATATTGCACAAGATATTAATCAATATAGTAAGCATTGACATCTAGAGAAAGATGTGAATCATACAATTGTATAAAGAGCAGCAAGTGGTATATTCCAAAAGTTGCTACCACTTACTTGTAAAGGATACATTATGAGATTTGATGTCACATCTAGAAGGGTATAATCAAATATTATTTTTTCTTATTTATCCATACTTGGATCACGTAAAGTGAGTAGAGGCTCCCTTAAGGCAATTAGTTGAACATATTAAAACATCAAGAATGACACCAAAAGACATCACCATTTGAATTATTATATCAGACAAGAGATTACCCTAAAGTAAGTGGTTTGATCAAACCAAAATGTAGAAATCATTATACATTTCTAAATGAATATTAGGAATGGAAATTATTGTTATGTCATCATGAGTGATAAGGAAGGGATCAGTTGCTTAATTTACATAGTAATGTCTGAGACAACCAAATAAAGTCCTTTCCTTATAATCTTATATATATATATATATATATCAACATGATATCCTCAACCCTAACATTCTAAATTATTATTTATATAAAAATGCAACAAATCAAACCATTAGCTATGCAATACCTAGATGTACCTAAAATTGGCATAGAGAAAATAAAATACTTGGATAAAGTACTACTGCCATTCATATATCAACCCAAAATGAAATGTTCAGAGACATCTCTTTACAGTCTCCATGTGAAAATGATAACATAACTCATTATTGTTAAGTTTAACTAATTTCCTATTCAATTTAGAGGGGATTGCTACTAAATGAAGGGGAGAGGATCAATTCATTAGGTGATTGTTGCATGATATATATGTGCAGCAATCCTGTTTCCCTGTGATCTATTATGGTAATCATGAACTATTGTCAGTTCACTATTGACATTAGGAGAAAAAATTGTGAAATCATAGTGTCCTGAGACAATTCCCTTGTCAGGTTTCATGCCAGATTAGAGGCATGACAATAACCTTCATAACAATATAGTAGATTACTTAGACTCCCAAACACACAAATCGAACCACATAGCAGAACTCATAATGTATACTTCAAACAAAATATCAAAACTAGCCCATCATGTAAACTAACTAAACAGAGAAAAAAATGAAAGCAAAGTCTTTTTAGGTCACAGAAGATTATTCAGCCACTATGATGGTCCTACATCACTAAGTCACAAGTGAGCTTTATGAAGCCACTACAGGACCTTAACCACATCCTAAAATTGCAAGTAAAATTGGGAATTGAATTTGAATATACAAGTCACAAGTATGTCTTGCATATTGATGTTGATGTTTATTGACATGGATGAAGCCTTTAGGAGTAGACGCTTGTGAGATACAATGCTTGCTTCTAGATTATTGAGCAAAGGAGCAAGTTCATGGGCTTGTGAAAGGAATTGAAGCTAGTTTGAGCTTATTCAGTCTGATAAGGGACTACAGTTGTCTAGAAGATTGATAAATCTTGTTTATGATTGGACTAATTTGAAGATTATGAACAAAGTGACAAAAGATTCATCAATATATTCTTCACAAATCGAAACCATTTTAGAAGACAAAGTAGCTATGGATATTCTAGAATATATTTGAGATTAATACAACAAAAAACCTTATGATGATGATATTGAGCCAAGGACAAATGCCACCAAGTACTCTCAATATTTTAAAATATGATATGAAAAGTGAAAGGTACTCCATATAAAAAGTGAAAGGTACTCCATAGGAAGTTTAAGAAGGATTTAATGAAATAGATTTTGGACACCCACTTTTTGAAAATAAGACATGTTAACATGGGTATTGAACATACTTCTAATGGTCTAATTTTGATCACTTTCTAATGGCTTCTCTGTTTGGACATCTTGTATATTTGTAGCAGCTATATTATGATATTCATCTAGTTTGTCATTCTTGTACACTTCTTTTTTGAAATGAGAAAATTCCTATCATAGAAAGTGGAAAGAACAATATGTGTAAGCTAATTGTGAGATGGCGTCAATGTTGGTGAAGTTTGACTAATGATAATTCAGAATAGTGGTCGACTCCATGGAGAGATCATCAAGGGTTTTCTAAATTAGTAACATACTCCTCCCCCTCTTCTTAAAGAAAATGAGATTGAAAATAAATTTATACTATTGCTCCAGTAGGTTATAGTTGATTAAGTCCACTACATAGATGCCAAGGGTTTGAAATGTTGGCATTCATGTTAATTTAGAGTTTTACAACTTTTATTGGTGCATAAGAGTTAAGACATGAACGTTGTTTGGCTAACTAGATTTGGACAAAAAACTCTCGGTACAACAAATTGAAATGAAGGACACCAATCCCAAATTTATATTAAGGGTGAAGGAAATGAATTTGAGAAAGTTAATGCACCAAAATTTGATACTGTATATAGAATCATCCAAAAATGGGAGGGTTTCCCTAAGGCATAAGGTAACCATCTTGCAATCAAATGTAGAGGAAGTAAGAAGTGTTTACCTTGAAGGAAGCAATGGTGTCACAAAGGAAATCTCCAGTGTGAGTTGTGCAAGTAGTTGTAACCATTGATCAATCTTATGGAAACATTGTTTCACAGCTCCATATGACCAAATTAAAGAAAAATGTGGCAAAATTCATAAATCTTAAGATAAAAAAGACCAAGACTCATGCCACTATCTATCCGAGTCACACAGAATCATCAGTCATCCAAGCCTCCATATTTTTTTCAATATACTTGCCGAAATGTAGAGACAAATTCTTAAATAAAGGGCTAATACACCATAATATCCCTTACCATGGATGTCACTCTCAGTTTATGTCTTAACTTACAAACCCTCCTATTTAGGCCCTCATAACTAGGGCTTCCTCAAACTACGTCTTCCCCCAGTCAATCCCCAATCAATGATTGTTTAAACAAGAAGGTATCAACTCACCTATTCACCTATTCACCAGTTGTGAAATTAAGCTAGGCAAGTTTGTGTATGCTCGAATGACAACCGACAATTATAGTTTAGGGCTATAGTTGATGGGTTTCCAAATGCTCCAATCAAATGCTCCAAGGATGAAGAATGTTAGAAATCCTCAATTATCCACAGAATGATGCTCGACTGGTATGGCGCTTAAGTGAAGTGAAATGCTCAGTTGACTTGCCACTCAAGTGAAATGCTCCAATGAAATTCCGCTTTTTTTGTCTTTATGTTGCCATGTTGGTCATAATTGAGACCAACACAAAATAGAAAGAATTGGTCGCAATTGTGACCAACATAGGTATGTATTAAAAAAAAACAAAAGTTTCCTTTATAATGACGACCAATCAAGCTATTTAAATTTGTTGGTCAAAATTTTAGGTCAAAATTTAGGGTTAAATGCACTAGTGTATTACTGTTCAACATTACTTGTTTACTTTCTTATGTGTGGTTCAAAGTAATAAACAATATCTAGTTGGTAACTAAAGTTTTTAGATTACTAATTCACCCCCCTAGTAATTCCTATTTCTAACAATTGGCATCAAAGCATAGTTAATCAGAAGAGGCTTAACAACTTGAGTAAGATCCCTATGGATATGGAATAGTTGATGAAAAACCTTGAAGAGACACTTGCAAATTGATCTCCTTATTGAAGAAAGAGATAAGTTGAAAGATAGACATTAGGACTCCAAAGTATATATTGGACAATTGAAGAACAAGATTGAACATCTCAAATCCACGCCTAAATCTATTGAATCTGAAACTAGTGATGATTTTTATTCAAAGCTGAAGATAGAGTACAAGATCTTGAAGCATGAATTAAAGATTACCAATCTAAAGTTGATTTTGAAGAATGATCTTAACTAACTCGAATCTAGTTTGAAGATTGAAAATACAGATCTTAGAGCGAGTCTGGTGAAGAAGACATCTGAATTTGATACATCGAAAGAAGATCGTGAACTTCATAAGTACAACACTATTGTGAAAGATAAACTAACTTATTGCAAGCAATAACTTGAAAATATTTATTCTAGCAGAGAAAAGCTTGATGATTCAATGTCAATACAGAGACCTACCTATGATAAGACTACTTTTGGTTATCTATTTAACATGTCTACAAAGAAAACTGAAAATAGAAAAAATCTGAAAGGAAAAGATAAATATGATGATAAGATTGAATCCAGTTGATCTTCTAATAAAACTAAAGAAGTTGGACAAGACAAGGAAGTTGTGAAATTGGATGAACCTAAGCAAGTGGAATCTCCTAAAGAAACTAGGTATGAATTTAGAGGTAAGTGTTTTTCATGTAATGGAATAGGCCATATGAAAAGAGATTGTACAAATAAATCATTTAATCATGTTACAAATTTTTATTTTCATAATTTTCATGGTATGGGTCATAAAGAAATTGATTGTAGGAAACCTAAATATGATAATGATAGGAGTAGTAGAATGTTTGGAAATACTAATCCTATAGATAGAAGAAGATCTAATGAGAGGACATCAAGAGAAGGAAGACCTTATGAAGAAAGAAGATAGATCGTGTGTTATAAGTGTAACAAATTTGGACACATAGCCTAGAATTTTCATGAACCTATTGATCAACAAAATCCTAGAAGCATACCTCTAGTATGTCAGTTATGCAACAACTTCAAACATACAACAAAGTATTATAGAATGGATAGAAACTTTGGAGATAGAAGGAACAATGGAAGAAACTTCAAAAATAGAAGGAATGATGGAAGAAACATTAGAAATGATAGAAGGAATCATGGAAGGAACTCTAGAACTAAGAAAGACAATGAGGAACAAAGAAATGTAGTCAGTGAACTTCGAGAAGAACTCAATGAGGTATTCGTAAAAGAATTAGACATCTTAGAGGAAAAATTAGAAGATGATGAGACTGGAAGGTCGAAGTCAATAATCAAGTTTGATTCAATTAAGTTGAATTAAGCTTGTTCATAGCACTTGAATTTGAAACTTCATTTAGAGAGCAAACTATGGGTAGCGAAGTTGGGAAAAGGTGTATCAAGATAAGTTTACATGGTAGCTAATCACACTTGAAATTTGGAGCTTATCAAAACTTATTACGAAGGAATTAAGAGTTACTATTATTATAGAAAAAGTTAATTCTATAGCAAAAGATGAAAACTATGTTTTTATAGAGAATTTTGTGTAGCAAAGGTTCTTGGAGCATTGTCATGATGCAAGGAAGCTATGATAAACCTCATATAGCATTTGAAGATTGAACAAAGATTTTGATTAGATATTTGATTTCATAATGTAATTGACAGCTTTTTCATGTTTGTAAAGTACGTAATTAATGTAAGTTCAAATTGAATGAATAAAATGGAGTATATACTTGATTACCACTTCATTGCGATTACATCAGAAGCATTGAGTACTTAGAAGCGACTTGACAAGGTGATTTCAAACTAAACCCTATTTTTGAAAAGAGGTATTTTGTCATTTCTCTATAGAATTTCTTTGATACAGGTTATATTTTATAGAATCATGGATATGTTAGTAGTTCATAATGTTGATAATGAGGAGAGACCAAAATTGAAGGTTGTTTTCATGAAACCCATAGAAGGAAACGTTAATTCAACATTATCTATTACTTCGAACAATGTAGTATATTTGGAAGACATAGGAAGTTATCTTAATAGCAAGTTTAAAACTATTGGGAGTGAGTATATGAACAAAGATATGGAAATTGTCTTTAACCATGATATGATTGTAAAGCCCAAATTTGAACATTTGAAAGAACTAAACCTTTTCAAATATCACTTCTGTGATATTAATATCAAGATTTTAACTATGTGATTTTGAGTCAAACTCATTGACCCATGTTTCATGAGTAGTGATTCAACATGAATTCATCTCTCATGAGAATAAATGGAACACTTAGCACTCATTGGATCTAGGTGATGCTCACAAGGGTGAAGCATCAAGACTTTCGGGGAGGTCACCCATCCTAGTACTACTCCAGCCTAAGTGCGCTTAACTATAGAGTTTCCTCCATGGTTAAACCCAAATCTTGCAACCCCATTTGCAAAACCTTCACCAAGTTTTGTGCCTTATGAACCATTCATTACACTTCTACCGAGAATTGGACAACGAAGAATGGACTCAAATCATACTAAATAGAATTCATGATGAAAAATTGTAGATGGAAGACAATGTAGTTGACATTTTAGCCAACCTTATTCATGAGGTAACTAGTCTTAGCAGACATGGTAATGTACCTATAGGTGAGAAACTAGTTAAGAAGAAGGTTGAGATCTACACTAAGTCAATTTATAATGGAAAGGCCATGGTGATCAACACCTTTAAACAAGATGATGTAAGATTTCTAAGTAGAATCATTGCCTATTCTATTTGTGCAAGTTCTAAGATTGATGAATTGCTAGTAGGATTCATCTATGTAGCTTATAAGATTTGTGTTGAGAAGGAACAAGTTAACCTAAGTGAAATTTTGAGAGTACAACTCCTTAAAAACTTAGAGAAAATCAAGAGGACCAAGAATGGTGTGTTTAGATTTTAGTCATTGATCAATCATATATTTTTTCATGTACTTAAGAGATTCCCATTCTTGTCAATTATAGAGATTATGAGTAGTGAGAGATGTACCATGGAAAAGATTATAGATGTATGTAGAAGACATCCAATAGAAAAAATCTTGCATAGCAAAAATTTGATCATGAAAAAATTTGAGAATGAGATTAAACAAAGATTCAGAATTGCGCCTGCAATTGTAGAAAGATTTAAAAATGATATGTATGTTATGGTTGATACATATTTAATTCATATTCAAGTAGTAGAACCTTAGGAAATATTCCTTGTTCCCTTAGGTTATGAGTTAAGTGATGATGTAGCAATTGGATATATTGATCTATTGTTGAAATCCAAGAAGGACCAAGCTAAGTATAGATTTGGGACATATGAAGAGATTACCCAATTAGCTCATCAAGCATCCTTAGAGAAATCATCTCACAAGAAGATTGAGACAATAATGAAGAAAGCTCTAACTAAGACTAGTATGACAAAAAGTCAGTCATAGGTAGTTAGACAGATAATGAAACAAGGAATAATGTATGTGCAACCATTTATTAGTATCCATTGAAGAAACATCTTTAGAATAGAGCATTCAATATGCTGCAGTATTGACTAAACAACCATGTGATCCAAAGAGAAAATCTAAGAGATTAGTAGAAGTTGTGACCACCAAGAATAAAAGAGTCAAGCGACAAGCTACTAGACTAGGAAAAAGATAGAAGTTATTGTTCATAATTGTGGAATCCAGTGAAGAAGAAGAAGGAGAACAAGAAGCAAAACAAGCAGAAAAAGTTAATATTTCTAAATAGTCAGCAAGTAAAGCAAGGCAACATTGGAAGCCAAAGATTGAGTAGATCAACTCAGCCATTACAAATGAAGGGATCTTGGTTTAGATGAACAAATTTTATGATATATATAATGATATTGAGAAAGATCAGATCAATATCTCTACTATGAGATATATGATTGCTAACAATCTAAAACTTAAGGATGTTGAAGGCACAATAAATTGAAAAGTCTATAACAGACTTATAGAGAAGAAAGCACCATCTTAGCAAGAGGATATAGAACTTTGGAAGTCTATGATAGGGACAATATGTGAAATAGATGGCAAGGAAGAAGTCAAGAATTTGTTGAAAATTTTGGCACCCTACTTGAGGAACAAGGTGAGACCATTTCTATTTATGGTGGGTGACAAGGATAAAATAAGGAGTGAAATAGCTGCAACAATTAGTTAGATGATGACAGAGTCAAAGGAAACACCTACACCAACACCTAAAGCTTTGGAAGTGTTAGTGAGTGGTGACACTATGTAGATTGACCATACCAATGTTACTATTAACATTGATGACACTAGCCCTTTTGAGAGTTTTGAACAGCCTAAATCTCAAGCCGAGGTTATTCAAGATCAATTGAAGCTAATTGAAGAGGAAAAGAGGTAATTAGAGGTAGAAAAGAGAAAAATTAAAGAAGCCAATCAAAAATTTCTTGAAGAAGAAATGAAAAGGAGAGTAGATGAAGAAAAGCAGAAGAGAATAGAGGAGGAAGAAAAGAAAGAGAAGGAAAGAAAAGAAAAGAAAAGAAAAGAAAAGGAAGAGATAGAGAATGAAGAGAGAAGAGTTAGAGAGGTAGCAGAGAAGAAGCAAAGGGAAGACAAAACTAAACCATCTAGTTCATCTACTCTACTTTCAATTGCTAGCCTAACAAGTGATGATGATGATCAAATTAACTTGATCTCATCTCTAACAAAAGTTATTGAGAAGAACATAAAAGTAAAGAGCTTACAAAGAACCTTAATGGAGGTAACTAATAGACTACACAATACTCTGGTAGTCAAGCATGCAGAAGCGGATCCAAAACAGAGGGCACAGATAGTGTTAAAATATTTTTATTAAGAATTTAAAAATTTGTTGGATGTTGCAGAGTCAAAGGCCCAGATTTTACATGATGCTAATCTATTTAGCACCATTTGTCAGAATATCAAGAATGATTTGATAAGTCTTGATACTTGTATTAAAGGAACTTTGGAGATGTCAATAATATGGAAAGTTATTGTACATTAAGTGTACCTTATCTCATAAGTTGACCAAGAATTTTGACAACAAGATTGAAGGAAAGTTGAGTGAGCTAGAAGCTCTAACAAGCCAGATACAACAACCTTCCAACAAAGTTGATGACTTTGAAGGACAAGTGGCCAGTGTTCACAGTGATATCAAGAGACTGGAACTTGAGAAAGAACATATTTTGAAGAGATTATTAAAATTTAGAGAGTCCATTTCTCTAAGGGTATCTATTATTGAGAGACAGTTGGAGGAGTGTGTCAAAGCTAAGGACACCTATTCAAATGTCTTATACTTCGATCTCAATGCAGTTGAGATTGTATCATATGCCCTATGTACAATTCTCACTTCTGCTAAAACAACCAAGTATACATGGATAAAAGGTTTAAATAGTCTCAAGGAAAATTTTGATGATTGCATGGAGATGTTATCCATTTAAGGTAGATGAACAGAGTTTTTGGCAACAGATGAACAATTTTTGATAGTTTTTTACTTTCTGACCTTTCTCATTGATGTCAAAGGGGGAGAAGATGCATAAGAAAATTGTAAGTAAGGTAAGGTATGAAATCATATCAAAAGGGGGATCATGTGTAAGATGGATAAGTTGTAAAAGATGATTAATGTATTGATACTGTAATGTTTTAGACAAGTTTTTGATACTTAGCCAATTTTCCCTATTTTAATGTCATCAATGCCAAAAGGGGATATTGTTGACAATTGGCTAATGAAGATATGAAACTATTGTAATTTATGGAAACACATGATGTACATTCTTGTAGAGAACCTTAGAAATAAAGATACTTAGCTTTTGGTACCCAAAAAAGTGTCTAAGTATGAAATTGGTTTACAACAATGTATTGTTTTGTATGTAACTTGTCACTGACGTCATATTATGACTAGTGAAGTTAGATAGAGATATTATACATGTTGATGATGATGTGTATAACCTCGAACATTAGTACAAACTATATGGAAAAGAGATATTCACATTTTACCACTGAAACAAAATAGCGAAATTAAAAGTAAAGGAATTATTTTGTTTACAAAATAATTACTTGACCAATTAAGATCAACATCTTAGATGTTTACTCTAAGTTGGAAAACTATATTATGGCTTTAGTTGACCTAGCAATAATTTGTGAAAAGGCATGGTATTTATAAAAAAGACATATTATGAATTCATTGGTGTGTTGTAGTGAGTAATTGTATTGTCATAAATGATATGCAAAATTTTGTGAAGTGATATATGTGAAGTTTTGAGAACCTGATTTTGTGATCCAAGATCTAGCTGAGGTCAGAGATCAGTCAAGAAAGAAGTTAAAACAACTATATATTAGAGGACTAATTACTTGTTTGGGTAGTGAGCTCTTATTATAATTGAAAGTGCATGTTTGGGTAGTGGGCTCATCTTGCATCTACTATACTACAACTCCTAACAGGGTTGGCATCTCCTAACAGGGACTCTCTATACTAAATTTGCTCATTGATTCCTAACAGGGTCCATCCTCTAACAAGGAAAATATATATTAGTATATTATCTACTAGGTATCATCTCCACTAGGATTTTCCTTCACCAAGGTTTCCCTAGTTAACAAAATATGGTATTATGAGTTATCTTTGTTCGTGGTTATTGTTACTTTTAACATTACTTGTTTACTTTCTTATGTATGGTTCAAAGCAATAAACAATATCAAGTTGGTAACTAAAGTTTGTAGATTATTGATTCACCCCCCCCCCCCCCCCCCCCTCTCAGTAATTCCTATTTCTAACAATTACAATCCAAAATTTAGCTTAAAAAGGTGGAAAACTAATCTCAAATATGGATATACCCTTTTGGAGATACTATAAGATTTTGTGGGTCTTAGGTATCCAACCTATCTATATGCTCCCTTGCTATTTTTATGCCTAAAAAAATAGTTTCTAACATTTCTAAACAACATTCATTAGGGTATGATGAAATATATAGGAAAAAAGGTCGTGGAACCTTCTATTTTGGCATAGGGCTTCCTCACACATCCCTCCTCCTTCAAAAAACCTTAGATTGAAGTATCTAACGCATTCAATCTACCAAATCCCACTTACTAGCATTGTGATCACCTAACCATGTAGCAAAGGCTCGCCTAGGGCATCACTTTAAAAATAGTTGCCAAGAATTTCCAGGCATCTCCTTTTATGTGTGCACTTAGGGCTTCACTTCTATATCCTTAAAAACCATGATGATTCCACAGTGAGGATTCATGGGGGAGCCATTTTCCCAAAAACCATCAAAGCAAAAACAACAAACAATCTATATACAAATGATTTTCTAACTATACACAAATGGACTCCAATCAATTTTAACTCTAATAAAAAAGGTAATATGACAACATGAACAACAAGAATCAAACACAAAAATAAGCCTTTCAATCTATTAATCTGTACATGTAATCTAGAAGTTAAAAAATTGTCAACTTTTGAACTATATTTCATGGATCCACTTGCAAAAATTCACTTATTACAACTTCCAACCCTTGGAATGGTTTTAACTTATGGTATTATAGGTTCCTTGAGAGGTTTTAGATAGTTATCTCAACTATCAAGCTCTTTCTTGCGCTATGCAACCTTTTTGTCAAAAAGTTGTCAAGCAACTTTTAAAAATTGTTGACAACTTTGCATTTCTTAGCAACTTTGACTTCCATCATTTTGGGAACTTCCAAATTGGTCCACTATGATCCATTTTTTATTTCTAGGAATGATTTATCCCCTAGGGCATCAATTCCCATGATCTTGATCACTTTGACCATTTTGACAACTTTTGTAATCTCAACTTTTTGCCAAATGACAATGTGTGACCTCCAACCTATGAAAAACAATGTAAAAACATCATAGAGGAAAAAATAAGAACAAAACCATACTTCCTCGAGATTCTAGTGTATAAGATGCACAACCCTTAACAACCTAAACACAAGGCAAACCAAACTAACTATAATGGATTGAGCCTAGCCAAATTCACCTAGGAGCAAACATACATGACCTTATAAGTTCCAAAAACAACCAACTAACTTGGCTAAGGTGAGTACAAGCCAAAACCCAAAATGTAGAGTTAGGATTAGGAGTTAGCCTAGATGCTCCCGCACTAGTATGAGGAAGAAGGTGATGATATGGATACTGACATTGATGAAGAGGGAACCAATAAGATCATCAAGCCATCAAAGAAGAAACATAAAGTTTAGAAAGCAGAAGTTGGGGTCTGTAGGGATTCAGATTCCCCTTTGAATCTCATTAAGGATCAATATGGGGATGACACTCCTCTTGAGGGGTTGAACTAGGATATTGTTTCCACCCATGCTGCACAGACCAAGGTTTCTACTGAGGTCTCCCTTGCCACTTCTAAGTGTGATGTCCCCGTTTTGACATATAATATAAATAACAAATAAATATTATATATAAAGTAATATTAATAATAATATTTCATAGGTAATATTATACTATAATCATATAATAGTATCATATATATAATAATATTAATAATAATATTAAAATAATAATATTTCATAGGTAGTATTATATTATAATCATATAATAATATCATATTATATATATTGCATTATAATAACAATATGAAAGTATGAGATGATAATCTGATATAATTATAAATAAATAATAATATTATGATGATTAAGATAAATTTTAATATAGAAATACTATATTAATAAAGTATTATAATATAATAATATATAGTTGATATCTATTAAAATAATATATGTTATAATTATATTATAAATATAATATTATAATAATAAAAAATGAAGAGACGTGACTCCTAAAATTGAAAACTAAATATACATAGAGAATTTTAACATTGAGGGATATATGAGAATTAAGAAGAAATATAAAGGGAAATAAAAAGGAATCATTCACAATCTAGGAGAAAAAGGAGAAAATATATATACGCTAAAGTTATAAACCCTAATGTCCTAATTTGGGACATTACAAGTGGTATTAGAACATCGATCTTGTCATCCTGAAGAAGTCACGTTGATGTTGAAATCTTCTAGCCCATGGAGTTGCTTTGCTCCTTCAATATTCGTTGTTCCATATATTTCAGTTTGTTATATTAGTCATAATAGAGATCAAACCGACTTGCAAGACTTTGTCTCCTTTTCATAATATATTAGATTTAGCCTTTAAGAAAACCTCAACATAAGAAATGTGTAATGTAGATAGTCGCATTAGTCATATTTCTTGGGGAAAAGGGTTTGAAATTGTAGCCCAAGTTGCTATTGGCATCAACAACCCATCCCTGGGAGTAAGGAAAGCACTTATTAATGTTGTCCTAGAATGAGTAGAGGATGTATAAAGAAGATAAAGATTAGAAAGACACGAGTTGGGTTGGTGGAAAGACAATCATTTTTACTCACCTAAAATTTTGTAGAATTTGGATCATGTTGAAGAACCATCCTAAAGTAGCAGGAGGCCTAAAAGAGAAAAACACACTAACTTGTTCAACTCTTATTCTCATTCATATTCGATGTCTCATAAATTTGTCAGCATATCCTAGTCACAAACATAAATCTCCATTGCTTATCTGCATGCGCTTAAATGGAATACCAACAACTTATCGGTATCTCTTAGCTTGACTAGTTATGATTCCAACTATTTATAAAATTATAATAAGTTTTTCTTTCTAGTCTATTTAAATTATGAGTCTAGCTTTACCTTTCTTAGGTAGTCTAGTGGGAATATGACTCGAGCTTGATTTCCAATACTTTGAATATCAACTTCTCTCTTCCTGATTATTCCACTATTTAATAGGCCCAAGTCCAATGTGTCAGGCATTGAAAAGATAACAACAAAATTAAATAGTAATAGAAGATAGGTTAAACAACAAATTGGAAAGTGAACAACATAATTAAATAATGGAGGACATGTTAAACGAAGAACTCAAGAGAACTGCAAAATTTAAAAATAGATATGTTAACTAGAGAAGAAGTTGATGAAAGGGCCAATTGTACAAGGTTTACAATAATAATGAGTTTAAGGCATAAACAAATGGACAGTCTAGTATTACAAATTATGATTCCAAGGATGCCAATAGCAATTTGGAACCAATTCGTGGGCACTGAAAAATTCAACATAAATTCTATCTATCAAGTTCAATTTTAAGATGGAATTACAAATCAATACAACTATTCAAAATGACCAATGCATGGAGCAATCTTCAGATAAGCCATTGTAAATTTTACATTCCTCAAAATTTATGGTGTAGAATAGAGGGCCGTCTATAATTGCCTGTGTTTTGTGATGCCACATCTCTTTAATGAATAAAATGTCTCCACAATTAAGCATACTTGAAAAATTATGATGCAAAATAAGGGCAAAGCTCTATAGTTGTCCTTATTTTTTTCCTATTGATGCATGGGTAGGCCATAAATTAGGGTTTATTGTTGAAAGGGACACTGTAGAATCCATCACAATGTTCACAAACAAATTAGTAATTGTAAAAGACTTTTTATAAAGATCCCATTTGTGGACACTAAAAAAAAGGAACATAAATTTGTAACTATCAACTTTATTTTTTAATGATGGAATTAAAAATAATACAGGTGTTCATAATGACCAATACTGGAAGCATTCTTGAGCTTTACCCTTTTTAAAATTGCACTTACTTGAAATTTTATGGCGTAGAAAAAGAGGACAAAGCTCTATGTTTGTCTTTATATTTCCAACTGCAACGTCTCTTCGCATTACATGAATGCTGATAGAGATTAATATTTGTCATTGCAACATCTCTTCACATCACATAAACGCTGAGAGAGATTCATGTTTTGCACTGCAACATCTCTTTACATCACATTAAAAATCTATCTATCTATCTATTTTAAAGCTAAGGGAGATTCAAATTTGGAATTCAGTTAAGGGCTTTATGAGAATTTGTGTGAGGATTACCTCACTATCCCCTCGTACTAATTTTTTTTTTATTGGATGAAATAAATACAATTATCTTTCTAGAGATTCAATAATTTTTTTTGACTGGTAACGAATACAGAAGGAAGGATATTCTAATGGTAGAGTAAGACATAAATCTCTAAGGATTAAACTAGAAGAAAACCTTAAGTGGATATGAAGATTACTTCATACTTCTAAATCACCACTTCAACACATAAAGGTAATAAGGCAAGTTATATATTTTCTTCATATATTTTTATGAAATAATTGTTAGTGTCCTTATAATCGACAAATTGTGTTATTGTGATGAATATTGAATATTGTAATACCTACTATCGATGATTCTAATCAAATAGTTACAATGAAATGGAAGTGATTTTTAAGTTGATAGCTAATGATCAAAGAATGTTGTTATTTAAGATCAACATCTTTCAAGATGAGATAAGGCCTGTGATGGAATGAGTTGGGTGAAACCACTCGAAGGTATTGGGTAAGGCCTACGATGAGATGGGCATTGAGCTGCATCAACCAAGGGTACTAGGTAAGGCCTATGGTGGAGCAAATGCCCTAGGGTACACCATACAAAGGCACTATCTTGGAGATGATGATCAGAGAGAGATAAAAATAATGAGGGAGAACAATGAGGCCCATGATTGGGTAACAGGGCACCCTATTATAGTTTCTCCTCCCCTACATAGGAATTGATGAGTTAATATTATAATAAACTATACTTTTGATTGACAAGTCACTAGATTGAGACTATAAATACCTTGTTAGGAGATTGATTTATATATAATGTGTACTAATGGTTTTTTGACTGCACATTCACAATCAAGGAAATGCATAACATATGTATTGTGCATCTACATCATGTTTTCTTCATGTTTTCATCTGTCTACATTGTGTTTTCTTTTTGTTTTCATCTTTTTGCATCGTGTTTTCTTTTTGTATTCATTTGTCTACATCGTGTATACCTCCATCTGTCTGCATCATGCATACTTTGTGTCTTCATTTGTCTGCATCGTATAGGCTTCATGCTTTTATGAATTCATGTGTCTACTTTGTATTTTTATTAATTAAGATGTATACCTCATAAATCTTTTAGGCCTTTATATGCAAATATGTTGTGTGCCTATGAAGGATCTTGCATATGAATGATTTTGCTTAAGGACAAGAAAATTCGAGAGGGGAGGACTGTGATGTCCTTGTTTTGACATAAATTTTTAATAATAAGTAAATATTATACATAAAGTAATATTAATAATAATATTAAAATAATAATATTTCATAGGTAATATTATATTATAATAATATAATAATATCATCTTATATATATCGCATTATAATAGCAATATGAAAGTATGGAATGATAATATGATATAATTATAAATAAATAATAATATTATGATGATTAAGATATATTTTAATACAGAAATACTATATTAATAAAGTATAATAATCTATTAAAATAATATATGTTTTTTATAAGAAAAACAGGTTTTACAGGGACCTTGAAACCCAATAGTTAAAACAACAATGAAGGGTGATAATAAGCATATAAAGCCTAACCAAACATAGACATGTCACAGGGCTAATAATAAGCATGAAAGCCCAACCAAAACAAAGGCCAACAAAAAGGCCAGTTCAACTTACATCAAAAAAGCCAGAACAAGTAAAAGCCAACTTAACAAAAAAATAATAGTAAACTAACAACAAAAGATAGGGAAATATAAAACAAGATTAGTCTTTAGTCTTTCGCTCGAGCTCCTACATCGTCTGAGCTGCTTCATAGATTTTGTGAGTCTCCTCCACAATCTTCTCCTAACTCTTTTGGGCTTCTTGGTCAAGGCTACTGAAAGTAATATCTATCATCGCATCCTCCTACACCCTAGCTGTTTCTCTATCCTTGCCATCTAGTAGGCCTCTAGATTTTAACATTCCAATAAGGGAAAGGATGTTATCATTGATAGAATTGAGGATGGAGATCATCTGATTCACTAGATTATGATTATATTTTTCTAGGTTCATGATTCTCTTCTCAGCTAAATTGATTCTATCCTCATTATTCTTCTGATTTCCCAGATGTAGCTCCTTCCTATTGTTTTCCATTTGGCCAATTTTTTCCCTAACCTTTTCCAGTTCGTGATAAAACCCTTTGATTGACTTGAAGTTGTCAATCATGCTATTGCGAGCATTATTCAACAGATTCATGCCCATTTCCTTAGCGTTATCCGTTATTGCCACCATAGTAGGATTGATGAGATCTTCAAATTGGAGTCGGCCCTATGTGAGGCCTCACCCAATCTGTCATAGTATAGCTGACATTATTGCATTGTGGTACTTTTAATTTGATGTTTTGATATAGAGTTTCAAGACAATAGAGTTATTTCATTTCGATATCAACATTTTGATGATTCACACTTATTAGAACCTAATTGATATATTTAATGATTTCATTTCTTGTTTTAAATTATTTCAATTGCTTTAATGGAAACTAAATTGCATAAATACTTGAATGTCAAATTGTAATGTTCAAATGAAAATTGGTGCCAAAGGATAGATTTAAATATGCTAACGAACCCAATTCACATGACTTGTGACTTAATAGTCATGAATTTAATATTTCATCACTATGATGGAGAATAGATTATGAGGTTGTTCAAAATGTTAATTTGATCATGTTACATAAGAATCAGTTATTGTGTATGAAATGATTGAACACATATGGATACAGTTCTATGACCTGATACTATTAGATTTTTGATACGATACGAAATGTTAATTTGATTATGATGATTTATTATACACAGATAGATGTTGATTTGATTTTGACATGCAGATCTTGATATTTTAATATTTTGAATGATTTACTTGAAATGATTAGGAAAGGAGATTTATTTGAATTATGTTAATAAGATCATGTAACTTTTGAAATTATAGGCACTTACAATATTTATTTATATAACCTCCTTGGACTACTGATGCTCGAGTTGAATGTGCAAGAAGTGGAACCATGGAAAATTTTTGGAGGAAACAAGTTCCAAACCTTGTGAACACAATTTAACCAAGGTGAATCTTTGGAAGATTCAAAAGCCTCTTTGTGAAAGTATTTTTCTTCGTAATTGTATGGTTGCTTGCTTGTGGATATGTTTAATCATAACCTAGATGCATGAAGGGCATGTCAAGGAAAATGTAATGTATTTTTATGTGTCACTTGAAACTTGTATTGTCTATGTGTTGATGACATGTCACCTAGAGTGTTGGTCATAAGGTCACTTAATCTTGGTCCTCTCCCTTCCTTTCAATTAATTCTTAAGTACAACCATTTGGGAGAGAGTGTTAGGATGGGTCACCATCATTGAATTTCGAATTCAAACTTGATAGAGAGTTTAGGGGGTCTAAATGGGCTCCTAGAGTGTTATTTTATTATTAAAAAGCCATCCAAATGGTAGTATAGCATGATAGGGGCCTAAATTCAATTATTTTAATGTTTTCCTAGCTTAGGGAACCCCTTAAACAAAGCCAACTTGAACCAATTCGAAAGTTTGAGTTTTTCCATGATAGAACCTTCACAACCCCACTTGGTCAACCTTCTTATTTTGGAGGAGCAACAATGTAAGAGAGGGAGGCTTGATGTCCTTACTAAAAAGGGTAGTAGAGGGTATTTTTAGGGGAGGGGTGACAAACTAATGAGTTGTTCACCCACTCTCTAATTTTAGAGACAATTAGGTTTGGAGGGAGATGAAGGGAGCTCTACTACAACTATCATTACCTTAGCTTGGACCAAGGTTGGTGGTTTTCAACTATGCTTCATTTTCCTTTCTTCTTTCTCTTAGTGTGGCAAATAAATCTGCAAGTGTGAAGGTTTTGTTGATGGAGTATGCATTGTGTCTTGAATCTTGCATTGTGGGCCTTGTAGTTTGTAGTGTAAATGTGATTGTGTGGTGTGTTCATGAAGATTTCATTTGGGTTTTGTTGCCTTCTTGATTTTCTTGTTTTGTATGTGAGTGTTGAATGTGTTTAATGGGTGTGAAGGCTTCACTCACCCTTGGGAGGGAAGAGAAGCCTTGGGTGAAGGGCATAAGTTGGGCTTGACATTGTAGTTGAGAAGAAATTTACCTCATGATGAGGATTGTTAATATTATGGAGTATGAGCTCCATTATGGCCATGAATCTTGTTTGTTTGGGAGGTACAAGGAGGTGTTGTTTGGTAGGTACAAGGAGGTTTTTGTGAGTGAGGAGGAGATGATTGTTGACGGCCTTGAGAGGCAATACAATGGTAATATGTTGTTTATGTTTATGATGGCCTTGAGAGCCAAATTGCATTGGCAATATGTTATTTATGTTGTTATAATTTCTCCTCTTTGAAGAGCCCACCTTCACCCAATGTTTTATGTTTCCAATGGAGAATCATTGTGCAAGCCATGGGAGGGTGTTGATTGTGTTTGTGTTGTGTTTTCATGTAAGGTTTGATGAAGTATGTGTGTAACCCGTTTGGTTCTTGTTTCCCCTGTTCGGTGGGTGGCTTCATAGAAGCCTAGGTTGGGAGGTGAGCCTCCATGGTTCCTATGTGTGTGTGTCATGTGCAGGTTTGTGAAGATGGACTCCTTGAAGATATAAGGGTCTTCCTTTGACATGGTTTTAGAATCAAGTGTTGTGATGAGTTCCTCCTTTTTATGTCATTTTGTTATGAGTTATGGAGGTCAAACCCTCACTCTTATGTTCTTTGAAATGTAAAAGGGAATGTGGAGTTGTAAAATATGGGCTATGTTATGCATGTAGTTGACACTATGAAATAAAGAATATAGTATCTTCATTTTTGTATAAGAAGAAAGAAATGATTCATGTATGAGATATACATCATTCTTTTGGAAATTCATGTTGTAGATAACTCTTGTACATAAGTAGATCCATGAAATTTAATGCATAGTAAAGTTGTAAAATCTTTATGTGAGAGAGAGTCAATGAAATACCTATTAAAATATGATGAGTGAGATTATTGTAACGTTTAGATTTTTGTGTTTAATATTATGAGAATGAGGATTCAATTATTGCATTTTTCCATACGTATGCTTGAAAAATGCTTCATTTTGTTTCAATGAGAAGGAATTTAATGTATGATTTTAACTCATTCCTTAGAGAATATTTAAATCTTGGTTTGTGCATCTAAGTGTTAAATTTAAGTCATATAATACCAATTCATAAATAAACTATAGCATCACTAACCTCTCATATAAGAAACTCTCTAAATTATATAGTAGCAAAGAGGAAATGAATCCCAATATAACACATATTCTAAAATCTGCATGAGAAAGTATGTTGTAGGTGCATTTTACTTCTCTGGAATTTGTATGAGAATGAGAAAATTAAATCCCTGCCTATTACAGACTAATATAATATTCAATAGAACATTCCTTAGCATCTCTTCACTTAGATGAGACAATAAAATAATAATGGTTATAAAATATAGTAGGTTAGCATCATCTACTTGAAAATAGTACATAAAAATCCCGTGACTCAGACTTGTGAGGACTAGTCACATTCAAAATTTATAAAGTACTTTAAAAAAAAAAAAACTAGCAAATCAATCCCATGCAAGGACCAGTCCACACGAATAGTAAGGAAGTAGAAAACTTAAAAAAAAGTTTATATCTTCCTTCCTTGTCTAAATCGACCCCATACCTTAAAGCACAAATCTTCAAAAAAAATATGTTATAGTACTTCTTTCCTTAGCCCATAGCCATGCATACTTACCCATGCATTGGAAAGAGAGACCTTTAAATTAAATAAAATTATAGACTTAGACTTTCCCTCCAAACATCCCTCATGCCTAGCCAAACAATTATTGCAGATTTGAACACTTTTACCTATGAAATCTTACCTTAGAAGAAGCACATACGTTTGGGAAAGATTAAGAAGTTGTGAAAAGAATTTAGGTTACCTTGAGCCTTAAAAAAAATGTGTCAGACCTGCCAACATCTAGTAGAAGCAAGTCTTAAGACATCTTTTTCAAATAAAATGTATTGCCTAGGCACGTGATCTCATCCTTGGGAAGTCGAATTTGGTAAAGGAGGAGTGGGTAAGTAAAATTAAACCATTAAATGGCATAGGAAAGTAGGTTACTTGTAGTTAAATTTTTTTTTAGGGTAAGTGTTAGGGGAAATGAAATAGTGAATTTGCTTCAAATTTAATAGATTTTTTTAATGAGACTAAATAAGTTGGAGTAATTATATTATGGAATTAATGAGCCTTTGTTAATGTTGAAAGATAGTCACCATAATAAAATAGAAAGAAAACAATAAGTTTATGACTTTAGTAGTATGAGTTGAATGTATAGTTGAATCAACCTAAACAAATGAAAATATTTTTCTTAGGAGTTCGTAAATTAGCAATGAAAATTGTTAAAGGGAGATATTGGCAAATGCTTTATTAATTGAAAGTACTAAGACATATATATAATTCAATTATTAAGTGAACAAGATTAGAGTAAATATTTTATGTTGAACTAGCATTGGATCGTATGATTAATTAAGCTAGTGAAAAGATAATGAGGAGGTAGTATGAAGGTTTAGGAGATGAAAGAACTAGTATTCTGAAACCATGTGTTAGTGAGCCATAGGTTAGCCTTGAAGTTATGATTTTTCTTTTAATAATTAACTATATGCAATCACTAAGAAAAGAAATAAAGAAACAATAATGCTAATAATAATAAATTAATTATGTATTTAGAGAGTGCTTTAAAATCATGGATGAATGCAGATAGGTATGTGCTAGAAATTTAAGATTTGAGTTGTATGTTAGGATAATACACCAAGATAATTAAGTTGTGGAAGTTGAGTAATTAGTAGGCGATAAATAGAGATATGATTAAAAATAAGAATTAAGTGAGTTGTACGATGGAAAGTATAGGTTCTTTAGTAATTATAAAATTAGATTGAAGGGTTAGGAAGTTAAAGTCGTTCTTAAGGTAAGTAGTTTGACAATAATGCTAATCATAAATTCATGGATATAAGATTTAGATTTGAATTTAGTGTTAATAGATAGTGTCTTTATTTATTTAAAAAATAATAATTTATTGTTGTGTTTTGCCTCATAAATTTAGGGCATGACACCCTATTTTTCTTCCAAAATTTGGGGATTCATTGTCTCTCTAACAATCCCTATCTTGGATGTTCTCACATTGAAATTTCTCCATGAATTTTTCCTATCCTTAATAATCACTTCTCCACCCTTTCCTCCAATTTTCTCCTTCTCCTGCTCGTAGGAATGGATTGGGGAAAGAGGAATAATAGAGATATCCAGCCCTAACCCCAAAACCCCCTGTACATCCATCTATTTTTCCATCTTCCTTTTCTTAGCAATAGGTTCCTCCCTCTTAAGTTCCATCTCCTCCTCTTCATCTTTAGATTTTATTTCCTCCCCTTCCTCATTGTTTTCTTCATTACCCTAGCCTATAATTTTAGGCCCATGTCCTCTAGGACTCTTCCTGCTTGGGGTAATAGATGAGGGTGATTTTTTCTCCTTCTTACTAGAGGAAATATTATCCTCCCCCTTCGAATTGATACTTTCAATGTCCTCTGAGTCAGAGGAAAAACTAGAGTTTCCTGAGTCCTCAGAGACATCCACACCAAGCTGAGGAGATTTGCTTAAAGTCTGAGCTTTAAAATGCTCATGAATTAACATCAATAAACCCTCATGTAGGGTGAGATTCACATAGGGTTTTTTCTTATATGTTTTGATAGCCTTGCTCATAGAAGTAAACAAATAAAGGGGATAGAAATCTTGATTCCATGGTGGAAATGGTTGAGAAAAACAAAGTGATGGGTTCTCACTCTGTCAAATCTAGTATCCAATTAAATGTACTCTATAACAACTCATAAAACATACATACCTCCAATTTTTTTTGATGGAGTCCATTTCATAGTACATTTCACATTTAACTAGATCATTCCTCTTTGCTATTTTCTTTACAAAATCCTTGATGGCATTCACCGACAGCTTCTTGTCTCTATAAAATTTAAAGCCCTCTGTTGGAATTTTAGACACAAAAGTAATGACTTCTTCTGTTACCTGAAATGAAATGCCATTCACTTTGACTCTCCCATCCTTCCAGGAGTTGACCATACTATTAGTTACATCTGGATCAAAGCCATGGAGTTTATCTATGTAATTTGCTATTCCTCCCTTCTCCAATTGCTCCCATACTTTTGCCCTTTCTTTCCATTTTTTCGCTTCCCCCACAGGCTCCTTCCTACTTTTTTCCCCCACCATTTCTGTGCTCTCCACCCCTACAATTCTCATAAAATCCAACCTCTACAAACCCTTCTCACCCCAGAAAAAAGGCGAATGAAAAAATAACCCACAAAACATGTCGATATGATACTGATAACCTCACCTCCTGACTGCATTTTTTGTAAATGCCATTATTACAATAAGTCACACCCCAAATTCCATTAATAAACATTATTACATTAAGATAAAATTTTATTAACCCTTGGTTGTAAGCACTACAGGCAAGAAGTCCCACTATTTCACCAAAGGTCAATGGAAAAACATTCTCAATTAATATCCACAGTAGAGAATGGCCCTGTGGGGACTTAAACCTTGGTTGTAGGCCCTACAGGCAAGAAGCCCCACCATTTCATCAAATTGACAAGCCCATTAAAATAATATATGTTATAATTATATTATAAATATAATAATAATAAATGAAAAGACGTGACTCCTAAAATTGAAAACTATATATACATAGAGAATTTTAACATTGAATGGATATATGAGAAGTAGGAAGAAATATAAAGGGAAATAAAAATGAATCATTCACAATCTGGGAGGAAAAGGAGAAAATATATACACAGTGTAGTTATAAACCCTAATGTCCTAATTGGGGACATTACACTAAGGGTAGAAAGATGGCATGGAAAAACATAAACATGAACACAGTGAGGCTTGGGATTGTGAGGGAGAAAATTTGTTGATCTCAAATTGGTTTTGACTAGTGAGTGTCTACACACTTAAGTCATTTACTTAGTTCATGTCGAATAAGGATTACATGTCGAGCACAACATGTAAATAATAGAGCATGTCGAGTTCATAATGAGTGCCGAGCCACTCATGTGCTAAGTCACTCAAATGCAAAGCAGACAATGTATGTTGAGTGATTCAACAACCGAGCTAGTAGTGCATGTTGAGTGATATACATGTCGAGTCACAAAATAGAAATTAGTGTATGCCAAGCATAAGAGACTTCAAATGCCAAGTAAGATAGTTTTTTCATAGTTGTTTGTAATAGCATAAATAATTATGTAAACCATTTTTGAGCTAACTTCAAGATTAATTTACGATATTTTGGAGATAAGGATGAATCTTAAGTTAGAATCTCTATGAATTGCATGTAGAAAATTAGGTAAAGGGAAGGTTTAAGTGGCATAATGGATGAATCATAGCCATTGATTCATACCTAAACCTATGTATTCTTAAGGAGGACAAACCCTAAACTTCATATGAGCGTGGAAGGAGGGAAGAGAGAAGTTTGCATGCATAAACAAAGCATTCATGGTGACCAAGGTGTTATGAATTGAGATTGCATTGTAGAATCTATTAAAGGAGAATAGAGGAAGAGAAGAGTATACAATAGAGAGACATTTGATCAAGAAGGATCAAGAATACATCAGTCTAGGGGTGATCTATCATCAAGCAACTAAGTGCTAGCCATAGGATCAATGCTAAGTCATTCTAGCAGGTGAATCAGTCAAATTTCTTAATAGAGTAGTCCTAATAATATGTATTGAAATCCTTTAACAGGGTGCTTACTTAATTGTGAGTTGAAGTCCTTTAACAAGGCATACTTCTAATAGGGTGTTGAAATCCTTTAACAAGGTAAGACCTAATAGTCTTTGTAAGCCTTTAACAAGGAAGACATTTCACAGGGTAGATCATGTCTCATGATCAAATATTGTAACCTTCATTGGATACACTTTATTATTGTAGTAGTGAAGATTTGTGGGTGTCATCCCCACCCCAATTTTACCTTCTCATTGGAGGGTTTCTGGATAATCATATCTGGTGTCATACATGTGTGAATGTTTACTTACTTCCATGTTTTAAATATACATGCTTTACATGGCATTTCATTTTACTTAATGAATGTATAAGATGGATGTGTGGTGAATGTTTTTATGGGTCTAAGTTTAAGCTATTGATTCACCCCTCGCCCCCCACCCCCCCTAGAAGTTTACCTTTCCTATTGTAATTCCAACAATTGGTATTAGATCGTAGTTCTCTGAAAGAGAAGCTTTGTAGCTTTGAGGAAAGATCTTGGAAATAGAAGTTTACAAGTTGGAAAAAATTGTTGAGAATTAGGAGATTGAAATACATCTCATTCTACATTAGCTGAATGAAGCAAGAGAAGAGTTAAAGAAATCCTTGAAGAGAAGGAAGGAAATTTCTATTAGGGAAAATGACACACAATAAAAAGAGATGGACACTACTAAGCTATTTGGTAATGGAGACTCCAATGAATTTGATGTCACAATTGCCAATCTAATGGAAAAGAATAGAGCCCAAGCTGAAGAAATCAGATCTTAAGTTAGAGCAAGAATCACAAGCCATACTACTATGTGAGGTGATTAAACAAAAAAAGAAAGCTATGGAAGACAAAGTCATGATTGAAGAAGACAAAAGAGTTTTGATCAAAAAATTGGAGGTGAAATCATCAGAGCTAACTAAGATTTCCAACATACAATTAGATACTTTGAGTCAAATGATGAATGCCAACTATGAGCTAAATGTCAAGGGCATTGAGATAACAACATTAAATTTGCAAAATGAAAAATTATAGAATGACCTAAAAAGGGAAAATAAATTTGCTAAAAGTTTCAATAAACCAAGTGAAGCCATCAAATACTTTGAGCAACTATTGAGATCCCCTAGATCCAATAATGATACAAATGGAATGGGATACACAAATACTGAAGAAGGAGAATTGTCCAAAAGTGCTGAAGAAAGGAGTAACAAAGGTAAGAACTCCAAACCTGCTTGTCATAATTGTGGTAAGAAAGGACATACTACTAATGTTTGCAGGAGCAAGCCTATAGATTAGAATGTCAAACACAAGAGCATGGTTCAAACTATACATGCAACAAACAAGGTCATCAGGCATATGAATGTAGAACAAAGACCATGCGCACTCAAAGATTTGAAGGATATTGCTATAATTGTCAGAAGTATGGACATAGAGCTTTTGAGTGCAGATCTAAACCCATATGGTCATTAAATAGGCAAGTAAAGGTAAGGAATAATGGCAACTCTTATAACTAGGATTATAATACAATACATAGCTATCACTACTGACAAGAATATGGACATGTTCCTAACAATTGTATTAGAACACACTTTAGAGGTAACTACAAAAGGTGGTTGAGTCAAACCACATGTTTTACTTGTTTGAAGACTAGTCACATTAATCGATATTGTCTAGCAAGGTCAAAGGCACCAAGTTGTGAGTTTGATAAAGGCAAAGGCAAGGTAGATGTTTAAAGTGTCAAAAATTAAATGAATAAGACATGGAAGAAGAAATATGATTGCAACACATCAAATGGAGAAGGGATCACTTCACCCAATGGGTCAGGTGATCACACCTCATCAAACTAAGTAATCAAGAGGTATGTGGGATTGATATTCAAAAGTTATATCATACATCAGTTCCAAAGGATTTAGTATCGAGAAGATTACATAAGCATGAACAAAGATGCAAGATGTTATCAGGAATCCAAGAAAAATATTTAAGTTTTTCATGTTGTTGCCAAGCATGAAAATTTTCTTGTATGTGTTGAATGAAATGCAAGAGGATGCTGAGCTAAGAAACTAGCTAGTTGATGCCGAGATTGTAATGAATGCCGAACGATTAAAAATTCTAGTGGATGTTGAGTGAGCCTGAAATTGGTTGATTCTAAGCTTACAACTGTGTAAGCACTTAACATTTATTGCAGTGTTTCATAAGGGTATTTGATCAATTTCAACTCATTTTTTCATCACTTCAAAATTAAGAAAGAGCAAGGAGAGCAAGAGGTGATCTTGAAATCCATCCAAAGTGATTGCAAAAGATTTGAGCAACGATTCAACACCATTTTGTTAGATCTTGCAAGGTATTTATCAAGTGCCAAGCTATGTTGTTTATATTTTCATAAAACCTAGTTTCGCACAATGGCATCTAGTTCAAAGAATGTAGAAGGTAAGGAGATTCTAAATGTTCAACTAGTTAGTAATGAGGTCAAGCAACCGATATTCAAAGCCATTCTAGAAATTTCTTGCAAACAAGACCCCTCTGGTGTATTATCCATGATACCATCAAATGTTTTAATGGTTCAAGATGTTAGGAAATGTTACAACTATAAAATTGGGAGCATTGGTGATATGGAGATTATGCAAGTATATGAAAAACTTTGTGAGAATGGTGTGTTAAGGGAAGAATTTAAAATTGTAGAGAAGGAATGGTTAACACAAGCCCTAGATTTCTTGAATGTATTCAAAATAGAATGGATTAGGATAGTATTAAGAAAGATACATGATAGTTCACTATGGTTGGATAATGGACCTATCAGAATAACCAAGAGAATAATCCATAGGGTAATAGGGTTTCCAACCCTAGATCAGCCTAAGACTCTAAGGAGTGATTCAAAAGAGGTTATTGAGAAAAATATAGGAACTAAGTGGAATAAAAGAGGAATGAAAATTGACACCATCATAGATCCATTGATAGACTTTGTAGTAAGGGTTATTTCACACAAGTTTTACCAATCAAGCAGATTAAACAGTGTGCCCTATATTGTAGTGGATGTGGGTTATAAAATTGTGAAGAAAGATCACACATATGATCTTGTAGAACTACAATTACAACAATTGATAGAGAAGCTAGGAGTAATAAGAAAGACAAAGAGTGCTCAAAGCAAGTTTGGTTCTATATTGATATGTATATTCTTTTATGTTCAAAACACTTTTCCTACATTTGGCACAGTTGCATGGAAAACAAACAAGTCAGTGGAAGTATAGATTGGTGAGTTCATTGAACAATTGGGTGATAATTTTGAGTCAATTATGACTAGCTACTTTGAGGAATTAAAGCAGTCTATGAAGGAAAGATTAAGAATTCCAATGTCACTAGTGGAAAAACATTATGATGATGTTTGTTTCTTAATTGATGCTAACAATACTTTTGTTCAAGAAGCAACCACAAGGGTAAGATGAATAAGGTCATTAGGGTATGAAATAAATGTGGATGAGTCCTCTATAGCTATTACAACTTTAGTTGTAGAAGATGTAGACAAAAATGTAAAGGCATTTGGAAACTATGAGATGGAAAAGTCCAAAATCACTATGGAATTGAAGACTGCCTCTTTTATCAAGAAGAAGGATAAATTAGTGAAGAAGTTAAAAGAAAAGTTTGGTGAAGGTGCTAAGCAAGAAGAGAAAGAAGAAGAAGAAGATGAAGAGGAACAAGACATCCACACACAAGCACCACTTGCACTTAAGGTACAAGAGAAGATTAGCTAGAGGAGGGGAAAAAATTGTTGAAGGTGCCAAGGAAGAAGAAGTGGAGGAAGCATCTACTCCCACTAATCAAAAAAAGAGAAAGGATAAAGCCCAACCTATGAGAAGGGCTAAGAAGATTGTTAAACCAAGCCAGCCCAAATCTATATTGCCTACTACAAGGGCCATTGCATGTGTCGCTACACAAAATGATAAGGAGAAGGACAAACCAACTAAGCAAGAAGGAGAAGTTCAAAAAAGACCAAGGAGAAAATATGTATCACAAGCTGAATCTAATGAGGAGAAAATAGAATCAGATGATAATGCCCAAATCAAAGTGGTGAGTCACAAGCCACTATCAAATCTTGAAAATTTATGTGAAAATGTTAAGAATAGTAAAAACTTGTCAAGATTTTCTCATGTTGATTTTGATAATCTTGGTAAAGTTGAAAAGAATCAAGTGGAGGAAGCTATATATGCCATGATGGAAAACTTTAAGAAAGCCCCACTAGAAATTGCTAACTTTATGCCTAAAAGTTTATATGAGAGAGTTGAGCAAAAATGACACTATCGTTTGGACTTGGAAAAGAAAATAAGGGAAACATCACTTGCACAAGTCATGCCTGAACTTAGTAAGGTACATATTGCTAAGGCTATGAATAAATGTGTAGTTAGATTTCTACGTAAATATAGAGCCTTCAACATATTGAAAAATAATATTGAAGATGTTGTGAAGAAGTCCACATAGATGTGGAAAGTCACATATGGAAGGTGAGCAAGAACCTATAGAGGTTAAAGATGATGAAGAAGATGATAACAACAATGAAGATAAAATTGAGGGAGGAACTCAAATACATATAGATGATAAGGAAACAACTAAAGTAGAGCAACAAGAAGAATAGAGTGTACAAGATACATAATTTCTTGATGTCAACCCTCAACAAAGACCAAGTGTACATACTAAAACAATTATAGTAAAGGATGTTTTTGACCTCATATCTCAGAACATCATTCCCCTTACAAAGGAAGATCTAAAAAAGATACTTGATCAGTCTACACTATAGGCAAAATTATGTGATAATCATGTTTTGGTGAGTGTAGATGAACTATAGAAACAAGTGATTGATACTCCAAGGGAAGAGATGAATATAGAAGAACCACTTGCTATCAACACTCAAGTCACTAATGTACAATCTTTGAATAAAACACCTTAAGCCACATCAGATAAGGTTTGATACAGTTGAGAAAAATATAGTGGAAAATCAAGTCACTGTTGATGCACAAAGTCAAATAGGTCAGATAATCTTATTTGCACCTCCAACACAAGTACAAGGTGTAAGTCAAAGAATTGTGGATAATAAGGACAAGCTTGAAGAGATATAGTTGACACTAAGGGTGAAGGAGAAAGTAGCAATTCAAGCCCTGGTAACTTTATAAGAATCTGACACTCCTTCAAGTCATACTCTTCAGAAGCTGAGCACAGATGCAACACCATTGTAGATCTTAGTGTCGAGTCTAAGCTCATAAAAGGTTGAAGAGGTAATACAATATGAAGATGTGAGCCTTGGTGAAGAGATTGTGTTACCAAAGTATGATTATGACACAATAACAATTGAGTGAATGGGCATACTCTAGCAAGCACTAGCAAGAAAGAAGCATCAAGAACTACTTAGAAGGGAGCACAGGTAGATGCAAGCATTGATGGATATCAAAAACATCTTTTTAGATGCATTCAGTCTACCTATTCCATATTAGACCAAGCCACTCATTGAAAAATTGGAAAATATAGTGGAAAAGGTTAGTGATGCAGACCTTGACATAAATATTAAATTGTTAGAATGTCTAAAAAGAAATTTTAGAATAAAGTAAATGAAAAAATATCAGGTGATATGGCACTCACACAAGTTGCATTGGCAACTAAGGTTGAGGATGTGAAGAAGGTACTTGAGAACATTTTCTCACTATAGACAAAACTATGCAATCCAACACTCTTCACCCAAGAGACAAGAAGTTACATTTTAAGTTTGGAAATTCAAATTAATGTATTAGGTACAAAAAAACCTATGACACCAACTCAAAGTGAAAAGCACTTCAAAACTTTGCTACAAACCTAGAGTTAGTTAGTTGCACTATCTATAGAAGAAGCCAATATAAGGGCAAAACCGATTAGCATCCAAACAAAATTGACCCCATGCATGGAGATTTTGTACAAAGAAATAGGTTATGCTTAAACTCTTATAAAGAAAGACCCAAATCTTTCAACATTAGACAACCTAGTCCACCTTGCGACCAAGCTGGCCATCCAAATTAAGTCTTTGGATGTAGTATGTGAAAATTGGAATGCAACTCTCAAGATTGTACTAGAGGTCCATAAATATTTTTTGGACAAACACAATATTAGTGTATAGCCCATCGACATAAGTGTCAAAAGGGGGAGAGAATAAAAAGAGAGGGAGAGAATAAAGTAAAAGGGGGAAACAGTAAAAGAGAGAAGGAGATAAAGAACACAGGCGGGGGGGGGGGGGGGGCAAGTATCAGGTGAAATAGTATCAGTTGAGATACACTTACTCAACAGGAGTACATCATTTTGAATATAGAATTAACCTATCAACTCAGGGGGAGTTATCAAATTTTGAGGTATAAGTGTTGTTATAAAATTTTGAAAATTTGAATTTTTTTACATAAGCCAAGTAAGAAATATGTTATGCTCATAAGGATAAGGATATTAATGCATGAAAAAATGTTTTTGACACTCATGTCAAAGGGGGAGATTGCTGATCTTAGATTGGTTTTGACCAGGGAGTGCCTACACAATTAATTCATTTACTTAGTTCATGTTGAACAAGTAGTATGTTGAGAACAACATGCAAATAATAGAGCATGCCAAGTTCACAATGAGTGTTGAGCCACTCATGTGTCGAGTCACTCAAATGCTAAGTAGACAGTGTATGTTGAGTGATTTGGGAGCCAAGCTAGAAGTGCATGCCAAGTGATATAGATGTCAATTCATAGATTATAAATTAGTAGATGCTAAGCATCAGAGACTTCAAATGCTAAGTAAGAAAAAAATTTCATAGTTTTTTATAATGGCACAAACAACTATGTAAACCATTTTTGAGCTAACTTCAAGATTAATTTATGATATTTTGGAAATAAGGAGGAATCTTAAGTTGGAATCCCTATGAATTGCATGTAGCCAATTAGGTAAATGGAAGGTTTAAGCAACATAATGTATAAATCATAGTCATTGATTCATACCTAACCCTAAGTCACCTATGTCTTCTTAAGCAGGACAAACCCTAAACTTCATCTGAGCATGAAAGAAGTGAAGAGAGAAGTTTGCATACACAAATAGAGCATTCATGGTGACCAAGGTGTTATGAATTGATATTACATTGTAGAATTAGTTAAAGGAGAAAAAAGGAAGAGAAGAGCATACAACAGAGAGACATTTGATCAAGAAGGATCCAGAATACATTAATTTAGAGGTGATTTGTCATCAAGCAACCAAGTGCTAATTGCAAGATCAATGCTAAATCATTCTAGCAGGTGAATCAGTCAAATCTCTTAATAGAGTAGTCCTAATAGGTTGTATTGAAATCCTTTAATAGGGTGCTTACTTAATTTTGGGTTAAAGTCCTTTAACAAAGCACATTTCTAACAGGGTGTTGAAATCCTTTAATAGGGTAAGACCTAATAGTCTTTGTAAGCCTTTAATAGGAAAGACCTTTCATAGGGTAGATCATGTCTCATGATCAAACATTGTAACCTTCATTGGATACACTTTATTGCTGTAGTAGTGAAGATTTGTGGGTATCATCTGCACCCCAACTTTACCTTCTCATTGGAGGGTTTCTAGGTAATCATATATGGTGTCATACATGTTTGAATGTTTACTTTCTTTCATGATTTAGATGCATTTGCTTTACATGGTATTTTAGTTTACTCAGTGAATGTATGAGATGGATGTGTGGTGAATGTTTTTATGGGTCTATGTTTAAACTACTGATTCACCCCCGCCTCTTAGAAGTTTACCTTTCCTATTGTAATTCCAATAAAATTTACCTTATGGTTGGTGAGGTAGAGCCAGGTAAAGTGAATTTCTAGGAACTTATATAACCCTTAATTATTATTCTCAATAATTATAGTAAGGAGGAAAATATGGATGTGCTTAATAAAGCCAAGAATAGTTATGGTACTTAGTTTCTGGATTAGATTGTGTAAAGATTTTTGCCATCAACATTTTGAATCACACTACATGATCCATCATCAGGATCTTTGATTGAGATGGGGATATTCTATAAGTTGGAGGCCAAGGTGTTGGAGCTAGACAATAAGGTTGATAATGTTAGTGTAGTTTTTTATTTTTTCTATTTTGCTAGGTTTTTCCTACACTTTTAATAATCTCGCTTAGGTTAATAAAGCATGTCTTATTAGGTGAATAGTTGTGAGGTGTCACCTTCCTACATGTGAGCATCCATTAGCTATCTTGGGAAGATACTTTGCTATCTTTAGTCTGATAGATGGTTGCTCCTCATTGGTTGGTGTTGCCACCTCCTCCCTCTTCCTAGCCTATATAAGCATGCTACCTGGCTTGTATTTGTATCTATTTTTTTTGCATCCTCTTAATGCTATTTTGCTTCCAGCATTTGCATTACTCTCTTGGAGACTAACTCTATGATGCTATTTTGATTTTGTATCATTTGCATTCATAGTTTAGATATTTACTCTTTGCACTAGTTTTCTGGGTTATTAATCTTTTCAGATTCTAACAAAACGAAGTATGCTCTTCTCTTGCCTCTTTGGATGATCCTGAGAATCAGAAAAGTTTGACAAAAAACACTTTCTGGGTTTTGTTCGCAGCCCCAAAAAACCATTTGGGTATCTTTTAGATTTTGCATGCAAGCTGTATATTTTTGAGCATGCAAAGCTACGTCCATACCCCTCTCCGTTGGCGGTCGCAGATTTGAATGCAATTTTTCTTCAAATCAGGGGATCAGCAAATTTTTGGAGCACTTTCAGCCCAAACGGACATCACCATTGGATCCAGAATGCCGTTTCCAGTCATGATTCATATAAAGCTTGTCATTTTTGGACACAGGACTTTTGTGGAGATTTTTTAAGGCCTCTAGGCACCGTCGTACGGACTGTACTGCCGAAAAAGGAATTTTTTTTTTAAAAAAAGGGCGCCGCCATAGCAGTGCCAGAGCGCCAACCGACGGCCACCCCAAAACCAATCCTGCCGCCGCCGTTGTCCTGTCGTCTGCCCGACGCCACCGCGGGGTGCAGTCGTTCGCCCGCCCGACGCCGCAGCGGGGTTCTTTTTCTGCAAACGCCGTCGCGACTCCTTCTCCGGCCGCCCGACGCCACAGCGACTTTGCAATAGCCGCTGCCTCCGCTCCCCGCAGTCGCAGCGAAGACTCCGCCACCGCCGCGGAAGCCTTAGCCCAGCCGCCGCAACCCGCCGACGACAATCACGTCGCCGAGTTCTCCTCCCGGGCGCCACCGCCACCGGCGGAAACAGCTCACACGCCGCTCTGCGGCTTTTCCGGCACCAACGTCACTTTCTCGGGTTGATGTCACTTTTTCGGCATCTGACGTCACCTTGCCGGTTATTGGTTTTTGCCGGTGACAGTCTTGTGACGGGCATACGGCCGTCAAATTTAGGCCAGTGTCTGAAATTTTCCAGCAAGTGCATTTTTGGAGCAGCAGTCAGTTTTTTGGCTATAACTTTTGCATACGGAGGTATTTTTACGATCCAAAAGAAGCGCCAGAAAGCTGGTTTTGAGACGGAGATGTTGGTATAGGTATTTTTGAGTTTTGGTGCAATTTGGTTGCTTGTTATGGCAGTCAAATTTGGATGTTCTATTTTACACTCCGGGAGGCGTATCTTGAGCTTCCGATCTCCAATTTTGGACTTCTTTATATCGTTGGAAAGCTCTTTCTGTGCTCTTTCCAATGATGCTAGTTGTTGTTCTAGATTTTGTTCTAGACACATCCTATTCAGTCTTTTTCATTTTAGCATTCTGGTGGATATTCTGTTTGTTTCAGGTCCGGAGATCGATTTTGTTGCTTTAGTTGCTTCATTTTGGGCTTTACCTTCTGTTGTTTTAGCCTTATATTTTTTCTGATCATTGTTGATATTCACTGTAAGCATCTTTATGCAACGCACTGAGATAAAGTGCCACTCTTGCGTTTTGGGATCCTTTTCATCATTGTGATTCGTTGTACTTGCACTATTATATAAAGTGCCATGGGGGGGATAGTTGTTTGCCGCTTATAGGCTCTCTTTCTCTAATTCCTCATGCAGTGTCGATGACACATGCCTTTATTTGTGTTTGTATCTCACTCTCGATGAGTTTGGCTCCTGTGTTGTAGGAGATTTTTGGCCCATCTTTTCAGCTGCCTGTCACCGCACCTACCTTAAGGGGAGGTTATATTGTTGTTCTATGCTTCTTTGGTTGATGGTTCGTGCCTTCTATTTCCATGGAGGTTCCTTTGGTTGATGGTTCGTGCCTTCTATTTCCATGGAGGTTCCTTTGGTTGATGGTTCGTGCCTTCTATTTCCATTGAGGTTCCTTTGGTTGATGGTTCGTGCCTTCTATTTCCATGGAGGTTCCTTTGGTTGATGGTTCGTGCCTTCTATTTCCATGGGGGTTCTACAGATCAACATTTTGACAGAGTTTTGTGGTTTTTCATGATTCAGTGATGTTGCTTCTTCATGATCACTCCTTGTTCCTGTTTTAGGGGACAATTTCCCTAGTGGGAGACTTCTTCAGTTCTTCACTAGGTTCTTACCTCTTTTTGGGGGAGGGTTTTTCCCTTGTGGTTTTCTCTCTTTCCCCGCTTTCAGAGGTTGCATCTTCTTGCATTGTACTTGGGTACCTAACATGGCCTCGTTGCCGGGACCCATTTCTACATCCACCTAAGCTTCGCTTATGGGGGGGTGTTAGTGTAGTTTTTTATTTTTTCTATTTTGCTAGGTTTTTCCTACACTTTTAATAATCTCGCTTAGGTTAATAAAGCATGTCTTATTAGGTGAATAGTTGTGAGGTGTCACCTTCCTACATGTGAGCATCCATTAGCTATCTTGGGAAGATACTTTGCTATCTTTAGTCTGATAGATGGTTGCTCCTCATTGGTTGGTGTTGCCACCTCCTCCCTCTTCCTAGCCTATATAAGCATGCTACCTGGCTTGTATTTGTATCTATTTTTTTTGCATCCTCTTAATGCTATTTTGCTTCCAACATTTGCATTACTCTCTTGGAGACTAACTCTATGATGCTATTTTGATTTTGTATCATTTACATTCATAGTTTAGATATTTACTCTTTGCACTAGTTTTCTGGGTTATTAATCTTTTCAGATTCTAACAGATAACATTGAGAAACCCTAAAAAATATTATTGATAAGAGCTATAAAATTATCAAAGCTTCCAATGAGCATGTTAAAATTCCCATCAACAAGTTGGAGGGTAGCAGCCCTAGGGAGAAGGCCATTATTATTATCCCTAAGGATCAAGGTGTTACTATTGATAACAAGGAAGGACCCAGGAGAGGACCAAAGTATACACACGAAAAATGGCAGTAGTGGCCTCTTTAGGCATCATTCAAATCAAGGAGGTTGCAAAGAAAATGGACCACCTATAGGAGAAAGCAGCGGAGCTGATAAAGAAAATGGGTTAATTCCCTTTTGGTGTCCTTTTCTCTATATTTATTTTGTGTTTTATTTTAGTGGTCAATGTGTTGTCCTTTCATAGACAACTTTTGTTCAATTATTGGCTCTGTCCTTTTTTTCCCTATTTTTTCTAATGGGCTTAATGCCTAGTCTTTAAGATCTCTTTGTATAGGTTTAGAGGCCCTTCAAAATATATTTTCTTAATAAAAAATAGTGTAAAAATGATCTATTTAGGTATAGCACTACCTTTCTTATTCAAATCCCCTTTCTATTCTATCTTCTTTTGGATCTTCCACTCTGATCTCTTTTCACTCTATTCTCTTGACTAGTTGATTCATTCCTTCAACTCTTTCTTCTTCCTTCAACTTTTCTTGGTTCACTTGGTTCAATTATCTTCTTTCAAATTTAGCAACTTCGCATCCATAGTAACCTTATTAGTATTCAAATAAAATTCAACAAATAACATAATCAAGAACCTTAAAACTATCTCATATCCTCCTTAAACTGTCATCTCCATGCTTCTAGATTCTTCCATTTATATTGCTTAATCACAATTGTTGATTTCAGATTCAATGTACTTAACAACATAGAAAATAGAACTTATCATAGAACATCATGCTCTTCCTTATCTTTCTTCAATCTCTATCATCAGATCCTTATTGAATTTTCCCAATCATTGATCTTGCATTAAACTTTGACTCTTTCCTTTGAACATCTCAGACATTCCATTTTTCCATCAAAAGTTGGCCTTTGTTCTTCCAGCTATTACTTGGTAAACATAACATTTCACTCAAGAAATATAATACTTAGTTAATACTAGACTTGATTAGATAATATTGAATTTACAACTTGCTTTGCCAACTACTCAATGAATACTATAGGCACTCGATGAATACAATCTTCCTTCTTTAACCTTGTCACTCTATTAAGCTTGTGTAACTTAATACATTATAATCTTACATGATTATAAAATAATCAAGCTAGCATTACGTTATCACTATCCAACTCGTTCAAGTACCCATTGTATACCATACTTATCAACCATGTATTCAACATACTTTCTTCAATTTCTCTTCATTAATCAAATCCTTTTCATCAATTATATTGATATAACACTCTACTGAGTTGGAATAATGTCTAGCCAACCAAGACTTAAGATCAATGGAAACATAAAAACTGATATGACCCTTTTACATAAAATATAGCATGATCAATGTCATTATCAATTGAGGCTAACAATCTCCCTCTTTGGAATTAATGGAAATACAAAAGATTCCCATAAAATGCAAAGGCAAGTGCAAGGGTTCTGCCTCAAACATTAAAAAGCATTACAAACCTCCTCCACATTACAAGACATTATATAAGATAATAAAATGTATGCATTTTCAATAATACAATGTTTTATCTCTTTGTTTTCATCGACAGATTCCCTATAACTGGGTAATTACCTTCAACAACAATAGTCTTCATCAAACATTTCTTCTCCCTTTGCATAGCATTCTCCTTACTAATCCAAATTCTCTACCCCTTTGGATATACTTCACCATTTGATAATCTTCTCCTTTATTATTTCCTCTCCCAGACACTCTTTGATATACTTCTCTCCTTTTGTAGTGTATAGTGATTTACTGATATTCTCTTCCTTTGACAACAATGCCAAAGGTCATTATAAATTTCAATATAGAACTTATAAAACCTTGTAGTTATCCTTGTACCTTTCATGTACAAATTTCATTAGTTTCATCATAGTCAGCTTTACAACTTTAGAAATATTTCCAAAGTGTGAACTTTTGCATAAACTCCACAAAGATATTATAATTCAGCCATGAATTGATGCAACATGCATCTTTACATAGAAAATTTTGGATAGGGGTAGGACCCCCTGCTTACCTCTTAGATACTCAAAAGCATCCTTGGGAAATGACTTAGTAAAAATGTCTATAATTTTCTCTTTAGACTTTACATGTTCAAGCCTCACTTGTTTCTCTTGTACTTGCTCCCTCAAATAATGATACTTGATTGAAATGTGCTTTGTTTTTGCATGCATTACCATATTTTTTGAAATATTTTTTGCATTGGTGTTATCACAATAAATAGTGATAGGCTTGGTTACCTCTTCTTGCATACCTTCCAATAGCTTCTTCATCCATACAATATTTGAACAATTGATTGCAACAACAACATACTCAACTTTAGTAGTAGATTGTGAAATACAATTTCGTTTCTTGCTTATCCATATAATCAATCTTTCTCTTAAAAAGATAGCTCCACCACTTGTGATTTTTTTATCATCAATATTACCATCCCAATCAGCATCTATTTAGACTTTAAAATTTAAGTAATCATCTTGTTTGTACCATAAACCATAATATTTAGTTCCTTTTGATATCTAAATATCCTTTTCATAGCAGTCATGTGTGTCTCCTTTGTATTAGATGAAAACCTTGTAACTATTCCAACAACATGTGCAATATCTACTCTACTATGTATAAAATATTGTAACTTACCAATCATAGATATGTATTGTGCCTCATTTACCTCTCTAGTAGTGTCTTCTTTTGATAATTTCACTCTAGTCACCATATGTGTACCATCTAACTTAGATTTATCCATCCCAAATGCCTTCAAGATTTCTTTAACATATTTGGATTAAGTCACATATATTCCTTTGCTTGTTTGATAGAGTTGTAATCCAATGAAAACTTTGATCTCACTAAATATTGATATTTCGAATTTTGTGCTTGTTGGTGTAAATAAGTATTTACTTATTACACTTAAGTTTACTTAGGTTAATGCATTATTTAATTATTTTGCATTATTTTATTATCTATTTAGGTGAGATACTTAGGAGTTTGTGTACTCTCATGAGTTACACAACTCTAATTGTGCACATGGTGTCTACAACATATGAGTTTGCATCATTCATTGAGTTGTCATGTTGACAACACAGTTATATGCACTCCTCATTTAGCACATGTTGTCTACACCATTGATTTGCATGCTACATCATTGTAGGCTTATCCTCACACCATCGCACTTAATTCCTTTCTTAATGGAGGATAACCCATATGTGGTGGACATGTGCCTAGTTTTATGACTTATCATGATGCTGACTTCTATGCATTCTAGAAGCTCTCTTGAGGCCTTTATAAATAGGCACTCCTAGTGTACTCTCAAGCTGGCATATTGAATGAATATCGTCATTCTAATCATACTCTATCTATGTTTGGTCTAATGTGTTCTTGTGTTTGAGTTCCTTGGTCTTAGGCAAATTCTAGCCTAAGCCAAATTCTTACATGGTATTAGAGCTGAGGGAGATTCTCTACACATAGCCATTCGAGACCGTTCATGCTTCAACACCTCGACACAAATCTAGAGGATTTATAGAAATTGGGAGCATCTAGAGCTAGAACCTTCACTGTTGCGTCCAGAGTGTCAATTCAGTGAAGATTGACTATAAATTTTCCTATGCTAGGTGAAAGTTGATCGTGAGGCAAATTTTTTTTACAAATTGGAACTCGGAAGCCCCGATTTGCAATTCAGGTATGATCATTTATTTGATTTGATTATTAATTTTTAGATCTAAATTATTTTATTCTCTACAATTATTGGTTATTTTCAGAATTATTTTCGAATATATTAGCATAGGTAGAGAAAAAAAATTTGGCCAACCTGGGTAGTGACACCCGATTCGGCTCTATAATTATTTGTGGCAATTTCAGAATTATTATTTGGCAGGGTTTATTTATTAATCTGTGGGCAACATTTCTTGTCAGCCTGTACACCTTTGTGAAATCTGGCATATTGCCCCTTCATTGGCTGGGCATCCAACTTTTTGACCAACACCTTCCATCGATGGGCTATTCAATTTTACCTCCGCAACTCAACTCTTTTAAATAATAAGAGAGTTTCCCATAGTGCAAATGTGGGACTATTCACTTTGAGTTCGACAATGTTGATTCAGTCTCAAGCCAATGTAAAAAGGAATTTCAGCGATGCTTTTGCCAAAATCTGGCCTCTGCAGATTAGAGTTGGCTTTGGCATCCATAAAATTCTCGGCTGGCCAAGATCACCATATTCTAGTAGTGAAGGGAGAAACTAGCATCATAATAAAACTCTGAGACTTGTGCATTAGCTTTTTTGGCTCGAGTTATCCTCTGGTGCTCGTGCTATTAATTTTCTAGTAGGAAATCAAATATTTTGGTGTATTTGTTTTTCAAAGCCTCCACGTCACCATGCGGCTCAATCTCTAGTTGACACGCATTCGACTCTACAACTCTACCATCCACGTTCGCTGACACGTGGCACACACTGTAGACTCTAGTTGACCAATCATCAGTGGACACGTGTCCCAATCTAATTTTTTAAGCTGCTAGCTGCTTGCCACCATGGACACACCAGCTTAGTGCTACATCATCATCTGAGTCAGCTACCACATACCCTACCCACACAATTTTTTTTGTACAATTTTGTACGACTATACGACCATACAATTGCCACATCAACAAGTCGTACTACCATGTCAGTAGGGGGTCTAATTTTTGTTGACGTCATTAGTTTCATGACCCTAAAATTGATGGCCATATGACCGTCATACCAGGGCCAAATAGAATTGCTATGACGATCGTATGACCATCAAATTTAATCCTGTCATTCGTTGATGCAACCCCTCTCTAGATTGATTTTCAATTTTCTAGTCCAACTTTGAGAGGCCATAACTTAGACATCTAGACTCCAACTCAAGTACAATTTTTTTAAAAATTGGGTAGAATTTCCTAAAAAATTTAGTGGTGCATCTCTTTTCTAGTTTTGGTGCATGGATTGTTCAAAAATTACATTTTTTGGAGATTGTACCTACATAATCCTGCATTTTGTAACTTCAAACGCTCTGTACGGGTACATCTGGAGTCGAAAATAAGTTCTATTTTTTTGTAAGTAACTATTTTTTGTCTACTTTCTAGATCTGCTATTAGATTATAGGGTTGTGTGGACAAAAGTGTCACTTTCAGCAATAGAACCTTTCTTTGCTTTGTAATGCTTCAGAATTGGAGCACATTGTAAATTTCTAGATTTGTAATCTATCAAGAGGTTGTAACAAGCAAAATCAAAAGTCCATGAAGACCAAAATTGGCAAGTGGCCCATTGTAATTGCACTATTGATAAAGTGCCCAAAGCATCTATTTTGGGGGGGTTTCTTGATTTAGTGAAAAGGGGGGTGTTCTTGGTGTTGCGTTCTCTCTTTTCTACACTTTTCTTTCATTTTCTACATTATGAAAAACTTTAAGTTTCCTAAATTAACTCCTCATAACTATGCTACATGGTCCATAAAAATGTGGTATCACTTAATGCATAATGGAGTTTCACAATATGTAGATGGTACTCTTCCTAAACCAATAGGTGATAAAGTTTCAGCAAGTGATATTTCAGCTTGAGTAGTAATGGATAGGAAAGCCCTAGGTGATATATGCTTTGGGGGTTGATGATAAGATCATGTACCAAATCAAGAAGTGTACTTCATCCAAGGAAGCTTGGGATAGCCTCGAATGCCTATGGTAAAGTGTCTGAAGAGGATATGTTTAAAATTGAAGATGAGCTTGTTTCCTTAGATCCTAAGTCATATGACTCAATACAGGATTTCATCATCAAGGTGAATGAACTAAGGACAAAGCTTACTGATTGTGGGAGTTCTATCAAAGATGATAGATTGATCTATCTCATTCATAACAAGTCGCCATCAAAATATTCCACATTTGTATCTTCTTTTAACACATCAAAGACTACCTTAGGGTCTACCTACAAGAAAGTCACTTTTGATGAATATGCTAAACTGTTGGATGATGAAGAAAAGAAGTTGAAATCAATGGGGATTCTCAAATTAGCTCAGTCCAAAGCATTGGTGGCCAACAATGAGGGTTCTCAAAATTCAGCTGGATAGTCGTCAAATAAAGGAAAGGGTAAGAAGAAATGGAAGAGCAAATCAGAGGATGCAAAAAAGACAATACCACAATCCAATCAACAAGGTACGTCCTCAAATTCCAACAAGAAGGGGAACAACAGTAAGGAGAAGAAGAAGTGCGCATATTGCAAAAAATTGGGTCATGAAGAGCATGAGTGTTATCGCAAAAAGATTGATGAGTTGACCAACATCATGAAGAAACATAATGTTCCATTGCCTAATGTGTATAAGGAGAAGGTATCTTCTTCAGATTCAAAGGGAAAAGGGTAAGCACTCATGGAAAATTCAAACTCTTCAAAGGAATGGATATTTGACTCAGGTGCCTCATATCACATGGGTTCTTCAAAGGAGGATTTTTCTTCAATGAAGCAGTCCAAGGTACCGCACATCTTCATGGGAGATGATAGCAAAATGGAAGATGAAGGGAAAGGAAACATGGAGATGGAAAATGGAGAGTTTCAAAATATTTTCTATATTCCAAACCTAAGTTCAAATCTCCTATCAATCTACCAAATCGCTCACCTTGAAGATGGACATAGAGTTGGGTTCCTTCTATACCCAGTAAAAGTGCATAGTCTTAAAGACAATACCTTGATTGCAGTGGGGAAAGTGAAAAAAATGTTGTACTCTTTCTCTCATTTTGTACCCAAGTCTCCTTCAAAGGCCTTGTTAACACAATCAAATTCAAATATGCAATTATGGCATGAATGGTATGGTCATCTTGACTTTCGCTACCTTCAACAACTTTGCACATACAAAATGGTCAAAGGTCTACGTCAAATCAACATTTCCAAAGGTGAATGTTCAAAAAATTCAGTGCATATGCATCCAAAGGGGAAGTTACAGAGAGGGAAGTCTTCAAGAGCAGCAGGTGTTCTATAGATGTTTCACATGGTATTAGCAGGTCCATTTGCATTCAAACAGGGTCGCTACGTACATACCTTTGTTGATAACTTTTCAAGGTTCATTTGGGTCTACTTTCTTCATAATAAGAATGAATTGTTGGACAAGTTTCTAGACTTCAAGACTCATCTAGAACAAAAATTTAGAATGGCCATCAAAGTTCTCCGAATGGACAATGGAAGCATGTATGTGAACAGAAGACTTATGGACTTTTTCAAACTTGATCGAATTGATCTTTAGACTCCATGAGCATTCAATCCACATAAGATAGATGTTGTAGCATTCAGGATCAAAACTTTTAAGTCTATGGCAATTTGCATGATACAAGCCAAGTCTCTAGATCCATCATTAGAAGTCGAAGCAATCTCTAGTACCACTCACATTCTTAATCGTTCTCCTCATCCAGCCTTAGATGGAAAAACTCCTTTTGAGACATGGTGTAGCAGAAAAGCTATTGTGACACACTTTAGAGTCTTTGATTGTCCTGCATGGCCAAATATATCTTCCAAGGGATGCAAGGCACAATCACCACATCCTTTTACTTTCATTGGTTATGAAGACAATGTGAAGGCATATAGACTCTTGGATCTTGAGACACATCACATTTTTGTCGAGAGAGATGTATACTTTGAGGAAAGTTCACCAAGCTTATCCTCTACTCCTCTTTGCTCATCATAAAGTGTGAAAATTGATAGTGACACTAGCAATAGTGCTTCAACAGATTCAGACACGTGGGGTTCTATCAAAAGTTGTAGTGAGAGGTCACTATATCAATTCAGTCCATATGCATACATCGCCACAGTGATAGGTGCAAAGAAACATGGTACTACTAGTCTTCTAGATACATGTTCAGTGACAAATTTGAGGGATAGTATTGATGATTTGCCTCTTGTTCTTGATGCAGAAATACCTTCTTTAGTTGTCACAAGGTCTCTATCCAACTCTCTTGTTCATTTTCTACATGATCAATCCTCACAAGTTGAAGTGATTATGGATACTTATGATCAACAGTTGTAGCAGGGTTCTTCATTAGTTGCAGAGATAGAAAATTATTTGGGACAGGTTCTTTAGCTAGTTGAGCAGGTTTTAGAGACATCACTTATCCATGGGATTCTTTCCATACCCAGTGGAAGTGTCTCATTTGTACTTTTGGCATTGTTCTTCCTAAGGGGAGGAACACCATTCTGCAGTCATGGATCAACTTCTTCATCGAAGTAGTCACTAATGACATTCTTCTTTGGAGTGGGGGGTGGGGGGAGACTATCCTGTCTCTCTTCCTCTTCTCATCATTCTTTTATTTATATACTAGATGTATGTCGTAATGGGGGGGTCTTGATTACTCCATCCATCCATGCATCCCTATTCATCTTTCTTTTTGGGGGAGGGTTTTTCCCATGAGGTTTTCCCTCTTTCTCTGCTTTATGAGAGATTGCATATCATTATGTACATGGGTACCTAACATGGTCTAGTAGTCGGGACCCATTCTGCATTGCATCCTAGATTTTGTAAGCTTAAGGGCATTCCCCTAAGTTGCACTTAAAGGGGGGTGTTGGTGTAAATAAGTATTTACTTATTACACATACTTAAGTTTACTTAGGTTAATGCATTATTTAATTATTTTGCATTATTTTATTATCTATTTAGGTGAGACACTTAGGAGTTTATGTACTCTCATGAGTTATGCAACTCTTATGCACATGGTGTCTACAACATAGGAGTTTGCATCATTCACTGAGTTGTCATGTTGACAACACATTTATACACACTCCTCATTTAGCTCATGTTGTCTACACCACTAATTTGCATGCTGCACCATTGTAGGCTTATCCTCACATCATCACACTTAATTCCATGCTTAATGGAGGATAACCCATATTTGGTGGACATGTGCCTGGTTGTATGACTTATCATGATGCTGATTTCTATGCATTCTAGAAGCTCTCCTGAGGCCTTTATATACAAGCACTCCTAGTGTACTCTCAAGCTGGCATATTGAATGAATATCATCATTCTGATCATACTCTATCTATCTTTGGTCTACTGTGTGCTTGTGTTTGAGTTCCTCGGTCTTGGGTGAATTTTGGCCAAAGCCAAATTCTTATAGTGCTCATTTGATTAGAAAATGTCTTACACAACATGTCATTTCCTACAAGTATAATGTCATCAACAAATATTTCAGCAATCAATACCATATTACTAGATTCATTTTTTAGATATAGATCACTATCCTCACTCACTCTAGCAAATCCAATCTTAACCAAATAAGAATGTAACCTTTCATACCATGCTGTTGGTGATTATTTCAATCCATACAATGCCTTGTTCAATTTGTAAACTATGTTCTTCTTTCTAGGTTCAATAAATCCTTTAGGTTGTTCAATATATACCTCCTCTTCAAGTATTCCATTTAGAAATGGAGATTTAACATCCATTGATAGACTTTGAACTTCTTGTATGTAGCATAAGCTAATAGTTTTCTTACTCCTTCCAATCTTGCAATAGGTGAAAAAGTCCAACCATAATCTATTCCTCTGTCTTGTGGATAACCTTTGCAAACTAGTCTTGCCTTGTTTCTAACCACTTCTCCATTCTCATTTAATTTGTTCTTGAAAATCCATTTGGTTCCTATCACATTCTTGTCAAAAGGTCTTAATACTAATTCCCAAGTATTATTCTTCTCAATCTAATTAATCTCTTTATTCATAGTATATATCCTATCCTCATTATCTAATGCAACTTTAACTATTCTTGGTTCAAAATCAATAATCAAATAGGTGTGTAAAAGTATAGATCTATGTCACCTTTTAGGACCTGTAAACCTGTTTTGTCCAAATTTCATTTCTCTATAAAAATTCAACTCTTTCCAAAAACTAAAAATACCATTTCATAGATCTCAGAGTAAATATCATCATTTTATAGATTTCAAAGTGTTTTGATTAGTTATAATATGTTAGAACTTAAAAATATTACAAGTAGATATTTTAAGATTTTAGAAGATGCTCCCTATAATGTTTTTTTTGCTAAATCGCATAAAAAAATTAAAATTAAAATTTATCCCTAGAGGAGAGAGTCCTCTTCAAGAATATGTAATTTTTTTTTCAAAAAAGGTATAGATTTGATAGGGAAGTTTTGACAGGAGGAAACAACTGTTGGTTTCTGATAAGGTCAACTTCGAGCACTTATAACAAAAAAAATATACATCAAAAACTAATATTTATTTTTTCTTTCCCTAGCTATACATTTCATTTATAACATATTTTTAAATCAAATCAAAAAAAGATGATTTGCATGTACTTGTTTGACAGGAACTGCACCCTATATTTCTTGCAGTTTAAAAAATGACTTCAAAATTTTTAAAATTTGAGTAAATTCTCACTCAAAATTGTTAAAAATATTCAAGGCATAAAATTCATCCAATTTCACACATTTCATCAATTTACATCGTCTTCAAATTCTAAATACAAATACCATTTTTATGTCATTAAATTTGAATAGTTTGTGTTTTGGGATCCTTTTTCTTTATCAAAGGTGACACGAGTTTGTGCTTTTACCTAGGTACTATCTCTTAAATTGTTTATTGTTACTCCAACAATTTTTTCACCAATAATTTTCTCATGGGAATGATTCTTTCTCATATATTTGGCCAATATAGGTTCAATTCTTTGATTTTCAGCAATTTTTCACGTGGAAGGGGTTTAACTTCTTGCTCAGGTTGTACTGTCTGATTCTTGGGAAAAAATGATTTGAACTTATGTGTTATTATATGGTACTCAATGTTTCTCTATTGCCACTCAGGCAGTGTATTAATTGTCTCTTCATACACATACATGAACTTATTTTAATCTTTAGGTTCCTTCTTTCTTTCCACATCATTCTTCTTTTCAAATTCATCAAATCTTACATTTTCATTTTTAGTCATCTTGATAGTAGCTTTTTTCAAAGACTTATAAGCTTTAATCTTAGATGAATAACTAGGGAATATACCTTCATCTCCTTTAAAATCAAATTTACCGTTCCTTGCATCCTTGTGAGTATAACCTATACTTCTAAAGATTTTGAAATAACTTACATTTGGTGTGTGACAATACAAAAGTTCATAGGGTGTCTTGTTTGAACTCCTTTTTTCAATTGAACTCGGTTGAGAGTATAAACAATAGTACTAATTTCTTCTCCCCAAAATATTTGAGAAACCTCATTTTCAATCATCAATCTTCTTACACAATTGAACTTTTTCTCCTCTTAGCAATCATATTTTATTGTGGTGTCCTCGGTGCCAACAATTATCTCTTAATACCATTCTCATCACAAAAGTTAGTGAATTCAACATATATTAACTCACCACCTCTATCATCTAAATCTTAAACATTTTAAACATTTTCTACTTTTCTTTTCAACTCTAGCTTTATACCATTTGAACATATCAAAGGCATGCGATTTCATCTTTATGAACATCATAGTCATCATTTTTGAACAATCATCAACAAACAATATGAAATACCTATCACCATAGTAACTATCACTACCAATTTGACCACATATATCAATATGCACCAATTCCAAGATATCATTTGAAGTGTGTGTCTTGAAAAACTGAGCTTTGTTATTTTACTGAGTTGACAATCTTATAGATAGAATTCTCTAGTTTTTGCAAATTCGGTAAGCCTCTTACTTCTTTCTTTCTACTAACTTTCAACATGTTTTCAAAGTTTACATGACAACCTTGTTGATTTATGGAAGTATAAATAGGATAACAAGATGTTGAGAGTGAGGAGGTGAATCATAATCTTAAGCACTTTTTCTTTTCAACAATTCATTCACACATTCATGAGTTACCTTGTGCATGTAAAACTTGTAATAATAAACTTGCCATAACATGTAAATTTGATCTATCACATGCATGAAAATTTAACACATAACACAATATTTGTTACCCATAAACCCTCCAAGTTGAAGGTAAAACTAGGGTGGGGATGACACCCACAAATCTTCACTACTGTAGTAATAAAGTTAACCTATTAGGGTTACAATGTTTGATCATAATATATGATCTACTCTATGAGGGGTCTACCCTATCAAAAGCATTTGAGACTACTAGATCGCACCTTGTTAGAGGATTTAACAATTATAATAAAGTAAGGACTTTGTTAGGAGATTTAAAAAGATATGTTAAGACCACTTTATGAATAGTTTTACCTTGATTCAAGTTGGTTAGAATTGATTCAGTACCTCACTCTCAATATTCTATATAAGCTGATTTCAAGTCTTCTAGTTGCTAATTGATCTCCTCTTCTAATCTGATAATACTTTTCTTTGCCTTCACTGCTCTAATTAAGTCGCTTACGATCTTAAGAGATAACATTACACTTCCATTGACTTCTAATCTGATCTTCATCTTTTACTTCACCATTCACATATTTCTCCTTGTTTGCATACACATTCTTCTCCTCTCATAATACCATCATCATCATAATAATCATAAGATATAGGTTAAGATCTTCACTATTTAAAGAGTTTTGTAAAGAGTTTTCTAGATGCTTACATAATTAGCCTCTTCACCAGAATCATTGATCACAAAACATAAGCATATGTGATCCATGTCATTAATGTGTAAGACTCTTTGTAAAAACCTCTACAGATATTAAATATTCCCTCTATGTTGGCTTGAAAATTTTTTACCTCAAAATTTGTATCATTCTTGACTTTTATGTATACTATGCATTTCTTGATGTTTACTATTTTTTGATGCTCGGCATTGTTGTTGTTCGGTTTGTATTGTGCTTGGTATGTACTATGTAACTCAACACTTATATGCTTGAAACTACTTGGTAGGAGTTAAGCTTGGCTTGTATAGAAAATATTCGATGACCATACACTTACTCGACTCATATAGAGCTTGGTACATACATACTTGTGTACATGACTCGACCTATATAGAGTAGCTCAATCATAGTGATGACCGTTTGACTTTTCCTAGTAAATGACTAAGTTTTTGACACTAATAGAAAAAAATAGTCAGAGATACCAAAAAACCTTTTATACCATAATCATACATCCTCAACTTTAGCAAATAAGAAATTAAGGAAGAATAAGTTACCTCTTGTTTGCATTTATGTTCCAATAAGATTACCTTCATCATCAAAGGTCTTGAATATTTTGTTTTGAAATTCTAACTTGTGACCTGAGTTATTCAATTGTGCAACACTTGAAAAATTGAACTTTAGTCCTTGTACCCAATATGCATCATCACATCAGATCTTATCATTCAACATTAATGATCCTTTACCTTTCACAAGACATGGAACATCATTACCTAGCTTAACTATTCCACCATTATCAATTTCTTCAAGATTTTTAAACTTGCTTAGATCACCAGTCATGTGATGTGAGCATCTACTATCAATAATCCTAGAATCATTATTACTAGCATGTAAAATAAGGGTAGTTTCACTTTCATACCTTTCTCCATTGGGATCTTTTTTGATTGCAAAATATACCATTTCAACTATTTCCTTGTCATCATTAGAACTAGAATCAGTGTGCTCTTTTCTTCAGTAATGTGGCATGACTTCTTCCCTTTGTCTTTGTAATATATGTTTTTCTTGTACTTGTATTCCTTCTTATCATTTCTATTACTCTTATTTCTATTAGGACATTTAGTAGAAAAGTGACCAACCTCACTACAATTGAAACAAATCAGGACTACTTTACCTTTGTATTTACCTTTTCCTCTTGACAACCTTCTTGCAAGAAATGCTTCAAGCTCATCCAAATCATCCTCAAATTCAAATTCACTTTCTTCTTTATTTTTCTTCCATTTCTTGAAATTTCCAATGATTAGTAAAGATTTAAAGCAATTTTCAATTGTAACTATACTACTATCATAATTGCTCAATTCAAATATAGTCAATCGACCAACTAAATTGTCAAGTGTTAATACATTACCAAGCATAGATCTCACTTTTCAAATAGCAAAAATTTTGACAACATAAATAGGTATAAGAGTCCTAAGAACTTTACTTACAATTTTAGAATCATTGATAACTCTTCCAACAACTTTGATTGCACTCACAACTTCTTTGATTCGATTTAGATATTATGAAACAATCTCACCTTCTTTCATTCTCATGTCATCACACTTTCCTCTAATACTTTCAACTTTGGCTTTCCTCACATTATCATCTCCTCTATATACAAGTGCCAAATGCCAAATTATCCAAAAACTATTTAGCAGTAGTGCAATCCTTGATACCATCAACCTTGGCATCATTGATTATAGAAGCAATTTCAATCATCAGGTTATTGTGATTTCTCTTTTCATTCATTTGTTTCATATTCAAAAGACCAATAGGGGTTCTCTTTGTTCAATCTTGGTACCTCTCTCTTATACATATTTGGTCTTTAACTCAAGTTCCTTTAAACTTATTCCTTCAAGCAATGTTCTTTGCTACCAATTATTAGATTAAGGGGGGGGGGGGGTGAATTAGTTATCCCATAATCCATTCAAACAACCTTTGTACGAACCAACATTCATAATCATCATAAACTTTCACTCAGTGTATTAATTCATCTTCACATTTAACTCATTCAAACACTTTACTCAAAACTACTTATTCACTATTTTGTGTTTACCAACTAACAATAATAAAACATAGTTATTACTCACCATAAACTTAGTTATTACTGAGTTACAGTAAAATAAAGATAACTTGCAACACAACAACATTAATATATTTGAAATCAATATTATAATGTGGTAATCATGTGAAGGGAAAAACCTCTTGGGTTTGGCAACCCAAAATTTTTCACCCTTCTGAAGTGAGCTCTATTAGGAGCCAACCTTGTTAAAGGTCACAAACACATTGTTAATGTGACTTTGTTAGATGATTTTAACCAAAAGATAATATAGACCTTATCACTCCTTGATCTTGTCTAAAGAGTGACCTACTCTAAAGGACTTACAAACATTATTAATCGATGTTACCATATAGGATTTCATAGACTTGTTAGGTCCACTCAGTATATGAGATTTTCTACTACAATGAATAAAAAGTAAAAATGTAAGAATGATTTGTTTAGCTGTAGAACTACCCTACTTGTTCAAATATCCTTTCTATTCGATCTTTTTTATGATCTTCCACTTTGATCTCTTTTCACTTTGTTCTCTCAACTAGCTAATTCACTCCTTCAACTTTGTTTGGTTCACTTGGTTCAACTATCTTCTTTCAACTTTAACAACTTTGTATTCACAATAACCTTATTAGTATTCAACTGACATTGAACCAATAACACAATCAACAACCTTAAAATTGTCTCATCTGCTCCTTAAATAGTTTTCTCTATGGTTCTATATTCTTCCATTTATCGTTACTTGATCACAATCATCAATCTTAGATTAAATGTATTTAACCACATAGAAAATATAACTTATCATATAACTTTGTTCTCTTCCTTATCTTTCTTCAATCTCTGTCATCAGATCCTTATTGAATTTTCCCAATCATTGATCTTGCAACAAACTTTGACTCATGCCCTTGAACATCTTGAACATTTCATCTTTCCATAAAAATTGACCTAAGATTCCATCTTTACACTTTTGTTCTTCCAACTATTACTCAATGAACATAACATTTCACATGAGTAATATAGTACTCAATTGATGCTAGACTCACTCGGGTAATGCCAAATTTCCAACTTGCTTTGCCAATTGCTTAGTGAATACAATCTTCCTTCTTTAACCTTGTCACCTAGTTAAGCTTGTGAAACTCAATACATTACATTATTACATGATTATAAAATAATCAAACCATCATTACATTATCACTACTTGACTCCTTCAAGTGCCCATTGTATTGTTGGAAATATAGATGGAGTAATTGAGGGGGGGGGGGGGTGGGTGAATCAGTTACCACAAAAAAAAAATCAACAGATCCCTTAGATGTCTTAAATAACTAGTTACTGCTATCACTTGATAGCCACACAGAAAAATGTTGTAACTCGGTAGATGAACTATGTATTAACTTATTACTAATATTTAAGCATTCATAATTATTAACATGCATGCAAAAATAACATGAACACAAGAGACACCAGATTTAACATGGAAACTCAATATGGGAAAAACCACCAAGTAACTAGCTACCAATTTTTACTCTTCTAAAGTGAGCCCTATTAGGAGCCAACCCTGTTAAAGGTTACAAAACACACTATTAGGTGTGACCTTGTTAGAGGATTTAATCACCCTACTAGAAGTGGCCTTGCTAGAGGACTTTAGAACAATTCATTAGAACTGTCCACCTTGCTAGAGGATTTACAAAAATGGCTGCTAAACTAACTCTGTTAAGAGATTTAAAATTCACTACTACAATTGTGAGAAAGTAACAATGAGTGACCTGAATGAGATGCAATTGACCTTTGTTGTTACAAATCTTTGTTTTGCTTCACTAGATCCTTATTGATTGAATACACCTTTGCTACTCCTCAAGGATATCTAATCCTTCTTCAAAATTCGCTCACACTTCCTCTTTACACAATCAACTCACTTGCTCGCTCATTCATACATCCACTCATACTTTAGAATTCACAACTTGACCTTTTATTTATACCTTACAAATTGTCAAGTCAGCTCATTTACAAGTTACATTTACCAATAAGCAATACATTAGTCAGCTACAGTCATTACATGAAACAATTAAACTTTATTTTCCAAAATAATGAAATTCTTCATTGGTCGACCCTGCTCGGTAAACACTGCTCCAGAAATGATTTCCAGTGTTAGCCAAGTGAAGCTCGATAAACACTGTGAACTCTAAAAAATCCTTTGGAGACCGAATGAACTTAGTAAGAACTAATTTTCCTTAACTGACCTTGTGAGCTCGGTAGAAATTGACTTCTTCCATAGAATCCTTCAGCACCTGAGTGAGCTCAGTAGAAGCTGTCTTGACAGTGTAACTTCCAAAAATGCTCAGTAGACTCTGTAAATCACTTTGCTAACTAACTGAGCTTGATAGACTCTGTCTGATAACTAATATGACATTTGTGTAACATCAATGACAACACACAATTGAACAATTGTATCCAATAATGTCCCTCTTTGACATTGATGGCAACACAACATGTCATAGCAGAATGAAATTTGAAAACAAGTATTTTTCTGACAGAATGTTTCTCCCTCTTAGATTTCATTCCACAATCTTCTCAAATACAATAATCTCCCTCTGTGAAGAAATTACATAGCTTCTTTTTAAACATCAAACTCTTCACAAACAAATTCAAATTTCAAAAAGATATGACAATATACTCTCCCTCTTTGACAACACATGCCAAAGATGACACAAACCAAATGAAGAACAATGTATCTTATGTATTGATTCATATGCAAGGTTCTCATGATTATTCTGCATCAACTGAAAGATCTTCAACTTGATACCTATTGATGCATCACTAAAACTTCATTTTAGTGAGCTTCAGATAGGGGAATGACCCCTAACTTACCTCTTAGATACAAGAATGCATCCTTAGGTAAAGGCTTGGTGAATATGTTAGCAATTTGTTCTTTTGTATGGACATATTCCAATTTGATCTCCTTATCCTACACCAATTCTTTGACAAAGTGATATTTTATTGCAATGTGCTTAGTTTTTGAGTGCATCACTAGATATTTAGATATGTTGATTGCACTTGTATTGTCACAAAACATAACAAATAGTTCTTTGATTTCCACCTTCATGCCTTCCAATAATTGTTTGAACCAAACGATATTAGAATATTTTACAGCTACTACAACATACTCTACTTCTGCTATGGATTGGGATGTACAATTTTGCATTTTACTTGTCCAAGAAACCAACCTCTTTCCAAGAAAGAATGCACCTCTACTTGTTCTTTTTCTGTCATCAATGTTTCCTGCCCAATCTGCATCAATAAACACTTTCAAATCCATATTACCTCCAAATTTGTACCATAATCCATAATATTCAGTGCCTTTCAAGTATCTCATGATCCTTTTGATTTCCATCATGTGATTTTCTCTTGGTTTTGCTGAAAATCTTGCTACAATACCAACTGCAAGGGCAATATCTAGCCTTGTATGAACTTCATACTACAATTTTCCAATCATAGATCTATACAATGTCTGATCTACCTCCTTTGATTCATCATTCTTGGTAAGCTTTAGACCAATGCACATAGGAGTTCCAACTAGTTTATAGTCTTCCATACCAAACTTTTTCAGTATCTCCTTGATGTATTTTGGCTGAGTGATGTAGATGCCATTCTTACTTTGCTGAATTTAAAGACCAACAAAGAATTTAATCTCACCAAACATAGACAAAGATGATCATTACCTATAAACAAAGTATCATCCACAAATATCTCTACAAAAATAATCTTTTTATCTGGTCCTTCCTTGATATACAAGCTACTATTATCATTAGTTCTTTGAAAACCAATCTGAATAAGATAGTTATGCAATCTTTCATACCATTCTCTAGGGTCTTATTTCAAACCATACAATGCTTTGTGTAATTTTCAGACCATGTCCTTCTTGTCTGGAACAACAAATCCTTTAGGTTGTTCAATGTAGACTTCTTCATCTAGTATACCATTGAGAAATGGTGACTTGACATCCATTTGATAAACCTTAAATCCTTTGTATGCAGCATATGCAAGTAGGGTCCTGACACATACTAATATTGTGATAGGAGCAAAAGTCTCTCCATAGTCTATTCCTTCTTCTTGAGAGTATCCTTTGTATACCAGTCTAGCTTTGTTCCTTGACACTGTACCATCTTCATTCAACTTATTTTTGAATACCAACTTAGTTCCAATCACATTTTTATCTTTAGGCCTGGGTACAAGAGTCCATATTTTGTTTTTCTCAATTTGCTCTATCTCTTCATTCATAGCCTCAATCCAACTTTCATTTTCTAATGCATCTTTGACACTTCTAGGTTCAAAATTAGCAAGTAAACAAGTACCTTTTAGCTTACTTCTTGTCATAGTACCTTCAGATTTGTCTCCAATGATTTGATCTGATGCATGATGTCTCTTGACATACTTAGCTAAAACAAGTTCCTTACCTTTTGAACAAATTGCACTGTCATCCTCTTGCCCTTCAGCTTCAGATTCTGGTTGTTCTATCTATTGCTCAGGTCCTTCAGACTTAGTAGGTATTGGCTCAATAGCGTCTAACTGTGACTCGATTTCTTTCAACTCAGTTTGAACTTCCTTCAACTTGGTTACTGAAGACTCGGGAGTAGAAGATTCCTAATTGATAGATGTATCTAGCAATATATCACGTTCAATGAAAAAAAATCTCCTATAATCTTCTAGTTCCTTTTTGCTTTCTTCTTTAGTCCTTTCTGCAAACTCATCAACTTTCACATGTGCACTTTCTATGACTTTGTGAGTAGACAAATTTAAACATCTATATGCTTTGCTTTTGCAAAAATATCCCAAAAATATTCCTTCATCACCTTTCACATCAAATTTACCTTTTCTAGATTCTTTCAAAATGTAACATTTACTTCCAAACACTTTTAGGTAACTTACATTGGGTTTATTGTCATACCATAACTCATAGGGGGTTTTGAATGAGTCCTTCTTCAGCTGTACTCGGTTCAAGGTATGACCTGTAGTACTGATAAATTCCTTCCAGTATTTGATAGCAATGTTCTTTTCAATCATTAAAGTTCTTGCACAGTCCATGATAGATCTGTTCTTCCTTTCAACTATTCCATTTTGCTTGGGAGTGCTAGGGGTTGATACCTATCTTTTGATTCCCCTTTCAATGCAAAAGTCATTGAACTCATGGGAGATGAATTCACCGCCTCTGTTTGACCTCAACCATTTCAGTCTTTTGCCTATTTCCTTTTCTACTCTAGCCAAATACCATTTGAATTTTTTAAAAGCTTCTGATTTCTCTCTCAAGTACATAACAACCATCATTCTAGAGTAATCACCAACAAAAAGAATGAAGAACTTTTCTCCAGTATAGCTTTCAATTCCATTAGGTCCACACAAATCAGTATGCACAATTTCCAAAACTTCTTCAGACTAATAGTTCTTACTTTTAAAACTAGTTTTTTCCATCTTACCAATCTGACAATTCTTGCATAGACCAACATCAGGTTTCTTTATACTAGGAATGCCTCTAACTTTCTTGAATTTGCTTATTTTCACCAAGTTATCAAAGTTCACATGACACAACCTTCTATGCCATAACCAACTTTCTTCAACCTGAGCAATAAAACATGAACATTCACCAAGTTCAAGATAGAACAAGTTACGTTTTGTCTAAATGCCAAACCCAATCAGTTGTCCTTTGTCATCCAGTAGCCTTTCTTTTCCATGCATGAATTCCACTTTGAATCCATTATTGAGTAGCTATGTCACACTCAATAGATTGTGTTTTAGACCTTCTACGCAATATCCATTATCACATACAAGCTCTTTAGTTAGTGAGATTCTTCCTCTTCCTTTTATACAACAAGGTTTATTATATTACCAAACCTCACACTACCACCATCATAGTCTTCAAATTGTTCAAACTTAGTTTTATCACCAGTCATATGATGAGAGAAACCACTATCTATGATCCATGTATCATTCTTGCTTACATGAGAGATAAGTGCCATTTCCTCATCATTATCAAATTCATCTTTCACAACAATATAAACAATTTCATCTTCTTCTTCATCAGAATCATTAGAATCCCTAGCCATGAAACATGTTTTCTTACCTTTGTCCTTGAATGATTTAAAATCTTTCTTGCCAATGCACTTGTGACCTTTCTTCTCATCCTTGTTTTGCTTGTTTGGGCACCTAGCAGCAATATGACTAATTTTCTCACATGAAAAACAAATTAGAGGAACTTTACCTTTGTATTTCCCTCTACCTCTAAAATATTCTCTTGCAAGCAGAGCTTCAACTACCTCAAGATCACTGTCTGAACTCTATTATGATTCTTCTTCACTTTTTGACTGAGAATCCTTTATTTTCTTAGCTTCAAATGTTGACTCAATGTTCTTAGAAGTTGAAACATAGTTATCATAGTTATCTAGCTCAAATGCAGTCAATCTTCCTACTATGGCTTCTAAATTTATCTTATGATTTGCTTCACATCTTCTTTCTTGAATTGTAGAAACTCTAATTGCATAAATGGGAAGTAATTTTCTAAGAACTTTATTGACAATTGTTTCCTCCTCAATGCCTCCTCCAGAAGCCTTGATAGTACTGACAACAACTTTGACTCTTTCAACATATTTGGCAATGTTTTCATCCCCTCTCATCCTCATCTGATCAAATTGTCCTCTTAGACTTTCTACTTTGGCTCTTCTCACATCATCATCACCTCCATAGATTTCTTTTAGCTTGTTCCACATTTCAAAGGTATTTTTGTAGTTCTTGACATCATCAAATTCCTCATAGCTTAGGGCAAATGCAATGTCTATCATCATGGTGTTATGAGTCTTTTTCTCAGCAATGCCATTAGTAGATAATGTGCCAGAAGGAGTTACATATACTTCATCCAGATATTTCAATCCTGTATCTCCAATGGAAGCCAGATGGAGTCTCATGAGACCTTGCCATGCTGAAAAGTTATCCCTGTTAAGCCTTGGAATTTCCCTCTTGTAAGACATCTTGATCTTTAGCTTAAATCCTTGAAATCCTTCTTGCAAACACCAAAAGCTCTGATACCAATTGTTGAAAATATAGATGGAGTAACTGAGAAAGGGGGTGAATCAGTTACCATAAAAACAAATCTATAGATCCCTTAGATGTCTTAAATAACTAGTTACTGTTGTCACTCAGTAGCCACATAGAAAAATGATGTAACTCGATAGATGAACTATGTATTAACTTATTACTAATATTTAAGCATTCATAATTATTAACATGCATGTAAAAATAAAATGAACACAAAATACACTAGATTTAATGTCGAAACCCAATATGGGAAAAATCACCAAGTAACTAGCTACCAATTTTCACTCTTCTGAAGTGAGCCCTGTTAGGAGCCAACCCTGTTAAAAGTTACAAAACACACTGTTAGGTGTGACCTTGTTAGAGGATTTAATCACCCTGCTAGGAGTGGCCTTGCTAGAGGACTTTAGAACAATTCAGTAGCACTATCCATCTTGTTAGAGGATTTACAAAAATGGCTGCTAAACCAACTCTGTTAAGAGATTTAAAATTCATTGCTACAATTGTGAGAAAGTAACAATGAGTGACCTGAATGAGATGCAACTGATCTTTGCTATTATAGATCTATGTTCTACTTCACTAGATCCTTACTGATTGAATACACCTTTGTTTCTCCTCAAGGATATCTCATCCTTCTTCAAAATTCACTCACACTTCCTCTTTACACAATCAACTCACTTGCATGTTTTCTCATTCATACATCCATTCATACTTTAGAATTCACAACTTGACCTTTTAGTTATACCTTACAAATTATCAAGTCGGCTCATTTACAAGTTACATTTACCAATAAATAATACATTAGTTAGCTATAGTCATTACATGAAACAATTAAACTTTATTTTTGAAAACAATGAAATTCTTCTTGGTAAACACTGCTCCAAAAATGATTTCCAGTGTTAACCAAGTAAAGCTTGGTAAACATTGTGAACTCTGCAAAATCGTTTGGAGACCAAGTGAACTCAGTAAGAACTAATTTTCCTTTGCTGACCTTATCATGAGCTCGGTAGAAACTGACTTCTGCCATAGAATCCTGCAGCACCCGAGTGAGCTTAGTAGAAGCTATCTTGATAGTGTAACTTCTAGAAACACTCGGTAGACTTTGTAAATCACTTTTCTGACCAACTAAGCTCAATAGACTTCATCTAATAACTAATATGACATTTTTGTAACATCAAAGTCAAGACACAATTGAACAATTGTATCCAACATTGTATACCGTACTTATCAACTTTGTGTTGTGATGTGGAGCCTAATTAAACTCAGAAGTTTATTCGGCATGATTTTTTCCCCATATTATTTCTACAAGAGTTTGGGAGCAGCACCCCTAAGATGGGGTCATTGTAGTATAGGGTGGGGTTAAGGGGCAAGAGTTTTTGGGTGCAGCACCCTCACAGTTAGAAATGCCCTTATATTGTTAAAGGTGTCGACTGCTATTTTTCTTATTGGACAACTTAATCTACCCCTAATTTTGTAAGCTGTAAAATTTTGTATAAAAAGGCTCAGGGTTAGGGATTTCATTATGTAATGGTGATATTCTAGCTTCTTTTGGTGGTATTGAGTTGTAAGGGATTGATGATTGTAATCAATGGATAATAATATTATTGGACTTGTTATTGGTGGATGTAGCCCAGGGATTGGGTGAACCATGTTAAATCTTAGTGTCTTGTGTTCTCTTCTATGCAATCTATTATTTTTTGATATTAGTTATATTTGCATGTAACTATTATTTGTGTCTAAGGTTAATCCTAACAAGTGCTATTAGAGCTAGACAATCATCATTTTTTTATTTTTAGCTCGGACTGTCGTCATTTTTTAAAGTTAGATTGTCACCATTTTTTTTAGTGATCCTCTGTAGGAACGTCTCACGGTTGAGTGGGAGTGATGGAAAATGAGGGTAAGCTAAAGGTGGAGAAGTTTAATGGGAAAAACTTTTAGTTATGGAAGTTGCAAATGGAGGACTATCTTTATTAGAAGGATTTATGAAAGTCGTTGGAAGGAAAATCCAAGAAACAAGGAACTATGATAGATTAGGACTGGGAGATTTTATATAGAAATGCACTTGGAAGCGTTTGATTATGCTTGGCACCAGACAAAACCAAAGACGAAGAAAGAGTTGATGGAAATCTTAGCGAAACTAAATGAAAGGCCCTCCACTTCAAACAAGGTATTTCTCATGAAGCATTTATTTAGTATGAAGATGACAGAAGGTGGATCTATTATGGATCATTTAAATGGGTTTAATATTGTTACTAGTAATTTATCTTCTATGGGTATTAATTTTGATGAAGAAATTAGAGCTCTCTTGATCTTATGTTCTTTACTTGAAAGCTAGAATGGCTTGGTAATGCTTGTGAGTAATTCTGTTTATGGATCTAATACCTTAAAATTTGATGATGTGATTGGTGTTATTCTAAGTAAGGAAACTCGTAGGAAAATCTCAGGGTGATCTACATCAAGAAGTTCTTTGAATGCACAAAGCAGAGGTAAAATGACTGAGAAGAAATAATTTTAAAAATCATGGGAAATCGAGAGGAAATTCAAAGGGAAGAGGTCTCAATCTAGAGGACCAAGAGATTGATGGTACTGTGGTAAACTAAGGCATAAGAAGAAAGATTGTTGGACTTGAAAGAAAAATGAAGGAGATAAACCATAAGGGAATCCAAAGAGGATGCTTTGCTTCTATCTTTAAAAAATATTAATGATTCATGGGTTTTAGATTATGGTGCTTCATTTCATGCTACACCTCATAGAGGTTATTTTATTGATTATGTCTAAGGGGATTATGGGCTTATTTATTTGGGGAATAATGAACCCTATTAGATTGTTGGAAAATGAAAAGTTAAGATTAAGTTGCAAAATGGGAATCATTGGCTACTACATAAGGTAAGACATGTTCCAAGGCTAAGTGGGAATTTAATTTCAACAAGGCAACTCGGTGATGAGGGTTGTGTAGTTACTTTTAATAATAAAAATTGGAAGGTTTCAAAGGGTTCCCTTGTAGTAGAAAAAGGTGTGAAAGGAGGCACCTTATATCTTTGTACAGATCATATTGTTTCTTCTACTTTGATTGCTTTAGAGAAAAATGAATGTTCAAGAATAGTTGTTGCAATTGAGCAGTGAGAACAAACAGTTGATGTAGATTCTGACACAACACTATGAAACAATATACTTGGGCATGTAAGTGAGAAAGGTATGAAAATATTTCATTCAAAGCAAGTTTTACCACGTCTAAAATGTGTTAATATGGATTTATGTGAAAGTTGTGTGTATAGAAAAAAAAAGAGTAAGTTTAGTGAAGAGTGGGAAGGAAAAGAAAAGTGAGAGATTAGAGCTTGTGCATACAGATGTGTGGAGACCAACTTAGGTATCTTCCTTTCATGGCTCTTATTATTATGTTACATTTATTGATGATGCAAGTAGAAAAGTATGGATTTATTTTCTTAGATAGAAATCTGATGTATTTCAAACTTTTAAGAAATGGAAATACTTGGTTGAAAATGAGACTGGTAAGAAATTAAAATGTCTCAGATCTGATAATGGTGGTGAGTATTACAGTTATGAATTTGAAGATTATATCTCCATTAATAGTATTCGTGGACATAAAACTATTCCAAGGACTCCATAGGAAAATGGAGTGGTTGAATGCATGAACATGACTATAATGGACTGTGCAAGGAGTGTGAGGTTACATATTGGGTTCCCCTTAAATATGTGGGTGGAGGCTATCAATACTGTTGTATATTTGATTAATAGAGGTCCCTCTATTCCTTTGGGTTGTGGTATTCTAGAGGAAGCATGGACTAGTAAGAAGGTGGGTTATTCTTTTCTCAAAACCATCGATTGTGAAACATTTTCTTATATAGATTCTGAAAATAGAACCAAGCTGGAAGCTAAGTGAAAGAAATCTGTATTTGTTGGATATGAGATTGATGAATTTGATTTTAGGCTTTGAGATTTTGAAAATCATAAAATTGTAAGAAGTAGGGATGTCATATTCAATGAGAAAGTGTTGTATAAAGATCTATTGCAGCAATATGAGAAGAAAGAAGATGATTATGTAGTGTTGGATGATACTACAAAAGATGATTTTACAACAATTCCTCATGATCTACAACAACTGCAATAACAAATACCACACACACCAGTGAATTTTAGACAATCAACAAGGCTAAGTAGACCTCTAGAAAGATTTTCTCCCTCTTTGTATTCTATTTTACTTACTGATGTTGGTGAACTCGTATGTTATGATGAAGTTATGTAGGTGGATACTAAGATTCAGCAGGAGTCTGCAATGACAGATAAAATGGACTCCTTGCTGAAAATAAAACTTGGGATTTATGCAAGTTGCCTCTAATTAAATGGGCTTTACAAAATAAATGGGTTTATAGGTTGAAAGAAGAGGATGGAGGTGAGAAAATATTTAAAGCCAGGTTAGTTATAAAAGGATTTGCACAAAAAAAAAAGGCATTGATTTTGATGAGATATTCTCTCCTGATGTAAAAATGACTTCTATTCACATTGAAGATTTGCATTTGGAGCAGTTTGATGTTAAAACAACCTTCCTTCATGGTGATTTGGATGAAGATATATATATGGCATAGCTAAAAACATTTGAGGTCAAAAGTAAGGAGAACTTAGTGTGCAAATTAAAGAAAAACTTATATAGCTTAAAGCATGGTATCTAAAATTTGATAGTTTTATGCATGAGCATGGATATAGTAGCTATCATTTAGATCATTGTGTTTATTTTAAGAGGTTGGATTATGACATCTAAGTTATTTTATGTTTATATGTTGATGATATGCTTGTAGCTAGCTCTATCATGGATCACATTAAGGGGCTCAACCGCCATTTAGCACATGCATTTTCTATGAAGGATTTGGGGGTAGCAAAACAAATCTTTTGTATGAAGATTTATAGAGATAGGACAAACAAGAAATTAACATTATCTCAAGTTGATTATATTGCAAAGGTGTTGCAATTTTTCTTTATCGAGAATGCTAAAGGTGTCATCATACCTTTACCTAATCATTTGAAGTTGACTAAGGAGATGTGTCCAAAGACACAAGAAAAGGAGGATAAGATGTCCAAGGTACCCTATGCTTCAGCTATAGGAAGCTTGATGTATGCTATGGTATGTACAAGGTCATATATTGCACATGTAGTGGGAGTTGTTAGCATGTATATGAGTCATCCAAGAATTGAGGGTTGGAATATAGTTAAATGGATTCTTGGATATTTGAGAGGAACATCTAGTAAGTGTCTACATTTTGGGGGCTCTATTAATGATTTATACAGCTATGTTGACTCAGATTTGGTAGGGGATATTGATACCAAGTAGAGTACTATAGGTTATGTATTTACTGTTGGTGGGACAAGAATAAGCGAGGTTTCTCGATTGCAGAAGGTTCATGCATTATCCATTAAGAGGTGGAGTATGTTGCTTCCATAGAGGTTGCTTCCATAGAGGCAACCAAGGAGATGATCTGGCTTTAGTTCCTCTTGAAAGAATTAGGACACCCTTAGAAGGATAATTATTTTTTTACGATAGTAGGAGTGCCATTCATCTTGTGAAGAATTTAGCTTTGCATTCAAAGACCAAACACATGTAGTTGTGGTACCATTTCATTTAGTCAGTTTTGCATGATGGACAATTAAAGCTAGACAAGATACATACAGATGATAATCAAACAGATATGTTTATCAAGGTAGTGTTGGGTGGTCATTTTGCATGAGGTCAATGGTAGGAATCCATTTCGCAATTCCTCTCTTGAAAAGCTAATCTTTTGAGGATCAACTCCAAGGTTCAGTATTTGTCTTGTGATGTACCAAAATCTGCTCAGTTGAAGATAAATGTGATTGTTTATGAGGAGGCCTTTGCTAGTTCTAATTTAAACTCAGAATGAAGTAAATTTGTTTTCTGTCTCAAAATAACAAACAAAAGAACAATATTTTTGTATTTTCTAGTTTTTTCGATGAATGCAATCTAATAGTGAAACTAAAATGAGTTCCTATTCTAACAAGGGGTTAGCAAAGAAAATAATGAAACTGAAAGCAAATAACATGAAATTGCAATAACTTGAAATTGAAATCCTAAATGGACATAAGCTACAAAAAACAACACGCTGGAAGTTAAACTTTTAAAGAAATTGGTAGGAAACCAATGAAAATAGGAGCAGCGCTTCCTAGAATCCACTGATGCAATCGTCAATGAGAAATTTCAATAATCGAATGATGTTTCACCCTTCATCAAATCACAAGGCCATGAAAAGTGCGCTCATGTGAGACAAAGAGCTATGCAGGCACAATTTTTGATCTCTCCTCAAGCTCGTTATGTCAACGAAATTCATAAATCTATAGCAAACAATAGAACTAAAAGATCGCACAACCAAAAATAATGCAACAAACCTTTGGCTTAATCACAATTCCATGAACAAAATTCACAAAAATATGACACATTCAGGAAAGAATAACTACACTCCAAATGCGAACACCAAAAGCATAACTTTATTGCATAATAATGATAGCCTTTTTTACATTTTACAATGGGGTATTTATAAGAAATCATCTCCTCAAATTGTGTTGAGAGTGAGAGATGTCTTTATGCAATAAAATGCTTTTAAAACATTAAAATAAACTAAATATATACAAACTAACCATTAATCTGGTGCTTAGAGGGACTCCATCCATATTTTATTCATTAATTGGATGCATGAGCCCTTTACATGTTAAAAATAATAAAAGCATGAGAGAGAAAGTAGGAGGAAAACATCAGTCAAAGTGGAAGTGCATGGAGGCACCAAAAATAGAAGCTGGTCCTTCACTAGGCATGTGTCGGAATTAAACTACCATCAAAATGTGTTCCCAATGCATGAAAGGTGCTATTTTTGGAACTGGCAGTTAACTATCGATGCACTTCTGAATTGTGGAGCTACGAACCTACGTACCTATGCACCTGTAGACCTATATGAAAATGTAGAGCTGCATACCTGCGGACCTCGATTGGGTGAAAAACTCAAAATTTTACTGAGTGTCAAAATTGAAATTCTGGCATCTGGGTTTCGTTCTTCTTCATCCCAAAGCTATGTTTGGATGTTTGCCCTTGAATTTCTCTATCATCTTAGTAATTTTGGCTGCATCTGGAAGATCTAAAGCCTCATATTTATCCTTCACCTTCTGTCTATAGTTTTCCACCTCAATTCGAGTCTCTGCAAAGTCTTCAAGTTTGGTGTCCAACTCTAACAGTGCTTCTTCTATTCTGAAGGCTTGTTTGATATCTTCATCATTGGATGCTTCTTCTAATGTCTTCTTCGAGATGGAAGGAGAAAGGGGCTCTTCAGGTATAGGAGGAATGGAGGCTTCTAGAATTTCTCCCTCTTCTAGTTGGCTTGGCATAACAAGAGGCAACCGAGGTTCATCCTAGATTTGAGAGGCTCCAATACCTTGGGACTCTTGTGAGCTCTGTTCATGTTAGTGGGAAGACACATGTTCTGCAACCTGTTCTATTTGAATCCTTTGAGGAGAGGTTCTCTTCCTCTTTCCCTTCCTTTCAGGAGGATGATAATATCCCACTGGGTAATCAAGATGGTAGATGGTCTCTAGCCTAATAGGAGACTGGAGTGCAAAGATAGGAACTATGACTTTCCTTCCCTTACCCCTTTCTGGGTGAGCATGTGCATGGAAGATTACAGTATCAGGAATTGGATCAAGTGGAAAAGGTTTCTTGATCCAATCTTTGTCACTCTAATGACATGTCTCACTCGATGATTGATGTCATCTCCTTCCTCTCTTTCAACCTCTACATTCAGAATCAGTCTTGTTAGGACGAAACATTGCATGCTTCATTTTTAGTCCCATTTCAAATTTTGAGTCAATACAAGCCCTATGAATGCCCTTTTGATGAGATTGTACTTGGCTGTCAGTATGAGGCCTAAAAGGTGTTCGATGTTTCTAACACCTTCCATTTAGCCGGTCTACCTGTTCCATGAAGATAAATCATCATTCTGAGCTATTTGGCGAAAACCTGTTTTGAGCCAATGCCATTTTTGCATTTTACCCTAAGTGTCAAATAGCGACAGGTGGCCTTGTTTGCATATGAATATCTCACACCCAAAAATTTTTTGTGACTCTCCACTTTGAGAATGTCTAGTGTCCATACCTGAGAACTTGTGTTTTAGATTTCAAGCAGTTTTGAGTTCGTTTGATTAAGTTTTGAATCCCTCAAAGTTGGTTAGTTACTATTTTCATGCTTTTGCAATTAAATTCTAAATTATGGGAAGCGCTGTTTGACGTGTTATAACTTTTGACCAGTTGATCTGAATGCTAAAATTCCTTTTGTGTTGCATTGTACACGTCAAAGAATTGTTATGTTTCAAGTTTCATCTTATGACGAATCCGTTTGATTAGTTTTCAAATGTGATTCCAAATGGAATTTCTAACCTTGCACTGGTGTCAGTATTTGCAGATTGATTGGAAGCCCTGTTCGTGACATCATAATTCCAAATCTGTGGTTGGTCGAGTCAAATGGATTACACTCCTATATTGTCCTCTAAAAATATTCCAAATGTGTCAGTTTGTAAGTCATGACGAATCCGTATGCACACTTTTCCAGGTCAATTTCGTTTGCCAAAATCACTATCTTGCCATTGTTCTAATCTGCAAAATCTAAGTGGCCTACTTTGAGCGTCTACCATTTGCGTCCAATTATTCTTCATGAGCCCAAATCATAGATCTATACTTTCCTCATGGCAAAGTACCAGTGTCCCAATTTTCAGAACCTCAAGTGCCTATTTGCCCAGTTTTTCGAGCCAATTCTGAACCCAGTTTATTATTTTCTGACATGTTTTCTTGCAGGTAAATCTGAGAAGGCATCTTTGACGGTCAATATCTTTTGACCTTGGATTCGTCATAAGATAGGATCTGACGGGGTTAAAGTATGCGGAATAGAGATTCAGTGGGTCAGATTTTGGAGCCCGGTCAGGTGTTTGGGTCAATTTTTAAGATTAGTTTGAAGTGTTTAGTTGATCAATTTCTGGTTTAGTTGTTTGGAAACGAAATTTTTTTTAGCCGGACCCACTTTGGGACCCAACTAAATTTATCAAGATTTATGACATTTTGTGAAAATTTTCTAGAAATGACAAGGATGAGGCTGAAGATTGTGTTCATGGCTTTATTATAGTAGAAAATCTTGGTAAAGTTTGCACGTTATGTGGCTTTATTGTGCAGAGTATTGAAACAATTTTTGACATCCAATAGCCAAAAGCTCACCATGAAACAAATTAATTTAAGTGAAAAGTCCACGGCTTGCTGAGCAGAGGATGCCATATAAAAGATCCACACACGCATTCATCACAAAGGCAGTCAACGCTATAAGAAGAAGTCGGCTAGACATAACAAGAAGCCCCACGTTGTGAACAAAAGCAAAAATTATAGCCTTTAAAGTAGATCCCACGCAATGAAAACAAACTCTGCATTGAAGGACGTCATGTTAAGAAGGGGCTGCAGGAACATTTTAAAGGGAGCTCTACCCACGTCTATAGTATAAAGAATATGCACATGATAAAAGGCTAGATGAGCTCCTATGCATCCATGCATGTTCAAAGGAGAGCTCACGATGAAAAATAGGGCTCTCCCCAAGAAAATAGAAAAAATCTCATGCATTATGCAAAGAAAGAGGAGCCACGTTTTTAAAATGAACTCATGCAATATAAGAGGAGCTGGCAGTCTTTTAAAACACCATAGACAATGCAATGAAAAAGACAAGCTACGGTGTTAAGAAGAGCAACCGGCTACTAAGAGGCGACGGATTTAAGGACCCCAATCTCATGCATATAAAAGCAGGATCTTATGCCAAGCAAGGCAGGGAGAAGCATAAAAAATCACAGTCAATGGCTTGTAGAACATAGAGTTCTCTACGCAAAAGACAAGTTGCAAGTAAAAGGAGAGCCTTCAGTTTCATAGCCGCAAAGGAGGATTCTGTGTAAGGAGATGTTATAACTAAGAGTCATTTCCATGTGTTAAATGTAAAAGAATTTGTTTTAAAAGAGGCTGTGGGAATTATGAAGAAACACCCAGCGTTAAGCAAAAAGGTCGTTCCATGCAGCCAGATACAGGGGACGCCCATGTCAAAATGAAAAAGGGACTCTGCATGCATTTAACAAAAGAACCCTGCGCAAGATGAGATCATGTCTAGTAACATGAACTAACCAACGCATATGTTGAGGGAACAACCATAGGGAAAAGAGTTTAATCCCATATTGTTTGTGTGGGAATGTTTTTAAGTTTTTAAATACAAATCTTTGCAAATGCCTTGTGTCTTAAAAAGACATGAGCCTTTGAAAGGCCAAGCCCGCGTGATGGGCCCAACCCTTATAGCCAACCAAGAAGGAATGATGTCAGCGTGTCCAAAGCATAATTTTGAACCAAGGTACATGTGCGCTGATGTGGCAAGTTGAGGAACAAATGCACAAGATGATGCCACATGTCCCGATCTGACAGTGCCCGCTTCCTTGCAAAAATAAGTTGTGCCCAGGTTAAATAAAGTGAGAAAGCAGGATTGTGCAATGTGGCAGTGTGGGACCTAGACACGATGAGATGGCGCAAACAAGCAAGTTCAAGGTGGATGCGCAAGATGTTGCAACGTGGAAAATCCTGCGGTGCCCGCATTCCTACAAAAATAAGATGCAAGGAAGATAAATAATGCGGGAAAGCGGGCAAGTGCCACGTGGTGCAGGTCCCCTGGCATTGATGTGGCAGATGATGCAGAAGGCTCAGCCAATCAAATAGTGCCATGTGGCATTGGTCAAACAAAGGGTTGACCACAGATTGGAAGGATGAGGAAAATGTTGAAAAGTAAAAAAATAATAATATTTTATTATTATTTTCTCAGAAAAGTGTCACGTTCAAATTTTAAATTTAAAAGGGATCCATTCTAATGTTCAAACATTAGATATTTTAAATTTTTGAAATGTAAAATTCAAAGTGCAGACCTAGACATTTATAACAGAGGGGCATTTTTCAAAATGAGATTCATGGGGTTTTCTAAAGGCCAGATATGCCTTATCATATACCACCGGAATTGTGAGAATCTGAATTTTCTGATTCTATAGATAGTTTTTACACAGGTAGCATTCTATTCGAGCTATGCTAGGTTTTCTCTCAGGTTTCCTTTTTGTAACTGCATTCAGGTATCAAAGTTCAGAACTGATTTCTAATGAGGTGATGACCTGAGTATGGTTAAAGGGCAGTAAAGACTCAGTTTGGGTTGATTTTTTATCACATTCACTTAGTAAAACTCAAATTTTACCAAGCATTTCAGTGAAGTTTTTAGATATTTTGAATGACTCAACACGTTTTCATCATTTAACAAGGATATTTGCAAATCAGTAATAGAACAATGATGAAACCTAATCAGATCAGATAGGAAGAAAGAAGAAAGAGGTTTTTCAATTGCCAAAAGATTGACTTTCAAGTGGACACTTGTCAAGTAAAGATCAGATCCAAGAATTCATTCATCCTATATCATTCTTTCTTTCTTTCATTGTAGGGGTTCGAATTTTGGAAAGTTTCTCTGGTATAAAGATAGTTAGTAGGACTTGCCTTGGAATTGATGAATTCTGAATGGAAGATCTAGAATGTTCTAGTTCCAGACCATGAAGCTTTTCTTTGGCTGTCATACCCCCTTCCCATCCCATCAGTTTCTCATTCCTGCCATTTTCTCTCTTGTATGACAGCATATGTTATTGTACAGTCTGGTTTATTAGGTGATTTGTGAGTTAATTTCATGTATTTTCATGTATTATTTCAAGGAAATAAATACAAAGAACAACAAGGATTTAGTTTCAGTTTAAATCTTGTCTCCATTCTCAGTTGATATGTAATGTTTTATGATCTTTGAAAAAAGAGCCTAGGTCATTTTTGCAGTCCCTCAAGGCTGTATGTTGTTTCATTGTTGCTGATGATTCAAGGAATTGTGTAAATGCTTTAGAGATTCGACACAGTTGCAGGTTTATTGAGAAGGAAATCAGGTAAGAATGAGGTTTGAAATGAACATTGATGTCTATTTGTAAGGTTAATGGATAGATCATATATCTGAATATAGGAATAAGTATCAAATAACTAAAATGCATGAGGAAGATTCATAAGTTTTCCCAATGGATCAGGCACTGATCAGATACAAGGTCATTAAGTTGTTGTTCATACTTGGTTTTCATCCACTTTCCCCCACCCACATAAAATCAAATCAAAATCATCTTTATGTTGTATGTTAAAGGACCTAAATGTTATACCCTCACTTAGCTTGTGAATATTCTAGATTTGCAATTTGCTACTATAGATCTGTATTATTTCATGAGTTACTAGGAGATATAAGAGTTTCATCTGCTTAATAGATTCAGGGATATGTGTTTGCACTGGTATGGTATCAATTGAATCTTAGGTCTACTTGCCTAGGTTTAGCAAAGCTTGAAGAAGAAGAAGGGTCTAGCCTTATAGTTGGCCTTGTGTTTGAAGTGATATGTTGATAATGGGAGTTAGCTGCCCCTAGATGTGTCATATTCTCATGGGGATAATTGAAAACCCTCTAGCATTTTCAAACACCAACAGGTATTTCACCGACTTTATCTGCATTGAATAGGGGATCCAATAGTTCTTTAGAGTCTTGTAGCCTTATCTCATCAGAGATATTCAAATGGAGAGCCTTTTTTGCTCAATACAAAGTCATCCTATAATAGTCCCTGATGCAAACATCATAGTCATTTGTGGTGTTCATCTAATGATCTTCAATGGCACCCTCATGATGGAAGTCCTTTCCTGCCAGGCTTTTCACTTTACCCACATTGCCAAAGTATGGCTAAGGAGAGTTGTATTCTTCAAGAGGATAGTTCTCCCATTTCCACTTGAAGGTCAGAATATCCTATTACCGCTTCACCTGATACAACCCAATGACCAATGACCATTCCCAACAGGGTCTCTATTGCCTCTTTATCTTCTCATAGGTTGACTCAATTTTCCAAGAGATTTTCAATAGTACCAACTTGTCACTTGGGTATCTCGAAAGCTTCTTAGGATTGATAGATGCACCACCCACTCGAAGTTACATTAATGTCTTGAATTGGATGAAGTAGGTTCTGAGAGTCGTGATCTATGCTTTGGTTTCATTAGATAACCTCTTCTCATAGTCTGCCTCAATGAATTGAATGATCGCAAAGATGAATGCATCATTCACAATCCTGTACTCCTTGCTTTGCGCTAAGAGCTTCTTCTTCACCAACTGAGGATAGACTATGTATGGCTAGGCATTGGGGTCCTGCATACTACCTTTCTTATACAAACCAGGATAGTTTCTTGCCTTAGCTGCAAGTAGGTACACCATATAAGAAGTCATATAAAACTTCTTCTTGTCCTTCATCATCCTTAGTTGATCACACAAGTTTTCACTTAGTGTGGTGGCCCAATCTAGTGGTATCCTTGCATGTCTGATGGTCTCAATGAAGTTGACCATGAATGTAGTGAGATGACTCGTTGCAGGTAAGCCCATGACTCTGCTCAAGAGAATGATAGAGTATTCAATGTCATTCTTCATGTATCCCTGAGTCATATCCACTTTGATGGTTATCCTTCCTCGCGGAGGCTTTTCAATTAGGTATGAGGATTGTATAATGTCAATGGCCTCTTGTTGATGCTCCCTATACAATCTCTTAGTCGCTTCATAGGAAAGTCGAATGAACTAGTCTACTCTTGGTAGGTGGAAAACCTTCTCAATGTTATCAGGTCGCAAATCTAGTACAACTTCCCCTATGATGCTCTTGACCACCCTCTCATCAAGAACAAAGTGTTGTGACAGGGCCATGATTAGTTCAACTGATTACACCAACAGAGGATGTGATGCTACACTCACTAATTTGAAACAAATCAATGTGAACACCAAGGTTGACCTCTCCGTTGGCTTGTTGCAAATTCTTAGGAAATCTCCTAGATTCGTGTGTCCGAGGTCGGTATCTCTGATCTCAGCATAGTTGTTGTGGAATCTTGATTTTGAAGGTACGCCTTGGAACTTGAATAGGACCAATTTGGGTGCTATTTTGAATGTGGACGCCATCTAGTTACATTACCTGCAGGTTGCAAAAAAAATGTTATTAGTCTCAAGATAGTGTACAAGAAAAAACATACGTAAAAAAAAAGTCCCCCTTTGGGGATTTTCTTTTTTTGAAATTTATTATTATTTTTTTAAAATTTAAAATTATTATTATTATTATTTTAAAAAGTTTGAAACTTCTAAAATTAAATTTTTTTTTTTTTTTTAAAAAAGGCATGGGCATGCGCCGCAAGCACGAGAGGCGTGTCGTGGGCATGTCTAGGGTTTATTGTGCCCGACATCGAGTTGTAAGAGCAGTGCAAGCATGAATATGTGAAAGGCATCGCCGCACCGCTTGCGCGCGGGTGCACATATGAAAAAAGGCATCGCCGCTATCGCTTGGGTGCGGGCACACATATGAAAAAGGGTGCTACCACCGCACTTGGCACGGGCGCGCATAGGAAAATAGAGCGCTACCGCTACCACTTGGGCGTGGGCACACATATGAAAAAGGGCATTGTCATCATGCTTGGTGCGAGCATGCATATGAAAAAAGAGTGCTGCCACCACTGCTCGGGCGTGGGCGCACATATGAAAAAGGGTGCAATTGTCATGCTTGGCCTGGGCAGGCATATGAAAAAAGAGCATCGTTGTCGCTGCTCAAGTACGGGTGCACATATGAAAAAGGGCATTGCCGCAGTGCTTGGCGCGGCTGCGCATATGAAAAAAGAGCACTATCGCTGCTGCTGGAGCATGTGCGCACATATGAAAAAAGAGCGCTGCCGCCACCTCTTAGGCACAGGCACACATATGAAAATGGGTGTTGCCACCATGCTTGGCGTGGGTGCACATATGAAAAAGGGTGCTACCACCATGCTTGGTGCGGGCACACATATGAAAAAAGAGCATTGTTGCCACTACTGGGGCACAAGCGCACATATGAAAAAGGGCGCTGCCGCTATGCTTGGGTGGGTGCGCATATGAAAAAAGAGTGACACCACCATGCTTGCTTCTCCTTAGCACGAAGTAATCACTAAGGGTGCCAAACTTTGTCAAAACAATGGTGCAAAAACAAGGGTTTTGGGGGGTTTTATAACCCCCCACGCTGGGCTGGGTGCACGACGCACATCCTGTCCATGTGCGCACGCATGTGTATGAACACTTCAAAATTATTTTAAGTAATAATTTATTTAGTATTTTTTTTTTTTTTTTACACTAGGACTCTAACATTTAACCAAATTTTCTTCTCTAGACTCTTGGATTGTGAATCTAGGAGTCAAAAAAGGTAGGGGGTCCCCATTCCTAGTGAGGAATGGGGCGTGTGTTGTGGGCACCACAATAGGTAGTAATAAGGGAGAAGATGAACTCCTATTTAGCATTGGTTGGTCCTCTAGACTAAACAGAATAAAAGAAAAGCAAAGTCCAAGGTGGTTTGATATTCCAGTGGGAGTTACAGGTTTAGTAGTGCTATGATTAGTCTCCAAGTGTGAGGTTATCATTGTGGAGTCTGATTAGTCTCCAAGTGGGAGATTATTGTGATGAGGAGCCTAATCAGACTCAAAGGTTCATTCGGCATGGTTTTCTCCCCATATTATTTCTATGGGGGTTTGAGGGTGACACCCTAGGTGTGCTCCCTGTCATAGTACAAGGTGCGGTTGAGGGGCAACACCCTCGTGGTGTTTTTTGGGGGTAGTGCCCCTAAAGAAAAAATTGTCGTTATATTGTAAAAGGAATTGGCTACTATTTTTCTTATTGGATGACTTATTCTAACCCTAATTTTTTAAGTGGCAAAAGCTTGTATAAAAAGGCTTAGGGTTAGGGATTTCATTATGTAATAGTGATATTCTAGCTTCTTGCGACAGTCTTGAGCTATAAGGGATTGTAGATTGTAATCACTAGATAATAACAATATTGGACTTGATGTTAGTGGATGTAGCCTAGGGATTGGGTGAACCACATTAAATCTTGGTGTCTTGTGTTCTCTTCTATGCGATCTATTATTTTTTGATATTGGTTATATTTGCATGTAATTATTATTTTTGTTTGAGGTTAATCCTAACACTGTCTTCAACATAATTTCTTCAAATCCTCTTCATCAATCATATTGATATAACACTCTATTTAGTTAGCATATGTCTTGCCAAGTAAGACTTGACATTAATGACAACATAACAACTGATATGACTTTTTTACATACATTCATAGCATTATCAGATTGGGTTAATAAAGAGAGATCATAAGAAATGTATTAAATTAATTAATGCAATCTAACTCCAAAATAAAAAGTAGAAATGTTATAGCTCAGGTTCACCAAAATGTATAAGGTGAAATTGATGCAAAATAAGAGAGAAATCAAGAGAGAAATGTCTAACTCCAAGAAAAGGGTGTAGGATGTTGGGTTCACCAAAATGTATAAGGTAAAATGTGAAGGAGAGGAAAATATCTCAATTACTTCACATTACGTATGGAGAGGTGTAACCTTATACCTCAAAGGGGAATAAAAGAGATATATTCTTTCAATTCCAACTCCAAGGTTATTAGATCCAAGTAGACTAGTGCAATCCAAATGACGAAGGAGTACTAATGCAAAAAAAGATCTAATGGTTTAAGAATTAGATAAATAATGTAGAAAATGTAAGCAAGGAAGAAGAAAGAAGCTATGTTTTGAATTAAAGATGATAGATATTGTAAGTAAATTTACTAAAATGAATGAAGAAAATAAAAGACTCACATTGAAAGGTGAGTGTGAGATTAGATCTAAACTTATTCTCTTTATACTACTCTTGAAACAAATAGACTTGGTTCTAGACCCAAAAATGTGAGATTTACAAAACCCATAAATTCTTTAACTCGAAGACAAAGATGACTTATTGGGATGAAGAAGAAATGCATCCAGTCCAGTAAAAAGATGAACTTTTGAGACAAGGAAGAAATCCATCCCAATCCTTTTATTCTCAATTTCACAAAACTAACTTTTGATCTCTGATACTCAACGAAATAGTTATTAGATATGTACTCTATTTTTCTTTCTGAAACTTGTAACCTACAAGAAAAAGGGTTTTTGTTTTTTTTGATGGGGTATTTGTCTTGGTCAACCCAATTTAGGAATTAAGCTTGAAATAGAAATAGTAAAGCTCAAAATGTAAAGCAAATGAAAAAAAATCACCTTACAAGAGCAAGATTCTCAATCAAATACAATAAACTCACTTTACCAATTTAATTAGGTCAAGAGGATTTTGATATGATCTTGAATCAAATTAGATATAGAAGAAGGATACATGTTGAAACTCTCTGTTGATGACAAGCTCTATTATCACTAATGAAGGAAGTTAGATGTTGAAAGGTCATCGCATAAGCATGGAATATTGATGACAAAACCCCTAAATGAACTCATTTAATATCCTTGAAAGCACCTTGAATGCAAGGGATGTCCTCTCTGATGGGTTGCAAAAGGATCTCCTTAAATGCTCTTGAAGATGGTTTGAACACTTGATTTCTTGAATGCTTGGAGGCTTGAATGATTAGGTGTAAGTATGCTAAAAATATAGAATTTGGTTCTGTTGGTGTTTAAAACTACTAAACAACAAAATTTTCAACACTAAAATGATAATACTCACACAATCTAAGGATTAGCCACTTCCTATTAACAACTCTATGTGCAAATCATTTGGACCAACTTCAACAAAACAAAAATGGTTTCCTACTCTTTAGGCTCTGCAAAACCAAGGCAGGTTTACCTAGGGGATGCCTTAGATAACCACTGATATATGAGAATTATATTAGTCTCATTTTGATTCTCATCTCTAATTCCTAACACTTGCATAGTTTATCCCATTTTTGATACTTTTAGACTAACATGCATCCCTTATAGGCAGATTTGGTCCTAATTCTCCTTAAGTTTACAATTACTTCTAGGAATATCAGCTAGCTAAGATCCAGAAATAAAATATAAATGAGTGGTGACCAGCATTATAACTTTAAAAAAAATGGAACAAGAATGATTTTGAATTTGTGATTAATCTAATATGCAAAAGCAGAATTTACCCCAACTCACTCCTGATTCATGAGACCAGTGTCTTATCCATTGGGCAAAATACTATCTATTGGCGAGAGATCTAATTCAATTAACTTGTAAATGAATTCATCAATTATAGTCACCTATTTCCATTCTTATGAATTATCCAATTTATAAACTCATAAACCTTACTGATCTACTGAAGCATTTATATAATTCTTTGAATTAAAAGCAACAATAGTATCAACATACAACCCATCTATATTGCATTCAATCAATTGAACTTTATTCAAATGACATCAAAGTAGACAAACTCATAAAATGGAGACACAAATCGATGACACAAATCTAATGCAAATACCCCTTTGTATTATCCTTTTAGATGACTAATACAATGACCAATAGAAATTCAATTAGTAGCCTTGAATATCTTGCTGATGTTGTCATTTGTATATATTATCAAAGGGTACAAGTTTGACAATAAATTCAACACATCTACATGCAACTGGACCGACTATACCCTTTTGGGAAAAAAATAAAATTATACAACTTTTCAGACCCCTTCTCTAGCCCTGGGATCTCACTTATATAATGTGAGATGCGACAAGCTTTAGGCTTAAAGAAATTGACAAGTGTCCAAAAGACAAAACTTAATGTAGCAAAAAGAAAACACATCAATATATTCTTTGGTAGGTCCCATTTCTGTTACATCACAATAGGTTACTGGCTCTTTTGATTCGCCATCACTATTCTGACTCTTCTAAATATGCAACTACCAAGCTAGCCAATGATGAGTCCTATGGTAATATTTTCAAATCAACTTCTACTCGTGGGTTTTCACTATTTTCATCTTGAACTGACAAAACCACTTTTACCCTTAATTGATCTTCTATCATGTCCACATGCTGGGTCTCTGAGCCTGTAGCTAGAACCAATTGGTGACCTTCATCTTCGTCATCTTTTGGATTTGGTGTTGTTGTGTCAATAATCTACACCTCGTCCTCCTACACCTCATCATCATATGTACCGACTTCTTCTAACTGCTCACTAGAAGTAATATCTGCCATCCATGTGTCAAATTGTGCATCATCTGGCCAGTTGAATCAGAGAATATCATTTTGCTTCTTAAGTATATACTCAACCTCATTATCAATACTAACAAATTCTTGTTTCAAAGAGTCAAAAAATAACTAGACTTTCACCAATTCCTCTATCGTGGTGGCCCACCAAGCATGTCCCTTTTCATTTATAACCTTATTCATCCTTAGATAGAATAGGTCATCCAATTCCTTAGCCCATTCATCCTTATTCTTCAATTTATTCTTTCTATCCAAGGCATGAGGAAACAAATCAAATTTTAGACTCTTGTACTTGCTTAAATAAGAAACAACTTTTAGTTGCAAAGCAACTCTCCTGTTATCAAAATCTGACAAATCATTAGCAATAGCATATGTCTTTTCAATATGGTCATGGGAAAACCTTATAACTGAATAAAATAAAAAGGTAATTTCTTTCTTTCTCTTTCCCCACTTATTAACAATAGGCTTGAGGGCTTCATCATGGGTTTTCATTTCTTCCCATATACTTATTACTTTTGCCAACTGATCATAGAATAGGGGCCATTCAATTTTATCTAACAAATACATTAGAGCCTTTCTAAGTTTATCCTCATATTGTACTTCCATCTCTACATGTAATGCCCAAAGTTTACTTTTTTCTTCCTCGAAATCCTTTGTTGTATAATATTGAGGCCTCTGTGAGGTGTTTGGCATTTTCATAAGAGGAGTGGATTTAAAAGGCTCTACTAGAGGTCAAGGATATGTTATTTTTTGGCTTGGTAGACCTTCCCATAATTTTATTTTCCAACTCAATCCTCTTTTGAACCTCTTTATTGTAAGCTTCAAAAATTGTTTCATACTTACTTTGTAATTCAAACATGGCCCTTTCTTCCTTTTCTACAATGGCCAAAACAAACTGAGATGAATCCACATTCCAATGTGTAGCCTACACATGAGAAGTATCAACCACTCTTCTTACAACAATGCTTCCCATCAAACCAGAATCATCTAGTTGTGATGAGGTGGCTCTTGATCCTCTCCTCAATGACCAAATAACCAAGGCACCCTGGTCTTCACTGAAAGTAGTGCCCTGGAAGTCTTTCTTATGTTGGTCTTGTAAATCAAGTTTATTTGAAATAGAATTAAACACAAGAGCATCAAAAATGTCCCAATTGGGAAACAACAAAATGTTTGATGTTTTGACCATTTGCCTTCCTTCCTTAGGGCTTATACTCTGAAACTCCCTCATCATTTCCTCTTTTACCTGATTTTGTAGCACAGTTTCATCCATTTCTGGGTGCTCTGTTCTCAGCTTGTTGCACCTTTCTTCAAATCTACCCATATTGGCCTGCCATGCAAATTGGAGAAAAGCCCTAGATTTAACAAAATTGTCATTAGACAAAAATTGATAGCTAGCCTGTTCTAATACAGGGTCCAATTCCCTGCCTCTATAGTCTGCAATTGTCAAATCCAAACTTGGCATAGGAGGCTCTTGAGGGTTTCCTTCATCTAGTTTTGCTTGGGTGATAAATACATCTCCTTGTAATCCTATTTGTTCAATTTACTCACCAGTGACTTGTTCTTCTCCAATCTGCAAAGCGGATTGAGTGGGTGAATACTTCTCAACTTGAGGATTCTTTTCCTTTATTATCTTCTACCTCTTGGGAGAAGATTCATCAAGTCTCTCCTCTAGGACTACACTAGTGGATCCCATTATTTGCTTTCCCTTATCCACAGTGGCCTTTTTATTTTGAATTATAGTATAGCCTAGTCTCTTTTGAATAATTATTTAACTAGCTCCTACATTAGGAGTGAAAGCTAACCTCCTCTTGACCTCTCTGGCCTTATATGGGTATGAATCAATAAAGAATTATTTCTTCTCATTCATGGCTTCCATTATTTTAGGGAAAGTATTCATGAGCTTATTTATTTTATTAGCCTCTGTATTAGCATTATCTAGAGGACTATATTTTTTATCAAAACAATGAATGAATTCTAAAACCCAGGAATAGACTCTCCACTTTTCCTTTTTGGTTTCTTGTTCCTGCAATGAGAACTCATTCCTTATGATATCCTCTAGATAGTATGAGTCATGTTTGACTTTTTCCAATTTAATTCTATGTCTCAAGGTTTGATTATAAAACCCCTCAAAATCACAAAAATGGGGATGGGAAACAACCATTTTGTACTGATCTAAAATTTTATGTAAAAAGAGCCAACCCCCTTTAGTAATTACAAACTGATTGGCCACTATACAAGTAGGGAAAATTAACCCCAGTTGCCTTTTCAACAAATACATCTCTTCCACTCCTCCTAAATGCCACAAAACTTCAGCCATTCGTACCTTTAAAGGTGCTTGGTAGGGAAACACATGAGGGCTTTCTTTAAAACCATAAATTCTAAAAATAGTAGAAACAAAGTATGGGATGATATCTCCCCTATTTTGTGAAACTTTCAAGCCACTAGGATTGTCCATAGGCCTAATGAAATTCATTAGTGCCTTGGGGATTTTGGGATTGTCACTCAATATGAGGCATCTCAACTTGGAAGCAAAATACCTATCAAACCTGACAAAGCTAGCCTTCTCTGCATCCCAGGTCATATCTGCACTCCACAATTGGATTGGTAGTTCTTCCCCATCCTCCTCTCTATTCAATTCCATCTCTTTACCAAAATATTTCACTCCCTTAAATAAGAACATATGCATCAACAAATAATAATGGCCAAAAGTTTTCTCTACTTTCCCTTTTGCAATTCAAACCAAACTAGTATGAATTTCTTCAGCCAAATAAGAAGCAAAATAAAAAATAACATCTACACCAAAGGAAGCAATTTGAACCATCATATACATAAGGCTAATGTGCATAAAATTCTATTCGTCCTCACCAAAAACACAACATAGGGTCATGTATATTTCTATAGCCTCGGAAGTAAAAATATCCTTTTTAAAAGGTTCCCTAAAGGCTACAATGATTACTAGAAAAATTCCTATTATGCCAATATCTGCCCTCAGTGCACCTCTCCTAATCACATCCTTCTTTTCCTTGTATTCATTTTTTAGTTCTTGCAGATTAATCAACACATGATAATCTATCAATGGCTCTAGGCGAAAAACCTCTTTAATTTCCTCATGACTGATTGAGATCAGAGGCACACCATCAGTTCTTCTCACCACCCTAATAGCTTGGTCATAATTCTTTGTAATTTCTTCAAGAAAATCATAATCCATGAATACACTTGGAATTACTAGTTTTCCCAAATCAAAATTCTAGACATTAGCATGCGGGGCAAACAAATTCCTTTCTAAGAACCACTTTTTAAACAAAACAAGACCATTCTGCATAGTTGTTGCATCCCTAACCCAGTTCCCTTTGTCATATAGGCCATCTATAATTTTAAGCCTAGGGTTTAAGGAAGTTAACTTCTTAACCTGTACAGTTTCAGTCGTGGACTCTAGGAGTAATTCTAGCAAATCATCATGAACATTTCTATCCATATAATTCACTTGCCCAGAAAATAATTTCTTAGGAGGCATCTTTACTATAATTTGTAGGAACTAAAATGCTACAGATTTTCTAATATGAGTACTTACTTGATTTTCTAAGCTTTTTCTTCTCTGAACTTCTACAATAGCTCACAAACAAATGGGAAACTGCTTCACATTTTTATTAGGCTTGACACAATATTCTCAGTAGGCTCTTGTGCTTAGAAAACATGAAATCTTTGTTTGTGTAAGATCAAAATTGATGCAATCTCCTGTATTATACTCTATTTTTCTCACACACGAACCTTTCATTCCTCATAAATGTACAGAGTAGAGAAATAGAGTGGTATCACCTTTCCTTTTAAATTTGTGCCGTTGATCTTTGAAAAATCCTACGATCCAGGGATAAAAATAGGGTTGACTCATCTTTCTTCTCAACACACTGGTAGTCAAACCAATGAAATTCTTCCACTTGTAGCTTTCCTTTGATGTTGGTGCTTTGAACTGGACCCACTTTTCCTTGAGGACATGTGTCACTGAATCGCTACCTCGCTATGAATAAAGAGTGAGCACCTTGCTATAGTGAGGAAGCGATAACCCTTGATCTAATCTTAATCTAATGGTAGGCATTTTATTGCATTCTCACTACTATAATGGTGGGTCCCTCATGTACTTTCCTTGTTTGCTATGTCTCTATGCATAAAAGATGAGTAACTTTCAATAGCGACAAAGCAATGATCGTTGATTCCCCTTTGATCGAGTGGAAGACATTCAATGCATCATACAATATGAATATGGTGGGCCCCATCTTTACCTGCCTTACTCGCTATGTCACTATACATAACCTTTGAGCAACTCACCATAGCAAGGTAGCGATTCTCATTGATCTCAACTTGATCGAACGATCACAATTCGTTATCTAGTTTCTGACTTGGAAGTGGGTTTGCATTTCTTGGTGATGCCGAGCTATCTTGACATGCTGACATATATATTATTTTAATCCTTAGTGACATCACATCTCTTTTATTTTTTCTGTGTTTGTTATTTTGTATGTGGGTTGCTACATTGCTACCGATGAAAGTCATTAACTTTTCGATAGCGAATTAGTGACCTTCGACAAATTAAGATTTTTTGGCGTATAAATGCTTAGTAGGATGCCACTGTGTCATTTGATCTACATAGCTCATTTCTGACGAAACACTTATTGGGGGCCCACCTTTTGAAACTACTGTTACATCATGACATTTCGACTAGTTGCTACATCGCTACTGGTGAAAGTCATGAACTTTTCGGTAGTGACATAGTGACTTTCAGTGATCATTCAGAGTTCGGTGCCAGGAAAAATTTAAACAGAATAACCATAATTGATACGATTGTCACAGAAATAAAAGCATACTTTGAAAAATATATTTTGTAGGCGGGTTGCTATATGTGTTTGTTATTTTGTAGGCGGGTTGCTACATCGCTACTGACGAAAGTCATTAACTTTTCAGTAGCGACATAGTGACCTTCGACAGATTAAGATTTTTTGGCATATAAACGCTTAGTAGGATGCCACCATGTCATTTGATCTACACAGCTCATTTCTAATGAAACGCTTATTGGGGGACCACCTTTTGAAACTACTATTACATCATGACATTTCGACTAGTTGCTACATCGCTATCGATGAAAGTCATGAACTTTTCGGTAGTGACATAGTGACTTTTGGTGATCATTCAAAGTTCAGTGCCGAGAAAAATTTAAACAGAATAACCATAATTGATACGACTGTCACAAAAATAAAAGCATACTTTGAAAAATATCTTTCTTCGAATCCTCATAATCGCTGCCCCTTTCGAAAGAGCACTGTCTTTTGCATTATCTGAGAAATCGCTATGTCACTACCAGCGAGGCACAATGATTTCCCAGTCATGACATAGTGACCTCCAGTGAGAATCATATTCTGATGATGGAGAACAGATAACACATCAATTGTAATTACACCAATTAATACTACTGTCAGAAACATTGGTCACACACATTTATGATATTGCATGGGAATTCTACGGTCACCATCAGTTTTAAAAGGCTGCCACTTTTTCCATAATCTGGGCAATCGCTACATCACCATCGGTAGGATGCATAGATTTTTCAGTTGTGACATAGCAACCCACCGAAAAAACCTAAGTTCTAGTGACACCATTTGCAAATTTCTCCACATGTGTCCTTTCTAATACTGACAACTTTGGGGCAAAGCATGTGACCATAACATTTTCAAATCAAAGCACATTTTAAGTGTTGGACCTCATTTTTAATTACTAAAACTCAATTTTTGACAGTTGCCATGTTACTATAGTTAAAGACCCTACATTTTGTTATAACGACAAAGCAACAACTGTGGATCTAACCAAGATCAAATGGTGAGAAAAGATTTTGACAAAGGTATCTTAGCACGACAAGGATTAAGCAAGAAACGAATATTAAAGTTTTTAAAAGATTTGGTGCCAGAATAAATTCAAAACTAAACTAAACCTAAGGCTTGACAAAGTTTTCAAAGGGTAACAAACTGCAAGGCCCAAAAACTAGAAACCCTAGCTTCTAACAATGGACTCAAATATGATTTTTTAAACCTAAAAAAGGGAAAATTCATTATGCAAAAAATCAAACCAATAGGTTCTTTATATGGATTATGGATTATGAAATGAAGAGAGAAGGTATCCTTTTATACTAATTCTTGAGTGTGCACACAAGAGAGCCAAATTGGTAGAGCGCTTTTGATTTGCCAAGACCTGGGCCTAGGATCCAAGAGGTTTGTTTCCATGGGGATAGAGAAAAAGTCAACTTTATTCACTAGGATAGGGCCAACTTCATCCCTATACTAAGATAGGAGTGAAATCATCTCTATCCTAGAAGGAAAAGACCCTAGGAAATATTTTGGGGTCTTTGGGAAAGTAAATAGAGATGTGAGAAACTAAAGAATCAAGGCCTAAAAAGGTGCAAAAGAAGACACACATTCATTAACCTAATCAAGGCATTTAGGTTAGGTCCAAAATACCTTGTAAAGGGGGCTTAAAATGTCCTAACATAGAGTACACCCATTTTAAGATGATATAATTATTAGAAGTATAAGAGGAGTAATTGAGAGGGGAGGGGTGAATCAGTTACCACTAAAATAATTCCAAATCCCTTAGATGTCAATACAAAATTCTTAATAACTCAAATCCTTGCACAACTTGGTTAGTGTTGTTTAGTGTGGAGCCTGATCAGTCCCCAAGTGGGAGATTGTTAGATTATGGTGACTGATCAGGAAAGTAATTGGTACTATTCATAGATTTGCCACTAAAGTTATGGCTAATTTATGGCCGACATGTTATAACCCTAAAGCAGTTTAATACTTGTATAAAAGGTCTTAGGGTTAGGGATTGTTTCATAGTGTGATGCGAAATTGGTTCTTGCGGCGATATTGAGCTGTAAGAGATTACAGATTGTAATCAGGTTGTAATCACTGGATTGTAATAAGATTGGACTTGCTATTTGGTGGATGTAGCCCAGGGATTGGGTGAACCACATTAAATCTTGGTGTCTTGTGTTCATTTCTGTGTGATCTATTATTTTCTGTTATTGGTTATATTTGCATGTAGTTTTTATTTCTGTCTGTGGTTTTATCCTAATAGTTAGAACTAGTTATTCACTCTAACTCAGTTAACAAAGCAATCTTAAGATATTAATGTGTATTAACCTTTAGTAACTTAGTTGTAGAAATATTAAGCAATAAGACAATAAAATGAACACATGAGACACAAAGATTTAACATGGAAACACAATTTAGGAAAACCACCAATGCAACTACTTAAAAGTGTTCACTCTTATGAAGTGATCCCTATTAGGAGCCAACCCTATTAAAGGTTACAAAAGACATTGTTGGGTGCGATCCTGTTAAAGGATTTGAATCACCTTTTTAGGAGTGGCCTTATTAGAAGTCTTAGGACACTTCAATCTAGAAATGACACCTTGTTAGAGGATTTACAAAATGACTATTACATAAACTCTATTAAGAGATTTCTCCACTGCTACAATTGTTAGAGAGTAACAATGATTGACTTGAGTATTGAAGCAACTAATTTGTAGATCCAGATCACTGTTTTGCCTTATCCTCTAGATCCTTCCTGATTAGAATATTCTTTGCAACTCCTTGAATGTTCTGCCCGTAATTATATATCCTTTTTTATTCACATCTTATCTTCTTCCACATCTTCATATTTTAGTCCACAACTTGACCTTTCATATATATGAAACCCAATATTAAGTAAGCTTGAATACCCTTACAAATAAACAATTAACATCCATTAAGTCGGCTTGCGTAAACAACATAATAAATAAAATTGTTCTGTTGCAGGTTAGTTGGCATTGAAATTGGGTTACTCGGTTACCACCAAGTTCCTCGTTAACCGACCTAACTTGGTTTATACTGAACCCCTTTGGTAACCAACCTGACTCAATTTATAGAGGAATCCTTCAATGATCGTCCTAGCTTAGTTTACACTTGATCACTAAACTTGGCTTATTCTAAACTTCTACTCAACTGATACTAGAGTCTTCTAAGCTCGGTTACTACTAGCAGTGCTATGTTAGAATGTAACATTTGTGTAACATTAATGACAATATACAATTGAATAATTGTTTTCAACAATAATTGTATTTACAAAGGCTAACATATAATAAAATTCTCTTTGTTGTTTTGATGTTTCTAATTGTAGCACACAGGTTCATTTTTTACCACATACACATGTTCTACCAAGTTCATAATCAAAATAATAAGCTCTTACTAGTCTTTATTTAAAAGTGGTATGGTCGATTCTTGTTCCATCAATCTCAAAATTGATGAATTAAAACTTTTAATCAATGGAATTTTATTTGATCAAACTCAAAATTCTCAATCTGCAAATTGATAATAGTTTCATCTCTTCCTATCAAGTTGTTCCCTGAGTTAATTTCATAATTTCTTTAAATCAATATGTTATTCACACATCAATTCAAATATGAGAAATTATAATCACCATAAAATGGGTTTTTGGATTGGAAGCCCTATTTACTCTAAATCATGACATACCCCTCAATTATGTCAACCTAGTTACTGATATAATTTGTCAAATTTAATAAAAACCCTAATCAAGCATTGACTCAACATTAATTGATCACAAGCCAAACATTAATTACTTAGGCCTATTTAATTAAACCAAACAATTAAATACACTTGGCTAAAGTAAATAATTAAAGGGAATTAATAAAACTTCTAAAATACATGTCATCAAAAAGAGGACAAGGATGTTATTAACAAATGAATGGGAGTAATCTCACATGGATCACCTCACTTGGATTGCTCAAGGATGAATCCTAATCACTCCTTAGCTTTGAATCTACCCCTCATTTCCTCTCCATTTCTATACAAAGGATGGATTTGAAGCTCAAATGGCTTGTTCCATTTGATTATAGGGTTATGCTGGCCCATTAACTTAGATTTTCATTGTTATGTTGTATAATTGATAGCTTAATTGATTGATTGCATCTAGTAATTAAATAATCTTTCATTTCATAATAGAAATTCACACTCAAATAATGTTAGAATTGCATTGCTTTACTTGAATCTCTCATTCTAAGCTTATATTATTACTAATTATGATCTTAATTAGAGGGTAATTGAATCATCTTAATGTTGGTATTGTGTGTGTTGCACACATTGCATAATATTGTTATATTGTATTATTTTATTTTACTACTTAATGTTGCACCTAAGAGCACCTAGATGGATGTACAACATGTCGAGATTCCCATGGGATATACTTGATGAGTTGTATTGTAACAATGTGATAATATTTGATGTAATTATTTAATATTGAGGAAAAGAATTAAATGTCCAATATCAAATGTGGGTCCAATGGGTTAGGTAGCACATAGTTTTAGCACATGGTTTATGTAATACCACTTGGTGGTTTTGTGAGATTTTCTACTATATGAGTAGCCACAAGGGTAGTTGTAGAGACAAAGAAAAAGGCAAAAAGGAAAGCCGAGAAAGAAAAGGCTTGACAAGTTAGCCAAGGGATTATTTGTGAAGGTTGGAAGCTTGACATGAGATGTGTGGATTCATTATTGTTCACATAGATTGCTTAGTTGTGGCTATGGCTTTAAAGGCTTCCATAATTTTATTGCAATGGTGTTTTTGCTAAATAATACATGGTGATGGATGTTTTTGGAGGTTGGGTTTTTTCTCCCTCCAAGAGGGTTTCCCAGGGTATATTTTGTGTCACATTTTTGTGGGTATGTTATCTATTCTCTTGCATGTGAAATTTAATTGCATATTTATTTCAAATCTATTATAGGTTATGTGGAAACATTTTTTTGTGTGTGCAAGTTTCCTTACAAGTGGTATCAGAGCTACAATTTTGTTGTTGTAACTCTAGATTGAATCCATGGGAATGCATGAGAGGATGAAAGAAAGGGAAAAATTTATGAGTTATTTATTGTAGACTAGAGGGTTTTGGGTTTGCTATTATGATGAGATGTTAGTAGATTTTGGGCATGTAAAATTATTGGTCAAATAGATTTTCTAGATGTTTCATTTGAATTAGGGTTTTAAGGGGGAGCTTGTAGACATGACCTCCTAGGTAAAAACAAATTTCCCTATTGGATTCGGGTCAATTTTTCCATAAATGTTGATATATAATGTGTCCTAGTTTGGCCATGTTGATAGATAATGCAAAACGTTTTCAGTTTTTTCCCATGACAACTGCCAAATTTAATCCCATTAGAATTTTCATAATTAAATAAAAAATCGTTGTGAAAATGGTAAAACAAGTGTCTTAGTAAAATGACCATAACTTTATCTTAGGATATTGGATTTCAAACTTCTTACAATCGTTAGAAAGATAATTCAAAGCACTATAACTTAGTGTATGATTTAGTCTATGGTTTTGACATTTTGTCAAGTTTTAAGAGCTTTAAGATTATATATTATTTATTTTGAGCACTAATTTGGGCATAACTTGGGCATACAGAGTTGGATTTTGGACTTTGAGTAGTCAAAAGAAAGCTCTTAGAGAGATATACACATTGGTTTAGATTTGGTGTAGGTTTGACATGATTTATTTGATGATATATTGATTTAAATGATTTATGATATATATATTGACTATGGTAACATTGTGAGTTTATGGCATTGTATGTATGGAAATTTGAAATTTGATGTCATTGTATAGTCGAGTTATATTTCAGATTGGTCTCATGATGATATGTTTATCAATATTTGATTTGGATATGTATGATGACTTGTTGGGTTTACAAGTTGTGTAGCGTTGTAAGTGGTCTATACTTACATGTTGCATTTATAACTTGGTTATGGGTTATCTTTGCCCATTGATCTTTCATTATTTATGCATATTCATATTGGTGACTTGGATTTGGGTTGCCTATGCCCTAAGTCACATAATTTTCTATTTTTTCTTCATGTATAAGGGATGAGATGTTGTTACTAGGTACAATCATGGTGGAGGATTGTGGTTGACTATTTTATACTGATAGGTTGGATACTTTGAGAGATAGATACTTGATTAATTCATGTGATCATGGTGTTATAAATTTTGGCATGACATGATTAGATATACAGGTAATTTTTTGGTGCTCATTGGTTTAGATTCTTGATTTGGTTATTGTGGTATATATACTTGGTTGAAGATCATGGTTATTTGGTTTTCTTTTGAGGAGCTCATGATGTGCACTTTGATTTCTTTGATGGTTTGATGCCTTGGTTGATTCTCAAGGTTAGAGGATGGTTTTTTTCTCATCATGATGACATCGATAGATTGGATAGATAGTTTAGTAGGAGCTTGTGACAATAATGAGGTGGTAGTGTAAGATGAGTTCTTGGTTTGGTTTGTATCTTCTTGATTTAGAGATCTTGATTTCACTTGGTACTAACAATTTGGTTGTGTAAGTGTAGACCTAGGGGATCTTCATGCAGGAGATGGATTTTATGATGCCAAGGGTGACTCATAACCATGATTAAGTGGGAGTTTTTTGCATTGATATTTTTATTGAGTGTTTGCAGATGTTGGAAGCTTGTCTTAGATCATGTTCCTACAGAAGTGTCTTTGACATTTACATGGTGCACTTGTTATCTTCATAGTGTGTGGTGATGGTTCTTCAAAGTATGTGGAGATGGTTTTCTTCATGGTGTGTGGTGATGGTTGCATCTTGAGGACACATGGGGGTCTTGGTAAAGGTGTGGTTTATGCTTTCATTTGATATGTTATCCTTGGTATTAGGACGGTTTCATTATGATGTCATGGTATACTCATATGCATTTAGAGTTATAGCATGTTATGGTAGGTTCATATGGAGCATGTTATCTCTTTTATTGAGATGGTGTAGATCATGTTGTCATATTTATGTTATTGAGGCCATGGTTGGAATTTTGACATTGATCTTGGTTTAGTTTCTTGGTATTGAGTACATTGATCATTTGTTGGATACTTCATGATATTGCTATGTTGCATATGGAGTTGGCATGGATTGATTGGTTATAGGTGCTCATGGATACTTAGAGATGGCAATGATTTTGATTTCTCTTGGATTAGAGAATTATTTGTTGGGATAGTTGATGGCTTTAGTAGAAAGTCTGAGGGTCATTAACTTGATATGGATTTAAGAGGAGTTTGTTCTTAGATGGGTCTTGGATGGAGACATAGATATCTTGAAGAGACTTCTCATTCCCCACTCTTAGTCTACTTGAAGGTTTGTGACTTGAGAGGTACCCATTATTTCTCTCAGGTGCATTATGTTTATGCTTGTCTTTAATTGATATGGGTTTTGAGCTATGGTGCATGAGTTAGTTTTGGAGGGTTCATTTGAGAGATAATTTAGCATTGGTTATCTCCTTGTGCATATGTTGTTATGCTATTTGTGTTTGGGATATGGTTTTATATTGGGCATATTCCTTGGATAAGGAATGGTCATTCCTTGGTTTATGAATGATTTATGAGTTTGATCTTCTTGTGAGAGGCTTACATCCATGATTAGATATATGGTATTGTTGAAAACAATTATTTAGTTTCTATATTGTCATTGATGTTACACAAATGTTACACTCTAACCAAGCACTACTAGTAGTAACCAAGCTCAGAAGACTCTAGTATTAGTTGAGCAAAAGTTCAAAGGAAGCCAAGTTTGGTGATCAAGTGCAAACCAAGCTAGGTTAGTCATTGAAAGATTTAAGTGTTAACTAAATCAAGTCAATTACCAAAGGGGTTCAGTGTAAGCCGAGTTAGGTCAGTTACCAAGGAACTCAATGATAATCAAGTGACCCAGTTTAAGTTTTAGCTGATCTATGACAAAATAGTTTTATTTATTATTATTTTTATGTAATATGACTTAGTGGATGTTAATTTCTTATTTGTAAATACCACGTATTCAAGACGATTTGACATTGGGTTTCATATATATATAAAAGTTCAAATTATGGATTGTAGTATGGAAGTTGTGGAAGAAGATAAGACGCAAATAAAGAAGGATATCTAATTAAGAGCAGAACATCCAAAGAGCCGTGAAGATTATTCAAATCAGGGAGGATCTAGAGGATAAACTAGAATAACGATTTGAATTTGCAAATTAGTTGCTTCATTAATTAGGTCAATCATTGCTACTCTCTAACAATTGCAGTAGTGAAGAAATCTCTTAACAAAGTTGACTTAACAATCATTTTTTAAATCCTCTAGCAAGGTGGAATTTCTAGATTGAAGTGTCGTAAGACCTCTAACTAGGCCACTCCTAACAAGGTGATTCAAATCCTTTAATAGGGTCATACCTAACAGTGTGTTTTGTAACCTTTAATAGTGTTGACTCCTAACAGGGCTCACTTCAGAAGAGTGAAAAGTTGTAACTAGTTGCATTGGTGGTTTTCCCAAATTGGGTTTCCATGTTAAATCTTGGTGTCTCATGTGTTCATGTTATTTGCTTACTGTTTTATCTTTTTGCAACTAAGTTACTAAAGGTTAATACACATTAATATCTCAAGATTGCTTTGTTAACTGAGTTATAGTGAATATCTAGTTCTAACCGAGTTGTGCAAGGATTTTAGTTAATAAGTTTTGACATCTAAGGGATTTGGAATTTTTTTTAGTGGTAGATGATTCACCCCTTCCCTCTTAGTTACTCCTCTTATATTTCTAACATGTATGATTTGGGTGTTGTTGTGACTTGTTGGTTGGGGTTTGTGGAGGAGATCATACTTGCACAATTTACATCTAGAGGTGTGTGTGTAGAAGGACATGATAGAAGTTATGATTTATATGGTTTCTCTTTGGTCTTGGTTATCTTTCTTGATGTTCAGTATCACTTACATTGGATTTGAGATTGGTTGGATATTGATCACTGGTTTGTGTTCATGTATGTCATGTGAGAGATGACATGGTTATTTATTTATCTATTTCTACTATTGGTTGTAGAGAACTTGGGAGAGTGTTGGAGACTTTTTATGAGAACTATTCTTATAGGTTATTAGTTTATGTGTTGTGAATGTGCTTAATACTACATAGATTCACTTCTTTAAGATGTTGTGAGTGGATTGGTTATATATTTTACATTATCTTTTGAAGTGGGATCTTCTTGCTAATTATGTGGTAGGTATTTCTGTTGAGGCTTATGATTGCAGGTTTTAGATTGGAAAAGTTGATGTGAGATTCACTTGGTATACCTTTGGAGATATGGATAGTTGGATGGGTTGACACTTGTTGTGGGTGCTATTTTAGCTATGGATATTTTGATAACTACGAATACATGTGATTACCTTTGGATCAGGTGTTTATTCTTGAAATTTTAGTTAGTACAAGATTTTATGATCTTCTTATGTGACAGGTTGGGTGGCTTTCTCTTTGGATGACTTCTATGTATGTCCAATGGCAGTGACATAATAGGAGGTGAGATCATTCATGTTTGAGATGCTAGATACTTTGATCTTGATGTCGGTACTAGGATGGAGCACTTGGTGTACTTTGATCCATGATGGTGGATGTGCTAGGAGGGATTATTTCCTTGTTCATTTACATGGCTATGGAGTGACCTATGCAATGTGTACAACAAGTGAGAGATTGTTGAGATTATGTGTGTTGCACATATTGCATAATATTGTTAGAATGTATTATTTTATTTTATTATGTAATGTTGCACCTAGGAGCACCTAAATGAACATGCAACATGTAGAGATTCCCATGGGAAATACTTGATGAGTTGTATTGTAACATTGTGATAATATTTGATATAAATTTTTAACATTGAGGAAAAGAATGAAATGTCTAATATTAAATGTGGGGCTAATGGGTTAAGTAGCACATGGTTTATGTAATACCACTTGGTGGTTTTATGAGACTTGCTACTATATAAGAAGCCACAAGGGTAGTTGTAGGAACAAGACAAAAGGGAAAAAGACAAAAAGGAAGTCAAGAAAGACAAGGCTTGACATGTTAGCCAAGGGAGAACTTGTGAATGTTGGAAGCATGTTATGGGATGTGTGGATTCATGCTTGTTTACATAGATTGCTTAGTTGTGGCTATGGATTTGAAGACTTCCATGGTTGTATTGCAATGGTGGTTTTGCTAAATAATACATGGTGATGGATGCTTTTGGAGGCTAGGTTTTTTTTCCCTCAATGAGGATTTCCTAGGGTATATCTTGTGTCACATTTTTGTGGATATGTTGTTTGACATAGTAAAAGGTAGGAGAATCCCCAAAGGAGATGTCCTAGCCCCCAAAAAATAACCACACAACAAAAACACAATAACAATGCAACACAAATGCAAGATCTGATACCAATTCAATACTCTTTATTCATAGAACAACTAATTATATGCAATATGCCTAGTTATAAGGCCTTTCAGGTTAGGGTCAAATACAAACAATAACTACAAATCAATTTTGCAAGATCAAGAAGATCCAACTTACAATCCAATCCCAATCTCAGTTAGTCCAGATTCACAACTAGATTTGAACACCAAGAAGCATCCACACTTCTACCCTCAGGTCTACCAAGAAATCCTCTAGTTCTCAAGCTGCATCCCTAGCTCTTCAAAATTTTCATCTACACTTCATCAACTTCTCCAAGATGGAATGATAACTTCTTCCTAAAGACTCCACAAAATCCCTTACTTATACCCAACTAAGCCACAAGTCGACCCAACTCATTACAAACTAAATTAAATCCCTTACATTAAATATAGCTTGAGCCACTAGTCAGCTACAACACTAAATTGAATACCCGTACATAAATTAAATGCCAAAAGTTAGCTCACAAACATCTTGACATCAATAGAAACCAAGACCAAGCTGAGTTTTAGCAAATCCAAGCCGAGCACCAGTAAATTCCCAAGCATTCCCGAGCTCGTAGACCATGTCAAGTTCCTAGACCATGCTGAGTTCTAGAGACCATGTCGAGTTCCCAAACCATGCCGAGTTCCTAGACCATGCCGAGCACCAAACCATGTCGAGTTCCTAGACCATGCCGAGCACCAAACCATGTCGAGTTCCTAGACCATGCTGAGCACCAGTATTTGCTAAGCTCCACAACTTTCAGCCAAAAATTCTCCAAACATTCAGGATTGCAAGTGAGCTTAAGATGCTCCTACATCATTGTCTATTCTCTTGCATGTGTATTTTAATTGCATATTTATTTCAAATCTATTATGGATTATGTGGAAACAATTATATTTTTTGTTGCAAGTTTCCTTACAATTAATCACACTTTTTTTTTTGGATAGAGATAAATATGACACCTTTTTAGCTCCATTTTCCTTATTCTTGATCAAATCAATGTATTTGGACTAACAATCTAATGTTCTGTTGAAGTGTTGTATTATTGTAAGAACACAAATCCCCAGATAAATATTTACTATGATTCAATCTATATCTATTGAATTAATACACATTCTCCACTCTTTATTATCTTTTAGTGTTAAGAATACAAGTATTGCACAAGGACTCAAACTTTCTCCAATCAAACCTTTCTTTAATATCTCTTGCACTTATCTACTCAGTTCTTCACTCTCTACATGTATCATGTAGTGTGCAATTTTATTTGGAAAATTAGTTCGAAGAATTTGATCCATGTAACATGATTGATACTCCTCATAGGTTGCAATCTATCAAGCACATTATTTGAGATTATGTCTGCATATTCTGTCAATAACTCCTTTACCTTCTCTACTTTTCCTTTTCTTAGGTTCTAAATCAAACATCTTAGAATCAAAACATAATACATATTATCATTTCTCAAATCATATAAGCATTTCCTTCTTTTAATAAAAAAAGGACTCAAACACTAGTCCAAATATAACACATAGGAGTTTCTTATAAAGGGAATGCAACTTTTTTCATTCTATTCACACCAAAAGCACATATATTCTCTCTACCATCATGAAATTCTTGTTCATCACATTACCATGGTATACACAATAAGATATGTGGTGTATCTGTAAGCATAATATCAAATAGAACTTCTTATTCCAATCTACCAAACATTGTTCACTTACCAATATTTTCTGATCATCCTAAATCTATTATATCTAATACGACTTAGGGTGCTTCAATATCTTCAACTTTAACTTGTTCAACAACTCTTTTGTGGCTAGATTATTTGAACTACCATTTTGAATAATAACTTTGCAATATTTACCTTTATCTTTGCATCTTGTTTAGAATAAAGTTTCCTCTATTATGGCTCTTGATCCATCTCATTCTAGCACAGGGCTCTCCTTATTATCAAAGCTTTTTTATAGTCAAGTCGGTTTAAGGATTCAATAGGTTCCTCCTAGGAAAAAGCAATTCTCCCAATGTCTTTTTTTAAAAATTTTTAATGGAGGGTTCAGACTTTCAAGGCAACCTAGCGAGGCATGGGGCTTGCGAGCTACCAATCAGCGAAGGCCACCACTTGAAGATTTAAAAACTTGATACAGGCTCACACGTGCCTGAAACCTCTTTGGCTTAGAGCCAAGGACTGAGGGGCATCCACGCTATCAAAATCACCTGGGGCACGATCCCGACCTCATCCCTTATGGTGTTGGAGCTTTACACTCAGCAAGATTTGATCCTTGGTGGGCTCTTTGTGAGCCATTCATCTTTACTAGTAGACCAAGGGCCCATTGACCAATTATCTTATTTGAATTTCATTATAAAATTTAAATTATTAGTGTCCTCCACATTTAAACAAGTTCCTCTAAACGTCCTCTTATCATCTCTCCTATAGCATTTGTTTCTACCATTCCTATGAAAATTTCTATTCTTTGCTTTATACCTTACCTTTTCTCTTCTCTGCAAAAGATCTTCCCCCTCCAATAAATATTCTTCCTCTATAAAGTCTTTCTCATTTTCCTCTTTGCACTTTCTCATGCCTTTTGTTCAACTTTTCATCAACCTTCAAGGCATGTTGACAAGTCTCATCCACTATACAACTTGATTAATATGATCTTATCTTGTATAGACATCCTCAAAACATTGAGATACCTTTTAAGCTATTCAACATCATCCTTTTTATGTCTAGATGTGATGTCCATCATGTAGAACTCCTAAGTATACTCTTTCAGACTAGATTCTTTCAGCTTCAAAATTTGTAACTTTCAGAATAGGTTCAATTGATAATATATATGTAAGAACTTGGCCTTAAACTTATTCATCATCCCTTCCTAAGATTTGATTTTCTCTTTGCCTCACCTTTTTCTACCAGTCTGCAAATGTTCCCACCATAATGATGCAAGTCCTCTAAACTTTGTGCAAACATATTTCACCTTTTTTTATCCTTACGTGTACCTTTAAAGTCAAAAGCGTTTCTCTATCTTTGTAACCCATTCAATAAATTCACCTGAATCAAACTTTATATCAAAGTATAGTGCATAAAAGTGCGGTTTGGTATTTACCCTAGTTAGGGCTCTTAGTAGTCTGCCATCTCCCTGATCAAGCTTTGGTTTCTCTTCTTCCATTATTCTTTCCTCTTCTTCATCACCCACATCTTCAATATGTCAAACTCTTCTCTAGGCTATTCCAACAACTTCTAATCATTTTGCAAAATGTCTCAATGTATCCATCAAAACTTGATCTACATCTCTTTGTGCTCTACCACCTTTAGTATTTCCTCTTCGAGTATCCTTATGCAAGTTCTTACTAGTTGTAGGTCAAATCCTCTAACAACAAATCAATTACACAACTTAGCAATCCCTAGGAACAATTTTTTTCTATCTTAGATTGAAAACTCACTATGATACCACTTGATGCAACCATAATAGGAGGATCCTAAACAAGGATAGTCTAGGTCATGTATCATATTCTTGTCACACTTTTCTATAACTACAAAAGTAATTATTGTGCACATACATCCCCTCAAAGTTTAATGTAGGAATTGTAGTCTGCACCATTAATTTAACAAAATAAAATGATTTTGACCTAAAAGAACCCTCTCATCTATGAAGCTTACAAACTCTTTATCAGTCCTTATGCAACACTTAAAGATGAAAAAATTATTAGAACACATTGTAGTAGATCGCTATTATACAATACAAATAAATACCAAATAATAGACCAAGTTTGTATACCTTGACACTAACCATACAATACTCAAAATTGAAGAACAAAGATTTTAAAAACAACATAGTTTTGCACTAATCACTATATCAATAATATTTACTTTGAACCATAAGAAACCTAAACATTATACTTCATATCAATTTCAGAACCAAATATTCATTCCGCTATGACTGGACCAACAATAATTTGTGTTTATTGATTGGCATTTACTTATTTATGCAGCACGACTTATTCCCCAAAGGATAACCTACTAGTGTTGACTTAAAAGGGAAAATTCATATTTAATCCTTGAACAGTTTATACTGTGACCGCTAGCGGTTTAAAAGTCGCTTAAGTTTCACGCCTTTGGAAGATTGAAGCTACGGCTTAGCTGGAAGGGGACTCTGTCAATGTTCTGCCTTTTTATATATGAGCTATTTGAATGTACGAGTGTCTTTGTTAAGGCAATCGGCTCCTCTTTCAGATTGTGGGCAGGTAAGTAATGACCTCTGATATTCAGAACTTCTTGTTTAAGAATTTTTCATGTTTTCTGGCTAGCGTTTCATTTTGAAGGGTCAAACTTTTGGGGGCGAAAAATAGCATGTTAGTCTGAAGCTTTTTGTGCATTACACTGAATTTTCTGTCTTTCGTAATTTCTAGTTTCCGGATCTGGTAAAAATGAATGTTTTTATTGGTTTGGAGGATTCTAGAAATTGTAAAATTGGTCGATAAGTTTTACGGAATTCTCTTTTTTCCTGTTTTGAATGTGGTTTAGTTTAAACGATTGGGTCATTTTGTATTGTGACCTTTCTCGGGGTTATGGTTAATTTTTTTAAGAATAAGGTTAGGGTTTTTGTTGCGGATGTTGGGCTCTTGTGATTAGTTATAAAAGCTACTTGTGTGCATAGTGGTTCTTAAGATTTTTCGACGATAAATTTCAAGTTTTTGGTCTGTAACGGGCCCTAATTTTATGGAGTTCGCTATGGCTTCTTGTGTGGGTGTGGATTAATATTAATATTAATATTTTCTTTTAATTGCTGATGTTTGGCTCTTTATGGATGATGTGATGTAGACCAGAAAGCCCTTTTGGGCTAGTGCACAGTAACAACTCGAATTTATATCCAGAAGTCAGATTTCAATCTTTGTCCACGATGACTCATATCCTTTTGCAGTGTAAGATTGTTTTCTTTTTCTTTAAGGTATAGATTGAAGCAGTTTATTGTATACCTCTGCGTCTTTGTTTGTAGAATTGCTTTGTCAAATGATATTTGTTAAAAAAAAAAAAATGGTACAAAAAGTTTCCGTTTATCTGCCAGGATATTTGATAAAGTTTTTTTTTGGACAGTGAAGATTCAGGATCTAGGATTTCTATTGTTCTGATTAGCTTAACAGAGTTGATAAGATGCGAGTGGTTTTTTCTGGTCCTTGTACAATAGGGTTCCAGAGTATCATTTTTAGTTTTTGTATAGACACGCTGAAGTTTGAACCCCTATACTGAACACTCTTTCTATATTAGTGGCTTACTTTTTATGTCTCTTAGCTTTCTTATATTCTTATGGAAGATCATGGGGCGTGATCCAAACATTCATGCAATTGAAACCAGAAACAATTGTAATTAAAAAAATGGAATTTGGAAATTTAATATTATTAATACATTAGGTTTTGTGCTATAAAACGAGCCAAAACTTGTTGTGTAGTACACTAGCTTCCTATTTTGTGCATTTAGCATTGACTATGAATCCCAATACCCCGACTACAGGGTTCAAAAAAAGCTAAACCCCTGTAATTTAGGTGTTCTATAAAACAGGCCTTAGTTTGTGTAAAGAACTAATACGCTATCTTCCTTCTTTGTGTGTTTAGCATTCGGTATATGAATAGGGCATTGAGGCTGCCGGGTGAAATGTTAGAATTTGTGTTCCCACCCATTTTACTTGATATCTCCACCACGTGGAGACGTTAATTACAGCATTGAAATGAAAGGGTTTTAATGATGTCCACGAGACCACCGGACCAAAGGCCAGTTAAGCAGCCTGCTGTAATTTTTCGAGGTTGTTCCTTTTGTTGTGGATCTGTATTAGGAAGCTAGCTGTCTTGTGTAATCTTGCCTCCTCAAACAGTTCCTTCATGTTGCTCACCTGTAAGTGATCCTTTTGCTGGCTGCGAATATCTTCGTATGCAGCACAATCTTTGACAAAGTGTTATTCTGTTTCCACCACTCCCTTGCTGCAAAAAGTATAGATTCTTTCTTCCCGCACTTCTTTAAGAACTTTCCATCTACCAGTTTCACATTGTAAATGGCAAGAGCTGGTCCTTAACTGAGTAATTAAAATTTTGGTCTTTCCTTAAATTGTGGATCCTATATATTCTTTATCCCTATGTTCTCATTTGTGATCAAATTCTTTGATGTAATAGGCTTTTTTCCTACCTATCAGATTTGTCCACATGACAGTTCTGAATTTCTCTAACACCCATTTCTTTATCTCTATATTGGTGTTTGGACACTCTTGAGACCTAATGTTCCATTTGTTCAACGACTCGCTATTTTGTTTCTTCCACTTTTTTTCTTTTCTACTTTCTAGCTCCTCCTCAGCCACCAATTTAGGCCAGTGATGCTTATTCATATTTCTGATTAGGAACGCTATAGCTAAGAGTTTTCTATTTGTGAATTTATGGGAAAGCTTAAAATATCTTGTTCAAAAGTAGCCTTTAGCTTGTAGGCTATTTAGTTTCTGATGTTGAAGGTGGAGAAGTAATTTTTTAGCAAATCAACATCTTCACAAAGTTTTAGCCAGGTTATTATATTTTTCTTTTGGACTGATTCACTTACAGATTTAATTTGAGTTGATCCTTGTGGAATAAAGCCTTGATATCTTATAATCTTAATTGTTTCTGTGAGAGGACCCCCCAGTATCCTAGGAAGATACTTCTTTATTTATCCCTGTTTTTATGTATTTCAGTATTTGTATGGTGATTGTACATATAGTGAATTGTGGTTATGACCTTTAACTTTATTTACGCGGAAGCCAAAGAGATCGTGATAGAGAGAGAGCTGCTGCCCGGGGTGCCAAAGCAGGGAAGAATAAGGATGACGGCCTCACACCTGAACAGCGCAGGGAAAGGTGTGCTTGTTAGAACTTATTTTCTAATTAGCTGTTGTTGTAGTACAAAAGTAACTTAAGGTTATGCTAATTTTCTTTAAGTGCTAAGAACCAATGTGCTACCTGTGTATTACAGAGATGCTAAAGCGCTTCAGGAAAAAACTGCCAAAAAGGCAGCAGCAGAAGCTGGAGGGAAAGATGCTGGGAATAAGAATGCTAAGAAATAATATATTTATTGAATGGTGTACGACTTGAATTTATTAGGAATGTAGTATGTTTGAGGTAGTATAACTGGAGTTGAAATAAAGATTAGCATAAAGTTGAAGTCACTTTTATAACTTTTGGTATTTGGCCTTTGGATTCAAGTTAATGCTGTTAGTTGTACCTTAAAATATTCTTAAAACAATTTGCAAAATGTCATTCCTGCTTAAGATGGCTTAGAATCATGTTATTTTAATTTTTTTGGTCGGTCTCTTGATTCATTTAAATCTTGCTAGACGTACTTTTAAAACTACCCAACAAATTGCTAAACATCATTCCTGTCGAGGTTAAATTAGAGTCATCAGTCATGACATATATAGCTTGCTATGGTATGACTTCAGCCTATTGCTGTAGTTGTATTTTTATTTCATCATCATCAGTTGCTCGTTCATTATCAATGTTAGATTTAAGAGCACTAAGGTTTTCTTTAACGTTCAACTGCGTGAAACCTGATTTTATTGCTGTTTAAGTGGAATTTTAATCTACGACATTTGGGATGGGATTTTCTGCCTTCTTTTTGAGTTCTGATATCATGAAGAATAATAAACCAATTTCCATTAGTCTGCTTTGAGCCCTTTGGTTTTATGTGTATTTACTTTGTTTAGGACAACTTGATTGTTTGCACTCACGGAGAATATGAATGTGAATGTTTAGATATCATCCCAATATATTTTCACCTAAGCCCGATGAAGAGTTCGACTAGTATTATTATTTATTATATCATGCCTGTAGGACCGTAATAAGGTGGTATTATAAAACGAAGTTTCCTTGGAAACAGTAATGCGCAGGTCATTATTGTAGTGTCTAATAACGATGCCAGTTTTCAATGGGCACTTTGCATAAGTAGGCTTATGCCTGTAAAAATGTTTTGGTTATGTTACAAAATCATTGAATGGCATGCTGTACTCAAATAAGTACTGTTTAGTATATTATTAACCAAGCTGTGACAAAACTACTAAACAGGTTATGCAATTTAATCAAAACACACAATTCATTAAATTATCAGTGTCTAGTTTGACTTTTAGGAGTGTCACTAAGTACTAGAAAATGGTCTGAGGCTTTTCTACTTATAGCTAGGTGTGTCATTGGTAAGGCTGTCCTATAATATTTGTATTTTGAGATTTATGACGAGAATCTTAGCAGCAAAAATGAATGGCTCTTTTTGACCCTTAGTGCGTATTAGTCAAATTTTGGCAAAGCATTCCACCTTCTCAAGTGTGGAAAGCTAAAAAGTATTGTGCGCATAAAGAATAGTGCATCAGAGATGCTAGCTTCAACTCTGTGTTCTCATGCTCTTAATTTGTGTGCAATTGGAGTTCAAATCTTGAATCTAATTCATAGGAGGCAACTTTGTATCTAGGTGCTTTTGTTTGAAGGAGACAGTTTTAGACTTAAAAAACTATTGCATATTACGGTAGAGAACTAAAGTATATTAAATATCTCATGCTCTAACAACGTCAAAAGAACATAGTGTTGGAATAAATCAATAAGTAGCGAGTCATAATTTGAGTTCTAATAGGAGTCTGTAAAGAACTGGTGATCTGTTTACAGTTCTAGTTTGCATCAACAATTTTAGTTTGTTGTCAATAAGGCTTAGTGAGCTGTCAATTAGTCACAGCCAGATGTAGAGTTTGTTTACAGTTTTATAGGAGAGTAGTTGGTTGTAGTTTGTATATAAATATGCATTGCTTATGCTGTTTTCAATAGACAAACTCAGTGAACTCTTCATTTGCTCTGATACCAAATTAGAAAATAGTGAGCTCTTCATTTGCTCTGATACCAAATTAGAAAATAGAACAGCAAGAATACAAAGCATAAAACAATAATTTTGTGAATGGTCATCAAGATACGATAAGTGACAACCTTCATGATTTAAAATTGTTTGTTTCTGATTTTTCTCTTTCAGCTGAATCAAGTGATTGTAATGATTGGTTTATAGATTCAGAAGTATCAATCCACATGTCATGTCATAAAAGTTGGCTTAAAAATTTCCAAGAGAAGGATGATGGTAGAAAGATCTATTTAGGAGATAACAGGTCACATCCTTTCGAGCATCAATCCATATGTTATGTCATAAAAGTTGGTTTAAAAATTCCCAAGAGAATGATGATGGTAGAAAGATCTATTTAGGAGATAGATCTTTCTAGCATCATCCTTCTCTTGAGAATTATCTCCTAAATAGATCTTTCTACCATCATCCTTTTCTTGGGAATTTTTAAACCAACTTTTATGACATGACATGTGGATTGATGCTCCTGAATCTATAAACCAATCATTGCAATCACTTGATTCAGCTGAAAGAGCAAAATAAAAAACAAACAATTTTAAATCATGAAGGTTGTCACTTAGTGTATCTTGATGACCATTCATAAAATTACCTTCATATTTGTTGTTTTTGGACTCATTATACTTCTTTTCATAGATCTTTGTACCAATTGTATTGACTTGTCCAAGAATGGGCCCATTTTGGGCATACAAAAGTTGTGGAAATGGGAAACAAAATAAAATCTCCCTTGACCACTTGAGCCACCAAACGATAGATAATTTTTACAGTTGATCGAGACAACTGTAAAAGTTATCTATCGTTCATCAGCCAGCTCAGCTAATTTTGTGCAAGTATATAGACAAGCAGGAGTTCTCTCACCTGTAGACTGGATATTTATGGCCGAAAAATCTAGGGGTGCCATATCTGTGAGCTAGACACAATTCTGTATGTTTCTTGCTTGTTTGATCATATTTTGATTCTAAAGCATATATAAATTTCATATATTGCTTTTCTCTTTTCTAAAGCATCCTTGACAGTGGCGTGCAAGCTTTGTATGTTAAAAGGATGATTTTGGGTACTTTCGTGTTACTCTTTTTTGTTTCGAGTTATGGCGGGCACCTTTGGCGCATTGTTTGAGTGACATCAGTTCAAAGCAAAACATTTAATGACCTTAGGAGGCCGCGACAAGAAGTCCAAGTCTCGTAGTCCTTCAGAAGCCTGCAAATTGGTTGAATTAAAGTCTTCTCACACATTTCAGTAAAGCATTTGAATAGAACAATTTAAATAGTAATAAGAAAAATGGTATACAAAAACAAGAAGCGAAACGGAAATTATCTAAAGGAATGCAGAAAGAAGGTTCGCATATGTTTTTGTTAAAAGCAGAATGAGGTTTGCAAGGCAACAATTACAATGATAACTAGGAGGGCGGTAGAGGAGGAAGTTAACAGGAAAAGAGGATGTTGCTTGTTTTTGATTTGATAAGTAGGGTCTTGCATCCTTTTACAATAAGAAAGAAGCGTTTATGAGAGTAGGACAACCCAAGGATAATCTAACAAAAAATCGACGAAAAGGTTGAGAAAGTCGAGAAATGTCAATTTAGCTGATAGGCTAATAGTTTGAACTTTTTATCCCAGAATTTTTTCACACAGCTAAAAATATGTCCAATTCCATCAGATGGAATGTGAGAAGTCGCTAGAATGTTGCGTGTTGCCTGAATTGTGCGCATTTGTTCCCGAAATGTTACTTGTTGCCTGAATGTTGTCTCGCGTTGTCGAAAATTAGATTGTTTCAATGAGATAGCAATGACATCTGATGTAGTTTGAGGCAGTTTTCCCTTCGTATTTAAATTCACTCTTTGATGGGGATTTAAGCAAGCGAGCGTGGCGGACAGATGATCATGCGATGTTAACTATGATTTGGGAGGGGAGTAATGGTGTGCGATGTTTTTGTGTAGAGAAGTTGTTTGAGGCGAGAATTTAATTTGTTCTTTTGAGGTTAATCATGGTGTGAAGAGTCGTGTTGGATGAGGTGTGAGTTGAGTTGTAATAGCGATGTCGATTTTAAATATTTTGAAAAATTTGTTGTTATTGTGATGTCAATTTTAAGTATTTTAAAAAATCTAGTGCTGGTTGAACTTTTGTGGGCGTTGAGTTGTTTGGTTAAGTTGTTAAATTGTGCAAATCTCGCAAAATTTTGTGTGTGCCTTATTAATGGATCTTTGAGTGTGGAAGATGTGTCTATAGGAAAAGGTTCAATGTGTGGCAAATTGGCAATAATCCTTTTGGTCGGGAAGTCGGTAACGTGCATTAGATTAAGGATTGGTGGGATGACAAAATAGGTGTTGAATTGTTTGGATAAGTTGTCAAATTTTATGATGTCATACAAAATTTTGGGAATTGATTGCGTGAATATTTTTTTTAACATCAATGTTTTGTATCACACTTTGTGATCCATTGTTAGGAAGCAAGATAACATGAGATTTTTTTTGTCTCACAACTAGTTGTCCTATCCTCAACTTAGTAGATTTTTGAGCTTGGAACCCTTGTTCATAAACATGGGATCAATGCATGGATTATGTTGGTGGCAATTAACCTTCGTATCGGTAAGTTGTAAATGTATTATGTCGGTGGCAATTTGACATTATCTTTTAAAATGGAAGGGCGTGCCATGATTTTGTGAATTAAATAAATTTGTGCTACCATTTTGGTAGATGACAAGGGTTAATTCTAGTTTGTAGCAATTGTTTGATATTTATGTTAGGATGTCAGGGATGTGCTTAGCTTTTGTTGGCATTGAGTTGTTTCAATAAGAAACTATTAAACTTTGTGATCTCACAACTAGTTGTGGTGTGCTCAACTTGAGGAGAGTTTTGTAGCTGTGTCCTTAAAAGTGCATTTGATGTATGGAATAGATTTGTGGTAATTATCCTTTATGTCAAGAAGTTGGGAATATATTAAAGTTTGGTAGTCATTGAGTTGTCTGGTTTAGAGGTTTTGTAACTTTGTGATCCCATGACTACTTGTAGTGTGTTCACCGCAAAGGGATTTTCAAGTTCGGAAGTCGTTCTCATTTTGAATTAATGATTATTGAGATGGAAAAATAGGTGCAAAGGTAATGGCATTATTTTTTAAAATGGAGAGGTGTACTCTCGTGCAGTAGACAAAATGAATTTGTGATGTAGTTTGGTGAGACTATTCTCGGTTTGAGTATGTAGCAGAGTCCACTTTGTAGTTTTGTGGTGAGGGGATCTTTGTTACACATGTAGTCAAATAGGTTAGAGTAAGGGTTTACTCTGTTATTTTACTATTATGTTTGAATTGCAACTAGAGCTTTTACGAGTTGTAGCTTTTGTAGTCATTTATGGAGTGCATCATGATGAAATTCTAGGGTGTACTTATTGTATGGTAACCATAATTATAAAAACCTTAAAACATTGTCTTATGTATTGCAAATTTCAAACCCTAGCCTTTCTAATATTGCCATATGTAGATATTAGCTTGGAAGGGATCAAAGACACAAAGCTACATGATGTGGGTGTTTATGGCATTGTGAAGAGAATGAAAGATGATAACTCTATGATTGTTGAGAAGTTTATAGAGAGTGGGTGGTTTTTGCCTTTTAGTTCTTTGTCTTGAATTGCTTATTTCTTGTGTAATCATTACAATTCTAAGAATTGTGAAACTCAAAACTTCTAGTGGTTTAATGCTTGTTAAAATTTGTCTTGAAGTTGTCTCACAAGTACCGAAGCTTCCTAAATGAGTCATTAGTAGATGCATCTATAAAGTGTGGTTTGTAGTATTTTTTGAAGAGGAAGGATTGGTTTTTGAGTAAGATTGCAAGTGCCTCACTCAGGGTAGGTAAGGCATGTTTAAGCGTCCTTTGAGTTCAAAAGGAGAGCATTTTGTGAATGAAAATTTTGATGTAATCAACCTATTACACCATGTCATGGGTAGTGCAGAGTCAAAGAAATTTCGTAATACAGATATGCGATTTCTTGAGAACTATGTTTTGATAGTGAATATATTGATTGGGCCAACCTAATCAGTCATCATTTGCATGAGCAACTAGCTAGATATGAGGAGTGGGAAGAGTTCCAGATGTCTCCATTGTTGACATTAAAGCTTGTCAGAAGACAAATTGCTTAACTTGGTTTGTAAACTGTAGAATCTGCAAAGAGATACACAAGTGTGTATGACTATTTTATGTAGTTATAGAAGAAAGAAGACATGGAAAATTATGCATGTGTGAAGGATGCATTTCTATGGGTAGATTGAAGGGTTGCCATAAAGAAGATTTGCCCTTGAAGATGCTACTTTGGTGACTCAATATGGGAGCTATTTTATTCAATTTGATAGTTTCTTGCATTTGAGAATTGGGGGTTTTGAAAATGCTCAGTGTAGATTGCTTAGAAATATTTTTAATTATTATTGTTCCTAGAACTATGTTGTCATATGATAAAGGTGAACATTAGATATGTATAAAAGAGGGTTTTACCCACTTCCAATTTGTGTTCGATATTTGTTATAAAAACAACAAGGTTGCTAAGATGTCTGATACAATTCTATAAAAGTTTTAAGTTTTAGCCTCTATCACAAAGACCTTATTGTGATAGTAAACATTATGTAAATCATCATTCTATGGAGAGAAGTCATATTTGCATGAGCCCCATGAGCCCCAACGAGATGATTACTAAGAAGATTATGAAGATATAAGGAAGGTTTGGAAGAGAGATCACATGAAGTTATTGTTGGATCAGGCCAAAGCCTTTGGATTGTTGTTCCTCAGGATGTATTTGACGATGGTTCAAAAATGATTAATGAGATCTATCCCAATATTGTTCTAGGAGTTGTTCCACATCTCTATTGGTCAAAGGGCACTTTCAACACAACAAACACAACCTTGCATGTGTTGGATAAATGCATGAGATGACTTGAGAAGAGGACAAATGAGTGTGGTGCTTTGTAGGCATTGACAAATGGAGAACATAATGCATCTCAAATTTCTCTTGCGTACATGAGCCATGACATTTTGACTTCTATTGCCCAAGCAAGTAATTCCTAGTATTTGTTGTTGGGGAGTTTTGTACAAAAAAATGATTGTTTAATATTCCATGAAATTGGTGAAGGTAATGTATTGAACACCTTTTTTGATAGTTCAAAACTATCTTTTTCCTCAATGGCCGTCACCCCCTCCAATAGTTGCATTATGTAGTAATGTAATAACCAACATTTCTAGTGCATCCATTACTATTAAAAGTTGTAAAGAAGAAAGAGAGATGCACCTCAATTTTTGGACATTGAGGTGGATACTACGGCGAGGCTATTGCAAAAGGCACCTAAGCCCAAAAAGACAAGAAGAACGCCTAGAATGGTTGGTTACCCATAGCCGCACATTGTCGAAAATTGCAGATCTTATTGGAGACAAGGATAACAATGAAGTAATTGAATTCAACTTTAGCTTGAGTAAGGTGTGTTGGTTCTTGATTTAACAATCTTTGAATAACCCAATGATGAGAACAAATATATCTAGGGTGTAGCTACTTACCATATTCAACACACTTATTCAGACATCGGGGTCAAATATAAGCCTAAACTTCTTCATTTCAGGCTCTGCAAAATCCTAGATGGGTAGACCTTAGATTCTTTTATGTCACTGCTGCAAAAACCATAAATCAGATTAAAACCCCAAATTCTTCTATACTTATGCAATAATAGAGGCATGAAATAGCTAATAACATGACCTATGAGATTCACAAGCTAAGCGAGGGTTCTCTTTTCAACTCGTCAACATGAAAGGGAAAATGATTTGATATTAAACGATTTCAACATGACCTAGATATGAAACAACAAGAGTATGCAATCTCCAGCTGAGATTAGTGCCTAATCCTTTGGGTATCTCACAAATTACACCATACATCGGAATACTTGTGATCTATCTATCCACTTTGTGAATCAGACATCAACGTTCACAATGAATCTCACACTTATCAAAATCCTTACATGAAATCTGTAACCTTGTCAAAATACATTAAACATTTATTTGATTCCTTGAATCGATGACAAAACACACTAAGACATACAACCTTAAACAAGTTGTAACTGGGATCTATGTTCTTTATCCATAAATCCCAAAAGATTGCAAACAATAGAGATAGGAGAGAAGAATTAGAATGAAATTAATTGCATTTTCTACTTTGTATTCATTTTCTTGAGACAAATACAGTCAAGATGCATGAAATAACCTATGGAACACATAATGGACAAGAACTATCACTTATAACCCTATTATTGTTGTTCATACATAGAGAATGTTGAGAATGAAGGTGGAATCACAACTAGAGCCTTGCGCGATACACTGGAACCAACCCTGTACAATGAGAAAATAAAAGAATATGTAGAAGAGTGAAGCTGGGTCAGATTTGATCTCTTGTTGACACTTGTCATCTTGATACTTCATTATCTATTGAAGGAAAACCTCTCTCCTCTTTCTTCATCTGAAACCCCAAATCCGATCTTCATCATTGTTGCAACAAACTGAAAAAATATCTCACTAGCATGATGAAAACCCCTCTTTGAGAAAGATCAGATTTGCTGCTAAGCCACTACTAAAAACTCCACCAAATGCATGAAGTGACAAAATAACACTGCTGGGAGAAAATTCACTAAGTTTGGCCCCTACCCAGATGGAGGATTTGCAAGAAAGAATCTTTAATAGTCATCATGAGAGTATAGACAACTAGGAGTGAAAACAATTGAGAAATAACCCACTCGGACAAAACTCTGAATAACTTTTTACCATGAAGCACTGCATGAGTTTGGATTGCAAATATGAAATCTACACTTTGAGACATTTCCAACGATATATAATAGTCATACCTTTGCTTAAAAATTAGGCCAGAAAACCCTATTTGAAAATGAGGCAAGCCACAAGGAATAAATGTGTACACCAATTTTGAAAAGTCTGATTTATTAATGAGTGCAATCTCTATAATAAAAGGTAACTTCAATTTAAAATATACATACCCACTTTAAAATTTAAAATCTCTTAATTTTTCAGGTTGTGGGCGTTCAATTTAAGGAAATATCCCTCTAATATTTATTTTTCAAATGTAACTCTGGAATGACTTGATTGGTTACTACCATCCATGTCATCACTAAGTCATAAGACTTGTTAGCACCTCCAACCAAGCACTCTGCCATGTCACAACCACGTGGTGCCATCTCATTCTCTCTTTCAATTTTGTATCCTCACCTCATCATTGGCTGGGACCCACATCACCACGTGTCCGAAGAGTGTAACTCCAAAACCTATTTGGTGGTTAAGATCCTAACTGTCGCAAAGATACGCGTCATAACTTAGCAATTAATTGCATCTCAGACCTCCAAACTCCCGACTCACACGAACTTGTGATTTCCTCTAGATTGTGCCACGTTTCAACATGCCATTGGAATCTACATTGTGAGACATTTCCAAGGATATATAATAGTCATACCTTTTCTTAAAAATTAGGCCATAAAACCCTATTTGGAAACGAGGTAGGCTGCAAAGAATAAATGTGTACACCAATTTTGAAAACTATGATTTATTAATACATGCAAGCTCTATAATAAAAGGCAACTTCAATTTTAAAATATACAGACCCTCTTTAAATTTTAAAATCTCTTAATTTTTCAAGTTGTGGGCATTCAGTTTAAGGAAATATCTCTTTAATATTTATTTTTAAGGTGCAACTCCAAAACGACTTGATTGGTTGCTACCATCCATGTCATCATTGAGTCATCACACTTGTAAGCATCTCCAACCAAGTGCTCTGCCATGTCACAACCATGTGGTGCCTTCTCATTTTGTCACTCAATTTAGTATCGCCACCTCATCAATGGCTGGGACCCACATCACCACATGTTAGAAGAGCATAACTCCATAACCTATTTGGTGGTTAAGCTCCTAACTGTCAGTGTTGCAACTTCGTGACTAATTGCGTCTCAGACCTCCGAACTAATGACTCACACGACCTTGTGATTTCCTCTAGACTGTGCCATGTGTCAACATGCCATTTGACCACCGACTGCCTAGTTAGTCGCCAAGTCGTTAAAAGTCATGCTTTCCTTCGGGCCCACTGCAAACTCCATGACTTTGTCTTAAAGCAGTGAGTTTTGGACAGTTCCTATTGGAGTGTTTTTATTTAAAAAGACTTATTGGAACAACAATCCACCCAATGCCGGACTAAACGATTTACATTGTCCTCATATGAGAGCACGCAATCAGAGAACAAAACAGATGGATGCACTTGCAATCGATTCAGCCTTCCTACAAGAGGTGAATTCATTTACTCTTTGCGGAAATATAATGAGTCAACACAACAGATCCCGTAACTCCATGCGCAAGATTTCAAATCCATGGTTTAACCTGCTACGTTTTGATTTATAATTGTCTTTAGAACTGTGTTTTTGAAGGCAAAGAGAGACAAATACACAGAGATAATAACTGATTTTATTGCCTTACTGCCTTGCACAAATGCATTACATAAGGCCTCTATTTATAGAGGGTATGAGAACTCTCTACACAACACATTTTACACATGTTACACTATATTAAATATAATATTACATATATTAAAAACATGGGCGGCTGGAACGACAGAGTGTCTGCTATGTAATTTATTATAGACGGTGGATAGACGGCTGAGTTGTGGGTTGGATGTGGGCTGGTTGTCTGCTTTTAATGACAGAAGTTAATACTACTAACTACCGCCAACACTCCCCCTTAATTTTTGTCATTAACAAATTTTGCATCAGTAATACCTAATTTCTCTCGCAAATATTCAAAGTTATTCTTTGGCAATGGCTTAGTGAATATATCTGCCAATTGATCTTCAGATTTGCAGAACTCAAGGTAGATTTCTCCATTGTTGACCAATTCTCTGATGAAGTGGTACCTTGTATCAATATGTTTGCTCCTCTTGTGAAATACATGATTTTTAGATAATGCTATTGTTGATTTGTTATCACAAAGAATTGGTGTTGGTTCCTCTTGATGATGGTGAAGATCGAACAAAATTTGACGCATCCATATTGCTTGACATGTTGTGAAAGTGGCAGCTACATATTCTGCTTCAGCTGATGAGATCGTCACTATAGGTTGCTTCTTTGATGCCCATGATATAGCTCCTAATCCAAGGTGAAAGATATATCCAGAAGTGCTCTTCCTGTCATCAATGCTACCTGCAAAATCACTGTCAGTATAACCCATCAAATCAAAATTGTTAGCTTTGGAATATATAATTCCATATCCCATTGTTCCCGCAATATATCTCAATATCCTTTTTCCAACTTGCCAATGAGAACTTTGTGGTGATTCCATGAACCTTGAGATTAAACTGACACTATACATGATGTCTGGCCTTGTAGCTGTCATATACATTAAACTTCCAACAAGTCTTTTAAACATAGTTGGATCCACATTTGAGCCCTTTTCTTCCTTGCTAAGTTTTGTTCCTGTTGCAACTAGAGTTCACACTGGATTGCAATTCATCATTTTAAATCTCTTTAAAACATCCTTTATATACTTGGATTGACAAATGAAGATACCTTTGTCACATTGAATAACTTCAATACCTAAGAAATATCTCATCAACCCCAAATCTGTCATTTCAACTTCTTTCATCATTTCTGACTTGAACATGTCTACTGATAGATTTCCAGTGAATATTAAGTCATCAACATACAAGCATACAATCAAAATCTGACCTTCCTTATTAGTCTTAACATATAACGTGGGCTCATTGTTACTTCTATTGAATTGATTACTTATCATGTATGAATCAATCCTCTTATACCAAGCCTTAGGAGCTTGTTTCAAACCATAAAGTGCCTTGTTTAGTTTATATACCTTGTTTTCATGCCCACTAACCTCATAACCAGGTGGTTGTTTAATATATACCTCTTCATCAAGAAAACCATTCAAAAAAGTTGATTTTACATCCATTTGATACACTTTCCAATCATTTTGTGCTGCTATTGCTAAAATAGTTCGAACTGTGTCAAGTCTAGCAACTGGAGCAAATGTTTCATTATAATCAACTCCATATTGTTGTGAAAAACCTTTAGCAACTAGTCTTGCCTTGTGCTTAACAATTTCACCTTTTTCATCAAATTTAGTTTTGTAAACCCATTTGACTCCTATACATTCTTTTCCTTTAGGTAAATCCATTAATTCCCATGTGTTATTTCTTTCAATAGAGTCAATTTCTTCATCCATTGCCTTGATCCATTTATCTTCTTTAATTGCTTCATCAAAATACAATGGATCACAAGAAAATAAAGCAAAATTTGAGTAAATATCTACATTCTCTTCTTCTTGATCATATATTTCTTTTAAGCTTCTTATATTCTTACCTTTGTAACCTGTTGTTGAGAATGTTGAATCAGATTTATCACTTACATTTGAACTTGGAGGTGAGGCACCTTGCACAAAGTTCCTTGGTGGAGTGTTGGGTGTTGATTGAGTCTCATGTTCCTTTAATTCATCATCACCTTGTAATATTGGTGCTCCTCTTGTGACTTGTTTGTTATCATTTTCATGCCATGAATCTTCTTCTTCAAATTTAACATCCCTGCTAATGATCAATTTCTTTGAAACAGGATTATACAATCTATAAGCCTTTGATTCTTCACTATAGCCAATAAAGATGCATTTTTCACTTTTATCATCCAATTTCTTTCTCAATTCAGATGGAACTAATGAATAAGCAACACAGCCAAAAACTCTAAAATGGGATACTGTATGTTTCTTACCATTCCATGCTTCTTGTGGAATTGTGTTCTTAACACTCTTTGTAGGACTCCTATTCAAAATGTATACAGCACATGCTACTGCTTCTGCCCAAAACTCATTGGATAGATTTTTGGCCTTCAACATACTCCTTGCCATTTCCATTATGGTTCTATTCTTCCTTTCTGCTACACCATTTTGTTGTGGTGTGTACCTTGTGGTAAACTGCTTCTTAATTTCATGAAATCTGCAAAATTCTAGAAAATCATTAGAACTGAATTTACCACCTCTATCAGATCACAATACCTTGATGTAGTGACCACTTTGTTTTTCAACCAAATTTTTGAAATCCTTGAACTTTTCAAAAGCTTCACTTTTTTGTTTGAGAAAGTATATCCAAATCTTCCTACTAAAATCATTAATAAATGTTAGGAAATATATTCTTCCTCCTAAAGATGGAGTTTGCATAGGTTCACATATATCAGTGTGAACTAATTCCAATGGTGCTCTTGCTCTATATGAACCTCCTACTAGGAAGCTTTCTCTATATTGTTTTGCCAAAATACAACTTTCACATGAACTTGGTGGTTTCAATATATGAGGCAATCCTTTCACCATATTCTTCTTTTGTAATAAGCTTAAAGCATCAAAATGAAGATGACCATACCTCAAATACCATAGCCACGACTGATTTGAGTATACTGTCTTGAAACTAACTTCTTTTCCTCCTTGAATGCAATGAATTTGGAGGGGGAACATTCGATTTTGTGTCATGTTGACCCTTGCAATTAACTTGCCACTAGGATTTCTATCCAATATTGTGCAAACATCATTATCAAAAGAAACTTTGTAACCCTTTTGTACTAGTTGACCAACACTCATGAGATTGTGTTTTAATCTAGGCACAAAATACACATTAGGAATATATCTTTTTCCTCCATTTTTTGTCAAGACATTTATAACACCTTTTCCCATTACAGAGACTTTACTACCATTTCCGAGCTTTACTTCAGATTTTACAGAATCATCCAAGGTAGCAAACAAATCTTTATTTCCAGTCATATGGTTACTACATCCACTATCTAGGAACCATATATCACTAGAGCTTTCTCGAGCAACATTACAAGTTATAAATAAACTTCCTGAATTGTTATCAGATACATCTAAGTAATTAGCACCATTCTTTTCAATATCCTCTTGTTTCTTTCTACATTCACTTGCAATATGACCAAATCTCTTACAATAATGACACTGAATTCGAGATTTATCAAACCTTGATGAGGAGTGTTGGAATGAACTTCTGCCATGTCCTCTATTAGAACTCTGAAGGGATTGATTTGTTCTCTCTTCTTGATTTGAACTTCCACATCCATCTATGCTTCTACCTCTTCCTCTTCCTCTGTAGTTTGATCTTCCTCTTCCTCTGCCAAAAGATACTTGTGATCTAAATGCATTCTCCAAAGAAGAATTGTTATTTCTATTCATTCTTGATTCATGAGATAAAAGTGAGCCCATCAATTCATGAATAGATAGTATTGTCAAATCTTTAGATTCTTGAATGGCAACAACAATGGCATCAAATTTTCTAGGCAAACAACAAAGTATCTTTTCAACAACTTTTTGATCTGTCAAATCATCACCATATGATCTAATTTGATTAACCACATTCATTACTTGATTTAGAAATTGATCAACTGAGTCTGAATCTTTTATACACAAATTTTCAAAATCATGCCTTAAAGTTTGCAATTTAGCAATCTTAACTTTTGATGTCCCTTGATATGCTGTTTCTAAAATATCCCATGCAATTTTAGACTTTTTAGCAGCACAAACCTTAAGAAAAATTGATTCATCTAAAGATTGTTGAATTAGAAACAACGCTTTAGCATCCTTTTTCCTGTTATCTTGTAATTTATCCTTTTCATCTTGTGTTAATGTAGACTCATCTTGTGGTTCAATAAAACCCTTTTCAATAAGATCCCATATGCCTTGAGAACAAAATAGTGTCTTCATTTTTATAACCCAAAATTCATAATTTTTACCAGAAAATATTGGAATTTGTGGTTGAGCTATACTACTTCCTGAAGCCATATTAATACACAGTTACAATTGAACCTTACAATTTTAAACTTTTCTTTACAAAGAAAATCCACCAAACAAGTCTAAGCCAATGACATATAGCTTAAACAAACAACATTATAATGCTTATTTTCCCCTTTTAACAATTTTTTTTTTTAATCATTAGGCTTCACTCCAAAAAATCAGCTCATACCTTCTTCAAACATTAAACTGTGATATTTTCTTCTCTCAATCTTGGCAGCCACTAGTCTCCAACTTTAGAAGCTGATAATTATCTGCAATCAAGAAAACATTAGAAGCTTCATTCACTGCTACAACAGTTATACATATCAACGCATAATTCTTTTCTTCCTAAGCCCAGCTCTTCATGCTCTGATACCAATTTGAAGGCAAAGAGAGACAAATACACAGAGATAATAACTGATTTTATTGTCTTACTGCCTTGCACAAATGCATTACATAATGCACAAATGCATTACATAAGGCCTCTATTTATAGAGGGTATGAGAACTCTCTACACACAACACATTTTACACATGTTACACTATATTAAATATAATATTACATATACTAAAAACATGGGCAGCTGGAACGACAGAGTGTTTGCTATGTAATTTATTATAGACGATGGATAGACTGCTAAGTTGTGGGCTGGACGTGGGCTGGTTGTCTGCTTTTAATGACAGAAGTTAATACTACTAACTACCGCCAACAGTTTTTTCTTCCATTTCATTTCTTTCTTTCCCTTCATGCCTCCATCTGGGTTGAGAAAACCCAGCTCAGACCAGTGATAAGAATTCAAAATCATTCACCTCTCACAAACTCGGAAATGTGCCCCAACGATCCATTTTTTGGACTGGATACGCTTCTCACATTATTACATGGTATGACGCAGAAATGAGCTGTGTAATAACTGGGGAAGGTCGCATATTGTTGAAACGATCCATTTGGTGTCTTGTGTTCGAACACAGACAAGGAGAATAGAGACAAATAGGCGCATTAATATGATCCATTGACTCACAAGCCCTTCTGTGCGCTCTACTTGTAATTATCGCCCACTCTACTTTCATGCTTTAGAATGCTGCAATGAAAAGTTCAAAATGTACGATCTCATGAAGATGATTCAAGGTAGCAGCTCCGCGTATATACACTAACTGTAGGGTCTTGGCTCAAACTACGCATATGATTCATCCTTGCCATCTTTGATTTGCGCCATTTTCCTCTAATTCTCGCACCATGGTGTTTTGGTGGATAGATTGGGATCATATTCAAATATTGTGCTATAATAGATGGATACTCTGTACACATTATGCAACATTGTTTGCCTTGTCCATCTGGTTCCTTTTGAATATTCACACCAATTGTGGCGATTCCCCACACCCTATGTATTGGATCTCATAAATCCCGAGGAAGCATCAACATATTCGACATGACTTACCATCTTAATTAATGAGATTACCATTATGGGAGTACCCTCAATATTTCCTTGGGTATTTCTTGTCTTAAAGATGTTAGATTTCCTTTTGCATAATGTTGATGAATCTTATTACAACAATGAAACAATTGAATTAACTTTTGAAACAACTAGAATCATCATTTAAGCACGTAGATAACCACTTATTTCATCTCGCTACAAGCAATTGATCGTGGCTCGGTTATAAATGAGTCCTATTTTCATTTATCCTATCCCAATGTTACTTAATTAGCCAGGGATTTGCACATCACTCCATCATCTGGATATGAGACATCACTAGTGACCTTACGAGTCATACGAAGCCAGCTAGGCCCCAACACGGGTTCAACTATTTTTTTGCGTTTTCAAACCACTCACACTTCAAACTAATCTATTCAATTTCTCATATTGATTGAAAATGATATTTGATCACTATTTTACCTTTTAACTCATTTTTTTTAAGCACCTCTACAAACTGTCTATTCTTGTGTTGTGGAGCCCTGAAATTGGCTTTAGAGACTAACATGAAGACCTGATCTAGCTCTGATACTTGACACACTTATTCTTTGGTCCAAAAAATCTCACCATGCCAGATTTCATCTCATGATGACATTTGGGTTAAAAGTTATTAACTATCAAAGTTGCCACCTCAAAATTGTCCTGCATTCAAATATGTCAGAAACAACAAATTGCATTCAAATTTGGCTCGAAAAATCAGTCAAACAACCACTTGGAAAAATGAAATTTGGGACATTCGTAGACTTTCATGTGGAGAGTATGAATGCACAATTTGGGTTCATGAGGAATAATTGGGCATAATTGGCAAGCATGCAAAGTTGACTTCTGGAATTTACAGAATTGGATGCATTCATAAAATTGGGTTTTTTGCATACAGAATGCCTTTAGGAAAGTCTGCAAGTGGATTGGTGAAAACTTGAAAACTGACACACTCGGATAATTTTCAGTATAAAATACAAAGATGAAATTCATTTGGCTTTATCTATCATAGATTCAAAATTATGGTGTCTCGAATACACCTTCTAATCATTTTGCTCATTTGGTTATCAGTAACACTTTAAAAATTACATTTCGAATCATGTTTTAAAACTAGTCAAATGGATTCATCATAAGCTCAAATCAGGAAAAAAAAAAAGAAGTCTCCAATCCTTAGAATATAATCAAAAAAGAATTTTTTCAAGAGGGTAAACCGGGTTAAAATTGTGATCAATCAAACAGGGCTAGTGGTAAACTGTCATAAAAGGCAACTGGACAATTTTTAATTTTTTCAAACGAAATCAGTCTAGGAAACTCATCAAACAGATTTTAGATCTTGAAATTACAAACTTGGATGTATTTTATAAATAAAACAAAATGGTATGACCATTTCTTCAAAATTCTTCAAAATGTTTAACAAGTCATAATTCACTGTCAAACAAGGCTTCCCAACATTTTGAAAATATGCAACAACATGACGACAACAAACCAACTTTGGAGAGTTCAAAACCTTGCCAAAACATATCAAAATGAAACATAGGTTTTCTGATATGTATACTATCCAAAGTGGTAAATCATGACACTCAACTAGGTACATGATATTCAAATGCAAACTAGCCCTTTGAACTATTTTTGACACTTAGAAGAAAAAAGTACATCATGACAAGTGCTCAAAATTACACCTCACCAAATGGCTCAAAATTTTTAATCAATGACCTAAGGTGCATGAACATACTAAATGAAAAGTAATGAGCACTTGGAACATGTCCTATGACTCGAAATATCAACCGGATATATATGCATGAAAAGAACTTGTAGGGGGTACTTTAGCAAAAGTTTCAAAATGGTATTCAAAATCTTACTGCAATTTTGAGTACCAACACGATGGATATAGGTCTTGATGCAGAGCCTCACCTTGGAAAACTTAGGAGGAAATCAGTCACTCAACTAAGTTATATCAAGGGGCACATACTGTAGACACCTAAATTTGATTACATTGCTTTGGTAATCCTATTTAGTTATCTCTAAAGGCATCATTAATTAAATTTCTATATAATTAATCCTTTGCCATCCCCTAGCTGATTAATTTAATTAATCATCTATAGTCCTAATTGATAAATCAAATAACCTATTATTTATCAATTAAATCCTATTCTTCTATCTAAATCCAAAATCCCCATTTATTAAATAAACCTATTTGATAAATAAAACCCTCAAATCTAATAACCCTTAACTTATTCCTAAACCCTCTTTTTAGCCTAATCCACCCCATCCACCCATACTTACTAAGCTTAGTCACTAACTCACCCACCCTCATGAATGCCATCCACTTGCAAATCTCTAACATCCCTAATCTAATCCTAAACCCAAGCCTAATCCACCCCCTAATGTTGTCACATTCCCTAAACAAGCTTAAGACTTTCCTAAGCCAAGGAAAGTCAACAATCTCAACTCCCTCCAAGATATTCCAACCACCCAACAATGAATGCTCTTACAAAATCCATAAAGACTCTTACAAGCTCTTACAAGCCATAATGAAGGGTCTTTATGAAGATATTATCCTTTGAGCCTCTTTTGTTGACTCATCCTTCCCCTTTCCTCCATCCACTCACCTTGTGACATGTGTCACTCCCTGATTGGTGCTAAACAAGCACAATTCATGTGCTCCCTTTTGAGTGCATCCTAGCCCTTGATCCCTCAAGCCCTTTGCCTATTTAAGGAATCCTCTCCCAAGTCATTTTAAAACACAATCCATGAAGTAAAGTCATAATGCCATTTTGAGAAGCCATTTTACATCAAAACCATACACTCACACCCAAATTCCAACTCCATTTGAAGCCCTTTTTGAAGCATAAAGATTGAGCATACATCCTATCTATTTAGACAAAGCTACTCAACAAGAGAGCTTCTCATTGAGAGAGCCCATTAATGGCTCATATTCTCAATTGAGAGTTCATCTTAGTCTATCTTGAAGTTTATGAATTTTGTTTAGTTTGTAGAAGCTTTATTTAAATTTGGTTTCTATTAGCATACTAACATTGCTCATATACACATACACCTTTTAGGAACAATTATAAACTCCCTCGGATTGTTAACCAACTAACTTTCTCAATACCCACTGATTAACTATCATGTGACATGAACTTTCTTAACCTCCTGTTGCCACATTTTGGTTTCCTGCATCAACTTAGTGCAACCCGACCACTTCCTCATTTATATTGAAATACATGGATGGCTTGGTCATTTGCGAATATAGAAAATGGAACAACAAACTGACTGCAAACTGATTATTAATCAACACAATGCTATATAACTTGTAAACCCCAAATCTGAATATTATATTCATCATATACCCTGATAGTATCATGGTATGAATCTGACATGCCAAATATTCAACCAAATACTAAATGTAATAACAAAATAAACTCTCTAAATTTCTAATTTCAAATGGCTTTCATTTCAACCCCAAATCTATTTTCCAAACCAATTCACATGAGGCAATAAAATATCCCTTGGAAATCATATTTATCAAACCAAAATTTGTAGCAAGAAAATCGGTAACGTTATGTCCAAATCTGATTTTTCTTTGTGCCAAATTAGAAAGAAATCAGAACTTTCCAAACACCCAAATCTGAATTTTGTATCACTTGACAATTTTAAATACCAAACTCTTAGTAACCCAATCACATTTTCCATGTTTTTAAAATCATATTGAAATCAATTCCTTGGTTGGAAAAAAATGGATTCTCTCCATATCATAAAATGGAATGCCAAAATCGATAAACTCAAAATCTTCAATCAAATACTAAATGAACTTTGCCCAGAAAATACATTAAACTGACAACATGAAGCACATAGAGTATAAAATAGAACTTACACTAATAAAACTTTATAGAAAACTACAAAAACTACAAAAGGAAAATGGCCATGACTGTCAATAGTCAGAGGGTTGAAATATTCTCACATTTTACTCTCCCTCTAAACTCTCTCCTTTCTCTCTATTGATCATATCCTTTTTATAATTACTTTTGGGCAGTTACAAATGACTCTTGGAATTCCCTTTCAGTTACAAAATATTTGTGATTACATTTGGCACATCCATCATGCATATTTCTCTCATAAATAAATATTTTCAACATTATACAACTTTTGCATTTTAATAATATTTTCCTCCTGTCGCTATCAAACTTTGTATCACAAAACTTCTGCATTTTACTAACATTTCAGGTTGTCTTCCTATCACCATTAGACTTCCTATCGCAGACGTGCTCCTGCACCATACTCCTAAATTTGAAAAGTTTCCATGTCCCATGGAAACATGCTTGACTAAAACCTGCAAAAAAAACCTTAACCTTTTCCTCTTCCTCTTCACTTTCTTTGATGTCTCTACTGGACCATTTCTTCAAACTGAAATTCTCATCACTGAAATTTGTAATGGCTGCTTCCAAATGTCCACTTCTCTAGTGCTACATTTCTCACACACAAAAAACTTTTATGCCTCACCCGTGAGTTCCTTCCATGCCTCTCTCCCCAATAATTTTGGCAAACAACTTGGACCTCCTTCTAAGGCCCTCATGGTAGATCTCCATGTCCATCTTTTGCAGTGAGTGAACAAAACATCTGCAACCAATGAAAACTCAACTAACAGAATTTAAATTAGAAAACTCTTCCATTTCCCAATCTTTTACTTAGCTCTGATACCAAAAATGATGCAGAGCCTCATCTTGGAAAACTTAGGAGGAAATCAATCACTCAACTAAGTTACATCAAGGGGCACATACACCTTTCAGGAACAATTATAAACTCCCTCAGATTGTTAACCAACTTTTTCAATACCCATTGATAAACTGTCATGTGACTTGAACTTTCTTAACCTCCTGTTGCCACATTTTGATTTCCTGCATCAACTTAGTGCAACCCTACCACTTCCTTATTTATATTAAAATACATGGATGGCTTGGTCATTTGCAAATGCAGAAAATGGAACAACAAATTGATTATTAATCAACACAATGCTATATAACCCGTAAACCCCAAATCTAAATATTATATTCATGATATAACTTGCCCGTATTATGGTATGAATCTGCCATGCCAAATCTTCAACCAAATACTAAATGTAATAACAAAAAAAAACTCTCTAAATTTCTAATTTCAAATGGGTTTCCTTTCAACCCCAAATCTATTTTCCAAACCGATCCACATGAGGCAGTAAAATATCCCTTGGAAATCATATTTATCAAACCAAAATCTGTAGCAAGAAAATCAGTAAAGTTATGTCCAAATCTAATTTTTCTTTGTCCCAAATTAGAAAGAAATCAGAACTTTCCAAACACCCAAATCTGAATTTTGTATCACTTGACAATTTTAAATACCAAACTCTTAGTAACCCGATCACATTTTCCATGCTTTTGTAAATCATATTGAAATCAATTCCTTGGTTGGAAAAAAATGGATTCTCTCCATATCATATAATGGAATGCCAAAATTGATAAACTCAAAATCTTTAATCAAATACTAAATGAACTTTGTCTAGAAAATACATTAAATTGACAAAAGAAAGCACATAAGAGTATAAAATAGAACTTACGCTAATAAAACTTTATAGAAAACTACAAAAGGAAAATGGCTGTGACTGTTAACAGTTAGAGGGTTGAAATATTCTCACATTTTGCTCTCCCTCTAAACTCTCTCCTTTCTCTCTATTGATCATGACCTTTTTATAATTACTTTTGGGCAATTACAAATGACTCTTGGAATTCCCTTTCAGTTACAAAATATTTGTCATTACATTTGGAACATCCATCATGCATATTTCTCTCATAAATAAATAGTTTCAACATTATACAACTTCTGCATTTTAATAATATTTTCCTCCTGTTGCTATCAAACTTCCTATCACAAAACTTTTGCATTTTACTGATATTTCAGGTTGCCTTCCTATCGCCATTAGACTTCCTATCGTAGACGTGCTCCTGCACCAGGTCTTCCCACCCTTGAATGAGATATCCACCATGCAAAATTTGATGTGGAGGTGTTTTCAAAGGGCTTAAACTTGAGTTGTAGAAAAAAATAGCACTTCAAAAGGAGTTAAGCTCTTTAATCTTATTTGTTCAGTGAACATTTGACACATCTAAGTAGCTTGGTCTGATGTTATACTTTGATTCCAATATCATAGATGGCAGATTACTATGTCATTCAGTTGATCATATCTGCATGATGATGTCTTTTGAGATGACAGTGTGTTTTATGATGATATCTAGTTATTTGGTATTTGGACATATCATCTGATTATGTTTATATGTTGGATTTGATGTTGTGGTTATTTACTTCATTCTTTCTTTGTGATGCTTTATGCGAAAGTGAGTGATGTAAATGGATTATTTCAATATAATTAAATAGATGGTTAAATTAGGCCATTTAATGCATTTATTGCTTTGCTATGTTATTATATGCAATTGCACTTGATTGCGTTTTTAGTGTGCAGGATTTATGTCCCTGGCAGTGGCACATGGAGTTAGTGATTTAGTTGTTCATATATAACCAATGTCATCCTTGTATGGTCAACATATCCTATTTACTTGTTTAAATTAAACCCTCCGATGATTATGCCTGTGAGTGTGTCTGTGCATTTAGAGGTTCACATTTGTCACGAAAGTTATTAAAGAATTTTGTGATTTTGGTTTAAGGGAATTTCAAGGTTATTTAATTTAATTTAATTCTTGATAGCTTTGCCGTAGATGAATTCCAATTACTTAGGATAGCCTATTTTCATTTGAGTTGATTTAGGGTTTAACTAGGTGACCTATTTATTTACCCTAATCCATTATTCACTCAAAAAGTGAATAAATATCCAAAGAGAAATTTCATTCCCCACTTTTGACTTTCTGAAATAAGAAATTGAGAGAAAATTTTCAAATCCTCTTTTGTAGGATTGTGTTTCTGTTAATTGTAGGAGCTATAGGTGTGGGATCATCACGAGATCGGTCTTGTTGGATCCAGCTCAGGGAGACCTTGGTTTGCCATAATTTTTAGAAACTTCTATAGGATTTTTATTTTATTGTTTAGATTCCCATTTTTGCCCTTTTGGCTGTTAGGTAGGGCTCTCCTGTTTTCCTATTTCAGCTCCGTTTTAGCTTCTTTTTTTGGTAGTTTTTTGTTAGGAGGTTGAGAACTAGTGTTCCCCTCCATTTCTGATTGCTAGCTCTGCCCGATTGGTTGGGTATGAGCATTTCCCTAATTTTCGGGATGGGGGTATGGGGTTTCACACTATTATGTTGGTCATTTTTGCATATGGTATTCGAACCCAATTATTATTGGATTTATGTGGCTCATTCATCCTTGGGTTGAATGAGTTTTATTTTTGTTGATTTTCATCAATGTTGGGTTTTTGAAGTTTTTGCCTCGAATTGCATGCTGCCCAATTTTCTTGAGTTTTATTAGCATGGTGTTGGTCATGGAATTGGATTATTTGTAGAATGTCAATTTGACCACTATTGCACTTTGATGTTGCATTGGGATGTGTGCCACATCTGTACTTCCACTTGTATTTGGTTTAGTGTTATTTTGCTTGTGTTCTCATCTAGCCCTTATTTTTATGATCTTCGTGATGTTGTGCACCCACACACGAGTACGTACATGTGTATTTTTTGGGTGCTTGCAAGGCCTGATCTCTTGGTTGTTATTGGTGGAGTTATATTCATTGGGGTTGGGTTGGGAATATGCATTGCCTATGGGCACTTATCGTGTGTTGAGCATGGGTATGTAGGGTAGTAACTTGGAGGGGCTTCTCTCACAACCTTGGTGACTATTTCCTAGGTTGGTGTGGAGAAGTTTCTAAATAAGTGATAACTAACTAATTAATGGGTAATAAATATAAGATAATAAAAATGTGAGCACCCAGAGTTGACCTAAGGACACTTGAAATGTGAGCACTTGGAGTGGACCCGAGGACACGATGTGATGCACTTCCGAGGGAGGTTTTGATTCCAAATGATATTTAGCTTGGGCTACTTGATGCCAAGCGACTTACCCTCCATCGAGTCCCTACATACTTGACCCATACATTATTTGATCAAGACCTATTGTATTTGCATTGACTCATGATCATGTTTTTAGTCCTCTTTACTGTTTAGCGTGAGTGTTAGCCATGGACATTTGCTTTATGTGTGTTTTTGGTTGGATCACTATCTCCATCAACATGACGGGAGTGGGCCTATGGGTTCCATGTGGTTGGGAGGCATAGCTACCTATACCATTGCTGGGGACCAGTGTACATAGATGGTCTAGTTCCATTTGGGACCGATGCTTGATGTTCACTTGGTATATTCGAGTTTCTAGAGTATGTTTCCTTGTGATTTATGCTTTAGTTGGAATGCTTGAATATCATGTTTAGATAATGTTAGTTTCATTGATGCATTCCTTTATTATAATGTTCTAGCATATGGTTAGATGATTTGATTCACTATTAGTTGGATTATCTATGCTTTGTTGGATTAGCATGTTAGATCTTCTTGTTCTTATGATGTTATTACAATGTAGTAGTGACGCTCTCATAAGATAGATTTGACTATCTAGTTGGTAGTTTGAGATGTTAAACGTGGGGGATGGTTAGGGACTTTGAGGTCTCATGATGTTATTATGGTTGGGAGGAATTGTGCATGAGTTTAGTTGTTTATGTACATTGCGATGTTGTTTTCCACATGTTTTTCTTATACTACTATGGATTAGATGGATAGTTGTGTTTCTGTCTGGTGTTTCATGCTTTTGAGTGTCCATGCCTCAAGTTTGTGGATTTGGTACTCCTTGATGTGGAGTAACTAACTCTATCCCTTCCCTTTGAATATTTGTTGGAATTTTTCCTTGCATCCCTGGGCAATGGTGTTTCAACATTGGGTGATATTGATAAAATATCACACGCCTTAGCAAGAAATATCGTACGATATTGGAAAGTATTGCATGAAAATTATAAGATCTATCTTACCATAATGGAGGAGTATTGCACAACTATAAAAAACTCTATTGTGCAGCCCCTGAAAGTATCACACGATAGTGGTGAGAAATGTCATACTATACTGGACAAATATCACATAGTTGTATGAAAGTATTGCCTGGCTATAGTGAGAAGTATCACACGACTATAGTGAAAAGTATTGCATGGGTTTGTGAGAAAACCTGCTCGAGTGACCAATGAGCACTTTTTGAGAGTTGAGTTAGCTACTGTTTATGGAATTCTCAAACTCTAGGGTTTGACTTTTTGAGTTTAGGGTATTTCAGATTCGAATGTGTTTCATGACCTCGACAACTTTGTCATTTTGGGTTTTAGTGTCACTTGGATATTCATTGGAAGCCTAGATTGGTTGGTTAAGTCTTCCATTGTGATCTTGTGATTGATTACATGTTGATGTTGTTTAATTCCATACTTTAAAATAAAAATAAATTTTTTTTGCGGCTTTTATTTATCCTTGTTTAGAGGATCTCTGGGTGGGGCACTATATCTTGTATTAGTCGTAGTCAAAGTTCAATTTTTTGCTTGAGGAGAGAAAAGGAAAATCTTAATCCACAATGAAGATATATGGGGTCTAGTATCAATATCACTCTAGAAAAGTAATTTATGAATTGATCTACATCAAAATTGTGCCCACTACATGGAAGTGGAAAATTAAAGATTGGGTGTGCTTTCCGCACTCAAAAATGCAATTTCCACCAAGCATCAAATCTCTAGTAGAGAGATGGAAAAGAGCTCTTAATCAATTAAACAAAGAATGATAATCTCATAATGATTTATCGCTTGAAGATTTGGACATCAAAATGACATTAAATATGAAGTGAAAATTTCATTTTCTGCTACGCCTTTCGTAGTCAACTTGGAGTTTTTCAGAAAAGAGAGAAGACAAAAGTCAAATTTTCACCAAGAATGAATTGGAGTGTTCTATAACTAATGACTCAATAGAAAAGAAGAAGTATTACTTGTTAATTATTTACAAAGTGTAGTTGTTACTAGAATGTGCAAATTCTACCTACAACAAAGAAGTAGAAAACTGACAACTTGATATGCTTTTTGACCTCCATTCGGGATTTTTTTCCACAAGAATTCCAGAGACTCACTCCTAAAATTCAGCAGAGAATCAACATGGTAAGAATGGAAGATAACATACTAGGAAATTGAAGACATCTGGGTTATAGAGCATGTGAAAGAAGAGTGTTTGGAAACTTTATTTTATCAATTCTAATTTTGTAATAGTCATATAGACCAGCATTCAGTAGCTCATATCTTTTGACTCGGTGATTATTTTTTGATCACTTCAGTCAAAATTCAGAAAATTAGGTTTGGAAAAATATATTGAAAAATGAGCTCGATCCAACGGTGGAAGGAAAAGATATGCCCCCTGAAACATGACCCATATTTATTGGCAGCAATATTTATTTTTCTATCTGCCCTACAAAGGAAAGATTTTGATATTGATTTAACATATTTAAATGTCAATTGTTAAAATATAATTTAAATATGTTAAAATACATCATTATTGACTTTAGAGTTAGTAAGCATATCAGTTTTCAAAATGAAAAAGATGAAAAATCAAAGAGACAAGAGTCAGTTACAGTACTGAAAAGTCACCAAAAGAAAACAAACGGTTGTTGGAGAATGTATTTATTGTAAAACCTTTCAATTCAAAAGGGGATTTTCCTTCTACAAATAGTTAGAGAGCTGGAGTATAGGGGATAAACCATTTTATTTTGGCATTTCACTTTATGTATTGGAGTTTTCTATTTTGATCTCTGTAATAGTTTTGGCATAAGTTGCAACTGAATAAAATTAGAACATTGTATTTGTGTGTTGAAAACAAAGAAGGGTTTCATTTTTTAATCTGAGTATTTGAGTGTTATCTTTCTGATTATAATCAATCAGAAATTGAGGTATTTGAGTTTTGAGCAATTTCTTGTATCTTGAGTGAAAAGTTTAATTTGTTGTGAACCAGAGAATTTGCATTGATTCCTATCACAAAAATTAGATCATATTTCTCTTCTTTCTACATTGCATTTGCATAAATAGTATTCATCACTAATGCCAGGGAGTCATAGATATTGTAAATTCTTGGAGTTGGTAAGTTCAAAACTGTATTTTACTACCCGAGTTAGTTCTATCTAGGGATGACTTGGTTTTCCTCTTCCATTCTTGGGTTAAGAATGTACGCAGTTAGTTTAGGAATTAAACAAATTCATTGCATATCATTCATAAGAGAGTTGTACCTTTCAATTTAGAGGAAATCTATCAACTCGATAGATTATCCAACTATTGGTAGATGATCATTTCTTTTAGATTTGGGCATTTGGGAGTTTATTGAAAAAGAAGAATCTATTTACCAACAAGAAGAAAGGGAACAAGATCTTCCCAAGATAAGAACTAGTCCTTGACCCAAGTTGATGTAGAAGCTCACTCTAAAGTCCTTTTCAATGTGAGAAGTCTTTAAAGAGAAGTGATAAGGGGAAAGGACCAACATCAGAACCAATGTCTTTGGTACAATATATGTCACCCTTGGGAACAAATTCCCCATGGTTCAAGAAGGAGGTTATTTTTTGACAAAGAAGATAGGTAGAGCTTACCAAAGAAGGAGGTACAATGGAGTTAATAAAAGTGGTTAAAAATCCTAAGCCACCCAAGGATAATGCTAAAACACTAGCTTTCATCATGATGAATCAAGATCAAGATCTTTTAGCACATATTGCTATTCTTCCTCCTCACATAGATATAGAAGAATTAACTCTGAAGGACTATCATATGAAGGAGATAATAATAGGGAATCCCACAGTGGATACAAATTTTTTTTATATCACCATAAGCCTTAAAAAAGTATTCTCACACTTAGATAAAGGCAAGTTAGAGCTCCTAGTTTTGAGGAAGAAAAAAGAGTTGTGAAGAGGATACTTGAATGAGATAGTGGGTCCAATATACCCTGATCACCCAAAGATTACTTTAGGGGAAATATTAGAGATAAAAGAGGTAGGGAAACCCTTAGGAGATTCATTTTTGGAAGTTTGAAAAAGGTGCCATTACAATTTTGAATAAAGAGTAGTGTAGATTATAGAAGGTAATTTGAACCTTTTGCACAATATCTAGAATAACATTGACAAGTTGGTTATAATTGTAAAAAAATATTTTTGGCTAATGGATGAGGTACATACTTGGGCCAATGATCTACAGGCTCAAAAATATATAAAAGGGAAGAGGTACTGGTGTTAATGGAGATATATATGGCCAAGGAATTAGATAAATTAGACGATTGGATTGAGAAAGTGTTAGTGGGGAATAAAATAATGGAGGCATTGTATGAAGATATTGAGGAGATAAGTAATAAATCTTGAGGATAAGTTTTGAAAGTGGACAATTACTATAATGCTGCTAGCCTAGAGATTTTTGAGGACAAGTTAGGAAATCAACCTTCTTTAGTACTGATAGTGATGCACTACTTCAAATCATTATTTGAGGTTGCTTCATCTGAAGATGACGAAAGATAGATCTTCAAAACATAAGAAGCTTTATTGTAATTAGATTTCAAGTTAGAAGATTTTGTAGATATGAGGATAGAAATAAGCAATTATTGCTAGGTGGTGCACAATAAGTATGAGTCATTAGACTTGCCAGAAGCTAAGGAAATCATAGAGATAATTGAAAAGTTCAAAAGAAAACATCTAAACATCATTTTGGTCTAAAGGGGAAGAAAACCAAATGATGGAAATTCAGTTTTCACACTTAGCAAAATTTTGATATTTTTTGATCCACTCACAAGTTGTGCTTTTCAAAAGGTGCACTTTTAAAAGGTGCACTTTTCAAAATGTACACCTAAAATTTCAAAGATGAAGTAGTGCACTAACAGTTAACTGCCAGTTGCTATTTTTGGGCATTCCATGCATTGGAAACACATCTTCATAGTTGTTCAACTCCTTGAAACACCTAGTGAAAGCAAAGCTTCCATTTTAAGAAGTCTTAGTTACTCTTAGATCATTTGATGGTTTTATCTTCTCTTATCTTCTTCTTCTTTCATTATTTTAAGTCATGTAAAGGTTCATGCACCCATTTATTCATATAAACAAGGGTGGAGACCTACTTAGTACCATTTAGAGAGTTAGTTTGTATGTAATTAGTTTTATTTTGTTAATTTTTTAGTATGAGTTTGCATTAGAAGAGCTCTCACTCCTAACACAAAAGGAGGAGAGGATTTATTTTAAATACATGGATGCAATATGTACTCTGGGCCAATATCTTGATGTAATAATAAATGCTATTGGTACTCTCATTCTGAGTGTAGTAAATCTTGTCAGAGTGTGTTATTTTTTTATGAATTCATGTTCATGACTTATAATGGAGCCAATGATTTTATTGTGTTGTTATAATTGTGCGATCTTTTAATTCTAGTGTTTTCCTTTTGTTAATGAATTCCATTATAATTATTACAAATTGGAGAAAGGATCAACTATTATTCTTACATAGCATTTTCCCTTGTCTGAGAATTCTTTTCATGGTCTCGCGATTTGATGAAACATGGAACATCTTTCAATTTTCATTAAAGTTCCCATCGATGATTGCATCAATGGAGTTCGAGGAAGTGCTGATCCTAATTTCATTATTTTCCTACCAAATCCTTTTGATAATTTAATTCATAGACATGTTCTTACTTTGGCTTATGTCTATTAGGAATTTCCTTTTCAATAATTTTCTTTAAATCTCTCATTACTCTATCTTTTTTATTTTATTTTCAAACACTTAGTTAAAATAGGAATTCATGTAGTTGCATTGATTAGAAATTGCATTCTCATAAAATGGAAAATACAAAAAACATATTGGTTTTGTGGTTACATTTCATCAAAGTTGTGCAAAATTGGTAGATACCAGCAAAGGCCTCCTTGTGAATATTCACATTTATCTTTAATCGATTTACCCAACATGTTGAAAAACAACCATCTAAAACCTTGGAGTTGGTCATTGATTAGATTTTCAAGAGAGAGATTTGAAAGAATTTTTGTCATTAACATCATGCAAAATGACCTCTCAACATTATCCATGGTTCTATTATATTTTCCATAGAATTTGGTGGTCAACGTTTGGATCATCACATCAAAATTTCCAAAGAAATCATGTTGCAATTATCTATTATAAAGATTTTCTTTAGTTAACTCATTCAAATGAAAGTAGGTTCAATAAGGAAATCATGGGATTTCAACAATATAAAGAGAACCATCATGTTCCTTAATCATCTCACTAAGATCAAATGCAATACAAACCTCAGGTTCAAGTTTAGATTTGTTGAGAATAGATTGAAAACAATAAAAGAGGGAGATTGTTTGAAGACTATTGAATAAGTATGATCAATATATTTCAATCATTGTTTTGTCATTGATGTCAAACCTGCTATTTTCTGGTAAGACAACTACTTATATGATTTAAGTGCTACCACTTATTTGATTGATGAAGAGGATTTGATCAAAAGATGTAATAATAGTACCTAGAGGAAAGGTTGAGTTATGCTTATGTAAAGAAGTACAAGAATTAGTTAAGAAAATGATAACATGATATATTGATAATCTACTTAAGGTTAAAAATGTTGGTTATACTAAAAAAGTTTAGAAGAATGAGTTACACAAAGTTTTTCTGCCAAGCTTGACTGAGTTGATAGTAGGTGCTGAGAAAAGTCAGTGCAAGATGATCTAAACAATAGTTGGAGCCAAGTAAAAATTTATTCTAGTGTATGTCGAGCATAATAGTGGATGCTGAGAAAAGTTTAGTTGATGTCGAGCACTAGTAAACTTTAGTTTGTGCCAAGTGATTTCATAGAGGATGCCAAGAAACATAGTATGTGCCGAGCATCAGAAGCCAGATAATGTCGAGTGGCTGCATTATTTAAAAGATCATGAATCCAATGGATTTGAGTTGACAAGTTTATTTTCTTGGATTATGTGAACCATATAGAAGATGAGATTGATGAGCTAGAGACACAAAATTCAAGGTAAACCATTTTTAGGTAAATTTAAAGAGGATTGAAGGAGAAGTATCTAGAAGAGATATGAAATATGGGGTAGATTCATTGTATCCTACCTAATCCTTCTTAACCTTAAATTGGACGATGGAGAATAAGTGGCAAAAGATCTTAATTTCCTATTTATAGGAATGGCTAGTCAGAAGCAAAGGTTGTCATGTACAAGAACCTAAGAGAGACAAGGAGATAAGAGTTTTGTTTCATCAAGTGACCTAAGAGAAGAGTCAGCAATGACATGTTAAGCAAGAAGGCTTAAGGGTATGAATGCTTGAAGGGTGAACAAGCTATCAGAGCTGAAATGTGTGAAGGCCAAGTAGAATGGAGGACTAAAACAAAGATTTGTAATTTGCAAATAGAGTTGTAAGTTGTTATCAAATCAAAACTTATTGTTACTCTCTAATCATTTTACAAGCCTAGGGTAAATCCTTTGGATTAAGGTTGACCTAACAGTCATTTATAAATCCTTTAACCAGGTGACATTCCAAGTGAATGGTCTAAAGTTCTCTAACAAGGCTCACTCATAATAGGGTGATTGAAATCCTTTAACAGTGTCACATTTAACAGTGTGTATTGTAACCTTTAACAGGGTTGACCTTTCATAGGGCATCACTTTAGAAGAGTGAAAAAGAGTAGCATGTTATTGGTGATTTTTTCCAAATTGGATTTCCATGTAAATCATTGTGTCAAGTGTGTTTTTGAATCTGTTATGTTTCATGTTTGCATTTCTACAAGTTGATTTGATAGTAACCTATAAGTTTTAAGTGATTGCATAATCTTATGGATGCATGCATAAAGATAAATGCTTTATGGGTTAACTAAGCTATGAAATGTTTTATTAAGACATTTGGACCTTGGATAACTCATTCACCCTCCCAGCTCACTTATTCTAAAGTATTCAAACATAGATTAATCAATGGGATTAATAACATTATTGGTTTTAATACAATAATCATCATAGTGACCAATCCTCTGACAGTGAAAACATGCCATACCTATTGAGTTCCATTTCCCAACATTTTCTAACTTATCATTCTAAAATTGACAACTAGATGTCCATAGTTACCACAAGTTGAACACGTCACATTGAATGATCGCTCCCTTCTATAAGTGTTTACCAGTTTGATTGGTGACCTAGGAGTATTTACTTTTGACCTACAATCCTCAACTTTATGACTATATTTGTTACATCCATAACAATGTCCATCAAATCTACCACCACTAGATCTACTACTAATAATGGATCTACTCTCATATGAAGTGTGACCATACTTGTGACAATTGTAGAAATATTCATCAAGGGTATAAGGCCTAGTGAAGACTGGTTGAATCCTACAAATATCTATTGTATAACCAACCTTCCAATAATTAAAATATATAGTTTTATTAGGATTCTTACTAGTATTGCTTCACTAGGAACCTCATATCTTTTCTGGTTCCTTGTATTTGGATTATTCACAAACTTCAAATGTGTTTTGATTGGTGTATCCAAGACCAATTGTATCTTTATTTCTCCTTTGGATATTTTGTTGTTCAACAAGTTTTTGTAAAATTTCATTGTATTGCTTCAATTTCTCATTAACTTCTTTCCCAGTTTTTAGTCCTATCTTTAATTTTCTCATTATCTTCCCCCAATCTTTCATTCTCACTCACAACTTGAAATTTTTTTTCACCAACATCATGAATTTTCCTATGAAGTAATGCATTTTATTTTCTTGCACTGTTGATTTCTCTTTTTATTTGAGGGCATCTTTTGCAATTTAGTTGGCATCCTCAACATACTTTTTTACATCTTTAATAGCTCTTTTTCCTTCAAGATTTTTATACACACTGACTACTTGACCTTTAATATCTTTCTTATATTTTTAATGTCTTTAGTTAGTTTCACATTTTCAATCATTAGATGTGTAATTTCCTCCTCATATTCCTCAAACCCACTAGCTTTTGACAGTTTCTCTATGTAATCTCTATTTTCACTCAATTGCTAAATTAGTTCTCTTCTTTTTGAAAGAGAGTACTTCAGTTTTTCCTTCAGTTCCTTTATTACTCTATGTGTATCTTCAATTTTCTTTTCATACCTATATCTCTCCATGTTTGTTTTTAGAGATTGTTTCCTCAAGTAGTTAAGCTTATCTCCAAGAGGATCAAAGCTCTTATGCCAATTGTTAGTATTAAAAGGAACTAGGGAGGGGTGGTGGTGTGAATAAATACAAACATGTAACCTTAAAAACTTCCAAAATACATAACTTATAACTGAAGTAATAAAATTGAAGGAAAAACCATAACACACCCCGCACATGCATGACATATAACACAATGATTTTTCTCATGGAAATTCTTAGTTAAAGGGAGAAAACTATTGTGGGGATGACACCCAAAATCCCTTCATTGTAGTAAAAGGATTTACACCATGTTAAAGTATTTACACCAATAGACCTATTAAATTAAAACCAATAAAGGGGATTTTCCTTGTTGTAATTATTAGGCAATAACAAGTTGTATGATTTGGATGCAACACTCCTTTCTTGTTAGATACAATCTGTTCTCTGCACTTTATTACTGCTCACTTCTTTACCTCTTCTCAAGACCTTTATTATAACCTTAGCACATACAAAATTCACCTTACAAAATCATCCAACAAGAATTGCATTAACTTCTTTCGCATTAAGAGCAGTTCCATATAAGTACATCATTTTTTGTCACTTTATTGCAAAAATTCATTCAATTTTAAAACTTCTTGCACAATTGCCATATGATAATTTGTATATCATAATACATTTTACTTCACAACCTTGATCCATATTAGAGTTTATTTGATATCTATTAAAGAATGACCAAAATGTGTTTGACCAACTCTAAAAATCTTCTAGAATCTTCTCTTTACACTTACTTTGATCGCATAACTATCACCTTAGGACATCCTTATCAATTAAGAAACATCATCATAACATCTAAATTTACCACCCCATTCATAGCGATCACCAATCACATGTTTAATGCTAGTAGCTTAAGAACATAGGTTCTTTATCCTATAACTTCATGTGTTACTGAAATACTTTCTCATTTGTCATCCTCATGAGGTTTGATTGTAACCATAGTCTCTCCAATCTATATGCATGTTACATCTCAAAATTCTCCACTTGATTACAACTACATAATGATCTCCACCAAAATAACATTATGTAGTAGTTCCTCATGTACACAGTTAGTAGACTAAATTGATTTCTTGCTTGCTAGTCTGGTTAATTTCTTATTGCTCACTCACTTATCTTACCAATTGATCTAGTGACTATATTTCCATAAATGAAAATCAACCAAACTAGTACCTCTAACCTCTTCACCAAAATCCATCACAATACCAAAACTTTATATGTTACCTTTGTTAAAAGTGTAGTTACTGTCACACCATAAGATTGAACTATTAATGCATGATACAACCAATAGAATTATGGAATCTACATGAGGTAGTTATTCCCTTGCTACAAATCCTAATGGGAGTACTAACTATTTTTCCAACAATCTCCCCCTCAGTATTACCCAAGGGGATTGAATTTATGATCAATATTTGATACCCTTTTAAATATATGTGGTTATCATTGAGCCAAAATATCAACCTTTCAATACCAAATACTTATAAAATCTATAGGAGGTGGCTAATCCCTTGTCACAAATCTCAAGGGGAATATTGGCTATTTTGGAAACAACCTTTGTTATTATCCCAAATTTTGACCAATTGAAACTTAGGCTTGGTCTTCCTCGACATACGTTTATGAAATCTATAATCTTTTTAATCTATAAGTGTTAGAAGTTTCTCCATAATAAGAAATCATCACTGCTAACCATAGTTTATATCAAACTTCAACGTTGATGCCCCTTTGGACTTGACTCTACTTGGTATTCTATGCCTTAATCAAATTGATTTTTCCATGAAAATATCTTTCAATCATATCTAAAATAAAATATACAAGATATTTTTTAACTTAGCAATTTCAATGATGTTTCATAAGCTTGTATTAGACCTAGACTTCTCCCTACATATCCTACACCTTCTATATATGCTTTTGTTTTGCTTCCTATGTCTTCTAGATTATTTGTTAACGATATATTTTAGCTTAATTTTATTCCTTTTTTCCTTCCTCTAAAAGAAGAAAAGGGCTCAATGTTGATTGATCGTGAACCAAACTAAGTCTTTAAAAAACCAAGCTAAAATTTTGTTCTCACGATCAACACTATAAATATCATGCTAGAGCCTGTAAATGTGATTCTCAAAACCTCTCTTATACTAAAACACCTATTTATGCTTTGATCCCCCTTGATAAAATTATTCTTGACCCAAAGGAGGAAGTTGATATTAAAGGATAAAATTAAACAAACATGAAAATTCTATATGTATCTTGGATTCTATTAAAATTAGTTTTGATAAATGAGATACGCTTAATGATGATTTTTTTAAATGTTCCTAACACAACTAACAACTACATTCATTCTAGGGATTCTAATGATATGTATGAGCCTTTTGACATTAATCATGAATTACCATCTATGTATATACAATAATTATCTCTTAGTCATACCAAAGATCAAAGTGACCCATCTTGACAATACTATCCCTATTTGGAATTGGATATTGATCTATATACCATTCTAAACATTTCCCCTCTTGCATGTTTCCCACCTTTTCTAAAAACATGAGACTTAGATTTGGGAGCAGGGGGAGACAATATAGTGGACTAACTCTCCATATGTGGTGGATTATTTGTATTTATTTTTATAATGTGCTTCCCTCTAGATGTGTTGCTTAACATTTATCTTGTTTAATTTTATTTAGATGACCCCTTGTGATTTGATGATGCAAGGTGATAAAGGATTTGATCTATTACAACTTTCCTCTATTTCTATATCATTTCTTGTATATGTTGTTTCATGTTATGTCATTCATGTGCTAATATTCGTAAATGTGCCTTTATGTTATATAATTGGAAATGATGCAAAATGATAATTACCAATTCTTTTTTTCCTTTGTGATGCCAATCCTAAAAAACTCTTCTTTGTGACTATTACATATTCTTATTTCAATTATACTACCTCTAGAAGATGATGATAGAATTGTCTTGGTGATCATGCAAATTCATAAGATACTATGTCCTTTTGTGTTCCATCATCATGTGTTTCATTTCTCTTGGTATACCCTTTCTTGGGGGCATCTCCTAGTAGAAATGTTTCTTTTGAATGTATCTATTATCTAACAAAGCTATTGCTATCATTGAGCCATCTACAATCACTTTAATGTGAGGGAATATACTATGTTCCCTGTCTCACACTCTATACACAGATACAAAGCAATCCCTTTTATAGATAGCTAATGATAAAATTATTTCCTTGTGTTCATAGTGTTATTGGATCCATTCATGAAGACAATATTTCTCTTAAGGAGCAATCCTACTTTTCAAGATCACTTAATAGAGAAAATGATTTTCTTTAGGACTAGTCTTCATTTCTTTGATCCCTATGGAGACAATATTTCCCTTACATCTAATCTCTCTACTAGATCCCTTAACAAAGACTATGCTTTCCTTAAGGATTGATGCTCCTTTCTTTTAGGCCTAGTCACTCTTTTGGATCCTTTAATGGAACCAATTATTTCCTTAAAGACTACTCTTTGATGGGTTGGCTAGCATAAATCAAATTTCAATACTATGGATGCTACTTTTGCAATAATTTCTCTTTGTGTGGACCACAATAAGGTAATAACTTACTATGATAGAAGTAGAATTAATTTACTTGGGGCTTGATGTTTCTTTGTATCCTCGACCTTGATAAGATTGTTCCTACACATTGATCTAAGTTATTAGGAGCATGAGTTTGTCTCATGAAATTTATAAAATGGGGGATATATAAACTATTCAAAAAAGTTATCACCCCTAATTAGATACTTTATTGGGACCTATTAACCACTTTTGGTGTTTTTTAGGTCCAAATACATGTTATGCTTGATCCTAGTACCTTATTCTCCCACCCCATCTTTTCACCGATATTTGATACCCTACTCAAAATTTGGTCCGTTCTCTAGGGTAGAAAAGAATATTGGAATTATATACAAAACAATAATGAAAATCCTATCTTTAGAGACCAAAGCCCAAATTCAGTTTGGGACCCTATGTCATGATATTTTTTTAGAAATTTTAAAGTAATGGCTATGTTGGATAATTTTCTTGAAATGATAGATAAAGTATTAAATAAACTTATATCCCCTCATTTTAAAAATCCATTAATATTATAAAATCACAATCTAAAAATTTACAATCAAGATACTGAGTTTTCAAGCAATCAAGATCAATTGAGAAATCAGATTTTCTCTTTAGAGACTAAGGCCCAAATTTGGTTTGGGACCCTATTTCAAAATATTGTTACAGGAATTTTAATGTAATGGTTGTCTTAGATAATTTAATTGAAATGATGGATTAAGTATTAGAAAACCTTATCTCTCATTATTAACAATCCATTACTACTATAAATTCATGATCTACAACTTTACAATTAAGATATCAAGTTTTCAAGCAATCAAGAGGAATTGAGAAATCATATCCAAGATTTGAAGGAAAACGTCCAAGATCAAGTTTTGTGAGTTCTCCAATTATTCAAAATCATTCATGTCAATGGAAATATTATCCAATTTAAGCAAGTTTCTCTCCTATGAGTTCTAATTACAGGAATTCTAAGTCAAGAAAGAATATATTTTCTTTCATTCACATTTTCTCTCTTCTATTGCAAGTGACTATCAAATATATCTACATTCAAGGTATATCATTGGAATTCATATATCTATGAATTTGTAATTGCATAATTGATTTAAAATTATGTATAGAGGTCAAATAATCTATTTTAAGTGTGTTACAACATCTTGATGAGTAGAGAAATTTCTACATTTAGTCCGTGAGGGCTTATGCAAGTTTAATGTAACCAATATCTTTTTACATACTTTTCTTCATAAAATTTCATTCTAATTTAAATGTTCATTCCTAAATAGGGGTTTGACAAAGATAAAACCTTTTACACAACCTTTTCTCTATTTTTTTTGTGTACATGATGAACATGTTACAAATTCATCAAATAAAATATAAAAAGTTTGAATATTATTTGCTAATCTCTAGAAACTTCAGCTAAAATTACTAGGCAAATAATGTCATTTCCATGTTATACCTAAGAAGCCACAAGTCATACCTTTACTTCAGTTTTAGTTTGCATAAATTTAACCTCTCTGTTAGTTTGTATTAGTCTATTATTTTAATTTTTCTTGATAACTTTTTTAGTTTATCATATACGTCATACCCATTTATCATTTCTATTTGATTTTATTACATCTTTAGATAAGGATCATTTTCATATGAAGCACTTATGTCTCCTCTTGATCCTACTATGGAACCTTCCTTCCAAATGTGTAATTGTCAAAATGATAAATGATTTACCTATTCATATTGCTTCCCTTTTCACCTTATATAGGTAGAAAATGACTATCAAAATGAGAACACGATATACCCCTGTTGTTGATATTGAAATTGGTACTTTGTCAAAGTTACTAGAAGACACCTCCAGGACCAAGAAATCTAGAAGAATATCATGGATGATTGTCAATCCAACTATAGAAAAATGTAAGATCCATTCAAAGATTTTGGCTTTGAAATTGTTGGCAATATTGTTGACTATAATAGCTCTTCTGATGAAGAAGAAGAGTAGGAGCAAAAGAAAGAAGATGTAATTTCTAAAAAGAAATTTGAAACTATGATTGAGGCAACTACCACAAGGATGCCTTTAGCAATAGCTACAGTGAAACTCTCTATACCACCTACACAAGCGGCAGTGGTCACCTCAGTAGTATAGTCAGATGATGAAGATGAAGCACAAAATCTTATATCTTCTTTAAGTAAATTCCTTGAAAAGAAGAAATTAGTTAAGTCAATTGAGAAGACTTTAACTTCAATTTTGGACAGATTGGAGAAGATAGTAAGCTTGGTTGATACATCTACAGACATTCAGTAGAGAGCATCAATTGTGTGCAAAACCTTTGATAATGACTTTACACCGCTTACCAATGTTGCTACAGTTCATGCACAGACTGAACATGATGGTAAACTTCATAATACTATGTGTACAAATATAAGAAATGATATAGAAACATTAAACGTATGCATTAAGGTATTGAGGAAAAATATGGAAGAAGTGAAATAGACATGTGCTAAGTACAACTTGGCATATCTTCACCTTCACAGCTTTGATGAGAAAATCAAAGAGAAGATAACTAAGCTTTAGATGCTCACTGATAACTTTCTGCAACATAATTAGAAATTAGAAAACTTTGAGCATACAATGCAAGCACTTTATGATAGCATCTGGTATATACAAGCAGAAAAGGAGAAATCTCTAAAAAGATTTACTCTTTTGAGGGACCATTTATCCCCATAGACTAAATTGTTACAAAATCAGTTGGAGGAATGCTTGGCAGCTAAGACCTCATATGACAAGTTTGTGGCTACAAACTTGAATGCAACAGAGTTAGCCACATATGCTTTATGTGCACTAATAAGTGTGTTAGATGCACTAAAAGAATGTTGGAAGAGACATATTGCATAGTTGAAGACTAACTTCAGTGATTATTTTTCCAGATTTTGATGCAACTTTCAGATTTTGATAGAATTTTCTTGACAGCTTTATCATTGATGTCAAAGGGGGAGAAATAAGGAAAATTGTAATTGTAAGTTATATAGTTGTACTTTGACATATAGTAGTAAGCTTTTCCTTAAGCAAGCTTTGTAATCAGAGCTATAAGGGATGTAATCTTTTTTCAAAACATGAATATAATGTTTTTACTGTGTTATGTATGGTTATTTGCGTTGATTGGTATGATAGCATTTTTGGGACTTAGCCAATTTTCCCAGAATGTTTCCATCAATGCTAATTAGTCAAATTAGGTGAGATATGTAGTTGTCGTTTATGGCAACATATGTTTTGCAGTTTAATTATGATTATTTGTGAAGGAAAATTGTCTAAATATTGGACAATGTTACAACAACATGATGGGATTTATTGATAGCAAAATATTTCCTTAGAATATTCTCTTGTGTAGTTAACCATAGATGCATGACATCACTCTAATGATGCATACCAGTGCGCATGTCTGCAAGAGAAACCAAGTTCAAGTTATTAAGGAAATACCTATGCAGTTACTTCACAGTGTAGAATAGAGCATGCCAACAAATTAAGTCATACGACTTACGAAATTATTTTGATTATTAAATCTTGATGAGATGACTCTAAGGATGATATGTGAGCTGAATAAGGAAGAATTTATTAATATAATTGATATAAGTAAAGAAATTCAATTGCAAAGTTAGCATGCTATGTGATGTTATGATATGTGATACGAAGTAATGTTATGTGACATGATAATGCGAGATATGATGCAAATTAATATATGCACAGTCACTCCTTATATGAAGAACTGGCAATTAGAAGAATTGTGAAGTACAACAAGTGATCTAGTATTGTATGTATATATATATTCTCTTGAAGAACTTATTGTATATTTGCATATTAGGCAGTGGGCTCTTCTTGTACACATTTATATGTGATCCACCAACTCCTAATAGGTTTGAAGCAACTCCTAACAAGGACTTGAGACACTATACATTCTTCATAGACTCCTAATAGGATCAATATCCTTAACCAAATTCTTAAATATAATGAATCATCTTGTGGGTTTCATCCCCATCGGGGTTTTCCCTTGGCCAAGGTTTCCCTAGTTAACAAAATAAGGTGTTATGAGCTCTCTTTATGTATGGTTGTTTATATTGTTCAGCATTATTGGTTTACTTCTTTATGCATGTATTAAAGTAATTAATAATATCTACTTGTGGGCAAAAAGATTGGAAATACTAATTCACCCCCCCTCTCAGTATTATCTATTTCTAACATGATTATGTATTATGATTTTTATCAAGTGGCAATCAATATAATTGCATATTATTTAATTAGAATTGTACTTGTAGTTATTCTTTGATGTGGATTTGTTATGTATTGGATTTAGTGTTAATTAAACTTAAATGTGATTCAACGTCATGGGACCCTTAAGAGATGTAATTTATTTATGATGGTTGTATGTATGTGAGTTATTACTTCCACTATATTACATTTGTTGTTGTTTAATTTTTATTTAAAAAAAAAGGTTTAACAAACTTAGTGAAACTTTAGGTAAATTTCTTTTGGGTTCCCTAGTAGGGCATTTCAATGGGCTTATAGAACTAGCATACACATTCCTATTGGGGCTACACCTTTTTCCCTAGTATATGAATTTGAGGTTGTTCTACCACTAGAAGTTGAGATTTATTCCTTACAAGTCCCTTTGAAGGGTTTGATCATAGATGAAGACTATATCACCATGAGAATCCAAGAACTTGAACTCCTAGATGAATGCTGCAAGATTACTTTTGATCACGTGCAAGCATATTAGAAAATTATGTCTATAAGATATAATGTGAAGATTAATCCTAGGGAGTTCCAGGTTGGTGACTTAGTCCTTAGAGAGAATCTAAAGAATCAACTGAACAGAGCTTAGAAAGACAAATTTGAACCTAAGTAGTTGTGTCCTTACATTATAGCTATTTCTTTTGGATTCAATGCTTATCAACTCTCTACACCTAAGGGAGAAGAACTCTCCAAGCCTATCAACACACTACGTCTCAAGAAGTTCTATACTTAATGCTCTTGTTTTCCAAAGCTTTGTAATTTATAATGTTACAAAAATCCAAAAAATATTGGTATATGGTCCTAGAAAAATCCTAAAAACTATAAAATAACTTGAAAAATGCTAATCTTAGTGGAAACCTAATAATAGGCACTTTGATGTATCACCAAAAAATCAAATATCTAAAAAATAAAATACAATCATAAAAAGTCTTGAAAAAAAAAAAATCCTTCCAAGTGGTGAAAACCTAAAAATAGACACTACTTGAGACCCTTCTACTTATGTCTATTGGCATGTCACTTTGCACTTTGAACTAATCCATCTCATATCTCTTTCCTTTCCTAGTTTAGAATTGATCCTTCTCTAGGTCTAGCGGGTGTGAATTTGTATAGTTTACTAGCTCTCTTGGTTATGTTAGGTGCTTCTTTGACAAATCTCTAAATAATATATTTTAACAACCACCTTGACATCGAGTGTTTCTCAAAACTTGTTGGATACCATGTCTTGATTTGACATTTTGTCTAGTTAAGGATGTTTTGATATTTCTCACTTATAGACATGAGTCCTAGGAAGACAAAAACTTGATTTTTCACACAAATAATTCAACTAAAATGATTGAGACCTGCTTGACTTATTTTCTTTGTGTGTTGTCTATGCTGATTTATTTATTGAGTGTTTCCTCCTTAGTTTCTCAAGGATGTTAGTGAACTAGTGGAATGGAGGCATGGGACATTCCTTCAATTTTTGTTTGTGGGTGTACTTTGTAGCTCTTAGGTGTTTTGAGCATCTTGATTGACCCACTTGACACTTAGGATCTTTGAAGGTATGCCCTTGTCTGTTCATTGTGTTTTCTCTTGCAAGACTATGCTTATGGCCATCTTGACATTTTTTGTCTTGATGCAAGCATAATCTCACTACACTAAACCTAGGAAATCTAACTACATTGTCATCTTGACCTTTATATCTTTGATGCATAGGTTAGGTTCCCACTTCTATCCGATATAGATCATATTTGCATCCTCATAGTTAAATATTAATGATTATTTTGTGATCTTCTAATACCCCTAATAAGGCACAATGATAAAAACTAGCACATACTTATATAACCCTTGAAATTGCACTTTGCATACTAGTTTGCTTTCTAGAATTTTATTCTAGCTTAGTTTCTATTTGAGTGTCGAGAGAATTTTCTTTATCTTTCATGGATGTGTTGGTAAAAAAAAATCATCCTCTTGATTCTTCTCGATCATGTCTTTATCTTCTTTTGATATTGTCATCTCATGACTCTATTCTTCTTTTCTTGCCATCAAAAGTGTTAACCATATCATCATGTCTATCTATCCTTTTGGACCCCTTATATAACATTTTGACCTAAATTTTTAGCATCACACATTTCCACAAAAATTGCACCCTTACCTAATTGCAATGTCTTGTAAACATTTTCGAGGTCAAAATAAAAATCCAAATTAATCTTGATGATCAAAATCACATTTTAAAATTCTACCTTCTTCTACGTAATTAATTGACCCTTTTGAGGCTTAGTCTTTTGATCTTTATGAGACACTTGTCATTTCATCCTTTCTTCATCATTTCCAATCTCTTCATCTCTCTTCTTTTTCATTTTATTCCATTTCATTTCACTTGTCTTCTTATTTTGAGCTAATTCTTGTACTTTATATTTAAAACTTCATCAAATTGGGACATATTATCGACTCTTGGTGGTCAACCTTAAGTCTTAATTTCTTTTTTGTCATCTTGGACTTTACCTTATCTTGATTTAATCAAATCTATTTCATTTATTCATCTCCTCCATGTCCTTTCAATTTCAATCCCGATGGGGCAGGAACACTATATCTATCTATCTACAAATTGATTTGATCAACTATCTGCTTTTTGCTTCACTTGGGTCAAACTCTTGATCTATCTACTTTTGATGTGTCAGTTCTCATCTTATTGTTATGGGTTATGATTCATCTTTATCTATCTATTTATCTTGGATATATTATTTCTCATCTTATCACTATGGGTGTTGATATTGTCTTATCTATTTCTCTCCTAATGTCCATTTCCACTAATTATCGACTACGCATTCAGGATCATTTATCTCTCTTTTCTTTGTTTGACCAAGATTGGATTTAGATCTATCTATTAACTTGGTATATGTTAGTACCTGATATAGTCATAGTTTTTAAACTTTCAGTTTCAGAGGTTGAACCACTTCGAACTGAAGTTCGAAGTAGTTCAAAGTGGTTCGAAGGTTCAGAAGTTCAAAGTGGCTTATTGGTTCAGCTTGCAGATTCAGATCCGAGGTTCGAATCAAAGATTTGTTAATTCAGAAAAGTTCAAAGCCTAGCCCCAGTTCATGATTTTGGTTCAATGCAGAAGTTCAAAGGCTATAATTCAGGAAGGAACCCTAGTCGAAGAAACAAAATACCATCATGGTGAATCTTCAAGTTTCCTTTATTCAGAAGTTCAAAGTGGTCCAAAGTGATTCAAAGATAAGGTTCAAATGTTGAGTTTGAATGGTTCAAACAGGTTCAATGGGTTCGATTATTCTTGCAGTTTTATATACCTCCATGTAGTCTTCAATAAATTTTGACTCGGATATAAATTTCTCGATCGCTTCGGTCAAGTTGTGCGGAATTAGGATCTCTCCAACATATCCAAAATTCAGAAAGATCCAACGGTGGGATAATTATTTATGCCTCTTGTACCGAGACCCATTTTTGCTGACAGAGTTATCTTGAATCTGACCAGCATCAAGAATATTTTTATATTGGGATAATGTAATCATGTGCCACTTGTCTAAGTCTCATTTAATATGTAAAATTATCCTTATAAAATGTTTTCATCAATGTTTTATAAGGTTATTAAAATATTAATGAGAGAACATAAGAAAAGGAAGGTGGATAGTCAAATTCCAAGAATCAGTTATGCAAACTGAAAATACACATCAACTGGCTATTTATGAAGGTATTTTCAAATCACAAGGGGTTCCATTTTTTTCTACTGGGTTTGTAGACTTTGGGCTGTAGAACAGAGGATTTGGATCGAAAGTTTCATTTGTTGGGAGAGAAAGAGCAGAGTTTTGTTTAATTTTCCAAACTGTGAGCTGGAAAACAGGGGATATTTTGATTTTGAATGTATACAGGGAGAGGGAATTCAAGTTTCCTTTCAGTTAGTGATTGAGGTGTATGATGTAATGAGAACTTTGTTGTTTCAGCATTTTTAGAGGAGGGAGACTCGGAAGATAATTGCATACCAGAACTTTGAGTCCGGGCAATTTTCTTTCCACTGAGTGTTATCTTTGTATGACTTTTAGTTTTCTCTAAATGCATTTATGTCATGAATTCCTGAATATATTTGATTTCAAAGTGTTCTAAAAGCTCTGTCCCTTTACTTTCTCAGATTTCATCCTATTTGTAATGCTGCATGCAAATGAACTTTGTGTGATTTGTTAATACTTTCTTGCTGTAGTTTAGATTTCTGCATCTACATTGTATTTATAGGTAGATGTTTGATATCCTTTTATGCTTTCTGGTAAAAGAATTCACATTTGATTCATTGAACATTTCATTCGGGGAGTTGTACCTAGTAAAATTCAGAGGAAGGTTATTAATCTAATAATAACCTATCCAACTGTTGGTGCTGGTTTGTCCTCTTGCTCGGGCATTTAGGGTCAAAATTGCATGTATTTTCTTGGAGGACAATCTGTTCACTAACACTATACTCATTATTTAACTTAATTATTCCTGTATAAATCACACATTTGTCAAAGAGGGGAAACTATAATCACCCAAAAATGGTCCTCTAGATTATGAGCTCTGTTTCTAGCAGTCTTGTATAATTTATCAATCACTTATCTTTGATCAAATCATCATTTTATTTGAGTTTATCCTATGGTCTAAAAATCATCCTAATTCTTTTATTTAGTTGAAATAACTTGCCCCCTTTTAATTAAATAAAAATCCCTGAAGTCCTTTTATTCCTATGTGTGTCCTATTTTAAAAATAAAAAGATTTTTTTTTGTCTACACATGTAAGGGAACACATTTATATGTACGAGGAACATTTATTTTTAAAATAACTTTAATTCTCCTCCACACATCTTTTGCCTCTTAAACACCATCATTGGTCTTTCTTAGTTGAGATTCTTGTGCACAAAGTCGACATGAGACACACTCTCCACCCTTGATTTTTCCTCTTAATCTCTATTGTATATTTCTCTTTGAAAGGAGTCTCTCTCCTCACTCTCTCATAACTTATTCTTGCACTCTATTGTTATGCTATCATTTTTCTTTCTCATGAGCACTTTTCTCTCATTCTAATTTTCTTGCACTTGCTTCACTTGCATTCTAGCTTAGATTTCCTTTTATATAATACCTTAGATCACATAGTCTAATTATGGGTTATTGTAATTTTTTTGTTTAAATCTTAGATCTTGCGTCTCATTTAGCTTAGCTTGCATTTGCATTGCATACTTGATTCTTAGATATTGACACTCTTGCCTCTACTCCTTTGAATTTGTCTTTCTATGGTACACCTTGCAAGGGTTTCCTAACTAGGTTCATTTGAGATCCACCATACTATCATTGCACTCTTGCACATCATAGATAAAGAGCTAAAGGTTGCCTCTTAAATTTCTCTTCATCATGGGTATTCTTGAGAATAATGGTCTATAGAAGTGTACTACATTTTGAGCATACAGTATGATCATCTATTAATTATGTTTGATTTATAATTGTCATATGTTTCAATTAATAGTTCATTAATAAAGATTGTATTTTACTTGATAATGTTAGAAATAGGGATTATTGGGGAGGGGGGGGTGTGAATCGATAATCTAAAAACTTTACTCGCTAACTAGATATTATTTCTAACTTTAAACCATACATAAAAAAGTAATAAAGTAATGTTGAACAATATTAGTAACCATGCACAAAGATAACTCATAACACCATATTTTGTCAACTAGGGAAACCCTGGCCAAGGGAAAACCCCAATGAGGATGACACCCACTAGATAATATACTAATATATAAGTTCCTTGTTAGAGGATGGACCTTGTTAGGAGTCAATGAGAAAGTTTAGTATAGAGAGTCCTTGTTAGGAGACTTTGAATCCTTGTTAGGACATTCCAAACCTATTAGGAGTTGTGCCAACCCTGTTAAGAGTTGTAGTATAGTAGGTGCGAGATGAGCCCACTACTTAAACATACACTTAGAAGATTTCACTTACCAAACAAGTAATTAGACTTCTAGAATATAGATTCTCTCCTAGTTCGATCTCAGATCACAAAATGGCTTCACAAACTTCACATATATCGCTTTCACAAAATTTCACATACAATCGCTCAACACAATTTCTCCAAGATAGCACACACATCTTATTGCGAGATGTCCTTTGCATAAATACCATGCCTTTTTATAAATTTCTACTAGGTTGGCTAAGAACACAATACACTTTTCTAACTTAGAGTAAACATCTAGGATGTCTGCCCTAATTGGGCAAGTAATTATTTTGTAAACAAAATAATTCCTTTCCTTTAATTCTATTGTCATGTTTCACTGGTAAAACATGAATATCTCTTTTTCGTATAGTCTGTACTAACTTCCAAGGTTATACACATCATCATCAACATGCATACTATCTCCACATGACTTCACTAGTCATAATATGACATTAGCAACAAGTTGCAAACAAAACAATACACTAGTGTATACCAAATTCATACTTAGACAATTTCTAAGTACCAAACGCTAAGTATGTTTATTTCTAAGGTTTCCTGTAAGCATGTACATCATGTGTTGCCATAAATTACAACAATTACATATCTCCATTAGCCAAGTGTCAATTATCTCCCCCTTTGGCATTGATGGCAACAAAATAGGGAAAATTGGCTAAGTATCAAAAACTCAAAAATAAATAACACATTAACATTACATCTATTATAATTTAACCATCTTAGTTATGCTCCCCCTTACAATATGATTTCATACTTTTCCCGTTACCTGATTTACAATTTTCTTATGTAATTCTCCACCTTTAACATGAATGAAAAAGGTTTAAATGTCCAAAATTGTCCAAAATCTATCCATCTACTGTCAAAATTTCTGTAAACATCTACCTTAAAGTAATAGTATCTTCATGCAATCATCAAAATTTGCCTTAAGATTATCCATACCTTTAGTCCATGTCTCCTTGGTAGATTCAGTAGAGGTGAGAATAAGTGTCAGAGTATAAAAAAGTTAGAATAAGTGTCCTTGGCCTTGACACATTCCTCCAACTATTTCTCAACAAAAGATATTTCTAGAGCAATAGACTCTCTAAAATTTGATAATCTCTTCAAAATTTGTTCCTTTCAATGTTCCAATTTCCTGATATATCTCTAAATATTGGTCACTTGTCTTTCAAAAACATCAATCTTACTAGCTGGATGTTGTATCTGGCTAGATAGAGCTTCTAGCTCACTCATTTTTCCTTCAATTTGACTATCAATATCCTTAGTTAGTTTGTGAGATAAAGTACACTTAATGTATAATATCTTGCCATCATGTTGACACTTCCAATGTTCCTTGATACAAGTATCAAGACTTGTCAAATGACTCTCAATATTTTGACAAATTGTGCTAAACAAGTTAGCATCATGTGAGATTTGTGCCTTAGATTCTGCAACATTCAATGAATTTGTGAATTCTTCATCAAAAGATTTTAGCATTGCCTGTGCCCTCTGTTTTGGATCTACCTCTATGTGCTACACTACTAGAGTACTATGTAATCTATCAATAACCTCCATCAAGGTTCTCTATAGGCTCTTCACTGTCTTGTTCTTCTAAATAAGTTTTAACAAAGATGAGATCAAATCAGTTTGATCATCATCATTAGTTTCTAGGCTAGCAAGAAAAAGTGGATTAGATGAACTAGAAGGTTTAGTGTCATCTTCCCTTTGCTTCTTTTTAGTTTCCTTTTTGAATCTTTTTTCTTCCTCCTCTTGCTTTTCTTTTTTCTTTCTTTTCTTCCTCTTCTAATCTCTTCTTCTCATGTTCTTATATTTTCTTTTTCATTTCTTCTTCAATAAATCTTTTCATTTCATCCTCTACTTTTCTTTTCATCTCATCCTCAAGCAATTTATGCTTGATCTCTTCTTTTTTTTTCCTCTTCTTCTAGTAACCTTTTCTCCTCTTTGATTTGTCTCAATTTATCTTCAATATCCTCGGTATGAGGTTCATTCTATTCAAAACCTTCAAATGGATTTGTATCATCAATGTTAATAGTAACATTGGTCTAATCTATCTGCATTGTGTCATCGCTCACTAACACTTTCAAGGTTCCAGGTACTAGTGAAGATGTTGCCTTAGACTCTGTCATCATCTAATTTATAGCTATCACAGTCTTACTTCTTATCTTATCTTTTTCACCCACCATAAACAGAAATGGTCTTACTTTGCTTCTCAAGTAAGGTGCAAGATTTTTCAATAATCTCTCGACTTCTTCTTTCCCACTAGTCTTGCATATTGCTCTTAACACAAACTTTTGAAGTTCTATGTCCTCTTCTCTAGCTGGTGTCTTCTTTTCTATGAGTCTATCATAGACCTTTTGGTTTATTGTGCCTTCAATATCCTTTAGTTTCAGATTGTTGGCTATAATGTATCTCACAGTAGAGATATCAATCTAATATTTCTCAAAGTTATAAAAATCATAAAAAAATTTCATCTCAACAAAGTTGCCTTCATTAGCAATATCTGAATTTATCTTCTCTATCTTCGGCTTCTAGGGTAGACAAGCTTTTCATGTGACTACTTTGAAGTTGTTACCTTCTCTATCTATTTAATTTCTTGTTCTTGTTCTTGTTCTTGTTCTTCACTAGACTCAACAATCGTAAATAATGTCTTTTGTCTCTTGCCTGATCCAGTGGCTTGTTGTTTGACCCTTTTAGTCTGTATGGTCATAGCTTCCACTAATCTCTCAGATTTTCTCTTGGGTTCACTTGTTTGAATATATGATATTTCTCCATAGGGAATGCTCTATTTCAAAGATGTCTTTGCAATAGATACTGACAAAGGTTGCGCATTCAGTATACCTTGCTTCATGGTTTGCCTGACTTCTTGTGACTCACTCTTAGTCATACCGGCCTTTGATAAACCTTTCTTCATTGTAGTTTCTATCTTCTTGCAATATACCCTCTCCAAGGATGCCTGATGAGCTGATTGGGTAATCTCATCATAAGTTCCAAATCTGTATTCAACTTGGTCCTTCTCTAATTTCAATGGTAAATTAATATATCCAACTGCTATTTCATGATTCAATTCATAACCTAAGGGATCAAGAAATGTTTCCCGAGGTTCTACTGCTTGAATATAAGTAAAATATGTATCAACCATAACATAAATATCTTCCTTAAATTTGTCTACAATTATAGGTGTAATTCTAAATCTTTTCCTCATTTCATTTTGAAATGTTTTCATAATCAAATTCCCAGTATCAAATATTTTATTTATTGGATGTCTTCTACATTGTAGTGTCTGCCCCTAGTTCGCATTTTCTTATCATTGTTGAACTCTTTTAGAGCTAGTTTCATGTTGATGGTTAGTAACATTATTATAAGATTATCAGATATTGTACTATGGTTTCAATTGATATGTGATGAGATTACTTAGACTCTACATTTCATGTATGTATGATGATTATTTTCAGTGTCTGCAGTTATTAATGATAATTAGTAAGATGATTTATTATCATATGTGTTTTCTTATGGATACTTACCCCATACTTGCATGTGTATGGTGTGCGTGTTTGCTTTGTGTGTTTACTTTTGTATGATGTGTCTGATGTGGTTAAGGAAGGGAGTCGTAGTCACCTGCTAGTACGGATCTACACGATGCACCACTTCTTTTCATTGCCTGTTTAGTTTAGTATATATTGTGCTTGTACATACATAGTTTTTATGCAAGTTGCAGGTACCGGGTATCGACTTCTCTGAATTGCCAGGATGAGCGTACCCTATCACATTATCTCAATGATAAGAGAGGGGAGATAAATTCTCAAGTCCAAATCTCAACCCTTTAAGCCATTTATTTTAATTGAAAAATTAGGACAAGTATCTAAGTTGAGTACCCTCCGAATGCGTCAGATGATGTAATTCGTGATATAAACCCCTTGGTTTGATTTGTATATATTTTGGCTATGATGGGTTTTTCATATTTTTACCTTGTGAGTCTTTGGAGTATTTTCTATTAATGAAACCTAATTAAAAGATTTAATTAATAGTTTAATTAAATACAAAATTAATATGGTATTTTAATATTTTATTTATTTAATTAATTGAAAAATTAATTAAATAAAATAATTAAATTGGAAAATAAAAGTTATAATATTAAATTTGGAATGTGACAATACTTATTTTAATAATAATATATTTGAAGCTCATTTTTAAATAAATGACTAAATAATATTACTATTAAAGCTAATAAATATATTAGCAATAAAATTTTAGAAAATAAAATTTAAAAGTGGAAAATATATTTTAAATTATTAAAAGATTCTAAATCTCATATGATTAAAATATAAATATATTAAGATTGAAAAGTGGAGATATTAAAGTTAGTGCATGAGACTTAATAAATAAATAAATAAAATTGGAAAGAGTAAAGTAAATTGGAGTTATAAGCTTGCATGAGAATTAACATGTGTCAACAACACGAGGGTTAGTGCATCAATTAAGCACAAGGTGTCTACAATTCTATGACTCATAAAAAAGAATTGGAAAAGACCCATGCTTAGTTGGTGACACCTTTCAGTAGTTTCAAGAAGCATTCCAAAGATTTCTTGAGGGCTCTTGATATTCAGGCATTCATAGAAGCTTAAAAGAAGAGCTTAATGGAAGCTACAAGCTTAATGGAAGCCACGAGCTACAAGCTAAAATAGAAGCCTCAAAGCTTACATGCAGGAGAGAAGATTCATATGCTCATATATTTTTTACTTGCTTCTATGCTCCTTCTAGCACTTCTAATCACTTGGAGGATTCGATCGGCTTGGATTCTTGAAAGAATTGCGAATGATGGAGAAGGAAGAGATTTTCTATGAACTTCTGAGGCATGACAAATTAGCATCAGTGTCCAGGTGCACTCGTGATATTCTCATATTCCCTTTGCACTCTTTCTCTTCCTGTCTTTATCATATCTATTTTATGTGTCTACTCTCTGTGATTGAATTTACTATTTGAAATTAAAATTTAGATATTTTATTTGGATGAGAAGAAAACAATAGAAAAATCTTAAATCCAATTAAGAAAAAATAATTAGATCTTAATCGGGTTTGAGTTCGAATTTATATTGTAAAATTAGATAGACAAGATTTGGAATTAAAATAGAAATTCTAAGTTGAAAATTCGAATGATTAGATGTAATCTTTCTATCAAATTATATTTTCAGATGCGTATGGACAAACCTATTAGATGGATGAATGGGTAAATTTAGAGAACAATTATTTTAAAAAGAAATTTTTAATTCATCACAAATTGTCCTGTCGCTGCTCCTTGGATAGACCCGAATTCAGTCATTCATAACTTTTTATCGTGATTGAATTTTTTCGATCGCTCCGATCAGAATCGGTGCAACTTGGCCCTCTCTAACATATTTAAATTTCAGCCCGATCCAACGGTTCATTAGGGCGATATGACCGTTGTACTGGGAATGTTTTATTAAAAAATGGATGTCTCTTCATTTCCCATAACCAAGAGTTCTTTATGCTTAAACTTCACAAGAATAATATATCGAAGTAATATAATTAAAATTTAATAATTATTTAATTAGTCTAAAGACTAATAAGAATGTTCTAAATGAATTAATAGAAATTTTAATGAAAAGTTTGTGGATGGAGCTGATGGATAGAGTTATTGAATTCAATAGAGAATGAATGACTTTTAATATTAATTATTTAATGTATATTAGATACTATTTAAAATATAGTTAAGAGGTGGTAATTTATAAAAGTGTTTAATGATGATTATTAAGAGACTCAAATTTTAATGATATTGGATTTAGATTTAAATAAGAATTATTATATTGACAAGGATTCATAGTTACATTATAACATTGTTATAACATAGCTATGATTTAAATTATTGATATGCCTTAAAGGTTAGTTAAATAATAACTAATGAGACTTATAGAAATATAGTTTGGTGAGTTTATTATTTATTAATATTTGTTGGGTCTAACAAACTATTAATAAATAATAGTTTAAATAGTTATCAACAAATTTGATTAGAGATGATCTAGTGGAGATTATTTAATGAATTAAGGATATTATTGCAATCTTCACTTATTAGAATCTTATTAATATGCATTAGTTTTATATGGTCTATTATCTAATCTAATTAAATCAAATTTAATTAAGATTAGTTAATAGTAGAAGAAGTGTAATTAATTATTAGTCAATCTAAGTAAATTGATTAAAAGAAAATATATTCTAATATAGTTTATATAGTGGACTTTTTATAATGTATATTGAATACTATTTTATATGTATTAAACAATTTTAGAGTTGTTTAATGGAGATGATAATGTTAAGAATTTGAAGATTATTTATGTTAAAATCTACAATGAGTCTTATTGGTTTGTGATAGGGATTTTTTTCAAACAATTTTTATATAGACAAAATATTATTAGAACAATTAGAAAATGGAGTCTAATGGTTGATTTTAATATTGATTAAATAATTGTAAGATGATAATTTATATTATGTTGATTTAGACTTAGAAACTCTGAATAATATTGGATTAAGACTGAATTATTATGTTATTTGTTAATACGTTTGAATACCTTAATAGTATTAAGAGTTAGCTAATGAATTTCTATGTAAAAGTTCTCTAGATTGATTATTTATAGTTGTGATAAGTTTATTATTTATTAATGTTTGTTGGGTCTAACAAACTATTAATAAATAATAGTATAAATAGTTTAAATAGTTATCAACTAATACGAACAGAGTTACTCTAAAGAAAATTAGTTAATGCTTGAATTACTGTAAAAGATATTAATCAAATTGAATTGGTTAATAATTTGAAAGATTATCAGTTAACTGAATCAACATACATAGGAAAAACTTATTTGAGATAATAATACTTGGTATTGAGGATTTATTATAACTTGTTATTATTAAAATATAAATGAGAACATTGTTGTAGAGTGATGTATGTGATCATTAAATATTTAATAATAAGATTCCCAATATAGCTTGTCATTAAATGTTAACAAGTTATTATTATTGAATTATTAATATGATCATTTGAGTATTGAATTATAGTTGACTTTTAACTTACATAATTCTAGTTAGTTATTAGTCAACTGATGTTAATTAGAACGTTGCTATGGTTATACAATTATTAATTAAATCAATTAATGAAAATTAATTAGATTTAATTAATAATTAAGTTATGTAATAGAGATTTATTTGATATAATTCTTTTAACAAGATTGTAGATTATCTATATTGAAGTTGATAGGTCTTATTCTTATGACTTGAATTATGACTTTAGATATTGTATGGTTATCAACGATGGTGACGATTAAATTCAAAGACTCAAACTTTAGTAATACTTAACTAAGTTTTTAATTGGAAACTATTAGAATGTAATAGATCATGGATGGTGTACCTATGTTAATGGATTGAGATAAATAAAGTTATAATCTCTTATTCGAAAAATGATAATTGGTCCTCTTATAATATAACGAATAATGCTCTTAGAAAAGTTGAAAGGTTAATCAATTAGAATATGGATCATAGATAAATTAAAAAAATTTAATGATGATCAGTTTAATGAGCAAATAACTATTCTTAAGTTATTCTTAGAATGTAATTCTTAATAATGGAAGGATAATGCTATCGGAGAACAAATGGGTTGACTTGTAGGTCAAAGGATGAAACTTAAGACACTTGAAAATATACTTGCAAATGGAAACTAAAAACCCCTACACTTGATTCAACTATGAAATTTTAGCAAAACCAAAACATGTGTTTGCATCGTGTATTCTCTATGCTTCTTGTTTTGAGTTTTGGGTTGACTAGTGTTGACCAGTCCTAGGTTGTTACCAGAGGCTCGGGGGTTATGAGATGTGATGGCATGTTGATCTTATTTGGTCTCGATCTTTATAAGCCCAACCATAGTAATGTGATCGTATGCTCTATGAAATGTTTGTATTTACTGATTGTTATTGTTCATCAATCTTCATGTGTGAAGGTGAGATGTATGTGTATGAAACACTTGAGCTAATCATTTTTGAGTCATCGATCAGTTAATTTTGGATTATTTTTTAGTCGCCATGATGGGACTGAAATGTGGATTTATTTTTTGATGATATCATGTTGTGACATGTTTGACTCAACCATTTTGAAGTTTTCAATCAATATGATTTTGAGATATTCTTGGTTGCTTATTGAGAACCAATGGATATTGTGATTTATTTGAGATATATTTTGATTATTGAGAACCAATGGATACTTATGATTATTAGTGATGCCTTCAGTTGCCAATAAAGAACTGTTGTGGTCATGATTTTCTATAGATGCTTTTTTAGATGGTCATGGAGATTTGATGATTCTTATCTTGAAGATTTGATGATTCCTATTATGAATATTTGATGCTTTTATCATGGATATTTGATGATTCTTTTTATGGATTATCTTTTGAATTTTCTTTATAGTCGCTTGTACATGACTGTGGTGATTTTATGATTCCATGAGCTTAGGGTAGGTAATCTACTTGTAGTGTTGGAAAGTGGCTTGCAATGGGGGCCCGGGCCCTAAGTGGCTGCCAGGGTAACTCATTGTAAGTTTGATTAATAAGTGATAACATTTACACACTAAATGAGGATTAAATGAACTTAAAAAGATAATTGTTTTGGTTCTCGCCCATGCCTTGAGTGCTTGTACAGACTAGGATGGGAGTAGTGAGAACGCATGGTTGCGACCTTGCATTCCATAGTATGCCTCGTCAATATGAAGGGATACTAGTGGCCGCATGAAATCTGTATGGACCCATGGAGTTTAGCTAATTGCTAGAGTAACTTGTATGAGATAAATGTGATGACACTTTTCCGCTTGCAGAGTAGGTTTCCTACATGTCTTTGTGTGCGTATGGGATTTAGATGTCGATTTTGTGTGTGATTGGAACTTTTGAGTTAGTATACTTTTAGGATTCCTGGACTATAGAGATTTATGCTTTGTGGATTGATAGCCTGTTTGGGACTTGAGATTATCTCCTCAGCACGGTGGGAGTGGACCACTTAGGTTCCATGCGGTCGGGTGGTAGTGTATTTTTCACTGTTATCATTTGAGATGCATTGAGACATCGTGGCTGATGCGTCCTTCGTGATGGTGGATATGTATCCTTTCATTGATGATTAGCATATGTTAGATGATGTTATCTTATGCTTATATTTGCATGTTAGATTACTTTCTAGATATGATGTTGTATATGTTAAGAGTGACATTCCTACTATGTTAATACCGATGATCTCTTCGGTGATTTGAGATGTTACGCACGGAGGGATGGCTAGGATCCACGATGGTCTAACGATGCTATTTACAGTTAGGAGGAACCGTGCACTTAGTTTATTTTATTTGATCTTTATGATGGATGTATATGTCTTCTATGATGATGTATCATCTGATTATCTCTACTTGATGTATCATGGATTGGAATAGGATGATGTACCTTATTTCACATATGTATATTTTTTAAGCCTTCATACCCTGTGACATGTACAATGGATGATGGAGCATTTGAAAATATAATGTATGAACATTGAACTTATCATTATTATTCATGTGGATGTTGTACTAGATGGATTCATGTATGTTAGTTAGTTTAGATGTAATTCAACGTTAAGGGATACTTAAAAAATGAAATCGATTATGTATGTTATGTTTACTTTTAGATGGTCATTGTTATTTCTTCCGTTATTATGTACAAGTTATATGTGATATTTACTTTCATGTTATAAAAAAAAATGTGTTACCAAATTTAGTGAAATTTTAAGTTAATTTTTTGGATCCCTTGGCGGGGAATTACATTTGGTATCAGAGCCCAAGTTTCAACATTGGGAGCTCTAGATATATTGGAATATCACTAGTTGTTAACTAGTTAAACAAAATGAAAACTTTGATTTATCATGTGTATCTCTTTCAAACTGAAAACTTGAAAACTAGGTGAACTGAAACAGAACTTGAAACTGTTACTTGCATATTTTTCATACTTCAATACTTAGCTTTCAAAATTGAAAATTCTACTAAAAATTTAAACGAGAGAAAAACTGAAAATTGAAACTTATTCTAGTTGCAAAACATGTATCTTTTATCTAAGTTTCAAGGTAGTATACCTTTGTTTATCTTTGCAAACATTAAGTTGCTCTTGTTTAGAATGTATTAAGGGATATATTTCAGTAGTTGTTAAAGGAATGATGTTGGATCAATATGGTTTTTGGTTTACTATTAAACCAGAATCATATTGCTCTAAGTGTGTTGTAAAATTTTCAGTGGAATCATATTCTCCTGTAGGGAGGAAAATGGTTCAATGGGACCTGCATAGTGAGTATCTTAGTTTTGCATTCTTATAAGCTTTCAGGAGTAAGCCTAATCTCAGGGGGGGTGGATGTAGTGCTTGCCTCTAGTTCGCATTTTGTTATCATTGCTGAACTCTTTTAGAGCTAGTTTCATGTTGATGGTTAGTAACATTATTATGAGATTATCAGATATTGTGATATGGATTCAGTTGATATGTGATGAGATTACTTAGACTCTACATTTCATGTATGTATGATGATTATTTTCAGTGTTTGCAGTTATTAATGATGATTAGTAAGATGATTTAATATCATATGTGTTTTCTTATGGATACTTACCCCATACTTGCATGTGTATGGTGTGCGTGTTTGCTTTGTGTGTTTACTTTTGTATAATGTGTCTGATGTGGTTAATGAAGGGAGCCGTAGTCACCTGCTAGTCGAGATCTACACGATGCACTACTTCCTGCGATTGCCTGTTTAGTTTAGTATATATTGTGCTTGTACATGCATGATTTTTATACAGGTTGCAGGTACCGGGTATCGACTTCCCTGAATTGCCAAGATGAGCGTACCCTATCACATTATCTTAATGATAAGAGAGAGGACATAAATTCTCAAGTCCAAATCCCAACTCTTTAAGCCATTTGTTCTAATTGCAAAATTAGGACAAGTATCTAAGTTGAGTACCCTTCGAATGCGTCAGATGATGTAATTCGTGATATAAACCCCTTGGTTTGATTTGTATATATTTTGGCTATGATGGATTTTTCATATTTTTACCTTGTGAGTCTTTGAAGTATTTTCTATTAATTAAGCCTAATTAAAAGATTTAATTAATAGTTTAATTAAATACAAAATTAATATGGTATTTTAATATTTATTTTATTTAATTAATTGAGAAATTAATTAAATAAAATAATTAAATTGGAAGATAAAAGTTATAATATTAAATTTGGAATGTGACAATATTTATTTTAATAATAATATATTTGGAGCTCATTTTTAAATAAATGACTAAATAATATTACTATTAAAGCTAATAAATATTTTAGCAATAAAATTTTGAAAAATGAAATTTAAAAGTGGAAAATATATTTTAAATTATTAAAAGATTCTAAATCTCATATAATTAAAATATAAATATATTAAGATTGAAAAGTGGAGATATTAAAGTTAGTGCATGAGACTTAATAAATAAATAAAATTGGAAAGAGTAAAGTAAATTGGAGTTATAAGCTTGCATGAGAATTAACATGTGTCAACAACACGAGGGTTAGTGCATCAATTAAGCACAAGGTGTCTACAATTCTATGACTCATCAAAAAGAATTAGAAAAGACCCATGCTTAGTTGGTGACACCTTTCAGCAGTTTCAAGAAGCATTCCAAAGATTTCTTGAGAGCTCTTGATATTCAGGCATTCATAGAAGCTTAAAGGAAGAGCTTAATGGAAGCTACAAGCTTAATGGAAGCCACGAGCTACAAGCTAAAATAGAAGCTTTAAAGCTTACATGCAGGAGAGAAGATTCATATGCTCATATATTTTCTACTTGCTTCTATGCTCCTTCTAGCACTTCTAATCACTTGGAGGATTCGATCGGCTTGGATTCTTGGAAGAATTGCGAATGATGGAGAAGGAAGAGATTTTCTATGAACTTCTGAGGAATGACAAATTAGCATTAGTGTCCAGGTGCACTCGTGATATTCTCATATTCTCTTTGCACTCTTCCTCTTCCTATCTTCATCATATCTATTTTATGTGTCTACTCTCTGTGATTGAATCTACTATTTGAAATTAGAATTTAGATATTTTATTTAAATGAGAAGAAAACAATAGAAAAATCTTAGATCCAATTAAGAATAAATAATTAGATCTTAATCGAATTTGGGTTCGAATTTATATTGTAAAATTAAATAGACAAGATTTGAAATTAAAATAGAAATTCTAAGTTGAAAATTCGAATGATTAGATGTAATCTTTCTATCAAATTATATTTTCAAATGCGTATGGACAAACCTATTAGATGGATGAATGGGTAAATTTAGAGAACAATTATTTTAAGAGGAAATTCTTAATTCATCACAAATTGTCCTGTCGCTGCCCCTTGGACAGACCTGAATTCAGTCATTCATAACTTTTTATTGTGATTGAATTTATTTGATCGCTCTGGTCAGAATCGGCGCAACTTGGCCCTCTCCAACATATTTAAATTTCAGCCCGATCCAACGGTTCATTAGGGAGATATGACCATTGTACTAGGACTATTTTATTCAAGAACGGATGTCTCTTCATTTTTCATAATCAAGAGTTCTTTATGCTTAAACTTTACAAGAATAATATATCAAAGTAATATAATTAAAATTTAATAATTATTTAATTAGTCTAAAGACTAATAAGAATGTTCTAAATGAATTAATGAAGATTTTAATGAAAAGTTTGTGGATGGAGCTGATGGATAGAATTATTGAATTCAATAGAGAATGGATGACTTTTAATATTAATTATTTAATGTATATTAGATACTATTTAATATATAGTTAAGAGGTGGTAACTTATAAAAGTGTTTAATGATGATTATTAAGAGACTCAAATTTTAATGATATTGGATTTAGATTTAAATAAAAATTATTATATTGACAAGAGTCATAGTTACATTATAACATTGTTATAACATAGCTACGATTTGAATTATTGATATGCCTTAAATGTTAGTTAAATAATAACTAATGGGGCTTATGGAAATATAGTTTGGTGAGTTTATTATTTATTAATATTTGTTGGGTCTAACAAACTATTAATAAATAATAGTTTAAATAGTTATCAACAAATTTGATTAGAGATGATCTAATGGAGATTATTTAATGAATTAAGGATATTATTGCAATTTTCTCTTATTAGAATCTTATTAATATGCATTAGTTTTATATGGTCTATTATCTAATCTAATTAAATCAAATTTAATTAAGATTAATTAATAGTAGAAGAAGTGTAGTTAATTATTAGTCAATCTAAATAAATGGATTAAAAGAAAAGATATTTTAATATAGTTTATATAGTGAACTTTTTATAATGTATATTGAATACTATTTTATATATATTAAATAATTTTAGAGTTGTTTAATGAAGATGATAATGTTAAGAATTTGAAGATTATTCATATTAAAATCTACAATGAGTCTTACTGGTTTGTGATAGGGATTTTTTTCAAACAACTTTTATATAGACAAAATATTACTAGAACAATTAGAAAATGGAGTCTAATGGTTGATTTTATTATTAATTAAATAATTGTAAGATGATAATTTATATTATGTTGATTTAGACTTAGAAACTCTGAATGATATTGGATTAAGACTGAATTATTATGTTATTGGTTAATATGTTTGAATACCTTAATGGTATTAAGAGTTAGCTAATGAAGTTCTATGTAAAAGTTCTCTAGATTGATTATTTATAGTTGTGATAAGTTTATTATTTATTAATGTTTGTTGGGTCTAACAAACTATTAATAAATAATAGTATAAATAGTTTAAATAGTTATCAACTAATACGAACAGAGTTACTCTAAAGGAGATTAGTTAATGATTGAAGTACTGTAAAAGATATTAATCAAATTGAATTGGTTAATAATTTGGAAGATTATCAGTTAACTGAATCAACGTACATAGGGAAAACTTATTTGAGATAACAATACTTGGTATTGAGGATTTACTACAACTTGTTATTATTAAAATATAAATGAGAACATTGTTGCAGAGTGATGTATGTGATCATTAAAGATTTAATAATAAGATTCCCAATATATCTTGTCATTAAATATTAACAAGTTATTATTATTGAATTATTAATATGATCATTTGAGTATTGAATTATAGTTGACTTTTAACTTACAGAATTCTAGTTAGTTATTAGTCAACTGATGTTAATTAGAACGTTGCTATGGTTATACAATTATTAATTAAATCAATTAATGAGAATTAATTAGATTTAATTAATAATTAAGTTATGTAATAGAGATTTATTTGATATAATTTTTTTAACGAGATTGTAGATTATCTATATTGAAGTTGATAGGTCTTATTCTTATGACTTGAATTATGACTTTAGATATTGTATGGTTATCAACGATGGTGACGATTAAATTCAAAGACTCAAACTTTAGTAATACTTAATTAAGTTTCTAATTGAAAACTATTAGAATGTAATAGGTCATGGATGGTGTACCTATGTTAATGGATTGAGATAAATAAAGTTATAATCTCTTATTCAAAGAATGATAATTGATCCTCTTATAATATAACGAATAATGATCTTAGAAAAGTTGAAAGGTTAATCAATTAGAATATGGATCATAGATAAATTAAGAAAATTTAATGATGATCAGTTTAATGAGCAAATAGCTATCCTTAAGTTATTCTTAGAATGCAATTCTTAATAATGGAAAGATAATGCTATCAGGGAACAAATGGGTTGACTTGTAGGTCAAAGGATGAAACTTAAGACACTTGAAAATATACTTGCAAATGGAAACTGGAAACCCTTACACTTGATTCAACTATGAGATTTTAGCAAAACCAAAACATGTGTTTGCATCGTGTATTCTCTATGCTTCTTGTTTTGGTTTTTGGGTTGAATAGTGTTGACTAGTCCTAGGTTGTTACCAGAGGCTCGGAGGTTATGAGATGTGATGGCATGTTGATCTTATTTGGTCTCGATCTTTATAAGCCCAACCATAGTAATGTGATCGTATGCTCTATGAAATGTTTGTATTTACTGATTGTTATTGTTCATCAATCTTCATGTGTAAAGCTGAGATGTATGTGTATGAGACACTTGAGCTAATCATTTTTGAGTCATCGATTAGTTATCCTTGGATTATTTTCTATTCGCCATGATGAGACTGAAATGTGGATTTATTTCTTGATGATATCATATTGTGACATGTTTGACTCAACCATTTTGGAGTCTTCGATCAGTATGATTTTGAGATATTCTTGGTTGCTTATTGAGAACCAATGGATATTGTGATTTATTTGAGATATATTTTGATTATTGAGAACCAATGGATACTTATGATTATCAGTGATGCCTTCAGTTGACAATAGAGAATTGTTGTGGTCATGATTTTTTATGGATGCTTTTTCAGATGCTCATGGAGATTTGATGATTCTTATCTTGAAGATTTGATGATTCCTATTATGAATATTTGATGCTTTTATCATGGATATTTGATGATTCTTTTTATGGATTATCTTTTAGATTTTTTTTATAGTCGCTTGTACAGGACTGTGGTGATTTTATGATTCTATGAGCTTAGGGTAGGTAATCTACTTGTAGTTTCGGGAAGTGGCTTGCAATAGGGGCCGAGGCCCTAAGTGGCTGCCAGGGTAACTCATTGTAAGTTTGGTTAATAAGTGATAACATTTACACACTAAATGGAGATTAAATGAACCTAAAAAGATAATTGTTTTGGTTCTCGCCCATGCCTTGAGTGCTTGTACAGGCTAAGATGGGAGTAGTGAGAACGCATGGTTGCAACCTTGCATTCTATAGTATGCCTCGTCAGTATGCGGGGATACTAGTGGCCACATGAGATCTGTATGGACCCGTGGAGTTTAGCTAACTGCTAGAGTAACTTGTACGAGATAAATGCGATGACACTTTTCCGCTTGCAGAGTAGGTTTCCTACATGTCTTTGTGTGCCTCTGAGAAGTAGATGTCGATTTTGTGTGTGATTGGAACCTTTGAGTTAGTATACTTTTAGGATTTCTGGACTATAGAGATTTATGCTTTGTGGATTGATAGCCTGTTTGGGACTTGAGATTATCTCCTCAGCACGGTGGGAGTGGACCACTTAGGTTCCATGTGGTCGGGTGGTAGTGTATTTTCCACTCTTATCATTTGAGATTCATTGAGACATCGTGACTGATGCGTCCTTCATGATGGTGGATATGCATCCTTTCATTAATGATTAGCATATGTTAGATGATGTTATCTTATGCTTATATTTGCATGTTAGATTACTTTCTACATATGATGTTGTATATGTTAGGAGTGACATTCCTACTATGTTAATACTGATGATCTCTTTGATGATTTGGGATGTTACGCACGGAGGGATGGCTAGGATCCACGATGGTCTAATGATGCTATTTACGGTTGGGAGGAACCATGCACTTAGTTTATTTTGTTTAATCTTTATGATGGATGTATATGTCTTCTATGATGATGTATCATGTGATTATCTCTACTTGATGTATCATGGATTGGAATAGGATGATGTACCTTATTTCACATATGTATATTCTTTTAAGCCTTCGTACTTTGTGACATGTACAGTGGATGATTGAGCATTTGGAAATGTAATGTATGAACATTGGACTTATCATTATTATTCATGTGGATGTTGTACTAGATGGATTCATGTATGTTAGTTAGTTTAGATGTAATTCAACATTAAGGGATACTTAAAGAATGAAATCGATTATGTATGTTATGTTTACTTTTAGATACTCATTGCTATTGCTTCCGTTATTATGTACAAGTTATATGCGGTATTTACTTTTATGTTATAAAAGAAAAAAAATGTGTTACCAAACTTAGTGAAATTTTAGGTTAATTCTTTGGATCCCTTGGCGGGGCATTACATACATACTTCTGTGATCTTCTCCATTGTACACTTCTCACTACTCATAATCTCTATGACTGATAAATATAGAATTTTCTCAAGCACATGAAAGAATATGCGATTAATTAGTAACTAAAATCTAAACATAACATTCTTAGTCCTCTTGATCTTTTCTAGGTTTTCAAGAAGTTCCATTCTTAGTATTTCACTAAAATTAACTTGTTCCTTCTCAACACATATCTTGTAGGTTGCATAGTACCATTCTTAGTCTTCTTGATCTTTTCTAGGTTTTCAAGAAGTTCCATTCTTAGTATTTCACTATGATTAACTTGTTCCTTCTCAACACATATCTTGTAGATTGCATAGATGAATCTGGCTGACAATTCATCAATCTATGAACTTGCACATAGAGAGTAGGAAATGATTCTACTTAGGAATCTTACATCATCTTGCTTTATGGTGCTGATCACCATGGCCTTTCCATTATATATTGCCTTGGTGTAGCTCTCAACTTTCTTCGTAACCATTTTCTCACCTATAGGTACACTACCATTGTTACAAAGACTAGTTACCCCATGAATAAGGTCGACTAAAATACCAACTACACTATCCTACATCCATAGTTTCCCATCATGTATTCTACTTAGTATGATCTGTGTCCACTCATTTATGTCCAATTCAAGATAAAAATGATATTTGAACAAGTCTAGTTCCTTCAACTTTTCAAATCCGAGTTTCACAATTATATCATGATTGAAAAGTAATTCCATATCCTTGTTTATATACTCACTCACAATAGATTCAAACTTATTGGTAATATAACTTCCCATATCTTCCAAATACACTACATTGTTCAGAGTAATAAACAATGCTAAATTAGGGTTTCCTTCTATGGGTTTCATGAAAACAACCTTCAATTTTGGTCTCTCCTCATTCTCAACATTATGAACTATTGACATATCCATGATTCTATCAAATATGAACTTTTACTGAATAAATTCTACAGAAAATTGATAAAATGTTTTTTTCAAAAAGAGGGTTTTCTTTGAAATCGCCTTAACAAGTCACTTCTGAGTGCTCTATGCTTCTAATGTGATCGCAATGAAGTGAAAATAAAGTATGTACTCCATTTATTCCATCAACTTGAACTTGCATTAATTATGTACTTTGCAAACATGAAAAAGTTGTCAATTGCATTTTGAAATCAAATAACTACTCAAGATCATTTATCCAATCTTTAGATGCCACCTGAGCTTTACTATAGCTTCCTCCCATTAAAACTTTTCTCCACAAAATTCTTAGTAAAAACATAGTTTCCATCTTTTGCTACAGAATTAACTTTCTCTATAATAACATTAACTCTTAATTCCTTTGTAACTAGTTTAGATAAGATCCAAATTAAAAGCGAGCTTAGGTACCATCTAAACTTATCTCGATACACCTTTTCCCAACTTCACTACCTCTAGTTTGATCTATAGATGAAGTTTCAGATTCTGGTGCTGTGAAAAAGCTTAATTCGACTTAATTGAATCAAACTAGATAACTGACTTCAATGTTCCTATTCCATCATCATCTAACTTATCTTTTGAGATGTCTAATCCTTTTACAAATGCCTCATTGAGTTCTTCTCAAAGTTCACTAACTACATTTCTTTATTCCTCATTGTCTTTGTTAGTTCCAAAGTTCCTCTCATGGTTGCTTCTGTCATTTCTGACATTTCTTCCATCATTCCTTCTGTTTCTGAAGTTTCTTCCATTGTTCCTTCTATTTGAAAAGTTTTTGTTCGTTCTACAATACTTTACTATATGTCCAAAGTTGTTGCATAACTAACATACTAGTGTTCTGCTTCTAGGATTCTATTGATCATTAGGCGCATGATAGTTTTGAGCAATTTGTCAAAAGTTGTTACACTTATAACACAAGATCTGTCTTCTTTCCTCATAAGGTCTTCCTTCTCTCGATGTCCTTTCATTGGATCTTCTTCTATCCATAGGGTTAGTATTTCTAGACATTCTACTATTCCTTCTATCATTATCATATTTCAATTTCCTACAATCATTTCCTCTATGACCCATATCATGACAATTATGACAATAAAAATCTGTAGCATGATTAAATGACTTATTTTTACAATCTCTTTTCATATGACCAATTTCATTACATGAAAAACACTTACCTCTTTATTCATACCTAGTTTCCTTAGGAGATTCCTCTTGCTTTGGTTCATCCAATATTTCAACTTCCTTGTCTTGTACAACTTCTTTAGGTTTATCAAATGATTGACTAATTCAATCTTATTATTAGATCTATCCCTTTTTTCCAAATATGATCTAATCTTAGGTTTCTTTGCAGACATGTTAATTAGATAACCAAGACCAGTCTTGTCATAAGTAAGTCTTTGTATTGACATTGAATCATCAAGCTTTTCTCTGCTAGAATAAAGCTTCTCAAGTTGTTGCTTGCACTGAGTTAATTCACCTTTCACAATAGTATTGTACTTATGAAATTCTTCATGATCTTCTTTCAATGTTTCAAATTTAGATGTCTTCTTTGCCAGACTTGCTCTAAGATCTGCATTCTTAGTTTTCAAATCAGATTCAACTTTGCTAGGATCATTCCTCAAAGTCAACTTCAGATTCATAATCTTCAATTCATGCTTCAAGATCTTGTACTCTACCTTCAACTTTGAATAATCATCATCACTAGTTTTAGATTTAGTAGATTCAGGATTGGAGTTGAGATGTTCAATCTTTTACTTCAATTGTCCAATGTATACTTTGGAGTCTTCATATTTGTCCTTCAGCTTATCTCTTTCTTTAGTAAGGAGATCAATTTTTTCAAGTTCCTCTTAAAGGTTCTTCATCAACTATTCCATATCCATAGTGATCTTACTCAAGTTGTTAAGTCTCTTCTGAATAACTGTGCTCTAATACCAATTGTTAGAAATAGGGATTACTGAGAGTTGGGGGGGGGCTGGGGGCAGTGAATTAGTAATCTACAAACTTTAGTTGCCAACTGTATATTTTTTCTTACTTTAAACCATACATAAAAAAGTAATAAAGTAATGCTAAATAATAACATTAACCATGCACAAAGATAACTCATAACTCCATATTTTGTTAACTAGGGAAACCCTGGCCAAGGGAAAACCCTGTGAGGATGATACCCACTAGATAATATATTGATATTTAAGTTCCTTATTAAAGGATGGACCCTGTTGGGAGTCAATGAGAAAATTCAGTATAGAGAGTCCCTGTTAGGAGTTGTAGTATAGTAGATGCAAGATGAGCCCACTTCTCAAACATGCACTTCCAATTACAAAAAGAGCTCACTGCCAAAGCAAGTAATCAGACTTCTGGAATATAGATTCTTTCTCAGTTCGATCTTGGATCACAATATAGCTTCACAAAATTTGCATATATCGCTTTCACAAAAGTTCACATATAATCACTCAACACAATTTCTCCAAGATAGAACACACATCTTATAGCAAGATGTCCTTTGCATAAATACCAGGCCTTTTCATAAATTGCTGCTAGGTCGGCTAAGACCACAATACACTTTTCCAACTTAGAGTAAACATCTATGATGTTGACCCTAATTGGACAAGTAATCATTTTGTAAATAAAATAATTCCTTTCCTTTACTTCTACTATCCTATCTCACTGGTCAAACATGAATATATCTTTTCTGTACAGTCTGTACAGACTTTTGAGGTTATATCATCAACATGTATACTATCTCTATATAACTTCGCTACTCATAATACGACATCATTAACAAGTTACAAACAAAACAATACACTACTGTATACCAAATTCATACTTAGACAATTTCTAAGTACCAAAAGCTAAGTATCTTTATTTCTAAGGTTTCCTGTAAGCATGTACATCACGTGTTGCCATAAATGATAACAATTACATATCTCTATTAGCCAGTTGTCAACAGATAATGTGTTCCTTTTCTACCAACAATTGATAATTTTCCATATTATGACTTATGCTTGCATATATTTTCTTGTTATTTCTCATCTTATATCAAAACTATTTCCTCATATTACTCTAGACTTGGTTTATCACTAAATAGGTGGTTATAGTTCTCATTTCTTGTACAATTGCTTGGTTATTTGTATAGTGGTTTACAATTTGTGCTTGTCAAAGTTCAACTCAAATTTGAAAAAAATGTTATAGGATTTTACATGTCTTTTATATCTTTTCAAGCTTGTGATTTTTACAATGAATTTTGTGCCTATATTCTTCACAAATATATAAAATACTAAAAATTAATGAAATGTGAAATTTTAGTTATTGAATCAAATATGTGACCATGTTAATTATTAATAAAAAAATGTAATATTTTTTTCAAATTATTTAATACACACAAGAGGAGGTTTTGTTGGAATCTACACATTTTGTGAATGGAGCCTTATAACCTTAATTAGTTTCTAAATACAAAACTTCAATATATTGTCTATCAACTAGTTACAACTATCATACAACTTAGTGTTATTAGTGATCAATCTAGATAAAAATGTCAATTAGACATCTAGATGATATTGGAGCTATTACAAACTCTATCACAAATGAGTAAAAATATCAATAAAATTTTGATTGGGCTTCTTCCACTCACATTTGACTGATATCCTTCACTATGTGCAAGAAATAATTTATTAAGTTTTATTAAATACTTATTGTTTGAATACATTCATTAAATAAGATGATAGTAACTGATTTCCTTGGGTAATATGTAGCAATGTATTTGGAAAGATTTTTAGTGCAAATAATGGTACATGTAGCTCACAAAAGAAGATTTGCTTCCTTATATTTAACTGTGATACCTGCAATTAAAATATAGTAGATAGGGTAAGGTTTAAAATGATGTATGATTTAATTAAGATTTGTTTATTACCTTCCATTACTTGATTTAGTTTTTCTATTAATAAGTATTCTTTTGCTTATATTTGCATGAATTATTGCTCCAGAGTTATTCAATCAGTGTTAGGGAACTTCCTTTTTGGATCACTAATAAACTATTTAATTTTTCATATTATCAATACATCATAAATTGTAAGCACCTAACTGCTGTACAATTTCATGATTTTTAGCACCTATCTCAATGTGTTCTCATTATAGATTGTATAATAGACTTCATAAGAACAATTAACAAAAACCTAAATTTGAATATGGGTCCTCTATCCCTTCAAAATTGTACAAAATCAAGGTAGATCCTTATTTCTAAGTGCCTCTAGTTTTCTTCCAAACAAATTATTCTTCTCATTCCCTAGGTCTTATTTGACCATTTGCAACCTTGTAACCTATCTTGAACTCGGAACTGAATATTTGATAAAATTCCACATCCCTTCACTTTCCAAGACCCACTAATCAAGAATTTGGACTTTATTAGTGTAGGAAAAAATGCCATTAGCATTTCTTTCCTTGATTTTTGTGTCCAAATTCAAATTGAGTCCTCGTCTTTGCATTTTAGTGAGAGATTCTAATTTACAAGTATGTTTTTTTTCATTTTCCAATTTTGTATGTAAGTGATTCTCACATTTTATTCTTGAATGATGAAATTAATTGCAAGGTTGGAGCTCCAATTTGAAGATATCCCATGAAGTGAGGACTCATGAATTAGGGCTACATCAGTTTTTTGTCAAGTGTTCAACCAATTCAAGTGTTTGAGCATATTGTCAACACCATGGAACCAATAAAGGATTATGTTGATGTTTAGGAGATCACTAAATGGACTTGTGAATCAGGGCTACATCAATTCTTTTATCAAGCATATATTCAACCAATTCAAGTTTTTAAGCATATTGTCAACATCATGAAACCATAAAAGGATTATGATGATGGCTAGGAGATCACTTAATGATAATAAATTTCTATTAGCATTAGCTATGGTTTCTTGTTATATTTAGATCTACATATATTTGTGCTTTAGATCTACATATATTTATGCTTTAGATCTATGTTTATTTGCATTCTCTCAATCATACATTAATTTTGTTTTCATATTAGAGTTCACTCTATCACACTAGGGTAGATTTTCACATTACATTTATACATTTTAGCCAATATAAATTTAGACACACTCGAGATTCATGAGCAATGCACACTTTATATATGTCATATTTGGTTATTCTGAGAGGTGGGACCCAACAAAAAAATGAGGATGACAAAGGAAAACTTCTATATAGCCACTCACACACATAAATCTTAGATTTGGAGGTGTAGAAGACCTTATATTTGGCTTTTAGAGTATTAGAGCCATCATAGCACTAAGATAGACTACATGAATTTTTTTTGACAAAAACATTAGGGTGCAAAATGACTTTGGCATTATATACCTAGGTACATAATGGTTTTGGCATTCCATTCCTTCTAGTATTTAGTGAAACTTTAGGTGCAAACAAACTCAGGTCACAACATCTCACTTATGTAGTTACATGTATTTTCAAATTGACAATTAGAAATTTGGATACGAAACCTCAGTTCTCCAATTCATTTCTAAGTGCATTCAAATTCTTGTCTGTTCTCTTTTACATTTTATTTTTAGTTTGATTATATTAGATTTTTATTGATTTACCCTCTTGTATATCAATATTATTCCTCTCCTTCTCAATTTTAAGCAACAAAGGAATGTAAATCCCAAGAGAAAAATATTGCATCAACATTCCTCTTGTTAGGTAGTGCTGAACTAATTTTTCTTGAGGTGGTTTTGTATTCCAATGTGTGTTATGGATTAAGAATAGCCCCTTTTTCTTTTCTTACCATTTCACATTATGTGTGGTTATATCGCTTGTCAACATGGAGTGCTTGTTGATGGATAGGGTTTGAAGACTTTCATGATTGTACTATAATATTGCATTATCAAACAATAAATTAATTATGGATCCTTTTGGAGGTTGGTTTTTTCCATCACAAGGATTTTTAAAAGTATATTTTGTGTCACATTTTTCTGAGTATGTTGTCTATTCTCTTGTATGTAGATTCGTAGCTCTTATTTGATTAATTTATCATATGAATTATGTGGAAATTGTCATTGTATGGCTGCGAGTTTCCTTTCATGCCTTTCCCTTTGGTTGTCCTATCTTAAAAAGTAATAACCTATTGTTTAATTCTAATCCTTCTTTTAGTATACAAGATCAAATAAATATTGTGTATGAACTTTTGATAGCCATAAATTTGAGTTATTACAACATATCAACATACAATCTCTTAATATTAACATAAGATCCACAAAACTTGATCATTATTTAGTCTCCTAGTCCTAACCTTTTTTTTAATCTTATACCATATCTTTTTTTCACTTTGTTTTTCAACCTTATCCTTACAACTCTTAATGAGGTTCCCATTCTCATTATAGGTATGTTCAAAACTACCCATTCCACATATTTTTTCATTATACATATGATATGAGAGATGTTAGCCTTTTGACTAAATAAAGTAAAACCTAAAAACTAAATCTAAGGAGGATGTGTACCTTTTATTTTGTGACTCATAAAACATTGACAATCTGAGATGTGGACAAACTAATCCTAGTGGTGCAACTTGTGATGCCACCTAAATCAAGAACATACAACAAAATACTTTGATGCTAGCATAACCTTTTGTCTCCTTAATTATGTTCCATAGCTAAGCCTTTTTAAAATATGGAGTTCCAAGAATACAAAGAAGTTCTATAGTAATATTAGCTTATTAAAGTATTATTGTATCTAATTAATTATAATATATATTTTTAAATAAAAATCGAATATTGATTACATACATCTTCTTTATATAAGCATCAATATTAGATCAAAACAAGCTTCTAATAAGAAACTACATTCAATATCTCCCATAAAAGATCAATAATCATAATTTAGAATTCTATTAAAGGTATCCTATTTGAAATTAAATTTACAAATATATACGTTTTCATAATCTCTAACCACATTATTTGTAACTCAAACAACTTCGTTAATTATTCTATATTCTTTTGGTATTGCTACTAACTTTTGACTCTATAAGCAATGCAAATTATAGGTGCAAGATGGAACATCAGACTCATAGTGCAAGATTAAAAATATGCACTTTTAGGAAATCGTACCTCTGCTGGATTTTATACTCATTCATTGTTATCTTGACCTTTAAAAGCTTTGAGAAGTTCATGATGTGCTTCAAATTTTTTTAGCAAAATGAATGAGACTAACTGTGTCATAAAAAGATAACCTTGTTTAACAAAAATACAAAGATAACCTTGTTTAACAAAAATACAATTACATGTCTCTAATGAACAGAGCTGGTGCCAAATTTGCTACTTGGGATAAACTGGGGCTCATGTATTTTCTATAAACAACATTGATCTGATCGTTGATGTTTGAATTTTCATGGAAACCCACAATAAGCTTGGCACATTCTCTGTACAAAAACAAGATAGAGAATGAGGAAATTGAATTTAAAACACATAGAACACACAATGCCATCGTAATAAATCATGCATAGGGTTTTTAGGATGAGATAGAAAGAATGCATGAAATAATTCAGTGTACATTTTATTAGACATGATGGATAATATGTGTAATCATATATAACTCTAAAATTAGTTTGTAACTCTGCACCAAATTGATTGTAAAAATAATGGTAATAATGAAAAAAAGAGCATCCAAACAACTTGTATTAGTCAACATGCTTCCCAAGCAAGAAAAAAAGAAGAAATAAATCCTAGAAGAATCTCTCTCGTTCTTTAGTTGAAGGTTTCTTCTAACTATAATTCTATGGTGTTTCCTAGTGGGGACAAATCTTAGGATGTAAGACCAAGGACCTATTTTGCGGTACATATGGGGGTAGGGAATAGTAGTGGTGCCATTGTTGGGGCTAGCTTTGATATTTGAGCAACCCTTAAACATCACACTACAAGGAAAAAATTAAGTTTACTAAATGTAAGTCAACTTTGACTATTTAACACCTTTTAGCCTAGGATCAAATCCTTAATGTGTGATGTTTAAGCCATCCACTAGTACACACATTGAAGTGAATTAAAAGATTGATTTTTTTTTGTAATATAACATCTCTACGTACTGCATTGAAATAAATTATACAAAGTTAATGATGAGAAGCAATATATAATGACATGTACAATATATCATGTTATGTGATTATATCTCTAATAGAAGTAGCAGAAATAGTGGTGCTATGAAAGGATGTTTCCTCTAGAAATGGAGGGTTTTACCTTTTTATAAGTTCTAAGTAACTATAATACTTAGAACTTCCTATTTTTTTCCCTAACAAGTTCTAACTTTCTATTTATACTAAAAAGAAATGCAAAAGAGTGAAAAACAAAAACCCTAACTTACATGAGATTAGCTTCGGAGTAAGTGGTCTCTTGCTCAAGAGTAGGGTTCCAAGATGGATGCCTTCTCACAGTAGAGCGTGCAGTATATAATGCCGCAGCTGCTAGCTTGGAGGGTCTGTACATCACCATTTCATATTCCACCAAGGCCAATTCAATTAGGAAAAATGCAGCTGCTTCCATCTGGAAATGACAAAAGTAAAAAACAAAAAAATTTAGGCAATGACTGAAAAGCTTGAATCAACATTTCAATCCATCAAAGTAAGATGAAGATTACTTACTTCATCATCTGAATCAGCAACTTGGAGGAACCTTCGCATGAAGACATAAGGAGTGGGTACGCTAAGGTTGAACTCGAGGGCAGTCAGAATAGGTATCTCCATTCTAGAGATTTCACTATTGGCAATGATAGATTCAGAAACGGCAACGAAGTCGTCAATGGGTCGGATATCAATCTCCTCATACTCGCATGCCAAAAACATTGCAGTCGCCCCCACAAGCTGCAATTTTCTCTGTGGAACAGATTGGCTTGAAAGATATCTATCGATGATATACACACTCAGGAATAAAGTTTCAGGCCTCAGATCAAGTCTTTGGTGGATCTGCAGAAATAACAAATCGAATGAAGAATATTCAACTTATCTCTTCTTTTCAATGAATAATAGAATGGAAGAAGTTTTTGTCAATTAGAAGCAGCACCTCAATGATCCAGGCGACAAGAACCCTCCTCTGCCATACATCCACTTCAGATTGACGAGACAGGTAATCTCCTTGAAAAGAACTCGTTATCTATCACAAATTAGAACCTCAGTAAATCCATTTATGCATTTTCAGAATGTCCCGTTTCTAGGTCATCTGCAAACGAATTACCATGGAATCCTATCCCTACATATTGCAATCTAATCTTAAACCTAGGTTGCTAACTTTTGATATCATATTATTTCATCTGTCTACGCAATGACTGTATATCGTAATACTTAGAGAAGATAAAACTCAGATTCATAAAATGGATTTAAACCGAACTCTTAGATTGCTGAAGGAAACAAGACACAGCATTCGAACCTCTTTGTCACGATAGAAGTTATAGATGTCTCTGACATATCCCCTTACACACATGGGGTCATTTGCATCAGCTTCATCAATATCTGTTACCAAAGTCTGAAGACAGTATAATAACCAATGTAAAACTATGGTAAAATTTAGTGAAAAAAATCTCAACTTCACAATCAATCCAATCCCAACTCTACACTAATGCTAACAAAGGGAAATGCCTTGAGCAAACCTCATCTTGCCTTGCAGGAGATTGATTCTCCTCCCTCAACAATGTCGTTTGGAGTGGATTCATTATTTCATTAGGGTTACTGTTCCCACTAGCTTGAATAAGTTCTGGAGAAATTTGCATGGGTTCAGGGTTAAATTCCATGGGTTCAGCAGACTCATGAACTTCATTTTTCTCCTCCCTCAACAATGCCATTTGGGAGGGACTCATTATTTCAATGGTGTTCCCACTAGCTTGAATAAGCTCTGGAGGCTCAGCAGGTTCATGGACTTCATCACTCGGGCCCCTGCTTTGGGATTCTCTCCGCCTCTTTCGCCTGTTACCATTTTCCTCGTGCTCTCCTTGTCCCTGAATTCATAAACAAAGGACATTAACCTAAGATTAGGAAAGGAAGAATTAAGAAGACCTAATTATGGTAATTTACTCAATTAAAATGAAAAACCTGTATCACATGTTGGTTACTGGCCAATGTTTGATCATAGGATGGTGTCATTATTTCATTGGTGTTCCCACTAGCTCGAATAAGCTCTGGAGGCTCAGCAGGTTCATGGACTTCATCACTCGGGCCCCTGCTTTGGGATTCTCTCCGCCTCTTTCGCCTGTTACCATTTTCCTCATGCTCTCCTTGTCCCTGAATTCATAAACAAAGGACATTAACCTAAGATTAGGAAAGGAAGAATTAAGAAGACCTAATTATGGTAATTTACTCAATTAAAATGAAAAACCTGTATCACATGTTGGTTACTGGCCAATGTTTGATCATAGGATGGTGTCATTATTTCATTGGTGTTCCCACTAGCTTGAATAAGCTCTGGAGGCTCAGCAGGTTCATGGACTTCATCACTCGGGCCCCTGCTTTGGGATTCTCTCCGCCTCTTTCGCCTGTTACCATTTTCCTCATGCTCTCCTTGTCCCTGAATTCATAAACAAAGGACATTAACCTAAGATTAGGAAAGGAAGAATTAAGAAGACCTAATTATGGTAATTTACTCAATTAAAATGAAAAACCTGTATCACATGTTGGTTACTGGCCAATGTTTGATCATATTCCCTGAATCACAAGCCAAATTTATACAAGCTGTCAAATAGAACACGAACTACCAAGAAAATAAAATTAAGGGACTACAGAAAATATTTTCCATGAACTGTTGGTGGCCAACTGTTGTTCTCTACAAGATATAGACCCAAAGCTTTTGTATTATTATTTTAGGCAATTATTTTCTACAATCTTGACTTATATGAGACATTTTCTTAAATGTTAGATTTTGTTTTTCACGAGAGCCTCCATATTTTGTTGGGTGCCAGTGCAAGATAATCCTGCAGTTTTTTAGTTTCATTCTCGTACATTTTCTTCATTCTACTAAAATTGTTTTGTGCATGCACATGCTTTCTGGTTTCAGTAACCTTGGGGTTATTAGTGATTCTAGTTTACTATTCCTTAAGTTGGGTAAGTGCAAGAGAAAAGTATCAGGTGCAATTGCCCAAGCTGACAATGCCTAGTGTTTTTTATCACTGGAATACATTCCAAAACACAGATTATGAATTAAATACTACATATTCCTGTACAAGTGAGTTAAGTTATTGGGTGTTAGTACAATTTAATCTACCAGTGGATGCTATAAGAGATCCAACCAGCTCTCAATGGATGGCAAAAAACATAAAGCAATTGCTGAGGAAAAACTGCATGATATGCCTCACCTTGTTACTGGGCCTTCGGCAGGGGTGGCATTGTGCGTAGGACCAAGTCGTGCAATGAAATATCGGTGCAAGAAGCTTATAAGAGCAAATAGAAGACCAAGTAAACAAACCAATATGAACTATGTTAATGAGAACAGATATCCACAATCTATGATAATTATTTGCAGGAACTTCTAGATTTAATTGTGTAAAATTTTGTAGCATCAATGTTTCCAATCACACTCGTTTCATTCTGATGATAAATCATGAAATGTGATTTGAAACATTAATGATAGAAAATCTTACACAATCCAATCCAAAAATCCAATCCAAAAATTCTTGTGAATAATGTTAAATCTATGAAGCATCATACCCTGATACAGATTCATTTTTTGGAGCATTGCTTCCTGATGCGATGTGACCAGCGATATTTCCAATATCTTCTAGTGGCCTTTTACAATTCCGCTGCTGTGAAGGATTCCCTTCTTGTATTGCTTGTGCTCTTTCTCTCTCACCTCTTTGTGTTGCTGTGCCTCTGCCTCTTTCCATTCTCTGGCCTGAAAGAATCCAACTTTGGTTCAAAAGTGGTGAAATCTCCTAGGGATAATTTGTTTTTACTAGATTTAGATTACTAATAATTCCACAGCAATGTTGCGAATACTAATCGCAGTTATGGTAGCAATGTTGTGGCTGGGAGACTTCCCTAAAACATACAAGAATTTGGACAATTTTACTGCCTAATTTGTGTGTTCCAGATAGAAATTTGAGATATTTCCACCTCACAATTGTGCTATTGGTCAAATACACAACATGAACAGAGTAGAAATATAAATCAGAGATATTAGATTTATACAATTTATTAAAATTAAAATTAAATTGCTTTTGATTTAGGTTGAGTTTGGATTTTTAGTATCAATGTTTTGGATTATTCTTTCTGATCTATCATCATTAAAATGCAAGAGAGCAAGAGATAAAAAAACAAAATTAGAAAAACAAAGTTAGATAGATCATGAAGTGTGAACTGAAATATTGATACTAAAAATACAAACACAATCTAAAACAAAAGCAATTCAATTGTTAATATAAATATTTTTGAAAATTGAATATTCAAAAACAAAAGCAATTCAATTGTAAATGTAAATATTTTTGAAAACTGAGTATCAAATTGTAATGTAGGCTAGATACCAAATTTAAAAACAAACAATTTAAGAGAACAAAAGAGAGAGAATTTAAACAGTTCTAAATTTCAATAATCCGTTCATGTACAACAAAACTTATTCTAAACATGGAATTCATACACTGATAGTGACTACCACGTATTACTTGTTTTGAGCCTTTGATTTAAAATCTTAATTAAAATTAAAATGACGTAAATAGTGCCAGTGATCACTGATTACCATCAGCACTGTTCCTGGGTCTGGCCATTGCAGAATTTCTTTGTCCCATGCTTCCTGTAGCTGCTGCAGAATCATTCAATCAATAGATTACAGACATGATTTATTTAAACAAAATTCCTAAAAATAAATCACTCTGACCCAATATAATGAATTAATAAATAATAATAGAATAGGAAAAGCATAATGTAAGGAAGCAAAGGTGCGCGGAATCGATTCCTATGCTAATCTTTGAGAGGACGATTATGCAAATCAAAGTAACTATTGCAAAGATCTCAAGAAATGCATAATAACATAATCAAAATAACAAAGAACACACAACATAGTGATTGCCACGGGGAAACCCTTCGGGGAGAAAAACCCCACCCTCCAAAACTCGCACAATGTATTATCAAACCAAGATGATTACAATACACTTGCAATGCAAGTTCTTACAGGAGTGCATCACCACAACTCGAACTTGGAGAGACTCCTTCTAGCACCAGTCTTGCAAACTAAACTCAATTACACAAACACCTCCCCAAGCCTTCCTTTTATAGTGATTTTACAACCTGGAAACCACTTATGGTTTTACAAAACCATGAGCAAAACTACCATGCCACATGTTACCCGTTTTTGACAACAACCAGGTTAAAAATAGTAATCCTGTCCACAATTTTGTCTCTTAGTCTAGACCCCCATAAAAGTCACAAAATGAGTTATCAAGGCTCTAAAAATAGCCTACCTATATTCTACTAAGGACAAGACTCATTTAACAACTTACTAACCACTTTCCAATGCATAAACAAGTGGAAAACTCCCACAAACTAATTTTGGAATTTTCCAAGAAAAGATTGCAAGGTTGAGACACATGTTTCTCAACACATAAGACAATGGTATGACCTACCTTGGCCAGATAAATGGTTGTTCAGCCCAAGTACTAATGAATTTTATGAAGAAAACCCAGCTGCATCCAGAAGAGTAGTTATTATCGAGATGGCTGATCTTTTATAAGGGAAAGGTAAATGAGGTTCGTTTAGCCTTCCTGGGCTTCAAATTCCTGAGAGCCCAGAGACAGGAGGAGAATTTGAAAGATAGATTATGTAGTCAGTAATCAGAATGCCAACGGATAGTGGGGAGATTTTTTTCTTAATAACAGCCATCTTTTTAACCTCGCCAATCCACTTATTTTGTTAAGTGTTTTTTGATTTTTTTTTAATAGGTTTCTGATTTTATTAATTATAAAGTATATACTAATAAGGTTACTTTCAAAACTTAACTAAAACAGTTATGTTCTTAACAATTTTGTTGAATATTATAGAGGCCTTTTTATAACCCATGTTCTTACTTTTGAATGTGAAAAAGGCTATATGTAAGTCTTATCTTGGAGTTGTGCCACTAAAAGATATTTGATTGGTCATTTTGATGTCCATTTTAAGTGGAATAATGAATGTCAAGAAGTTTTTTGGTTCTCTTAAGAATTATCTAGCCAATCCTCCCATTTTGACGCTAGCTATACAAGATAAATCCTTTCTATTTCTATGTATCAACATTGCGCAATGTTTTTGCTGTCTTATTGGCCTAGCATGATGAAAATGGAAAACAAAGTGCTATCTATTAAATTAGTTGTATTTTCATTGGTTACAAAACTTGATTCTCTACATTGGAGAACAAATCTTTTCTCTTTTTATAACAAAGAAGACGAGGCACTACCCCATGCATGCAAAAATTTGAGTTCTCGCCAATAATGATTTCACTAGTAGATTTTGGCAATTTAATGACTACATTACTAAAACGTTTAATTGCAACAAGTAAAAATGAGTAAGTTTTACTAATTTTTTGCAACATAGTAATAAATGATTAATTTGATCACTAGGTAAAAAAAACAACTAAATTATTTGTCACACAAATGAACATGTCAGAAACACAACTAAATAATTAGTCACACAATAAAAGAAGGGTTTCTTAATTATTAATGGAGCCATATTTGACTGTAGAGTCTTTGTGTGCCAATTTGATGACATAAGGCATTTTGAGTTTTGGTATATAAGTATAGAAACTACTTGCATGAGCAATAAAGCTTGTTCGGAGAGGATCTAAAGACTTTTAAAAAAGTGGCTAAGGAATTTGAGTTAGCTGTAATGAATTGGAAGTCGACGAGGCTTTCTACAATGACGTTGAATTTGGGGATGGCCTTTGTACTAAATTCAGAGGTAATTTCAAACCTTCCTTGCCAAAAGTAAGCTAATAGGAAACACAAGCAAATTCCAATCTTAAACTTTGATAAGTAATTAAACTTCAATTGAATGTGAATTGCCCTTTGTTATTCAATAAAATGACTAATTTAATATTAGTAATCTAGTGAAAGCAAAAGGATCTTCTTATTAGTATTAGTGATTGTAGTCAAATTTCATTCTAATAACTAAATTAGCCTACAAAGCTAATGTGTTGATGTTGGGTCTCAAGTTTTTTTTTTTGTATCTTTTTCCTATTTAGATTGTTATTAGGAGAGAAAGTAATTAAAAGAATCCTGCCATATTATAATTCCTTAATTTAAAATTCAATTTCCTATTAGAAAAAAAATATTGTCACAAATGAAGTTTTTATTAATATATTTTTCTTTCAAATCCCAAATTAACTTAAAAAAGGTAATGGGGGGAAACTAAAGTCAAATATTTCATTAACATAACCTAATGAAGATAACTCAATTTTTTAAGAGTAGGAGTTGACAAAGAGCCCTAACCATACTTGTGTTTAGACACGAATGGAAGACAGTAGAACAAAATAATAAATCTCCCTGAAAAGGGAATTTAAATTGTGAATTATTCTTATGTATTCTGGTATAAGTGTGGTTGTTGTTGCATCAAAAGATCAGTTTGCTAATGTATGATACAACCATTAGACATAGAATCCATAAGAGATGTTTAGTCCCTTGTCATGAATCTAGAGGGGATTGTTGACCTTTTAGCCAACAATCTCCCCCTTAGCATTACCCAAGGGGATTCAAACCTGTGATCAAAATTTGATACCACTTATTACAAGTGTGTTGTGTTGCACCAAAACGATCAACTTGTCAATGCTCATTACAAGTACTAGACTTATAGAATCCACAAGAAGTGGTTAGTCCTTTGTCAAAATTCCTAAGGGGAGTGCTGACCATTTTACCAACATATTTAAATGTTACATCACCACCAATTTTCACATCTAGTCACCATCCAAATATTATAATAATAATCTCATCTATTATATACAAGACATTTCTGCGCTATGCAAAAGGTGAAACTATAAATTTTCATGGTGGATGATTTTGGTGGGTGGAAACCCTTGCTTGTGAGGCCCGGCCAACAATTATAAATCTTGTGCTTGAGGGATTGAGTGGACCTACTTGTTGGGAACTAGGTATTCTTTGAGTCACAACACAAGGTGGAGAAAATTAGAATACAACCACGGTGGATTATGGTGTCTTAGGTGTAGTTTTTGAGAAGGGGTACTGGATAAAGACCTAGAGAAGTTATTTGTCAAAAGGCTAGAAACAAGTCCTTGCAAATGAATTGTTAATAAAGGTCCAAGATTATTGGGGAGGGGGTGAATTACTAATCTATTAGATTCAAAAATTTAACCAACTTATCAAATAAAGATCAAACAGAGCTTGACCATTGAACCATTCACCACATGCATGTAATGTAGACTTGTGAAACTATAAGTAAAACAATTAATAATATATCCACAAAAGCAACACAATGACACCAATATTTTGCACATGGAAACCCTTGATTAGCGGAAAAAATCACAGTGGGAATTAATACCCACAAGTATTTGCACTCTTTTGAAATGTGCCCAGTTAAAGGCTGAGCCTTGCTAGGAGCTTATAATAATGCCCTGTTAGGAGTCACCCAGTTAAGGGATTTGCCTCTATCCATATTATGAGCTTTACTCAGTTAGGAGTAACCTCATTGGAGGATTTCTAACTCAAGCTAATGAGCCAACTAGTTAAGGGAATTAATCTTCAAACATAATAGAATCTTGCTCACCCTATTAAGAGTGACCTAGTTAAGGGATTTATATTTGAGAATCTATTAGGATTCAATAAGGAAAGTAATCTAGGTATAGCACTTCTTAATTGCTTGTATAGATCCAATTCATCTCAATATATGCTTCTGATTGTAGGAATTGAACTACTAGCTTGACCATACACACTATTCATGATTAACACACTTGTTATGACAATAGTCTATCTTATAAATACACTCTTCAATATTTAGGACAGCCACCACCTTAATCAAGATATTTTACACTTGAATTTCACCTCAATCCTATCAAAACATATTATCAAACTCTAATATGTCCTTTACTAGACCCACGTGATCATCAGGTTGAATTGCACACAATTCAACAAAGAAAATCTGCCCTTCTACACTTTTCGAACGACATATACATCTTCAATAAATTCAATCAAAACAACTAATGTATATTCAATTCATCTAACCCATTTATGCCACATCATCACTTCACTTTATATTGTGAAGGATCTACTAGAGTCGGCCCAAACACTATTGATTGAGGATCAAACATACATTGTTCTAAGTGGTCTTGCATTTCTCCTCAACATACTTAACTCGATCCAAAATATGTCTTCTTGTAAGTAAAATCATGCACAACTGTAACAATGATCTCATAACAGATTATAGATCATAAATTCTAAATTATAACATATCAAGGATCACCATAGATTTGATATACCAATCAAATCACTCATTATCTATCATTACCTAATCAACCTGGTTGCTCTAACACACCTAAATCCACCATAACTTTCTCCATACTTATGTGTAGTACGTGAAATCATATATGCACCATCGCAAGATATCTCTGAGTCTCCCATACAAACCACACACTTCAACTCAACACATAGATAAATCACACACTAGATTTCTTCTGTGAAGATATTAGAATAATGCTCCTAGTAAATTGTGAACTAGCAACCCTTAAGTTGACATCAATAACAACACAATAACTAATCAAATTGACCATCAAACATGTGTGAAACCATCTCTTCAACATAATCTACATTAGTTATGCCAACAATCTCTCCCTTTTGCATTAATGGAAACACTAGGGTATATGCACCGAGTTGTGCCAAAAAGGTGACAACTCTTTTTTTTTTTTTTTTTCTATTTTCAATAGTGCGTACACACTTTTAAAAAAGTGAATTTTTATAAATGGGTTGCATACCCACAGCCCATCATTTTCATCTCCATTTTTTCACATTCCTACACCAGCAGTGTGTACGTAGGTTCAAGAAACAAAGGTTTTTGCCATCTCGGTTGTCAATTCACAAGCATGGCGATGCCAATGCCGTATGTGATCTTAACTTCATTTTGCATTGTTTGATATGTTTTTCATATTGTTTTGTTGGTTTTTAATATTGTTTTGTAGGGTTTTTACAATTTTTATTTAAATTTGTTTATTTATTTGGATTTCAATTGATTTTTTGTCAAGAAATGTCCATAATCAATCGGCAAATCCACAAGAATCTCAAAACTTTCAAAACCAAAACCCTCCCCAAGAAGAACAACAAATTCCACAACCTAAACCAATTGCAATACCTTTGCCACGCACACAAGAAAATATAATAAATGAAATAGAGACAGGCAAAACTGAATTAGAAGTACTCATTGCTTGGTTGAAAGAATCTGGACAAATCAATCCAATGAGGGCTCAATTGGCATCATCCCTCGAATCCATTAAGACCCAGATAGCCTCAGTTAGTAGTAAGTTAGATATTTGGTGGGTTAAGAGGGATGAACAAAAAAGATTTTATGCAAATAAATTGTCATATGAAGATGTTAAAAAAAAAGAAATACCAAAAGGTAGAATATGTGCATTATTTAGAAAACTCGGTGAGCAAAATATTGTTAGAGAGGGTACTAAATGGTTCCCCATCCATTGGTGCATACATGATGCTATTAGAAATAATTTTTGGGATAGATGGTGGATGGTTTTTGATGCCCCTCCTTGCAACAATCACGAGGTCCCCATGTATTTTTTGAAGAAATTATATTGTGAGTTTGTCATTGGGGGAGATCCCCAATTATTTTGATATATTAGACTCCTAGGGTAGAGGTAGGGGGTCATCATTTGAGACGCTGGAAGCATGTCGTGACCCTAATGTAGTTAGGGCACCTGTGGTCAAGCCACAACGCGAGCATGTGACTATTCCTTCACTTGTGAAAGAACATGTAGAGGCCAACACTCTAGGAACCATTAATGCTTTGACACAGACCCTCATCCATTCCATGAGCGCATTAGTTGAGGGGGAGCCTTCTGTGCGTCGTGTTCACATGTGCACTTTATGCGGATCCCTATGCACATTTGGCACTCGTGCTAGAGATGGTGTGGATGATGGGCTCGTCATTGATCAGTTCCTGAATGACACATTTGGCATTGACACACAGGTAAATTACAATTATAATTTACTAATTTGATCACATTTCATATATATAAAGAATGATTAATTAATTAGCTCATCTATTGACATTGTTCAAAATTTAGGGTTAGAGTGTTGCTGAGCCTAGCAGCAATCCTTCAGGCCCATTTTTTGTCCCCTCCACAAGTCTAGAGGTATGTATCAATTTAATCATTTTAATTAATATATATATTAATTAAGTAATCATATTAAGGATTGACAAAAAAGATTATGCATATGCATAAGTTCTTTATAGGACCCTCAACCTTTACTATGGACTCGGAGCATAGACATCATACGAGCTTCGTACAGGTACAATTGTTTCATGTTAATTTAATTCATTTGATTATATTTGTTTCATGTTTCATGTTACATGTAACATGTATTGTATGACACGTAGCTCATGATGTCGGACACCCCTCCTCATCTCCGATAGTTTGTTGATCATGGAGTGGCCACAGCTATGGCTAGCTCACAGCCATTGACTGAGCTATGAAAGAATTGTCTTCATTTTAGTTGTTGTTTATAATAGTTAGTCTCAAAATTTCTAATGTTATTTATGAGTGATTATATTTATTGAATTGTTGTAGGGTCTTGTCACGCTTGATCATCCACGAGCCTTCGAGGTGGACTTACAGAGTGACTATTTGATGGTGGTAAGAAAATAATTGATTTTGTGTGTACATATATTTGATTTCAATGTATAATAAATATTGATTCATATCTACTTTGTTTGTATCAACTTGAGTTAGAGAAGAGCCTCAACAAGAGGACAAGCAAGTGTGTTAGGAGGACCCCATCATCTCCACCGTCTCCCTCCACACGACGACAGAAGACGTCAAGAGATTTGTTTCCTTCCCCTCGTGGGAAGGAAAAGATATAGTTGATCTAGACATGTATATATATAGGCATCAATGGACATATTCAATACACATTTGATGTATATGACATTTTATATTTGATGTATGACGTTTATTTGATGTATGACATTATTTGACTTATGACATTATTGGTTAATATATGATATGTTTGTTCATATACGACATTATTGGTTATCATAATATATTATGTGTTTGTTAATGTACATGACATTATTGGTTATCATTTTATATTATATATTTGTTCATGTATGACATTAAATTAGATATGTGCATGTATGACATTAAATTAGATATGTTTATGTATGACATTAAATTCAATATCTAATTTGTTCAAAATTTTGATAGTATATTGATTAACAATAAACTTTATCATTGTTTAAGCATAAGTTAATCATTTGCAATATGTCATCATCATATGATTTATGATCTTGTTCATGTTTAAAGTTTTCCTTCTCTATCATTTGTTTATCAAGTTTAATTCAATACCTATTTAGTTTGAATTTTCAACACAATATTGATTGGCAATATACTTTATCAGTCAAGACCGATTAGGACCTCTTGGCAATAAACTTTATTAGGTAATATTTATGGACCTCCTGGCAATTGGTCACCTAAATGAGAACCTTGAGATTTATTAGGAACTCCATGAAAGAAATCAGTAGCTTGAGAAGCTCTCCATTTGTTAGCTGAATTAAAACCTTGGATTGTAGATGGCTGGCCTTCATTGTACAGACAAATTTTATAGATATATAATCAAATAAATAATGTATTCATCTAAGCATATAAATATTGTTACATAAGAAGAAGATCAAGTTTTACAATTGCTAATAATAATTAATGTATGCACATACACTTAATCCCAAAAGGGATGACCTAAAGAAGACAAATTAAGTATGAAGTCGGTACAAAATCAATAAGAGAGTTCTAGCATGATATCTTCAATATTTTTTGAATTAGAGAAAACTAAGTATTAATATGATGATCTCTATGAACCTATATCACCATCTAGATGTCTCTCTGTGTCTCCCTAACTCTCTCTATTTTATCTCACATTCATCCTCTTCTTATATCTCTATTCATTTATCACTATGTTTTTATTTCCTTTAATCTTCATGTCTACCTACACCTTTTGTTTCCCTATATCTCTATGCATCTTCTCCATGTTCAGCAAGTGTTGGAGTTATAGATATAGTGTTAAGAAACATGCTTATGTTGCAAAGAGAGGTGAGAAGGTGAAAATAAGGGCGTACTGTAAGTTGGAAGCCAAGGATGATTTAATGGTTGATAAGTGGGCATTTTATTATGATGATCCTAATGATCAACACATTTGCATGGAGGTTGTCCAAGGTAGAGCTCATTGTAGTCTTATACTATATGACAATCCATATGCAGATGCTATTTTGAATAAGTCTATTTTTGTCCCTTGATTGCAATCTTGGCTCCATGATATTTTGATTTGGGAGGTGGTTAGATGGAACTATGAATATCTTTAAGTAATAAATTGTATTAATTTTGATTTAATTTATTATTAAAGATTTTAATGGATACAACTTTGCTCTAAATATTTCTTCATTATAGGCTTAGTCATACCATTTTTACAATATGAATCTTCATGGTCTCTTGTGGCTCTTCTCTAGTACTTATTTTTATAATCTTTATAAATAATAAATAATTTAGTTATAATAGAATTTTAGTCCTTTATGAAAATAATTTTTTGATGGAAGATTTTTCATTAAAAAATTTGTCTTACATTTAGTAAAATTGATATTTGCTGGACGCTTAAAGAGATTTCAACTTCATCAATAGATCAATGGCCTATTGACAATTATCTTTGTTTGAAGTTACTCTATCCAACAAAATTAGATCAAAAGTTCTCTAACCATTTATGTTAAAAATAAGATAAAAATTTGATCACAAGTGGTCACAAAGTTTGTGTAGAAGAAAAAATCATTGTTACAAAAAGAATATAGGCAAGAAGAAAAACCACAATTAGCTTGTTGAGCTTCAATACATAACCCCCATTCTTTATCATCAATTAAAAAATGTAAGCGATAGTAGAGAATAGATGGATTATTTGCAAAAAAAGTCATTTTAAAAATCATAAATGTAACATAATCACTGATAGTTTTATGTGTTTTCATACATTAATGATTGTAACATAATCATCAGTTGATTAGAATGTGTTGTTATTATTCTATAGTAACTAGATTAAGCTAAAAATAAAAGTTTAATAAATAGTTGTGATGTATAGGAAAGAGAGATATCTCACATGAGAGGGGGACAAATCTAAGATGACACATAAGATACTTGTAAGAGGGAGCTATACTTGTTAACGAATTTACAATGTATGTTATGCAAAATCATAGAGCATCTTTAAAAGGAAATAAAAGAGTATGACAAATGGAAGGAACATGTTGTTTTGTAGACTCGTATTCAAATTTGTGTGTCAATTTTCTAATGAAGGATTCAAGCACTGCAATTTGGTAGTTTTGGCTCATGTTATCCTTGTATCTCACTCTATCCTTGTATCTCACTCTCTCTTATTCCCCCCCTCTTTATATTTCTATTTTTTCCATATCTATTTTTTTTCCATATCTATGCAGCCCTCTATCCTTTTTATCTCCCCTTCACTAATGCAGAGATGTTGAGCAAGAAGTGAGGTTTAAGCATTTTCTTCTTCCTAATCTACCAAACTAAACTTGTGGCCTTCCTAATATCTTACTCCTTTAGGATATCATTTTTGTGGCCTATCCAAAGTGACAGGGTCATTTGTGAACTCATCCAAGGTGAATACTTCTCCAATCAAGATCTTGCACCTTTTTGTTTTAGGGACACTAGCCCTATTCCAAGCCAAAAACTGTAACTCTTCGCCAATGGCTTCACCAAACCCAAGTTTCTATTGGGACACCTTCCTTATGTTGAACTGATTGAGAATCAACTCTTGGTTTAACCCTCCAATTGTCATATAGTACAAAATTTTGACAATCATAGAATTCCTTGTAGGTCTCCTACTTTGATTTTCTGGACTTAAATTCCTCTTAGGTTGAAATCTAACTATTCTATGGGTAGATTCAGACACCCTTTTGGAATTTACCTAGCCACCCAGAGCTAACAGAGCAAAGAGTTCGATCCCATAACGAAAGGTGAGAGAGATTTGAAATTTACAAACTCTCCGTCACACTCTCTCACATCTGCTACTCTCTCTCTCTCTCCCCCCTCTCCCATCCTCTAAACTCTCTCTTTTATGGATACACACCCCCATCCCCCCTCTCTCTCCCCCTCTCCCACTTCCTACTATCTCCCTCTCAAGTTCTCTCTCTCTCTCCTTCTCTACTCTCTCTCCCCCATCTCCTACTCTCTCTCTCTCTCTCTCTCTCTCTCTCCAATCCCCAACTCTCTCTCATACTCTCTCCCATCCCCTACTCTCTCTCACTCTCTCTCTCATCCTTTCACTCTATCTCTCTTATCTGAAATGTCCCTTTTCTGATTTTGTATGATATTTCCAACTTCTAATCAGATCTTTAAGATCAAACAACTAATATCACAAAGATCCACCAAATTTCTCAAGAAACCCCAAATCGGGTATGCTAAAAATAGTGCCAAAAGCTTCACAACTTCACAAATTATTAATAAATTTGAAAATGGAAATTTTTACAGAAATTTCAGCAGCATAACAGCCTACAAAATGACATTTCCAGATCCGTATAGCCTTTACACAACAGTTCACAAATGTAAGACAAAAACTATGCTCATCGGGCTCCCGAAATTAACACAAAAATTCTTGGAAACACCACAAAAACACTAATAATCTATCTCAGAAGTTTAATCATGTCCCAATACATATATTCAACTCTATTTTAACACCTTAAAGTCTGAAATACAGCAGCAACCCAAATTGATATGAAATACTCAACTGTAAACACCAAACTCATACAAAAAATACACTCGAAAACCCACAAATATGCACTGTTCAGCACAAAGGCAAACTCTGTATGAGCATACACATGGAATGGCTTCAAACTCCCATCCTTAGCCTTCTTGGAAACCTGCAAACTCTCGTTCTTGGGTCTCCCTGGAAACCTGCAAACTCCCGTTCTTGGGTCTCCTTCTCCACAGGTTTGGTAGCCTATGAAGAATAACAAAGAATGAGCAAAATCAAGTTCTCCAATCAGCCCAAAATGCCTCCAAACCCCTTAAAAGAGGGCATAACCGTAACTCACATCCAAGAGAGGTTAATGAAACTTATTTTAATAATAATTTTCATTTATTAGTCCAACGGTTTCCAAAGATTAACCCCCTTTTTTCGAAACTTCACTTTCTTGGGCCTGCCTGCCTTAGCAAAGATTATTATTATTTTTAATTATTTAAAAAGGGGACATGACAAGTCCTCCCCTCCCAAACATTGCTTGTCCTTATGCAATGGCTAAACAATAAACCAATCAATCCACCTGGATCCCAAATGTAGTCATGAACTATACTATTGTCAATCAACACAGGCTCCTGCAATATCCTCTGCAATATAACCAAGAGGAATCTGTAATCAAACTGACAATTACTGCTCAACCAAACTCCAAAGTCACAACTTCCACAGTCAGAAACCCATGAGACACAAACTCTTAGAACATCAAAACCCAAGTAAAGTGGACAAATCAAACCACCAACACAGTAAATACCATCAACGCATCCCATTGGCCTATACAGAATGTACAATCCAACTCTACAACAATGGTGAATGCTCTCGAATGAAACTGTACCAAGTATGGAGAATCCACACACTGTACAACTCCTGCAGTCAACACAACTCTGCAAATCACCGGCCACTGTCTCATAACCATAACTCTCATGCACCCCTGATGGTAAAAAACCATCACAAGATAAACAGCAAGAAATGGAACCCAAACCAAATTTGCCTGCCATCAACTCCTCAACACAAGGATCAAATGCTAACTGATGTACATACCTTGCAATATAATGTTGATAATAAAAACCAACCTTAGTCAACAACTCACCATGAACAAGTGATGCAACCCACTGTGATTGATCACCAGCTAAGTCAGGAGATGTCATAGCCAAAGGAGTAGAATCAATAACAACACCCACTGAAGCATCACTTCAAAACTCCTGCTCTAAGTCATGTATTATCAAGCTATCAACTGCAGAACCTATCGCCATGTTGTGCCCATCACAACTCTCATCCCGAGGCATCAAACTATCCCATAACTAAAGATAAGTACCAGGAACCAAAGTACATCTCTGTATCATCATCTCATCAACATGGTCATCAAAGGTAAATTGATGAGCATACCTCACAATGTAATGCTGATAGAATGCGCCAATCTCAGTCAGTGGCTCAGACTGCAATCTAGATGTAACTAACTGCAATCGATCACTAACCAAGTTGGAACTGACTACTACCTCTAAAGACATCACCAAGGGAGTAGTATTACTAGCAGGAACCATGCCAACTATCGGCTCACCAACATCACACATGGTCTTTGATACAGCATCTCTAGTCTTTGTGCCATTAGTGCTAGAGGTCACCACCATGTCAGGCATACCAAAAAAATCTGCTACAACACCCAACTCAACTGAACTTGACTCTAGTGGGAATGAACCTGATATGCCAATGTTAGTATCAAGGATGGATGCATCCCCATCTCCATTGTCTCTAACAATCTCGGCCATGGACATCCTTGGATCACCAAACACCACAGCTTGTGACTGTATAGAATCAAGTAAAGACTGTAGTCGCTCTAACTCCATGGTCACCTTAGCCAAATGAAATTGTGACTCCTTGAAAGCCAACTGTGTACTCTCAAGAATCTCAGAAGTCACCTCAAGCTGCTCAGTAAGCTCACTCACCTCATCTTCCTTGGCCAACAATGCATCATATGCTGTACTGCCCCACTCCATAAGATAATCTCTGTCGGCTACCAACTGCATATAATTCTGTCTCAAAATCCGAATAGCCTCCCATAAAGAGTGGATCTCTATCAAGGAAAGATAACTGCCTTCCTGCTCATCACTAGTAGGAGAACCCCATCCATAAACTGCTAACAACTGACGAGCAACATCAAAATGCTGGCAAGTGATAGCAATGTCTCGGTCACTAACTCTCAACTAATTAGACACATGATGGCATTGGCTTGACTGTCTCCTACAAACCTCCTCTGATGCATTGTCTAAAGGAGTATCCTCAAAGTTACTAGTCTCTAGAGTATTACTATCCATATCCTGTGAATCAAATCTAAAGCTCATACCAACATATGGAGTATCAAAAACATTAGCATTGCTGTTCAACTCCTCTATACCCAAGGAAACTAAGTCTTCAAAATTTCCCACTGCATCCTCCTAGATGTCATCAATGCCAATATGATCCTGGGACTCATCTATACACACTGCCAAATATGAAATATCATCAACACATTCCAGCAAGTATGGTCGACTAGATATATGAACAAAGCCCAACATCAGTGTATAAAAATTATTACCAACATCAGACAAGATACTGGCACAAGAAAAGACAACACCGTGTAATCTGCTAATCAAATCCATGATAGCACCCAAACAAACACTGCTACCAAAAAGTGTTAAAGATCTCGAGTCAACTGAATCCCAAACTCCAATATAACAATCTCGAGTCCATATCCGTAAACTAGAATCAACTGGTAACTCAAGCAAAGTCCTCACCTGAGTAATATGACCAATACCAACTAACTCCACATACTTGTCATGATGAGATAATGAAGTCACAATACTATCTTTGTTCACCTTCAGCTGGCTGGACAAATCATGTGAAGTACTACCAGCCTCAACCTCATGTGATGAAGCATCTAACTGTGCCTGGTACTCTTTCTCAGAAAAGTCATGAATGCTCAATGTCTGCTCATCTCTACCAGGTATCTCACCATCCTGCACAACAACATCCTCATAATCATCATCTGAACCCACTACATTGTAGTCACTGCCTGTTGTAACTATACCATCCTGAATACTTGTGGCATCACCCTTTGACGAGCTGTAAACAATTGTCTCAATTTGAGTATCAAGTTGACCATTACTATCAATCTGTGTAATATCCTTTGCCACCACCTCCTGTGGCAGAGTAGAATCTGAGACCTCTCCCTGGCTATAAGCTAGTTTCTCAAACTCCTCATGCAAGTTCTTGGTAATTGTGTCATCTGCCCTGTGAGAAAATTTTCCAAATAGAAATCCAGTCAACTTATCCACCTTAGCTGGGTCAGAGAACATGTCATTCATTATACGGTGGTGCTCAACCAACTGTTCAGACATGTCATGGCTTATTTTTATAAGTTTATCTCGAATGTCTAAATAACCATCCTTTCTACTGTTTTGACTCTGGATATCAATTGTCCAAGATCGTGTCCTTTGAGACTCTGTACTATACCTGTCCATTCTAGATAAAGTAGAGTGTAACTCCAATAGGATATAACTTCTTCAAACACCAAGAACTAACATGCAAATGATTAGAAGTAGCATGCAACCATAGATTTTGACATGCAACTGATTAGAAGCAACATGCAACCACCAAATTCACCAAGAACTAACATGCAAATGATTAGAAGTAGCATGCAACCATAAATTTTGACATGCAACTGATTAGAAGCAACATGCAATCATAAATTATGACATGCAAGATCTGGGTAGTTGTCAAAACTGACATGCAAACTTCTACAACCACCAAATTTACTAAGAACTAACATGAAAATGATTAGAAGTAACATGCAACCGTAAATTTTGACATGCAGCTGATTAGAAGCAACATGCAATCATAAATTATGACATGCAAGATCTGGGTAGTTGTCAAAACTAACATGCAAGATCTGGGTAGTTGTCAAAACTGACATGCAAGCTTCTACAAACCCTCAGGCTGGCAAGATCATGGCTCTGATACCACTAAAATGTCTCTTTTCTGATTTTGTATGATATTTCCAACCTCTAATCAGATCTTTAAGATCAAACAACTAATATCACAAAGATCCACCAAATTTCTCAAGAAACCCCAAATCGGGTATGCTGAAAATAGTGCCAAAAGCTTCACAACTTCACAAATTATTAATAAATCTGAAAATGGACATTTTTACAAAAATTTCAGCAGCATAACAGCCTACAAAATGACATTTCCAGATCCGTATAGCCTTTACACAACAGTTCACAAATGTAAGACAAAAACTATGCTCATCGGGCTCCCGAAATTAACACAAAAATGCCCGGAAACACCACAAAAACATTAATAATATATCTCAGAAGTTTAATCATGTCCCAATACATATATTCAGCTCTATTTTAACACCTTAAATTCTGAAATACAGCAGCAACCCAAACTGATATGAAATACTCAACTCTAAACACCAAACTCATACAAAAAACACACCCGAAAACCCACAAATATGCACTGTTCAGCACAAAGGCAAATTCTGTATGAGCATGCACATGGAATGGCTTCAAACTCCCATCCTTAGCTTTCTTGGAAACCTGCAAACTCCCATTCTTGGGTCTCCTTGGAAACCTACAAACTCCCGTTCTCGGGTCTCCTTCTCCACAGGTTTGGCAGCCTCTGAAGAATAACAAAGAATGAGCAAAATCAAGTTCTCCAATCAGCCCAAAATGCCTCCAAACCCCTTAAAAGAGGGCATAACCATAACTCACATCCAAGAGAGGTTAATGAAACTTATTTTAATAATAATTTTCATTTATTAGTCCAACGGTTTCCAAAGATTAACCCCCTTTTTCCGAAACTTCACTTTCTTGGGCCTGCCTGCCTTAGCAAAGATTATTATTATTTTTAATTATTTAAAAAGGGGACATGACATCATCCCATACTCTCTCTCTCTCTCTCTATGTCACCTCCTACTCTCTCTCACACTCTTTCCCATCCGTTTACTCTATCTCTCCCATCCCATACTCTCTCTGCCACCCCCTACTCTCTCTCACACTCTCACACTCTCTCCCATCCCCTACTCTCTCTCTTTCATAGACAAAGACACACACACACACACACACACACACACACACACTCCCATTCCCCCTCTCTCTTCTCTCCCATCCCCTACTCTCTAGATTTGTCACACACACTCCCATCCCCCTCTCTCTATCTCCCTCTCCCTACTCTCTCACTCTTTCCCATTCCCTACTCTCTCTCTCACACTCTCTCCCATCCCCTACTCTCTCTCTCTCTCTCCCATCCTATTCTCTCTCTCTCTCAGCTTCCTCCTACTCTCTCTCTCACACTCTCTCCCATCCCCTACTCTCTCTTACACACACTCCCATCCACCCTTCTCTCCCTCTCCCACCACCTAGTCTCTCTCTCATCTGCTACTCTCTCTCTCTCTCTCTCTCTCTCTCTCTCTCGGGCTACTCTCTCTCTCTCCCCTCTCCCATCCCTAAACTTTTTTTTTCCAGATACATAATCCCATCCCCCTCTCTCTCTCCCCTCTCCTATCCCTAACTCTCTAGATCTCTCTCACACACTCCCATCCCTCTCTCTCCTCCTCTCCCACCGCCTACTATTCATCTCTCTCAAGTTCTCTCTCTTACTCTCTACTCTCTCTCTCCCATCTCATACTCTTACTCTCTCTCCCATTGCCAACTCTCTCTCACACTCTCTCCCATCCCCTACTCTCTCTCACACTCTCTCTCCCATCCTTTCACTCTATCTCTCCCATCTCGTACTCTCTCTACCATCCCCTACTCTCTCTCTCTCCCATCCTTTCACTCTATCTCCCATTCTGTACTCTCTCTCCACCACCCCCTACCCTCTCTCACACTGTCACACACTCTCTCTCTTTCACAGACACACAAACACATAGACACACACACACTCTCCCATTCCCTCCCCTCTCTCTTCTCTCCCATCCCCTACTCTCTAGATTTGTCACACACACTCCCATCCCCCTCTCTCTATCTCCCTCTCCCTACTCTCTCTCACACTCTCTCCCATCCCCTACTCTCTCTCACACACTCTCCCATCCTTTACTCTCACTCTCTCCCTCTCCCACCACCTACTCTCTATCCTCCATCCCCTACTCTCTCTTTCATAGACACACACATTCTTATCCCCCCACTCTCTTCTCTCCCATCCCCTATTCTCTAGATCTGTCACACACAATCCCATCCCCCCTACCTCTCTCTCTCTCTCCCTCTCCCACTCCCTCTCCTACCTCCTAATATATCTCTCCCTCTCTACTCTCTCTCTCTCTCTCTCCAATCTTGTACGAGCTCTCTCTACCACACATACTCTCTCTCACACTCTAACACTCTCTCCCATCCCCTACTCTGTCTCTCTTACACACATTCCCATTCCCCCTCTCTCTCTCCCTCTCCCACTCCCTCTCCCACTGCCTACTCTCTCTCCCCCATCACCTACTCTCTCTCTCCCCTCTCACATTCCCTACTCTCTCTCTTTCATCGAAACACACACTCCCATCCCCTACTCTCTAGATTTGTCACACACAATCCCATCCCCCCTCTCTCTCCCTCCCCCAAGCCCTCTTGCACTGCCTACTATCTCTCTCTCTCTCAGGTACTCTCTCTATCTCTCTCTCCCCTCTCTCATTCCCTACTCTCTCTCTTTCACACACACATCCATCCCCCCTCTCTCCTCTCCCATCCCCTACTTTGTCTCTCACTCTCTCTCCCTCTCCCACTGCCTACTCTCTCTCTCTCTCTCTCTCACTCACTCTCACTCTCACACTCTCTCTCACTCTCACTCTCTCCCTGTCTACTCTCTCTTTGCTACCCCCAACTCTCTCTCACATTTTCACACTCTCTCCTATTCCCCTATACTCTCTCTCTTTCTCTCTTACACACATTTCCATCCCCCCCTCTCTCCCTCTCCCATCACCTACTCTCTCTTCCATCTCCTACTCTCTCTCGAGCTACTCTATCTTCCCCCTCTCCCATTCCCCACTCTCTCTCTTTCACACACATACACTCCCATCCTCCTCTCTCTCTCACTCTCCCTCTCCCACTATATCTCCCACTACCTACTCTCTCTCTCTCCCCCATCCCTTACTCTCAATCTCTCTCTCTCCCAACTTGTACTCTCTCTCACACTTCCTCTCTCTCCCATCCCCTACTCTCAATCTCCCCCCCCATCTTGTACTCTCTCTTTTCCACTCCTACTCTCTCTCACACTTCCTCTCTCTAGCATCTTGTACTCTCTCTACGACCCCTACTCTCCCATCCTGTACTCTCTCTGCCACCCCTACTCTTTCTCACTTCCTCTCTCCCATCTTGTACTCTCTCCCCTCTCCCATCCCCTACTCTCTCTCTCTCTCTCACACACACACACACACACACACACACACACACACACAGAGCCATTCTCTCACCCCCCCACCCCCCACCTAGCTCTCTCTTGCTCTTGGGTTGCAATTTAGGCTTCAATAGTGCATGCACATTATAGTGCGCATGTGCTATTGAGAATTTAAATGCTTCTAATAGTGTGTGCACACTATAGGGCGCACACGCTATTCAAAGCTTTGTATTAAAAGCAAGCCTAAGGCTTGATTTTTCCTTGGAGATCCAACTCAAAGGTTTGGAGTTTATAAATACGTTTGAGACATGTTTTCTAGAAAACATACCAAAAATGATTGATTTTTCTTGTGTACTCCCCTTCAAGATTCCTTGTGGTTAGGTATCGATAAGATCAGGTTACATAGCATTATAGGTCTTTGTGTTAGCTATCTAACCATATAATTTATTTTCAATTTGAACTATTTCAAGCCTTTCATCTATAATTTCTTTTGAATGTATGTTCATTTTTTGTCAGAAACCACCATGTACTAATTGGGCTATATATTTTAGCTCGTTCATTGAATTTTGCAACAACTTAGTTTTTTAGAAACTATACTCCATTCTACACACTTTGAAAAAAAAAGGTTTTGACTTTAGATTAGTTTTTAGTTATTTCTAGGGGGAGCACACAGATATTTCATGTTTTTGGGATGTTTCTAGTTAAAAAATTCATTAAAAAATAAAATACACTTATAAAATTACTCAAAAAATATGGGATAAACTATATAGTGTTAAGTAACTTTTCACCAAAGCGATTAAAGAATTAAAAAAAAAAGTTAAAATTTTAGGAGGGCTACACTTTGTACTGTGTTATGTTTTTTTGGAATAAACAATACCATTTTTTGTGGCCCCCTTTTTTGAGGACCTAAAACTAAACAATTTTGAAAAAAAATTAGTAGTTTAGAAACTAGATTTAAAGGACTAAGACTTTTGTTTTTGTCATATCTTAAAATTTTGAGCATATCTATCTTCAAATTCTTGTTGAAGTTCAAAATTTGTAGATTTCAAGAAAAAGGTGTCCGCTTATACCCCCTTTTGGCAACACAACTTGGTGCACTTACCCACCAACTAATGATTAAAACACCAAAACATTACTTGGCAACATCAACTATCGTGCATTATCTAGTTGCTCCCCCTTACTTGTTTCATCCTCTCCTCCAATTCTACTACTTGTACTTCTCTCATTTGGCTTCTTATACTTCTCCCCCTTTAGGGCTTTTCCCCCTTTTTTTCTTATACTTCTCCCCATTTGACAACAATGCCAAAGGTGCCACTCAAACATGTCTCACCTATCCAACTTATTTACTTCCAACTACTCTCCCTAAGAAGTAGTCCCATTTACATCAATCCTATTATAATATATGTGACTAGACCACTAGATTGATGCAACAATAGTTTCTTACTTCTAGTTTGGTAGGGGGATGACCCATAGCCTACCTCTTAAATATTTAAAAGCATCCTTAGGTGATGAATTTGTGAATATATCTCCAACTTGTTTTGTTGAGTTCACATAATCCATCTTCACTTCTTTCTCTTGAACCTTTTCTCTTAGAAATTGATACTTGATTGCGATGTTCTTAGTTTTGGGATGTTGAATTGGATTCTTGGATATGCTTATTGTAGTGGTATTATCACAAAATATAGTCACCAATTCTATGATCTTCTCATTAATCCCTTCCAAGACTTTCTTTATCCATATAACTTGTGAGAAATTACTAGAAGCTATCACATATTCTTCATTTGTTGTGTATTGTGAAATGCAATTTTTATTCTTACTAATCCACGACACAAGTCTCCTACCTAGAAAGAATGCACCACAACTTGTGCTCTTTCTATCATCAATGTTTCCTACCCAATACGCATGAGTAAACAAAATTAGAGTAAAATTATCTTCATGAAGATACCAAAGTCCATAATCAACTATTCTTTTTAGATATCTAAATTTTTGACATTTCAATCAAGTTTATTTATTAGTGACACACACACTGAATCAGATAGCTAGCAGTTATCAAGCTTATTGTACAGTTAACAATATTAACCAAGTATTTTAGGCTCTATCGAGTTCTATAATTGCTATCGAGTACTGGGAACCTCATTCAGTTTGTGCCAAGCAGTTTCTACCAAGTTGGTGATTATCAGTGTAAACTGAGCTTCATAATGTTTACTAAGTTTCTTGGTGCAAAATGAGTTGTGCAATGCTTACCAAGTTCGTAGCTTAAGTGATGCAAATCTAGTGTTGACCAAGCTATGCAGTTTCAACCAAGTGATTTAGTTTATACTGAGCTTGTAGTGATAGTGTTGATTGAGCTATGGAGTGTAAATCAAGTGATTCAATTTATATGCCAAGTTTCATAGTGTTCACTAAGTCACCAATGTAGACCGAGTTTAGACTATTTGGAAGTGATTAGTATGAGCCACACTTCTACATTTATAGAAGGCATGTTGATGCCAAGCATTGAAAAATGGTTGTTGAGTATTAGAACCTCACTGAGTTTGTCTTTAGAACTTGAGTACTTACAGTTGGGCCGACTTTGTGTATTTTGGTGAAATTTGTATTGTAGTTGACTTTGTTGAATTGTAATTTGGATTGGTATATATGTAATGTATTGTATCACATCCAAAGCAATAATAATGATGATATGTGGAATATTAAGAAGAAATATAAAAGGTAGAAGTGCAAAGTAAAAAGCTACAATAGTATAAGGAGCAATAAAGATTTATCTATCACAACAAGGTGATCATTACACTCAAAGGAATCTCATTTAGCAAACCAAGTTGTAGATTAGAGATCAACCACTAGTTCATCCTAAAAGGTGGAAAAGTTAAATCCTTTCACAAGGTAGACTTAACAGTTTTTTTTAAATCTCTTTACCGAGTGCATACTTCATTGTATATTTGTAAATCCTTTTGCAAGGTGGACCTAGTAGTCCTTATTGCTCCTAATAGGGAAGATCATTAGAAGTGATCATTGTAAGCCTTAATAGGCCAACTGTATACTGTAGTACTAAAGCTTGTGGGTATCATCCCTACCCTAGTTTTACTTCCTATTTGAAAGGTTTTTGGGTCACCATATTGTGTGTCAAAGTTTTATGAATGTTTAATTGCTTTCATTTCTTCATGCATGCAATTAGATTACACATGAAGGATTAATTGGTAAAGAAATATTAAGTTTTTTTCACCCCCCTTTTTAGTAACTTAATCTATCTCATATTTCCAACAATTGGTATTAGAGCTTTGTAGGTCTCAGAGAAAATGTTTAACAACTTGAGCAAGGATCAGAGGCAATGGAGGTATTCAAATTTGACAAGGCTATTGACAATGAAAAGGTAGATTTGAATTTGGATATTGGGAAACTTAAGAAAGCAAAGGAGAAACACTCTCAATCCTTGAAAAGAAGAAAAGATCTTGCATTGTAGATGAATGACCAACTCTACATTGAAGAAAGAATTAAAGACATCCATTCAAAAAGTAATTTAGATAAAGCTAATGGAGCAATAAGAGAACTATTAGAAAAGAATCTACACTTCAAGAAGAAGTAAGAAAGCTAAAAAGAGAGCAAGAAATTTAGTTAGTAAGATTATGTGAAGTCATGGAAGCAAAAAACAATATAAAAGAAGAGTTAGAAGGAAATAATAATGAAATTCAACATCTATCCCTTCAATGGACAAACTTCATTGATCAGCTCACTAATGCAAATGAAGAAATCATGAATCTATGATCAAAAAATGAAAGGCTACAAAATGATCTAAACATTGAAAGGAAAACCAATGACAGGATGATGAAATCTCAAGTAGGCATGAATCAATTAAATGAGAAAATCCAATACAGACAAAAATGAAAAGGAGGAATTGGATATATAGAAGAAGTCATCAAAGGAAGGAGTTCAAAAGAATCAAAGACGTACTTAGTCACTGTGGTAAGCTAGGTCATACATCAAACAAATGTTGGAGCAATGGTAAAGCTAAATTCAATGGAAAATGCTACAATTGCAATATGCATGGTCATAAAGCTAATGAATGTAAAGAGAAACCTAAATTTGAAGATAAATGTCACAAATTTTAGAAGCATGGGCATAAATCTTTTGAATGCAAAAATAAGATATTGAATCTAGTAGAACAAATTGTAAATGTTATATTTGGTTGGGACTACAACACTTGGTGTAGATGTTATTACTGTGGAGAATTTGGACACATTGGAATAAACTATAAAAAACATCATATGAGGACAAGAGACACCATTAGAAGTTTCATTTGTACAAAACTTGGTCATCTTGCCAAGAACTATATGAACACTGGAAGAATTGAAGATGAAAAGAAAGCCAAGGATGATAACATCAGAAAACAAATGAGATAGCAGTGGATTCCAAAATCTTTTGAGAATGCAAGTTCAGGCAATGAAGCATATGTCACTCAAGAATTGGGTGACTCAAGCATTTCTACTTGATCTCCCACAAGGACAACTAGAACTAAGATTTTGGAGAAGACATCCTACATAAAATCTAGTAAGCTAAAAGGAAAGATCCATATCAACATTCAAGATGCAAAGGGATCATCGAGTATCTATGGAAAGTCTAGACCTTACCAAGCTAGGTTGGGTTGCAATACCCTGCCAAGCAAGGTCAAGAATAACTAAGTTGTTGTGTGGACACCGAGTCATGAATGTTCCTATCAAGCAATTAATTCAAGCTGAGTGGAAGATAGTATGTCATCAACCAAGTGATTATACCAAGAATTTATGGTGATTGAAAGGCAAAATTTGATAAAAAGAGCGAAATTAAATTCATTTGTCACCGTGAATTTTCAAGAGCTATTTGTGAAGAGTGATTTCTATGCATCCAAGAAATCTATGCAAATTATTGAAGTTTCTCAAACCCTACCAAGTGATGGCATCCTCCAGCAGCAAGAAAGAAAGAGTCTGAGATGTTAGTTCATGGAGTAGAATGTAAAGCATCGGATTTCAAGTTGAGTCCAGCTATTGTGAAAAGTCTTGATCCAACAGAGCTCAATCTCAAATTCCATTCAAGGTACTTCTAGTTAATGATATTCTTTCACATTTTCAATATTCTATTCAAGATATAGGAACCTTAGAAATGGATGAAACTTTGGAGAAGTTGTGTGAGTGGTGTATTAAAACCAGAGCATCAACACTTTAAAGCAAAGGGTTTAACCCATATTCCACACATGCCCCAAGGCTATATGCACAACAAGCAATTATGGTTGGAGAAACCTATTCCCATAACAAAGAAAATGATTCATCAGATTACAAGACTTCCAAAATTGGCTGAGGCTAAATCCACCAAACCCTAAGTTAGGTGGAACTGGAGAAGAAAACCTTTGCTGAATGGGATAGAAGAGGTATGAAGATCAGTAGTGTCACTGATATGAAGCTCAAATTTGGAATACATTTAATTGCACACAAGATATATAGCTCCAGTGGACTTAATAGTGTGTCATGTGAAGCTATGGATCTCGCTTTCAAAGTGGTCAAGAGCAACATGTCCTTTGACCTTTCTAGGTGATCCCACAATAATGGGGTCCATTTTTTGACCAATTTTGACACTAAAATCAATATTTTTGAAACAAACCTCACATTCGAGTGACTATATCTCTAAAACTATGAATAATTTCAAGATGTCATCAACTAGTGATTTTTAGTACTTTGTTCCTAGTTTGTAACCATACTTTTTAATCCTTTTTTTAAAAATTTATGTCAATTATTTCTTCTCCACTGAAAAGTGGTACCTAATAAAATTCAATATTTTTAAAGAGTGACAGATTGCTTGACACACATAACTTTTTTTTTCCTAGAAAAGATAATGAGGTAATTCTTCAACGTTGGATTTACATCAATATCCAGAGGATGCATTTGGTTTGATTCAATTTGGTTGAATATTGTATAGTTTAAGAAGTTTTGAAGTGACACCAATCATAATTCAGACATACATTCATTTTGACATAGATAACTTGAAGTCAATTTATCATAAATCTTTTTTTTTCTTTGAATAGAAAGCTATCTCAATAAGCTATTTCCTAGATATTTTTCAAAATTGTTTTGATGTAATTTACTAATTTTCTCAAAGTGTTGAAGTCAGTTGATGTTCAATTGGTAATGAACCTATGATGAATTAAACTCATATTTGAAAGTCTTAATGATTAGAATATGTATTACAATTATAGTCATTTGAAAGCTTGCTCTGAGTAGCACATTTTGGTATTTTTAATTTTATAGTAAGAGATCATTTATTTACAATTATGGTTGTCAAAAGAGCCAAAAAAAAATTAAAGAAAAAAGGGCCAAAAAAATTGTAATTTTCTATGTTCACTATGAACATAGTGTTCACAGCTAACATATAAAGTATGTTCCTTGTGAACATATGTTTGTAGTGAACATGTGGTTCAAAAATTTCCATGAAAAAATGGTAATTATGATGTTTTAAAGCCAAAATTTGGTGTTTGGCATGTTTGTACAAACATATTAATTATAAATGTTCGTGCAAACATTCCTAATTTATGATGAATATGTTCACAATGAACACTTTTGTAAAATATGTTCGCTGCGAACATGTTTACTATGTTCACTGCGAACATGTTTACTATGTTCACGTGAACGTATGGTGTATGCAATTTTTTGCATTTTACAAAAAAAAATAAAATCTTCGTCCCATTAAAGTGGAACCCATTATTGTGGGTTCACCCTTCTAAGTTGATGTTGAACCAATTCAACAAAAATATGGAAAGCATCAGAACTTCAAAGAATAACCCTTGTAAGTTTAGTTCTTTTTTAACCTATTTATTTTTCTTTGTACAAAAGTTTTTCCCTTCAAAAGGTATAGTTGTATGGAGAAAAGATGTACTTGTTCTTTATCAAATCAATGAGTATATAACATAAATGGGAGAAAATTATGTTAGTATCATGAACAACTACTTTCATGCATTCAAGGAAAAGATGAATAACAGATTTATAATACCAAAGAAACTTCTAGAAGACTAGAAGGTTGATATTTGTTTTATGGTAGATTGTGACAAAGTGTATATACAAATAGTAAAACTGAGAATTGTATGGGTGAAGCCTCTAGATTATGAGGTGAATATTGATGACACCAGGGATATTATTGAAGCATTGTTAAATGAACCTATGGATCCAAAGGCTACATATTTTGGAACATTTGATGAAGCTAAACCTAGAATTGAATTAGAAATAAAGCTCCCTCAGGCTGTCAACAAAGGTAAAAAGAAGATAACTAAACTAAAACAAACCAACTCTACTTTCCTATTGACAGAAGGTAAAGGAGATGCCATAGAAGAAGATGATGCAAAAAATGATGCAGAAGATGAGGCAAAATTAGAAGAAGCAGAGCCAGTCAAGAAGAAAGGCAAGGTTATTATAACCAAACCTATCAAGACATCTATAGCTATGTTTACAAGGAGGGCATCTAGAAAGAAACTAAAATTGGGTGAAAAAGTAGGAGATGTGATTTTCAAATGGCCTCCACTCACATTTCAAGAGAAACTAAAAGAAATTGATTCTGGAGCTGGCATGGAAAAATTCAAATTGTTGAGGTATGAAACTAGGACTGTAGAAGAAAAGAAGCATGTTGAAGACATGGTTATGTCTAAGATAGGTAAATGGAAATATTTTCGAAACCAACTTGTATAGCAGATTCCCAATGAATTGATGGAGAAAATCAAGCCAAGATGGGAACTTGCAAAGAAAATTGTAAAAGACATATATGAGTAGACCTTGAGGAAACTCATGTCGAGATTAAGAAGTGAAAGAGTCTATCAAGAAAAATGAAGAAAAACTTACTCTGAATTTTAACACATGCTTGATATTGGTAAATGACATTGAACATGTGGTAAGGAATGACACCAACACATGGAAGAACATTTTCAATCTTCATAAGCAGAATGATTTTTTTGTTCATGTCAGTGACAAGGATGATGATGAAGATGACAAAGAAGAAGAGGACAAAGATGATGAAGAAGAAGCAAAGGATGAGAATAAAGATGACAAGGAACAAGAACAGGAAGCCACCAAGGTGAATCTCTTTGAGATTTAGAGAATTGAGGAGATTGACCTTGAGAAGATTGCAATAATGATTATAGCCTCACTACCTCACTCTATGAGAAAAGCCCTAAGGCCATCTAGCTCAAAGAAAGCTATTGCCGAGTTGGTTGTGTCAAAGACTACAAATCCAAGCATTCAAACCAATCTTTGCACCAATTTAGCTTAGTACTTCATTAACTAAAGTGACCATCACTTTATCTACTAAATAATCAGTTCTTCCTCCTTCATCAATTTTGATTACTTAGCGTAAAGGTATTTCTTCAATAAGTGCAATATCTACTTTTATTTCCATTCCTTCCATTTCAACTATTGTTACTATTTAGAGCATGCAAATAATAAGTACAAATATAGTTGAGAGTAAGCCTCAAACAAGTACAAAAGTGTCCAACAAAGGCAAAGAAAAGGAAGAAGACATTGATCTTGATGAGGATATAGTTATCCTAAATTGGGATATCTCTACTCTAAATCCTGATCAAATGCATATAGTAGGAGAGCTTCTACAAAAGAAAGCTAAGCAACAAAGGCTTAGAGAAGAAAGGAATAGAGAATTTCAAGTGCTTGAAGATGAAAAGAACATTCTTGCAAAGGCACTCAGTATTTAGGTTGACATTTCTCAACCTATTTTGGTTCAATTAGTAGAAGTGGTCCATAAATTCAATGAATATTTGAATGGGCAAGAGAAATTTTTGCAAAGAGTAGAGAAAAAATTTGAACATAAATTATTGGAGCTAGTAGCATAGAAGATTGTAACATACCAAGTAGACTTGTCTACAATTCTAAGCTCATTGGAAACCTCTACCAACAGTGTCACTTCTCTATTCTATAAAATCCGTGATACATCCATCTTCATGCAAGACATCAAAGATAAACTCTCCAAAATAGATGAAGATCTGAAGGAAAGTGCACACTAGTTGTCACTAGATCTGAGCTACAGTTCTAGTCATTATACAAAGATCAAATTTTTGACTAATATGCAAGCATAATTGCTAAAGGAAGAAGCTAGGATAAGGGCTACACTTGTAGATATACAAGGTATGATTCTGTTAAACATGGATGCATTGTAGAAACATATTACACATGCTAAAACCCTCATCCATGATAACAACTTCTTTTTTGTTGATCACATGATAGAATTATCAGTAGAAGTTTAGATTGCATTGCATGCAAGCAAGGTGTTGCAAGAAAATTGGGACAAGACATTGTCATTAATTCTAAAGGTACATTCTGATTTCTTGTCACATTTTGAAATTACAATGTAGCATACACTTTTGGCATTTATGTCAAAAAGGGGGAGAAGTTCTCTCTCTCTCTCTCTCTCTCTCTATATATATATATATATATATATATATATATATATATATATATATATATATATATATATGTTGTACAGAGGGAGATGTAATATCTATCTATCTATCTATCTATTTATATATATATATGTTGTAAAGAGGGAGATGTAATATAAGATGTGATATAAAAAGGGGAGAAGATAAGAAAGTTTATATAATGAGTAAAGTATATTGAATGTATATGTATGGAGGAGCATCATAATATTGTACATGTACAGATATTTAGATAAACATCTCTTACAAAAATAATCTTGAAAAATCTCAAAAATAGAGTATGTCATTGAGTTGAAGACACAAGATGGAGACTAATATTGTTTGGAACTTTTTGAGAATTTAGTTTTGATTGATAAGTGGTTTTGTTACTAATGCCAAAGGGGGAGATTGTTGACATTTTAGTCAAGTTTTTTTATTAGTGACACACACACACATAATTAGACAGCTAGTAGTTACCAAGATTATTGTACAATTAATAGTATTAACCAAGTATTTCAGTGTCCACCAAGTTCTACAATTTCCATAGAGTATTAGGAACATCATTTAGTTTGCACTGAGCAATTTCTACCAAGTTGGTGATTATCAGTGTAAACTAAGCTTCATAATGTTTACTAAGTTTCTCAATCCAAATTGAGTTGTACAATGCTTACTAAGTTCGTAGCTTCAATGATGTGAATCTAGTGCTAACCAAGCTATGTAGTGTCAACCAAGGGATTTAGTTTATATTGAGCTCGTAGGGATAGTGTTGACCAAGCTATGCAGTGTGAATCAAGTGATTCAAAATTATATACCAAGTTTTGCAGTGTTCATTGAATCACTAGTGTAGACCAAGTTTAGACTACTTGGAAGTGATTAGTATGAGCTGCGATTCTATCTATTGAGAGCATGATGATGCCAAGCATTGACAATGTTTGCTAAGTATCAAAACCTCATCGAGTTTGTCTTCAGAACCTGAGTATTTACAAGTGGGTTGACTTTGTGTATTTTGGTAAAACTTGTATTATAGCCATGACTTTGTTGAATTGTAATTTGAATAGGTATATATGTAATGTATTGTATCACATCCAAAGAAATAATAATGATGATATGTGAAATACTAAAAATATATATAAAAGGTAGAAGTGTGAAGTAAAAGGCTACAATAGTATAAGGAGAAAAATAGATTTATCTATCAGAACAAAGTGATCATTACACTCAAAAGAACCTCATTTAGCAAATCAAGTTGAAGATCAGAGATCAACCACTAGTTCATCCTAACAAGTGGAACAATTAAATCCTTTCACAAGGTAGACTTAACAGTCTTTTGTAAATCACTTTATCGAGTGCATACTTCACTGTATATTTGTAAATCCTTTTGCAAGGTGGATCTAGCAGTCCTTATTGCTCCTAACAGGGTAGATCATCAGAAGTGATCATTGTAAGCCTTAATAGACCAACTTTATATTATAGTACTAAAGCTTTTGGATATCATCCCCACCCATAGTTTTACTTTCTATTTGGAAGGTTTATTTGTCACCATATTGTGTGTCAAAGTGTTATGAATGTTTTATTGCTTTTAGTTCTTCATGCATATAATTAGATTAGAATACACATGAAGGATTGATTGGTAAAGAAAGATTAAGTTTTCTTAGATACTGATTCACCCCCCCTCTCAATAACTTAGCCTATCTCATATTTCCAACATAAATATCCTTCTCACTATATATTTCCTTTGGATTAGACTAAAATCTTGCAACAATTCCAACTATGTGAGCAACATTTGTTCCATTTTGAACAATATAATGTAGCTTTCTAATCATGGACTTATAAAGTGTCTCATTCCTTGAACTTGAATCATCTTCCTTAGATAACTCACATCCAATAACTATGGGGGTTTCAAATGGCTTGGAATCTTCCATACCAAAAGTCTTCAATCCTTCCTTCACATAATTGGATTGACAAATGAAGATACCATCCTTGAGTTGCGTCACTTGTAGGAAAATGAAGGATTTTATCTCACCTATCACAGACTTTTCAAATGCCTTCTTCATTTCTTTTGCAAATTTCATGCTCATATCATCATTACCACCAAAGATAATGTCATAAAAAAATACTCTAACAATCAACAATTTATCTCCTTCTATCTTCAAATACACATTATTATCTTTACTAGTTCTCTTGAATCTAATCTTGATTAGGTGAATGTAACCTTCCATACCATGCCCTAGGTGCTTATTTCAACCCATACAATGTTTTTTACAACTTGTAAACCATATCCTAATATTTTGATAATGCAAATCCATTAGGTTTTTCAATGTAGACTTATTCCAATACACTATTCAAGAAAGCAGATTTCACATCCATTTGAAAAATGTTAAACTTCTTATAAGTTGCTTAGGCTATAAGCACCCTCACTCCTTCAATTCTAGCCACTGATGCAAACTTTTTTCCATAGTCCAATCCTTCTTTTGTGCATATCCTTTGTAAAGTAGTTTTTGTTAGAAAGTAGAGTATGCTGATATAACTGAGGAGGTGGGGGGAAGGGGGAATCATTATTCACTTCAAACTAATTTTTTCCCAACTATGGATATCATTTACAAACCTTAAACTTTTTTAGAGGGGTAAACTAAAAAGTAAAACCATGCACAATATAAAGAAACTCATAACACCATATTTGTTAACTAGGGAAACATTGGCCAATGGAAAACCTTGGTGGGGATGGTACCCACAAAATGATCTACTAAACAAAAATATTTTGTGAAAGATATTGACCTTTTTATGAGTCTATTATATGCATATAGTGTATATGTCCTTGTTATAGGATTAGGCCTTGTTAGAAGCCTTAAACTTGTTAGGAGTTATGTGTACAATACAAGATACAAGTTGAGCTCATTGCCCAAACATGCATATACAACTTTACAAGTTATATGAATAGATACAAAACCTTGACCGTGCTGATATCTTTAATGTTTGATTTGTCTTTCTAGCTCCATACATACAAAACTTCATACAAAAATCTTCTCTACTCTGATCATCAAATTTGGATGTATACAATGTCACCAAAGTGCACATATAAAAACAATATGACTTGCAACTTCACTAAACTAAAGGTTCTTTCTTTATATATATAAAAAGAAGTTTATTGGCCTTATCCTTCTTCATACGTTACTAAATGCTCATATTAAGTTCTTCCATGTGAGAGTTAGCTTTCATCAAGTCGACTCAACTTTGTCAAGTAATTATTGATAAGTAAAAATAATTCCTTAACCAAAAACTAAGTATTCTACCAGTTTTTGTATTCCACGATGTTATACCCTCTATTGGAAATATAATCAAAACTCATGCAAAACTTATCCAAAAATTTAGTGGCCTTCCACTTATCATTTATGATATCCATACTAAATTCCCTTAAGCTCACTAAACTTTATATGCCTTTTGTGAAGCTCGCTAAACAAAATTATCAGATTATTACCTGTTTGCCAGTCTTAGACAATTTTCTAAGTACCCTTTCAAAAAACTTGTTCTCTATCTTTAGCTACCTCAAAACTATGTTACATTGCCATTAATTATGATAACCCAAACAACTACCCTTAACCAAATTTCCATTAATATCCCCCTTTGGCATTGATGAGAACATGCAAAAAAAGTTGGCTAAGTATAACTTCATACTTGTCAAAAACATCAAAATCTTTAAAACTTGTGGCCAAAACAAATTATCAAAATTTCAAAATTGTGAATTATCATAATACCTTCATCACATTTGTCTGCTATACTCCTCCTTAGATTTATATAATTGCTCTACCTTATAATATACTTAGTAAATTGTACATACCTTATAATTTTTTTCACTGATCCTTTTCCCCTTTGACATTAATGACAAAGGTGAGACACAATTCATTTATAGGTCAAAATTATGGTTTACATATTCTTTTTCATAATGGATTAATGTCCAAAAGTGTTATACATTCTGCAAAGTTGGTCTCTATGTTTGCAAATTCTGCATCCCATATAAAATTTACTGTTTCTCCAACAACTAGTACTACACATAATCCATAATCTACAATCTCAACTGCTTTTAGGTCCATTTAAGAAAATCTCATAAGATACCTTAGCTTCAACAATTGTATCCAATTTCTTTTGTAGCAAATCCATCTTTAGTGATAGACAATCTTTGAATAGACTAGATCTCTTCAATATCTTCTCTCTATCATGCTCTAATATCCTTATCTCATCATTTTCTTTGGTTATCTTTTTATCTAATTCAAAAATATTTTCACCATTGGTCTTCACCAACTTTTCAATCTCTTCTCCTTTCTCCTTAATGGCCTTTGGTATATCATAGGTATGTTTGTGTGTCCTTGTGCATTCAACATAATTTTTCTTGCCCATGTTATGCATTTTCTCAAATCCTTGATGCAAGTGTATAACACTATCAAATCACTCTTCATGTTTCATATCCCTACTTAAATAACTTGGCATCATGTTCTATCTATACATTAATCTTAGCTACCTCCTAAAGAGTTGAAAAGTGTGCATCCGATTCTTCAATTACTCTTTCTAACTTATTTTCATGATCTTGCTCTACAAATTGGATTTGAAATGACAAAGTTTTCTTAATTCTTTTAAAGGCTATGTCCGATACCTTATGAGTGTTTCCAATTTTCATCTCTGTTCTCTCTAGTGCCATTGTGAATGTAGATGGAAATAACTATATTTAGCTTTTATTGATAGTCCATAATGTCCATAACCTCTTTCATTCATTAATGTTATCAATTTTCCCCAATCCATTAGAATTTTTGAAAATAGCTTCTGGTTTTGATTGTGTAAGAGTTTTTAACATCAACATTTTTACCACTCTATGATCCATCATCAGGATGCTAGTGAAAGAGACACATAAGATCATGAAAGAGGATGAACATGTAAATTGAGAAAGAACTAAGTGAGAAAAAATGTGTAAAAACAAATAAATAAAAGAGCCAGAATAATAAAATAAAGAAAGAATCATAAACCAAGAAAAACTAACAAAGTGAATGATAAAGAGAGATCTAAGAAGTAACAATAAAAATAAATTGAAAACAAATACAAAAGAAAAAACACCAAAAGACAAAATAAATAAATAATGAGAGTACAAAATTAGAAAATAATAAAAAGAAAAATTAAAAAAAGAAAAGAAAAACATAAGTAAATTATATATATGTATGTATGTATGTATGTATATGAACATATATATGTATATATCTATATGTACACACACACACACACACACACACACACACACACACACACACACACACACACACACACACACACACACACACACACACACACACACACACACACACACACACACACACACACACATCTAGTGGTCAAACTAAACTATTAACTCCTACATCTATTGCAATGGTCAGACCTACTGCGGAGGTCACAGTTACATAGATAGGTACAAAAGCATCTGTAATACCATATGCAATAGTTGTGAAGTGGCAAACCCTGAGAAACCAAAAGAAAATAGAGGAAGGATCAGTGTGAGGAAAGTCTACAAGGTTTGAGAAAACAAAACCTGTGTAGATCCCCTCTCTAGAGAAGAGAATTAAGAAAACAACAAGTGGACCAAGTAAGTGGAGAAAAACCTTGCAAATTGGTTCCTCAGAATTTGAAGAAGAGATTGGTGAAAAATGAGTAGAGCCTTAAGATCAGGAAGTAAAGACTTCAGTAGGAAGGAAATCAAGGAAGCTAAAGTTAGAAAATCTTAATATGCAAATTATTAATGACAATAATTTTGTGTAATTGAATAAATATTATGAGTTGTACAATAATATGGATAGGAGAAAACTAGAAAATTTTGTAGTTACAAATATGATTCTAAAAGATAAAAGGTTTTATAGCATAAAAGGTCAAATCCCTGAAGATTTGTTTAATAGACTAAGAAACAAAAAGAGTAGAGTAATTGAGGAAGATAAACAAATACGGATGAATGACAACAATTTTGTGTAATTGAATAAGTATTATGAGTTGCACAATAATATGGATGGGAGACAATTAGAAAATATTGTAGTTACAAATATGATTCTAAAAGATAAAAGGTTTGATAGCATAAAAGGTCAAATCCCTGAAGATTTGTATAATAGACTAAGAAACACAAAGAGTAGAGTAATTGAGGAAGATAAACAAATAAGGATGAATATGGTGAAAAAGCTATGTATAGTAAATAATGAGGAAGAGTTAAAGGAAATTCTAAAAGGTATAGCACCCTTGTTGAGGAATAAGAAGATATCCATTCTTATTATGGGAGGAAATTATGAAGAGGTAAATATGGAAACTCAAAAGGAAATAGTCACATACATGGCTACTATGCCTAAGGAGACTGAGAAGAGTGCCCAGCTAGGGGAGACAAGCCCTACTGTGGCAACAACTAGTCCTTCTCACAATTCGAAGCAACCAGCTAAAACTTCAATTCCAAGTGATTCACCACACATTACCATTGATAGTGAATCCATGCAAGTAGACAACATTAATGTAATAGTGTATAGAATTGAAGATCCATTCAAAGATTTTGGCTTTATCATTGTTGGCAATATCGTTGACTACAACAACTCTTTTGATGAAAAAGAAAAACAAGAACAAAAGAAAGAAGATGTATCTTTTGAGAAGAAATTTGAAACTATGTCAACTAGCACTGAGGCAACTACTACAAGTGTGCCCATAGCTAGAGTAATACTAAAATCCTCTACACCACCACATGAGTAGTAGTGGTCACCATAACAGAATAGTTAGATGATGAAGATGAAGCACAAAACCTTATATCTTCTTTGAGTAAATTCCTTGAAAAGAAGAAATCGGCTAAGTCAATTGAGAAGACTTTAACTTCAGTTTTGGACATATTAGAGAAGACAATAAGTTCTATTGTTACATTTTAAGACATTGAGTAGAGAGCAACAATTGTGTGCAAAACTTTTGACAATGAGTTTATAATGCTTACCAATGTTGCTACAATGTAAGCACATGCTGAGCATGATGGTAATCTTCTTAATACCATGTGTAAAAATATAAGGAATGATATAGAAACATTAAATATATGCATTAAGGTATTGAGGTAGAGTATGGAGGAAGGGAAGTAGATATATGCTAAGTGCAACTTGGCATACCTTCACCTTCACAATTTTGATGAACAGATCAAAGGAAAGATAGCTGAGCTACATATTCTTACTGATAACTTTTTGAAACAAGATCAGAAGTTAGAAAACTTTGAGCATTCAATAGAAACAATTCATGATAGCATCTAGGATATACAAGAAGAAAAAGAGATATCCCTAAAATGATTTACTCTTTTGAGAGGTCATTTATCCCCACATATTACATTGTTACAAAATTAGTTGGAGGAATGCTTGGCAACTAAAACTTCATATGACAAGTTTGTGGCTATAGAGTTGAATGCAATAGAGTTAGCCACATATGCCCTATGTGCGCTAATAAGTGTGTCAAATGCATTGAAAGATAGTTGGAAGAAACACCTTGCATAGTTGAAGACTGAATACAGTGAGTGTTTCTCTAGATTTTGATGCAATTTTCAAATTTTGACAGGATTTTCTTTTTGTTGACACCTTTTTCATTGATGTTAAAGGGGGAGAAATAAGGAAAATTGTAATTGTAATTTATATAGTTGTATTTTGAAGTTGTCATGAGCCCAAATTAAAAGGATATATGAATAATCAAATAACATATTATACAATGATAATAACTAAACAATTTTAAAAAATGAATTAAAACACATGCAAAATAGTGACTTTGGCATGACCCCTCTTGATAGTAATTATAAGATTAAAATAGTTTATCTCAATAGATTAAATAGAAGTCAAATATTAAATAGACTAATAATAATAGTAAATCTATTATCATTATAATAAAATATATTAACTGTACTAATAAAATATTTTATTATAGTTACTAGAATAATAATGCAACCACATATATCTCATTAAATAAATAACTATAGAATGTTATAATAAAATAACATCATAATATGATTCTCTATATAATAATACCTTTCAGACCAAGGAAGAATATAGTAGAAATATAATATAAAGATACAATATAAAAATTACTATATTATATATTATTTTAAAATTGGTTATACTCCCACTAGTGATTAAAGTCAATTATAATTAATAAATAGTAAACCTTTATGATAGAGAATGACCTCTCATGAAGGGGCACGAACACTGTATAGACACGCCTTTCAAATACACCTAACCAGTCAAAACAATATAAATTGGAAATTGATTGCATCTAAGGAAAAAAAAAGTGATGGGATATATATGTATGAAGGTTGCCACCACAAATATATTCATGGGAATAATAGAAAACTAGGTCAGAGAATAATATATGATGACTAGGAAGCAAAGAAGGGAAGCAATGACTATGAAGAATTAGGGAGCAGCTAGTATATACACACATAATTACTTACAGTCAAACAATAATTAATGCTGGAGATTATTTATTTGTAGCTGTCTACATATTGAAGAAGAAACTTGTAGTTGATACACAAGCTTATAGATGCTGCCTTTGAATTGCTCACACTCTTCACAACTATGTTTGGTGATTGTAGACCCAAAACAAATATTTGTGTGATGATGGAAAAAGAATTAGTTGACTGCTTAGAGAGGGCTCATGTGAAAGTGAAAGTGGCATGAAACTTTCATGGAGGGAATAAGAATGAAGAGGGGCATAAGTAATGCAGCCACACAGGATGAACAATGAAGGATGTGATGTAGGTTTGGAATATGTTTAGCATCCATTTTCATTGGAATCCTGAGTATTACTACTAGTATTTCAACTCATAGGATCAATGTTCTTGAAGGCAACCCTCTAACTTGCATTGCCAAGTGATGATTATGAAAATCTCTACAAACTATTTATTCAATCAAATAGTGATGGTTTATGTTATCAATCTTGGTTTATTCATCAATTAGTAGATTCTAACATATTTCAATAGCTTTGAGCTTTTATTCAAAAACATATTTTCCCAAAGCAATTATTGAAGTAATTATTTAAGAAAAAGCTGTAAATAAATGAATGACCTAAAAAGGGTCATTAAAATTGGTATCAGAGCTAGCATCCTGCCAGCCTATAAATCATGAAGATGTTTTGAAATTGTAAGAAAAAGAATCATTCTCCTGTCATCCTGTGTTGAAAGAGAAACCAAAACATAGACATAAAGCTATGAGAAACCACATGTAAATTAATGAATTGGAAGATCATCTTTTTATGAGAGAAACTTCTATTTTTAACAACTAAATCGTCATTAATGTCTCTCACTGCATGAGCTCCATACCATCAATATCTAAATACGACTTAGAATGGGGAATCTTCACTGGTGATGTATATTTTGAAATGTATGATGTTTGGTGGAAATATAATATGTAGTGGGTGTGATAACCAGCTGAAATTGCTGAAAAAGTGAGAGAGCCAAGAGGAATTGCAATTCAAGAAATTTGTACATTGGAGTGGTAATAATCAGTAGGCTACAAGTTAGGGCAATAAACAACAATAATTAATTCTGCTCTAGCAGGTTCTCATTCTTTTTTTATAGCAAATGCACATGACTTGGACAAGAGCAAAGAAGTAGGCAAACATTAGCTTAGTAACAAACTACCTATCAATAACCTAAAAGTTATCCCACAAATGTAAGAGATGTACCAAATGGGCATCAAGCTTAGTAGTATGCAAACATTCTTGGAAAAAAAAGCCTAATTGTTAGTGAAAGAAGGTGAGAAGTCTGCACATCTTCATATGGTCCTCATCAAGACAAGATGTTCCCTTGATATTAGTTTTTATTGCTTGATGTTGCTATGTGAAGTTCAGATATATTGGAGTTCACTTCTAATAGGAAACAATTTGTGATGATTGTCAGAAATTGCAAGAATTGAAGAGTCTTAATTTTACCTAAAGAAGTAGATGAAGCAATCTTCACACACATTACAAGTGAACAATGAGTCAAATACATATTGAGTAGTTGAGTAGTACAACGTTACTCACTATTGGGGGTTGAGGACACCATGTTTGACTTGGCAGAACTTGAACCAAGGGTGGAATCAATATAAAGCCCTAACCCAGAATAGGTATCGCAAAGAACTACTCCCTTGACACATGTATGGGGTGACTAAAAGGTTTAAACTATACACAAGTGCATGAAAATAATGCCAGAAGTTAAATAATGTAGCTCAATTTAAATAATGAAGCTCATTTGAAAACTATGTTAATATTTTAAAACCCTAAATGTCTTTGGAAGCTTTTACCCTTTTGAGTTAGGGTAGGTTAAATTGAAGTAAAATAAGAAACTATAAAATCTAGGATTCGATGGCATGCAGTGGAATAAGGGAATCTTACAAGTTGCCACTTAATGCTTCAATAAAATAATGTGAATGGCAATCTTTGTCATATGTGCCTGAATGGATATCAAGTACCATTCTAAAAGTCATTGAGCTTAATCGAGAAAATTTCATGCTGCAGTAGCGACTCCTTCCAAAGACCAAACATCTACTTTTTAATGCCAAAGAAAAGTAAGAAGTGATAGTAATGCTATTTGGATATACATCATGAGCATGACCTATTCAGCATACGTGTGACAACTTATTTTTCTAATGTGAACATGTTGTATGGAATAAATGATCTCAATAATATGAAGTCCTTTATCTGGTTAAATCAACAAACGTTCTACAATGCAAAATTGAACAAGTCATGGATGATTATACCTAATCCTTAGACATGTTATGAAGCTGATGAGTGCTGCTTTAGATAAATATGATAAGAGCTCTATTTGGAAAATAGCATGTAGAGGAAATTGCGAAGGAATTTATAAGGAAATAAGTTTTCTATTTTTCTCTCAAGCCTTATAGCAAGTGAAACACTATATATTAATCCCTAATATCAGTGAAAACCAACAAGTATTAAATATTATTGAAAGGGAAATATAAGGCATAAACCATGGAATAGTTATGACATATAATAGAAGGTCACAATGTCATGGGTTACATACCAATCACACTACTAAAAGTAGTAACTATACATTGAAGGTATGAAGTAAACTATCTACTTAAAGGGTACTCTATATATTTTATAATTATATTCAATTCATCACTACAAGACAATATGGACTTAAAAAGATAAATATATATATTTTAAAATATTATCAATATTCAATAGGACTTCAATAGCTATTGAAAGTACTTCTGAACATCTTTTAGATGAATTGATTTAATTATTCCTATAAGTGAAAAGAGACATTATAAGTATTAGAGTTAATCTTCTAACTATCAAAATGTGATTATTTCAACCATGAAAATTTTATAGATTGTATGGAGTACACTACTGTAAACTAGGTACCACTAAGATTTAAAAAGGTATTTGGATAGAGTGTGCAGTCGATTTTATTCTAATAACAATAGACAATGGGAAAAGAGAATAATATCAACAGACTGCTAGACCAGGGGAAATCAAATAGGTTTGAGAAACAAAAAAAAAGAGTGTGGCATGAGCCATAGAAAATGTTGTCCCACCACTCAAGTGAAGTATTAAACACCATGGAAATATATGAAATGAGGTGCAGTGACCTATCATAGTTTAGTGACTATTGGTTTTACACCTGACATTACAAAAGAGTAAATACATGCCCATAAAGTAGTGTATGTTCCAAAAAGAAAGAACTTAACCAATCATGATAGAAGGGAAAGCCATCTGATTAGATAGTACATAGGGTCTATTTCTTGTCCACATTATGATCTCTTAAGATAAGGAATTGGTGGAGGGAGAGGCAGAGTAAATTTGGGCACATGATGGATATCCTCTAGGGAATTGCTTGTAGCCTTTTTCATGTGCCCTTTGCACCGTAAATCTACCATCTCAAGATGATTGTAATAAGGAAAGAGAAATATTCTTGTGCCAAATAATTATGTTCATTAGATTAACACTCATTTTCTCATCTACATTATGATCTCTTAAGATAGGGAGTGGGTGGAGGGAGAGGCAGAGTAAATTAAGGCACATGACAGATATCCTCTAGGGAACTGCTTGTAGCCTATTTCACGCGCCCTTTGCCTCATAAATCTACCGTCTCAATATGATCATAATAAGGAGAAAGAAATTTTTCTGTGTACTAAAGAAGAAATCTTCCAAATGAACTAAGTAAATTAAATTTAGCACTCATCTTTTCATCCATATTATGATATCCTAAGGTAGGGAGTTGGTGGAGGGAGAGGTAGAGTAAATTTGGGTGCATGAGGAATATCCTCTAGGGAATCACTTGTAGCCTGTTTCACGCACTCTCTGCACCATAAATCTACCCTCTTATGATGATCATAATAAGGAGAGAGAGAAATTTTCCTTGCAAAGGATTATGTAAATGAGAAAAAGGATCACCACAAGACTCATCTTTCTTTAGAACTATTATATGCTAATAATTATTTGTGTTGCAGGTCCATGATCAAAAGGCATAGTAGGGAAGTATATTTTATAAATCATTTCCTTTACTCTACTTCATTGTGAAAATCAACAAAGAATGTATGATGTGTCTACATCATGTATGATTTGTTCCTTCATGCATCATCTGTCTTCATCGTGTATGCTTTGTGTTTTCATGCATTCATATGTCTACTTTGTGCTTGCTTCGTCTCTTCTTGCATTAATGTGTATACCTCATGTCTACTTTGTGTCTTCATGCATTAATGTTTATACATTGTATCTATTTATGTTTCATCATTTTGTTAGCATAATCATTATTTTAATAATCCAAGTAAAATGATCAAGGACTAGGCCATTAATTTCAAGATTATAAGTTGAGTAGAAATTAGGAATTGCTTGAGGGCAAGCAGTTTTAGGAAGGGCGGACTTGTCATGAGCCCAAATCAAAAGGATATATGAATATTCAAATAACATATTATACAATGATAATAACTAAAGAATTTAAAAAAATGAATTATAACACATGCAAAATAGTGACTTTGGCATGACCCCTCTTGAAAGTAATTATAAGATTAAAATAGTTTATCTCAATAGATTAAATAGAAGTCAAATATTAAATAGACTAATAATAATAGTAAATCTATTATTATTATAGTAAACTGTACTAATAAAATATTTTATTATAGTTACTAGAATAATAATACAACCACATATATCTCATTAAATAAATAATTATACAATATTATAATAAAATAACATCATAATATGATTCTCTATATAATAATACCTTTCAGACCAAGGAAGAATATAGTAGAAATATAATATAAAGATACAATATAAAAATTACTATATTATATATTATTTTTAAATTGGTTATACTCCCGCTAGTGATTAAAGTCAATGATAATTAATAAATAGTAAACCTTTATGATAGAGAATGACCTCTCATGAAGGGGCATGAACACTGTATAGACACACCTTTCAAATACACCTATCTAGTCAAAACAATATAAATTGGAAATTGATTGCATCTAAGGAAAAGAAAAGTGATGGGATATATATGTATGAAGGTTGCCACCACAAATATATTCATGGGAATAATAGAAAACTAGGTCAGAGAATAATATATGATTACTAAGAAGAAAAGAAGGGAAGTAGTGACTATGCAAAGTTAGGGAGCAGCTAGTATACACACAAAAAATTACTTACAGTCAAACAACAATTAATGCTGGAGATTATTTATTTGCAGCTGTCTACGTATTGAAGAAGAAACTTGTGGTTGATACACAAGCTTATAGATGTTGCCTTTGAATTGATCATACTCTTCACAACTATGTTTGATGATTGTAGACCCAAAAAAATATTTGTGTGATGATGGAAAAAGAATTTGTTAACTGCTTAGAGAGGGCTCATGTGAAAGTGAATGTGGCATGAAACTTTCATGGAGGGAATAAGAATGAAGAGGGGCATAAGTAATGCAGCCACACAGGATGAACAATGAAGGATGTGATGCAGGTTTGGAATATGTGTAGCATCCATTTTCATTGGAATCTCGAGTATTACTGCTGGTATTTCAACTCATAGGATCAATGTTCTTGAAGGCAGCCCTCTAACTTGCATTACCAGGTGATGATTATGAAAATCTCTACAAACTATTTATTCAATCAAATAGTGACGGTTTATGTTATCAATCTTGGTTTATTTATCAATTAGTAGATTCTAACATATTTCAATAGCTTTGATCTTTTAATCAAAAACATATTTGCCCAGAGCAATTATTGAAGTAATTATTTAAGAAAAAGTTGTAAATAAATGAATGACCTAAAAAGGCTCATTACAGAAGTATAGTAGTAAGCTTTGCTTCAAGAAAGCTTTGTAATAAGAGTTATAAGGGATGTAATCTTTTTCTCAAAACATGAATATAATGCTTTTATTATGTTATGTATGTTTATTTACTTTGATTGGTATGCAAATATTTTTGGGACTTTGCCAATTTTTCCAAAATGTTGCCATGAATGCCAAAGGGGGAGATTGTTGGTAATATGACCATTCAGTCAAATAAGATGAGATATTTGGTTGTCATTTATGGCAACATATATTTTATTGTATATAGCTATGATTGTTTGTGATGGAAAATTGTCCAAGTATTGGACAATGTTACAACAACATGATGAATTTATTGATAGTGGAATATTCCTTAAGAATATTATGTTACATAGTTGACTATAGATGCATGAGATCATCTTGATGATGTATACCAGTGTGCATGTCAGTATAGTCAACCATGTTTGAGTTATGAAGGAAATATCAGTGTAGATACTTCACTGAACAACACAAAGCAGGTCAGGTAATTGAGTTGTACAACTTGAAGAATTATTTAAAATATTAATTCTTCATGAACTGACTCTAAGGATGATATTTGAACTAACTAAGAAAATATTTATTAATATGATCAATATAAGTAAAGAACTTCATTTGCGAAATTAGGTGTGAATAAAAGTGAATGCGAGGTCATGTTATGTGATATGATAATGCAAGATATCATGCAAATTGATGTATGCAAAGTTACTCCTTGTTTATGACATTGAGAAAATACAAGGGATGATTGTCTATAGTCTATCAAAGGCTTGTATGAAGAGCTGACAATCAGAAGAATTGCAAAGTACATCAAGTGATCCACTATTGTATGTATATCTATTCTCTTGAAGAGCTTAATTGTATAGTTGCATGTTAGGGTAGTGGGCTCTTCTTGCACACATTTGTATATGATCCATCAACTCCTAACAATGTTGAAGAAACTCCTTATAGGGTTGAGGCTTCTAACAAGGCCTAGTCTCCTAACAGGGACTTGAGACACTGCACATTCTTCATAGACTCCTAATAGGGTCATTATCCTTAACTAGATTATTTATATAGTGAATCATCTTGTGGATTTCATCCCCACTGGGGTTTTCCCTTGGCCAGGGTTTCCCTAGTTAACAAAATATGGTGTTATGAGTTCTCTTTATGTATAGTTGTTTATACTATTCAACATTATTGGTTTACTTTCTTATGCATGTGGAAAAATAATTAATAACATCCAATTGTGAGCAAAAAGATTGAAAATTATGATTCACCCACATTCACCCATGTAACTATCCAAATCATATATAATGTATATGTTTCTTGATATTGCAACATAGTAATTGATTAATGTGTGAAGATTGAAGGCTATAAAGATGCCAATCTTGAATAAATATTTGTCATCATTTGCATTGAGTTTTATATATACTATGCAACACTTGTATACTTCATTGGTATTGACTACACCTACAAGAAATATACAAAATTCAATAGCAAAAAGGAAATTTGTAAGTAAACCTTACTATCTTTAGTTATGTCAAAATTGTGTTATATTGCCATTAATGATGACCCTAACAACTAACCTTAGCAAAATTGCCAACAATATTGCCTTGTTCCTGATCATTGCACCATCCTCATTCAACTTGTTCATGAATACCCATTTTGTACCTATCACATTCTTATCTATAGGTGTTGGAACTAAAGTCCATGTATCATTATTCTATATTTGATCAAGTTCTTCTTCCATAGCCTTGACCCAATCATCACTTTTCAATGCTTTACTAAGAAGCCTTTGTTCCCTGAAATGAAACTAGTGCTTTCTCTAACTTTTCTTCTAGTATGTACTCCAACATCCTTATCTCCAATTATTTGATCTATTGAATGATCCAATTTCCCATACCTTGGTACTATGAGTTTAGTCCTTGAAGCTTCTTCTTCTTCTATTTGTTTTATAATTTCTCTTCATTATTTTTCTCATCATTTACTTTATTTTCTTTCTCTCCTAGTTGCAAATAAACAATCTCCTAACCAGTTTCAAACTCATGCCTATTGGAATCATCATGCACATAAGATCTATCTAGAAATCATCTACCTTCATTTGCACTCTCAATAATTTTGTCAACATTTATATAATTGTTGCAATCTGATTGAAAAGATCATTATTGAAGAAGGGAGATTGTTGATAAAGAATATTTTCAATCATTTTTTTGTCATTGATGTCAAACATGCTATTTGTTGGAATTAAAATTGCTTATAAGATCCAAGTACTATCACTTAGTTGATTGATGAAGATGATTTAATCAATAAGATGTAACAAAAGCACCTAAGAGAAGGGTTGAGTTATGATTTTGTAATGAAGTACAAGGAGCAGTTAAGACAATGGTAAAATGATGTATTGATGATACACTTGAAGATACAGAGGTTGGCTATACTTAGAAACTATAGAAGAATAAGTTGCAACAAAATTGTCTGAAAAAGCTTGACTAAATTCATTAGTGGTTGTTGAGCAAGTTAGTTCATTCTGAGCAGATTATTAGTAAGTGTTGAGAAAATGCAAAATCTAGTGTGTGCTGAGTGAAACAGAAGGTGTCAAGCAAGTTTAGGTGCCAAGCTAAATAAAATGTAATAAGTGTCGAGCATTAGTAAAACTTAGTTAATGCTGAGTGAATCCATAGTAGGTGTCGAGTAACATAGCATGTGCCAAGCATCAAAAAGTCAATAGTGTTGAGCTGCTACATTATTTGAAAAGTCAAAGATTCACCAGATCTAAGCCAATAAGTTTTTGTTACCTTGAATTTTGTGAACCAAATGGAAGATAAGGATGCTAAGTTGGTGGTGCAAAATTATAGGTTAACCATTTTTAGGTGAATACATGTGGATTCCATATGATGTTTCTAGAAGAAACAAGATAAGGGGAAGATACATCATATCTTACCTAATCCATTCAAACCCAAAATAAGAGTGGGAAGATTAAAGTGGGAAAAGTATTTCTAGACTCTTACTCAAGGAGTTACAGGTCAAGAAGCAAAAATGGATTGGAGAAAGTGTGTGGTGTCAAGGAGAAGGCATTAAGAGGGAAGAACAAAGTACAAAGACTCTGCTTTGATAGGTGACCACAGAGGTGATTGCATTTGCACAATGAGCATGGAGACTTAAGGAGACAAAGCTTGAAAGGAGGATAAGCTATCAACACTGTAGAGACTAAAAGCCAAGAAAATTTGTGAACTAAATTAAGATCTAAAATTTGCAAGTTATGTTGTGAGTTATATCAGATCAAAAGCCCTTATTGTTACTCTCTAGAAATTGTATCAGTTAGGGAAAAATTTTATGGACTTAGGTTGGTTTAATAGCCATTTTGTAAATCCTTTAATAGGGTGACATTCCAAGGGAATGTTCTGAAGTCCTTTAGCTAGGCCCACTTCTAACAGGGTGGTTGAAATCCCTTAATTGGATCACATTTAACAGTGTGTTTTGTAGCCTTTAATAGGACAAGCCTTTCATAGGGCATCACTTCAGAAGAGTGAGAAAGGAGTGGCATGTTACTGGTGGTTTTTCCCAAATTGGGTTTCCATGTAAATTACTGTCATGTGTTGATTTTTCATGTCTTATTCTTGCATGTTGATTTATCAGTAACTTGCTAAGAAGAATGTTTATATTGGATGCATGGTTAGTTAAATGGGCTCACTACACTTTGCAAAAAAGTTTTAGTAGGACATTTGGACTTTGAATAACTAATTCACCGCTCCTTTGATGGGGACACAACCCAAGCACAAAATGGACACAACAGGAAAATTTTATTAACTGTGAAAATATGCTAGTACACTTAGTGTGGATAAATAGACTCCAAAACATGCCCTATGGGCTTACAATAGCATAAATCTGGAGATAAATTCTTCTCCCAGTACCTCCTCTCAAACTCCACTCCGAACTGCCTTTTACAATGCCAGAAATGTTCTTAAATAGACCCCAAAGGGTTAAGGATTAGAAATACATTCTATAAAGTGCTAGTTAGCATCCACTAACCAAATAAAAGGCTCTAGAAGTCGCATTAGGAGTTGGCACAAAATTAGAAGAATCCATAAACAATAACTGAACTTTCGGGAGGCATAACTTTTGAATCGTAGCTCTGATTGACAAACTATTTACATTTTTGGAAAGCTCTCAAAGCGCTCTATAACCCTATGGAATAGCTTCACTCATCCCCCATTTTTTGACCCTATTCAAGGTCATTTAATGCACCTAAACTGACTTTGAAGCATTCTTAGGAGGTCTCCAAAAACCAAAAAACTATGATAACTTTCAAACCATGGGGCCTTTGATTTGTTTCTTTTTTTGGAATGCTCTAAATCACAATTACATTCATATGGTCAATTTACACCCTCTAATTTACCAAAATTATGGCTCAATTACATACTCCTATTTTTTTGACATTTACACGTATCTCGAGGTGATTAAAAACTCTAACCTAGAATGCTGATAGTGGAACTGTGAGAGTTGGGACCTTTATTTGACCCAAATGGGTATCTAGAAATGAAAACACATGAAATAGAAAATAAGTCTAAGTACATTTTTTTGGGTGACACAGGATTGCCCTTATACCTCTGGATGCTCCTGCATCAGACACCTAGGGTAGATTGATAAGTGACCCTGTCACTTTATGAATGGTAGAGGAAATCCCAAATGGGAAACCTCAACTGCTGATATCCAAGTTGAGTCCTCTATTGATTGTCCTTTCCACTTGATCAGATACTCTTCATATTACCTATTTTTGGTACTCGTAGCCACATGACTATCCAAAATCTCCTCTCTCTCCTCCTTCTTAGAAGTAGAAATTGGACATGGCTACAGTGTCAAACCCTCATCTGCACCATCATCATGATACTTTGTTATGTCTACAATGTTGAAGATAAGAGAAATGTGAATTCCATCTGGCAACTCCACTTCATATGCATTTCCTAAGTCATGTTTCTTTAGAATTTTGTAGGGGCCAAATTTCTTCATTTTCAGCTTGTTGTAAGTACCAGCTAGAAATCTTTCCTTTCTTAAGTGTACCATGAGTAGATCCCCTACTTGGAACTCCTTATGTCTTCTCCTTTGATCAGCCCTAGCTTTATACTACTAGTTCATCTTGGTAATGTGTGCTTGGACCTCCTCATGTAGACACTTTATATGTTTAGCAAATTTTTTAGCTTCAACACTTGTCCTCTCCCCTTGCTCTATCTTCCTCAATTCTGGTGCAGTCCTTAGGCTACTTCTATATACAATTTGGAATGGTGATTTACTTATACTCCTATTTACAAAGTTATTGTAAGAAAATTCTTCTTGTTGTAGAATCAAATCCCATCCCTTGGGCTTATCCCCAACTAAACATCTCAACAAATTGCCCAGACTTCTATTTATCACTTCAGTCTGTCCATCAGTCTGCGGATGATGCATGGAACTGAATTTCAAGTCTATTCTCAACTTCTTCCACAATGTTCTCCAGAAATACCCCACAAATTTAGTATCTTTATCAAAAACTATACTCCTTAGGAGACCATGTAGTCTTACCACCTCTCTGAAAAACAAGTCTACAATATGGACAGCATCATGAATTTTGTGGCATGGAATGAAATGTGCCATTTTGGAGAACCTATCAACCACCACAAATACTGAGTCATTACCCCTTTGTGTCATTGGAAATCCAAGAAAAAATTGCATACTTATTTCCTCCCATGGCTTTGATGGAATAGGAAATGGCTGATATAGTCCAGTATTGTGACTAAATCCCTTAGCCACTTGACAAACTTGGCAATTCTGTACAAACTTCTTCACATCCTGTAACATTTGAGGCCAAAAATAATGTTCTTTGAGAATGGAAATGGTCTTATCTCGACCAAAATGTCCTGCCATCCCTCCACTGTGTTTCTCCTTAATCAGATTTTCCCTCATGGAACTCCTTGGAATGCATAATTAACTACCCCTGAACAACATACCATCTTGAATCAAATAGTCTAGCCACTTGGTTCTATCTACAACAATAGGCTCTTTATAAGCTTTCCATGCTTAAGCAAAATTAGGATCCTTAGGGTACAAATTCTTGAGTTCATCAAACCCAACTACTTCAAACTGCATTACTATAAGCAACAACTATCTCCTACTTAGTGCATCTGCAAACCTGTTTCATTTTTCACTTCTATGCTTCAACACAAATGTATAGCTCTTCAAGCACTCTACACACTTCATATGCCTCTGATTCAATTTACCTTGGCTATTTAGGTACTGTAATGCCTAGCGATCAATATATAAAACAAATTCCTTTGGCAATAAATAATGCCTCCATTTCTTTAAGGCTTGAACTATTGCATAGAACTCTTGATCATAAACAGAATGCTTCATTTTTGCATCATTCAATTTTTCACTAAAATATGCAATAAGCTTACCTTCTTGGCTTAATACAGCCCCAATAGTACTACCACTAGCATCACAATCCACTTGGAACACCTTTCTAAAATCTGAAAGTGCCAACACAGGTTGTTCTGTCACCTTCTTCTTCAGCATTTCAAAACTTCTCACAGCTGCCGCAGTCCATTTGAAGTCTTTTCTATCCCCTCTTATTGTGTTAGTCAGGGGTGCACATATGCTACTAAAATTCTTAATGTACTTCTTGTAAAAACTAACCAGACCATGAAATGATCTTATGTCAGTAGTAGACCTTGGAGTAGGCCATTCCAAGATGGCTTTTACCTTCTCTGGATCCATTTTGAGACCTTCAGGTGATATAACAAACCCCAAGTAGACTAACTCCCTTTTTGCAAAGATACACTTCTTTAGATTAATTAATATTTTCTCTTCCCTTAACCTTTCAAGGACACTACAAATATGCAATAAATGTTCTTCCAAAGTCTTGCTAAAAATTAAAATATCATCCAAATAGACAATAACAAATTTTCCCAAGAACTTCTTAAGTACCTCATTCATAAGCCGCATGAAGGTGCTTGGGGCATTCGTCAATCCAAAGGGCATGACTAACCACTCATAAAGACCATCCTTAGTCTTGAAGGCAGTTTTCCACTCATCTCCTTCTCATATCTGTATCTGATGATAGCCACTCTTGAGATCTATCTTTGTGAAGTACTGAGCTCCACTCAAGAAGTCCATACGATCCTCCATTCTTGGCAAAGGAAACCAATACTTGATGGTTATTTTGTTTATAGCTTGAGAGTCTGTACACATCCTCCACTCTCCATCCTTCTTTGGTGCCAGTACTGCAGGTACTACACATGGACTCAGTCTCTCCCGAATCAAGCCCTTCCTCAATAGCTCCTGAACCTGTCTATTTAGCTCCTTAGTTTCAGTAGGAGTCATCCTGTGAGCAGCCTTGTTAAGAAAACTAGCTCTTAGGATTAAATCTATCTAATGACTGATTTGCCTTATCGGTGGCAATCCTTTTGAAACATTATCAGAGATGATATCTCCAAACTCACCTAGTAAATCTGAAACTTCAAGTGGTATTTCACTACTACCTTCTTTATCTTTCCTAGGAATCAAAGCATAGCACTTATACTGATGTTTCATGCCATCTAAAAACTTCCTTCCATCAACAAGACAAATCCTAGCACTGCTACATACCTTTTTTCCTTCCTTTTTCATAGGCTTCAGTTTGTGGCGAACTCCATCCTTTGTTAAAGAGTATGTGTTTGCATGACCATCATGTACTACATGCCTATCAAACAACCATGGTACCCAACAATAGATGGCAAACATCCATTGGAATAACATCATAGAGAACTTCATCATGGTAACTCCCAATTTTGAACTTCACTAAACATTGTTCACTTACCAAGACCTTATGATCATCTTTCACCCAAGCAATCCGATAGGGCTGGGGGTGTTTATCCCTCTTGAGCTTCAGCTTAGAGACCATCTCCTATGATACCAAGTTATTAGTGCTACCACCATCAATGATTACATCACAACATTTATCCTCACACTTGCACCTAGTATGGAATAAACTCCTCCTTTGTCCTAGTTCAATCTCACCACTTAGTAGGACCCTTTCATTTACTAAAGTCTCTCCTCTTTCTACATCCTTTGAATGTGATGATTGTGCATCCTCATCCACATGAGCAACCCTAACTTGACCCTCAGCTCTCCTATCTGCCCTTCCTTGTCATTAAGGGCATTCAAAAACACGACGATCTTCTTCATTGCAATGGAAATAGGTACCACAGAAGCCTCATCTTCCTTGTCCACATCCTCCTTTCCCCTCTAATTTCCAAAGTATTGATCATGGGAGTAGTTGAAACCCTCATTTCTCTAATTCTTGCTAGTACCCACATCTTCATTTTTCTTTTGGATTTCATTTCAGCCTCCAAATGACCTACCACTACCCCTTCCTCCTTGACCATGCCCTCTTTGTATCCCTTCAAACCTTTTATTTAGCTTCTCTTCAAATCATAGGGAAAACTGGTATGCCTCCTCAATGCAGATCATTCTTACCAGACTTAATTCCTCCTGGATGCTAGGTCGCAACCCACTGATATAATGAGCAACCTTCTCCTTGTTTGCTTCCACATGCCTCGCTCTAATTAGAAGTCGATAAAACTCCTCTGTATATTCCTAGACTAATTTTCCTGCTTGCTTTAACCCATGCATCTTCTTAAACAAATCAAGCTTGTAGCCAACAGGAATGAATTGCTTCTTTAGTTTGTCCACCATGCAATCCCACCTTGTGATCTTCTCCTTTCCTCTTCTATTTCTTCCTAATTGAACCTGTTGCCACTAGATTTTGGCATGGCATTTTAGTTTGGCCTTTGCAAACTTAACCCTATCTAGATCCCTGATATCCTCATACTCAAAGTACTCTTCTAGTTCATTGACCCAGTCGATCAACTCATCTGGTTTTAGATTTCCTGAAAATACACCCACATCAATTGTAGGTCTTTTCCAAAACTTAGTAATGGTCCTAAAAATCCTCTCCTCTACCTGATTTAGAAATTCTCTATCAACTTCCCCTTCTGGTCCAATTTCTTCTTCTTCATTGTCGTCCTCACTTTCATCACCTGCAGTAACATTTGTTCCTCTATGGAGCTCCTCCTGCAATGGTTGTACCTGCCTTTGGAAGGCTCTAACCTCCTTAGGATTAATAGCTCTGGCCCTTCCACCATGATCTCTTCATGGAGGCATCTTATTAACTCAAACCCACAACCACACAGTCCTAGTGCAAACTGCCTCATAGTCGACGCTCTGCTATACACTCAGAAAAATTAGCTTTGATACCACTTTATGGGGACACAACCCAAGCACATAATGGACACAACATGAAAGGGGAAATTTTATTAACTGTGAAAATATTCTAGTACACTTAATGCAGAGAAACAAACTCCAAAACATGCCCTATGGGCTTACAATAGCATAAATCTGGAGATAAATTCTTCTCCCAGTACCTCCTCTCAAACTCCACTCCGAACTGCCTTTTACAATGCTAGAAATGTTCTTAAGTAGACCTCAAAGGGTTAAGGATTAGGAATACATTCTAGAAAGTGCTAGTTGGCATCTACCAACCAAATAGAAGGCTCTAAAAGTTGCATTAGGAGTCAGCACAAAATTAGAAGAATCTAGAAATGATAACCGAACTTTCAGGAGGCATAACTTTTGAACTGTAGCTCTGATTGATGAACTATTTACATTTTTAGAAAGCTCTCAAAGCGCTCTATAGCCCTATGGACTAGCTTTGCTCGTCCCCCATTTTTGGCCCTATGAGAGGTCATTTAATTCCCCTAACCTAACTTTGAAGCATTCTTAGGAGGTCTCCAAAAACTAAAAAATTGCGATAACTTTCAAACTATGGGGCCTTTTGACCTAATTCTTTTTCTAGAATTCTCTAAATCACAATTACATTCATCCGACCAATTTACACCCTCTAATTTACCAAAATTATGGCTCAATTACATACTCTTATTTTTTTGGCATTTACACATATCCCAAGGTGATTAAAAACTCTAACTTAGAACATTGATAGTGGAACTGTGAGAGTTGGGACCTTTATTTGACCCAAATGGGTATCCAAAAATGAAAACACATGAAATAGAAACTAAGTCTAGGTAAATTTTTTTGGGTGATATAGGATTACCCTTATACCTCTGGATGCTCCTACATCATCCTCTCAGTTATTCTAAAACATTTCTAACAATTGGTATCAGAGTCATCTACTAATTTGGTTTAAAGGTATTAGAAGTAGAAAGATCAAGATGTTTAAGAGAAAAGTTCTGAAGGTCAACAGAGATAATTTTACTGCGTGAATTTTTTTAATAAAGCTACACCTTAGATCAATAGGTGATCATGCACAAACCTCAATCAAAGTGGAACATGTTGATCCAACTGGTGTCCCTACTACAAAAGATATGAAGAAAATGGAGCACAATCAGACAATGCTAGAGATTGCCTCTACTCTTAGCTATGTTGAATTTGATGACATCAAGGGATGTACATCTACATTCAAGATGTGGGAAGCCTTTTCTAATATTTATAGAGGAGATCATAACATCCAAAGAGAAAAAAGAGAAAGCCTTAGAGGAAAGTTTGATGACATGAGAATGGAGGAAGGTGAGAACATTTTTTACTATGTCTCTAGAATAAAGGAAGTAGTAAGTGCAATAAGAAGTGCAACTAGCCATTTAGATGATGAAATTGTTATTAGCAAAGTCTTAAGCACCTTTCTCTCCATCTATGCTATTAGAGTATCAACCATCCAAGAGTTGAGATGCATACTAGGAAACAAACTAACTCTTGAAGGTATAGTAGGATGACTTACTGTATTTGAGTTATCCAACATTGACAACTACAGACCTAAGAATCTGGAATATGCTTTCAAGGCCAAGTTTTTGTTAAAATACACCAAAGAGGTGAAACCAAAGAAGAAGAAAAGAAAGATAAAATATGCATCTAGTGATAGCAACACAGATGAAGAATATGTGGAACAATTGGAAGCATTGTTGGCCAGAAGATTTCACAGAGGCAAAGTTAAATTCAAAGGTAAGCTACCTATTATTTGTTTTAATTGCCATGAAGTAGGACATATTTTTGCAAGGTGCACATAGCAAAAGAACTACAAAGAAGGAAACAAGTACAAAAAAAAAAGAGAAGATGATAGTAGAGATTACAAAGACAAAGGCAAAAAGTGCTACATTGTTGAAGAAGAGAATTTTGATAAAAATGATGATGAGGTAATCTATGTAGCTATGAAGGATGAGTCAAAAGAAGATGAGGCAACAACACTAGTAACTTGTGTAAACAATAATGATAGGTGGATCATAGATAATGGGGGCTCACATCACATGATAGGAGCCAAAAGTAAGTTTGTTACATTAACCTAGTATGATGGAAATAGTGTTAAATTTGGAAATGATGCTCCATGTCTAATCAAAGGAAAATGTTCCATTAAGTTTATAGAGAAATTTTCATGTGATAATGCATATTATGTTGAAGGATTGAACTACAATCTACTGAGTGTGTCATAGTTAGGAAATATAGGATGCAAAGTAGAATTTGGAAAAAAAACTACCAAAATCTATGACATTGATGGAAATCTGATAGGAAAAGGAGACCAAATTAGGAGTAGTCTATTTTAGCTAGATATGGAGGATGCTACCTGTCTCATTGTAAGATTTGATGATGTGTGGCTATTACATAAAAGGCTATGTCATGTTAACTTTGATAATCTGATTAGCATCAACAAAATGAAGAAAGTTAGAGGCTTGCCTAAACTGAAAAAGCCTAACAATATAATGTGCAAATAGTTTCAGCTAGGAAAGATGGCCAAGTCAAGTTTCAAAAGAAAAAGCTATACTTCCAAAGAAGTACTAGAGTTAGTCCATACTGATTTATGTGGCCCAATAAAAGTACAAAGCTACAAAGGAGACGAATATATAATGTTGTTTGTTGATGACTACTCTAGGATGATAACTGTCATGTTCTTAAAGCAAAAATTTGATGCATTTCAAAGGTTTAAGTGGTATTTGGCCAGGATTGGGAAGGAAAAAGGAAAGAGTCTAAAGCGCCTAAGATCAGATAGAGGAGGAGAGTTCACATCAAAAGAATTTGAGACATTTTGCAATGATAAAGGAATTAAGAGACAAACATTAGCACCTAGAACCCCCCAATAGAATAGAATTATAGAGAGGAGGAATAGATTAGTGATGGACTGTGCTAGAACATTAATGATGGACAAGAATGTTGCTCTAATGTACTATAGAGAAGCTATAAGTACAACTATCTACTCACTCAATCAAATACAAATCAAGAAAGGTACAAATGCAACACCTTTTGAACTATGGTATGGTCACTCACCCAATATAAAACATTTCAAAGTGTTTGGTTGTAAGTGATATATTTTTAAAGATTTTAGAAATGGAAAGTTTGATGAAAATAGTGATGAAGATATATTCCTTGGATGCTCCACTAGACTTATAGCATACAAGTGTTTAAATACTAACATCAAAAAAATTGTGGAGAGTCCAAATGTAAACTTTGATGAGTATACAAAAGTTCAAGTTGATGTATCCATCAAGAAACCAGAAGAGTACATATCCTTTGTATACTTCTATGAAGGAATGCTTGCTGAAGAAGAAGTTGCCAATCAAGTTGGGAATCAACAAGTTTCAGTATCAACTGAGTCATAACCAAAGAATGCCGAGTTACATTCAGAAGCTGCGTTGTAGAATGAAGATAATGCACATTCTGATTTTGAAATCAATACACATGAAAGAGATGTTGAGCTACCTAAAAGAGATGTGCACAGTGACTCTAAAGTTGAAAGACTAGACATGGAAACAAGGATAGAATAAAAGCTATCCAAGTATGTGAGAAGACATCAACCTACTAAACAAATCATTGGTAACAAGGAAACTATACCAATAACAAGGAACAAACTAAGAAATCAATTATGTCTGCTAAACAAGATTTAACCCAAAATAGGTTAAGGTAAAAATAGGTTTTGAGGGACCTGAAACCCCTTATAGAAATAAAAAAGATAAACATTATGGAACCCTAGACTTTATAAGGACCTAAAACCTAAGCTCACAAAACAATAAAATAACTAAGTTTTATAGGGACATAGAGCCACCAATTTAAACTATCCAAGTTCCAAACTAGGTTTTACAAGGACCTAGAGCCTAAAGTAAACATCAAAGAAAAGCTAGAAACAAAGCAAAAAATAGGACAACAAGGACTAGTTGACCAACCAGATGCTAGAAACCAGGGATCATAACCAATAACTAAATTAATTCTTTAATAACCTTGGCAAAATCCTTGCCATCCTCCATAGTACCCTACAAGATGTCCTCAACAATAAAACTAGAGGTGCCAACTAACTTTCTTCATACTTTGTCTCATTCTTTTACTAGGGCCACCCAAAATCTTGATAGAAACAATAATAGGGGATATAGTTTCCTTATTTCTCCTTTTATCTAAAATTGCAACAGTTGTGCATAAATTGGAAGTCACTATTTCTATTCTTTTCCCACTATCTTTAACCAATTGTTGTAGTTCCATTTCATAGGCCTTCAACTTCTCAGGGATGTTCCCAACCTAGTTTTCTAGTTGGGCTCTATTATAAACTTCTTAGTCAAATCGGATGTTACCCTATGAAGCATAACCCTCTCCTTGGACCAGTTCTTGAAGAAGTAATCAGTAATATGGGGTTTGTAACCATGCAAATTCTCAATGTACATAGCCACTTTACCCTTCTTGAGAATCTCTAACACCTCCCTTTTTTATTTCCACCCTTGGTATCTAGACAACTCCTGTTTCCTTGGCTCCCCACCCATAGTATAACCAACTCTATTAAATCTTTGAAACATAGTAACTTTCACATGATACAAAGTATATTTAACCTTGATTAAACTTTTTGCCCAAAAAACATGCCAAGTCCTTTTGATGATGACACAAAAGTACCTCATCAAAATATGATTATGTTCCATAGTAAAACCACCACTTGTCATAATAAACTACCAGATCTCACATAATCTTTCCTTCACTATTAGTCTTGTTATAATTAATTATCCCCATCTGCTCGATTTCCTTGCTAATATTATCATTCCATGTCAACTTTTCATCCCTATATATGACTTTATAATCTATCTAGACAACCACTTTATTGCCTTCTCTATAATTATGCACGATAATGACTTTATCAAAAAAAATTATCAAAATTTATTTTTCCATAATGCTACCATCAATATTCCACGTAATTGTGTTCTTATTATTCAACATATTAACTATGTTTAAAGAATCACCTTCCAGCCATAATGATTATTCTATGTTGTTTGATTGGTTCTAGGTTGATTTTCCACACATTGCATTTTAATCCACCTATCCAACCATTGGTGCTCTAGTCAGATAGTTAGGTGATGCTAAGGTGGAACATCTATGTACATTGGGTTTAGTACATCTATTTGATATCCCCAACTTTTGGGTGAATCATAACCTTCTAAAAATATTGGTTGAGTGTTTCCATAATGAGATGAACACCTTCTACCTTTTGCTTGGTGTGATGATCATCACTCCAAAGGACATAGACTAGATTCTATGGATCCCCTTTTATATCCCTTAAATTGAGTATGATACAAAGGTATGACCTAGGGTACTAGCATTGAGATAGATTTTCTAGGATGACATTATCTTGAGCAGGGCTATGTTGTGGGATGAGTTGATTCAAAGATATGGGTGTACTCATAAGCCCACAATAGTACTCGGAGTATTTATTGGATGTTATTTGATGCTAGATAAAGGACAACATGGATTGGAGTATAGATGGGATAGGGTTCTACAATAGATGATAGATCATCCTATAGAGTTCATATGGGGCTAGTGTATGCTAGCACATATGTGGAATGAGATGCATGAGATCACCTATCAAGAGGAAAAGATCATGGAGATTTATATATTTGTTCTTTAGCTATGGGCATGTGAGCATTAACCCATCATGAGGCTTATATAAGTCAATATAGGGAGATATGACCCAACCCATGTTGGGTAAGACAAATCACTAGAGGAAACAATTAGATGAGTTGATGACAATGACATGGAAGCCATGGTGGGAGATGAAGACAAGCAATGATGCCCATGTACAATTGGGGTACATGTTTGTTTCATGGGTACTGGTTGACCATTCCATCCAATAAATTAAGAGATTTTTATTGACACAGGTATGGAGGTAGTTCATATGCCCTTAGGACATGTCCCAAGAGTATTATGCATATGGACACTTTGTTAATGAGGTAAAATAATGGTTGGTCATTGAGATTAGATCCTAGCAGATGTATGATAGATGCTCAAGTGCTAACCATTTTTAGATGGGATTACTTACCAAGTGTCATAAATGGCAAGGTCACTCCCAAGTTTAGAGAGCATTTTGTGAGGCATCTTTTTTTTTTTTTAGATTAACAAAACCTATGTCCTAGAGACCTTAAGTAGATGTAAAACAACCACTAGCACCACCACAATAGTATATACACTTACAAATTTTAATCTCTCCTTGAGTAATGTGGGTGGATCCATTATGGAAAGGGACCAATAGTAGTGGGTCAACACAATAGAAGACCCAAGGATAGATGGGTACCTTGGGTACAATTGGGGAAGATGCCTAAAGATAGAGAGTGAAGGACCCTTTGCAACATGGAGAGAAAAAACAAGAGGGAAGGGAAGATTAGCAGATGGTGGATCAGCCTGTTGGAAATATTCAAGATATGATAGGTTACTGAGAGGGGAGGGGTAAATCAGTAATGTCAAAACTTTAAAACAATTTAGCACTTTAACCATATATACTATTCACCATTCATTCATCTAATCTACTATATATATGAGAGATCAAACATCCATAACACATGTACACAGTGATTTGGTAACCCAGAAACCTTCCAAATAGAAAGTAAAATTGGGGTGGGGATGATACCCAAAAAAACTTCATTACTACAGTATGAAGTTGGCCTGTTAAGGCTTACATTGACCACTTTTGGTGATCTACCCTGTTAGGAGCACAAAGAACTGCTAGGTCCACCTTGTTAGAGGATTTACAAACATACACTAAAGTATGCACTCTATTAGGAGATATATACAAAAGACTATTAAGTCTACCCTGTTAAAGGATTTACAAAATTGATTCACCTGTTAGGATGAAACAGTGGATCTACTTGCAACTTGATTAGATCCTTAAAATATAGATCATCTCTTGTGACAGATGAATCTTTACTGCTCCTTATAGACCTTGTTGAATACTCTACTCTACTGCTAATTCACTTTCATTCAAAGCTTTTCATATCCATTCCTTCACATACATATCTCACTTTTGTAAATGATATATTACATTACATATATACCATTCCAATAATTACAATTGCAAGGTCGGCCAAAACATAAGTGAACAAAATATTACTGAGTCGGCCAAATAGTAGAAAACTCGAGTTCTTCAAGTTGACTTGGCATCCATTGTATTACTCAGCATCATCATGCACTCAATATAAGTAGGTGCTCAGTCCATACTAACCACACAACATAGCTTGGAACTTGGTAACCATTGGAGACTCGGTAGATATAGTGTCACTCGGTAAAAATTGGATCCTTCCTTTACCTTGATTTCACTCGGTAAACACTATACTTTCATTACTTGGTAAACACTGCACTTCCATCACTTGGTAAACACTATGAAGCTTGGTGAACACTGTAAAATCGATAGATATTGCTAGATTGCACATTCACTCGGTAGCTTCATGAATGCTTGGTATACACTGTAGACGCTCGGTGTAAATTGTGAAGCTCGGTTAACACTAGAATGCTCGGTGTGAACTGCAAAGCTTAGTTAACACTAGAATGCTCAGTGTGAACTACAAAGCTTGATTAACACTAGAATTCTCGGTGGTTATACTGATGTAGATAAGTGTTGTCCCTAATGGAAATAATAACTTAATGCCAAAAATCTCCCCCTTTGGCATTAGTGACAAAACACTTATAAGCCAAAACATATGTACATAACTTGACTCAATGAATTTTGGTTTTTCAAAATTGATCTTTGTAGAACTGCTGCATATACATTTCTATATATCTTCTTGATGACTTATAATTTATATATAAAGATTCTTATGTACACATGCTAACTCTATTGAGTGCTAACTCCCCCTATCACTCATAGTGATAACTCTTCTCACTTATTATGCTGAATCTCTCCCCCTTTTTGATAGTAATGCCAAAGGACTACATATATACAATTTATATGACTACACCAAAGTGAGATAGAAATTCTTGATGTACTTTGAGGATGGTGGAAAACATATTATCCCAAGTCTACTGCAAGATTTGATAGGTGGAGAGAGCAATTTGAACTTTTGCTGATAATTGGATCAAGTGATCAGACACTGAGAAGTTTTGATCTTGGACCATGTTTTACAATGAGTAATATGTTTCTGCATTGTATCCATGATAGGAAGGATCATGTTTTGGATGTCTATGATTGTAGACCAGATCCTTGTTTCCTCTCTCAATAGTTCTGCCTTTACATCTGCCAAATATCTGATTTTGGTGTGATGGGAGGTTGTGGAGGAGGAGTCCACCTTTAGCTTGGAAGCACTTGATTTCATATCAATATCAATCTTATTTAACTTATCCTTTATTTCTTTGGTAAAACCAGAAACATCACAAAGTTTGGCAAAAAGTGATGCTGCATTATTAAAAGAATTTTCAAAATTTCCCAAAAATGTTGACAATTCAACTTGCTTGATTGCTATCTTTTGAGCAATATGCTCTACCACCTTATTATCAAATTTATTTTTAGCTTTCTTAATGAGTTTCTCTTGTCCAGAAGAATCTTCATTAAGTTTCTGTACTGCCTCATCTAACTAAATCAAAATGTGTTGAGTAGAATCTACTTCAACACCTATAGCATCTATAATTATATTCTTGGCATTTTTAATTATTTTGTATTCCTTATCCCTTTCTGATCTTAACTATTTTTGTGTAGCTTTCATCTCTATGAGTTGATTGGCTAACCTCATCTCTTCAATGGTAGCATTGTCATAGTCAATCTTTGGAATCACTATCTCTGTGTCTAAGTCAATGTCTTCTACAATTTCCTTTCTAGTGATCAGAAGTTTTAATGGATTCTTTTGTTTGACTTCTGTGATGACTAGTTTGACCTTAGGTATAGACACAATAGTGGAAAGAGAAGGGCTAGTAGTAGGAACTAGGATAGGACTCAAGGATTGAATGCCAATAGAAGTACTAATCGGATCAAGAACTGAAACACTTCCCAAAAATGGAATCACACTTGGTAGAGTACCCATAGTAGTATCTGAGCTGATTGGAGTCAAAGTGGATACAGATGATGCTGATAGAAACAAAACTATAGAACTTACTAGAATTAATGGAGACAAAATTGTAGAACTTACTGTTACACTTATTGATGGTGAAAGAGTTAAGGAGGCTGACTCAGTGGCTGAAGAAGTGATAGACAACTTGGTAGATGAAGTGCTTGGTACATCTATTTTGGATACTTGGAACTAAGAGGAAGTTGGTGAAGATTGAGAAATTGATGTGACTGTTGTGCTCACAATCTCACTTGTAGAAGCTATCTCCAAAGTAGATGTAACTATCTTTGGTGGAGAGTGAGGAAGGGATGCAATAACTTCTGCTACAATTTTTATTGGATCTTCTTCATCTATTTCTTCCTCATGTGCTTCTTCCTCCTTGTCTTCTTCCTCTTTTTCTTCCATTAGTGCATGCAACTCTCCTAGAGTAACTGTGATGGATGGAGTGCTATCAAAATCATCACTGTCACTGCTGTCATCATCCTTGATTTCAACAGGGTCATCACTAGGCTTGTGTAGATGATAAATGTTCTTCCACATGTTTGTTGCATCACTTATAACATGCTTAATGTCCTTAGTTAAAATCAAACATGTGTGAAATCTAATCATCATTTTACCTTCATGGTTCTTTATTGCTGCCTTAATGTTTAGTTTAGTAATATTCGGTAGAAGATTCTTTAAGGATTGCTCATATATATGTTTGGCTATTTGGGTGGCTGACTCCCACCTAGGTTGCAATCTCTCCAATAGTTCTTTGGAGATTTGAGGGGCAAGCTAGTCTGGGGAGTATTTCCATTTTCCCATCTTATTGAGTACTAGTTCCTCAATTTGCATTTTTTCTGCATCTGTCCTTGTTTTAAATTTCAATGCCTTGAAATTTGTGATGCCAGCTCCTTCTTCCAATTGTTTCAATCTTTCTTGGAAGGTTAGTTGGGGCTTGCTGAACACTACTTCACCTTTTTTATAACCTTTTTCTTTCCTAGTGAAAACAATTGTGTAGGCTTTGGGTGGCTTGGTAATGATTACCTTGCCTTTCTTTCTGACTGGTTCTACCTCTTTCTCTATTTCTTCCTCTCTATCTTCTAGTTCCTGCTCCTCTTCTTCATCTTCACCTTTTCCTTTGGTAAGCATAAGAGGGCTAGTTTCACTTTTCAACTTGGCTATCATCCTCTTTCCTTTTCTTATGGCTTGGGGTAGCTTGATTTCAAGCTCAATTCTAGCCTTTGCCTCATCATATGTTCCAAAAATTGGTTTCTTTGGGTCTACTGGGTCATTCACCAGTGCTTCAATAATATCCCTGGCTTCATCTATAGTAACCTCATAAGGAAGAGGTTTCACCCATGCAACTCAGGGCCTGACTGCCTGAATGTATACTTTATCACAATAAATCATAAAGCATACATCATCTTTGTAGTCTTCAATCAATTTTGGTGGAATTTGAAACCTATTATTCATCCTTTCCTTGAAATCTTCAAAATAATTATCCATTATGCTATCAAAGTTTTCACCCATTTCTGCTACAAACTCATTTATCTGATATAGAATAGGAATGTCTTTTCTCCACACTACAGTTCCTTGTGATGGAAAGAATTTTTGAACATAGAAAAGTAGACAAGTCAATAAGGAGCCAAATTTGTAGGGATTATTCTTTGAAGTCCTTATGCTGTCTATGTTCTTGTTCAATTTTTTCAACAATAATTTTGACAGGTCAAATTCAAGGTTCTTTTTCACAGTTTTGAAAGCCAAATCCACAGCCTCACAAGGCACACTATTTAGATGACTGGAGCTATAAATTTTGTAGTCAATGACATGAATGCCAAACCTTAATTCAATGTCAGAAACATTGCTAACCTTTAAACCTCTCCCATCCCACTCAGCTAGGGTTTTCTTCTGCAACTCCTCCCAACTTAAGGTTTTGATGGTTTTTGCTTTGCTGAGTATGGGGAGACTAGTAAACTTATGAATCATCTTCTTGGTGATTAACACTGGTTTCTCTAAGCATAGTTTCCCATTGTGAACATGACTGAGTATATACCTGATCCACTTAGTTTGAAAACTTCTTGGCATATGCGAAATGTGGGTTAAACCTTTGGTCTCCAGATGTTTATGCTCGAGTTTCAAAGAACCATCAACACTCATTTTTCCTAGGGCATTATCCATCTCTAGGTTTCTAATCTCTTAAACAAAACATTTGAAATGAGTACAAATGTCATTTATGAGAAGTACCTTTGGTGGAGTTTGTGATTGAGCTCCATTGGGGTTGAGTGATTCTACAATTACTAGAACTAGTTTGAAATTCGGTGCCTTCCACTCCACACCTTTAACTAGCATTTTTGAACCTTGTTTTTCCTTTGTGCTGCTACTACTCCCAGATGCCATTACTACTCGGTAGGTGTAAGAAAATATTGAACAAATTCCTTGCTTAAAAATCACTTGAAATTGCTTTGGAATTGCTGGAAATTTCTTAGCTCTGTAATCATGGTGAAAATGAAATCAAATTCTACCCTTTTGACAAAAAAAATTGTCATAAATGCTTGGTACGAAGGTAGCTGAGATGACATAGTGCTTGATAAGCTATCATTCACTTGCTTGGTAGAAGCTTGCAACTCAGTGATTGAATAAAAATTTTGTTGCTCTTGACCTAGCTTGGCAAGGTCTTCAACTAACTTTCCTTGGTAGATGTGCCTCAAAAAAATACACGCTTTCTTTGATCTTTGTGTATCTAGAATACTGATTTGATCATTTTGCTTTCTTTGTATTTTGGAACTGCTTGAGATATAACTAGAAGATGTAGTTCCATATTCTCCTTTATGAATCTAATTGGAAATGGTGGAGTCACCCACTTCTTGAGTGACAATGCCATCATTTGAACTATCTTGCTCGGTAGATTTTGGAATCCACTGTTGCCTCATCTACCTTTGAATGTTATCAGCTTTAGTTTTCTTTTCATCTTTGACTCTTCCTATGTTCATGTAGACTGAGTTTAGTGCATGTATAACATCTTATAGTAGTGTCCTTCCTTAAGTGATGTCTTGCACAGTTTATACCAATATGTCCATATTCTCCACAATAATGACATCTATACTAGGTATTGTAGTCCCATCCAAATATTCCTTTAACAAGTTCTTTAGCTAGATTGAATGATTTGGATCTGCATTGGAATGCCTTATGACCATGCTTCTTGCATTTGTGACAATTGCCTTCAAATTTTTCTTTCTCCTTGCATCCATTAGCTTTATTAGCATGTTGACTGCAATTGTAGCATTTACCATTGAATTTAGCTTTTTCATTACTCCAACATATGGTTGAAGTATGACCTAACTTACCACAGTGATTGCAAGTAGGTCTTTGATTCCTTTGGGCACCTTGTTTGGAGGTTTCACCTTCTTCCTTATAACCAAGTCTAGCTTTACCTTTTTGTTTATGAAGATTTGGCTCACTTTGTTGATTTAATTGAGTCATGTCTGCTTGAGATTTCATCATTCTCTCATTGATTTGTTTTTCAGCATTTAGGTCATTTTCTAAACTTTCATTGATTTTCCTTTCAGATCTTAAGTCACTTTGTAAGCTTTCATTGATTTGTCTTTCAATGATTAAATTATTCCTTAGGCTTTCATTCTCAGATCTCAGATTCATAATTTCTTCATTTGCATTAGATAGTTGATCTACAAGATCTTCATGCTGAAGGGATTGATTATTTCTTGCCTCTAAGTCTTCATTTGCCTTGTTTCTCTGTTCCAAAACTTCACTTAGCCTGATTGATTGTATTTCTTGTTCTCTTTTAAGCTTTTTTACCTCTTTTTGCAGAGAGCCATTCTTTGCTAGGAGTTCCTTGATAGCCTCATTTGCTTCATTTGAGATACTTGATGGTAAAAGGTCTTCAATCTTCTCTTCAACATACTAATGGTCATTCATTTGTCTTGCAAGTTTCTTCCTTCTCTTTAGGGATTGAGAAAGATGCTCCTTAGCTTCTTTGAGTTGAGCCATGGCCATTTCCAGATCTAGCTTTTCATTTTCAATAGCTTTGTCAAGTCTAAATATCTCCATTGTCTTTGATCTTTGCTCAAGCTATCAAGCTTTTTCTTGAGAACCACAAAAGCTCTAATACCAATTGTTGAAAATATTCAAGATATGATAGGTTACTGAGAGGGGAGGGGTGAATTAGTAATGTCAAAAATTTAAAAAAATTCACCACTTTAACCATATATACTATTCACCATTCATTCATCTAATCTATTGCATATATGAGAGATCAAACATCCATAACACATGTACACAGTGATTTGGTAACCCAAAAACTTTCCAAATAGAAAGTAAAACTAGGGTGGGGATGATACCCACAAAACTTTGTCACTGCAGTATGAAGTTGGCCTGTTAAGGCTTACATTGACCACTTTTGGTGATCTGCCCTGTTAGGAGCACAAAGGACTGCTAGGTCCACCTTGTTAGAGGATTTACAAACATACACTAAAGTATGCACTCTATTAGGAGATTTATACAAAAGATTGTTAAGTCTACCCTGTTAAAGGATTTACAAAACTAATTCACCTATTAGGATGAAATAGTGGATCTACTTGCAACTTGATTAGATCCTTAAAATATAGATCACCTCTTGTGACTGATGAATCTTTACTAATCCTTAACCATTGGAGACTCAGTAGATATAGTGTCACTCGGTAAAAATTGGATCCTTTGTTTACCTTGATTTCATTCGGTAAACACTATACTTCTATTATTTGGTAAACACTACACTTCCATCACTCGGTAAACACTATGAAGCTCAATGAACACTATAAATTCGGTAGACACTATTGGATTGTACATTCACTCGGTAGCTTCATGAATGCTTGGTATACATTGTAGATGCTTGGTGTAAACTATGAATCTTGGTTAACACTAGAATGCTCGGTGTGAACTGCGAAGCTCAGTTAACACTAGAATGCTCGGTGTGAACTGCGAAGCTTGGTTAACACTAGAATGCTCAGTGTGAACTTTGAATCTTAGTTAACACTAAATGCTTGGTGGCTATGCTGATGTAGATAAGTGTTGTCACTAATGACAATAATAATTAATGCAAACACAACCCCCATAGGGTCCACCTATGGGGGATTTACTAGCTTAGACCTAAGATACCCTTTAGCAAGCCAAGAAGAAAGCTAAGACAAGAAAATAGCAAGTAGGAGATCTGAAAATCTAGGTAGCTATTTGTGATGCTCATTTCATAGAGTGGGATCGAGAGATGAGAGAGTTGCAAGAGTAGTTAGAGAGATAGTGAGATCTTCATCAGATTAGCGAAGAGGCCTACTACTTTGGTGCATATGTTGGAGTACTTCATGATGTAGACAAAGTGCCTCAATTTTTAGAGTATGCTCATGGTTCTAAGGGTGTTGTACCTCTAGCACAAGTACATGTTCCTCCTCCTCCTCATCCACCTAGTGATGAGGGAGAAGGATGCATTTAGATCAATCTCTTCTATCATGCTTTGATGTATATCATGTTGTGTTTGATGTATCAACATCACTTTTTATATCATTTTGATACATTGACATTGATAGTGCTCAAGTATCACATTTTTGTATCATTCCCCATTTTGACACTCAAGATATATATATAGAAGAGCTTTTTCTTGATATCATTTCATGTGTCATGTCTTTATATTGTTTATACATGAGGTTATGAAAATGTTATATTGTATGGGCATATAACATAGATGATAAGAGATGTATATGTATGGAGATGCAACGGATTGCACATAGATACATGATGTATGCTTATGAGACAAGATTTAGATTTAGATGATTTGGTTCTACTATGTACATGTTGAGATGAATGTATGTTAATGAAAAATGAATATGTATTAACATATCATGATGGTTATTTTCTTGTTTGAATATGACATATGCTCAATGAAGTTCCTAAAGATTGAATGGGAGATCAAACACTTGTGTAGTCAAGAGGAAGATGTGACACATAATATGAGTATTTTATCTTTCTTCTTAGTGAATGCAATGAAAAGAGTCACTAAAACTATGTCAAAGTGAAATTCTAGAATGCGATGCAAACCAAATTGAATGTAATTCTAGGACTTGGTCATTGAACCATTACAATATTTTTCATCATTGAACATTTTATTGGTAAGGCCATTGGATGTCATACAAACCTCATTGACATTTATATCATGAGAATATGAATATGACATTAGTTATAGTTTTGTCAGAATTAAATGCAAGCATTAAAGCACAAGGAGTCAAAATGACTAGAACATCTTTTCATGTTGATTTAGTGAGAAAACATAAGCATCAGAGAATAGATGCTAGGATGACTAGAATGTTTCTTTCACACAAGCACAAAAAACATGTGAGATATCCTTCTTATGCTAAATAATCAGTAAGTATTTTTTTTGCAATGACCCTTACATTTGTGATTTGAGATAGAAGTTTTCTAGGCATACTCATAGTGACCCGTATGTTCACTTCATAGGATGAGTATCAATATTTACTATAGCATAAATAATTCACTCAAACAAACAAGGAGAAGAACCAACCTCACCAAAGTTTTCATATAAATTGAATCGAGGTACAAATGGACATCCAACACAAAATATAGACTCTTATAGTAGACACCCCTTTTATTTTGACTCTTTGGGTCAATGGAGCTAAACCAACAAATAGAAAATGAAGAAAAGATCATGCCCCTTATCCCCACCCCTCTAGTCAAAATAGACATACCAGAGCTTCTTGGAATGATAAAGAAAAGAAAAGAGCACACAAAGAAAAAAATCAACATAACAAAAATAGTTTCAATTTTAATTCTAGGGGGTTGATGTCAAGTTAAAGATTCTTTTTGAGAAATCTCTTTAGGAGTAGAGTGACAATAGGAAAACTTAGTTAGGACAACTAGTGACTGATGCATAAGAGGCTCTCTTAGATCATAGGAAATTTCCCTTAGACTATGATCATTTTCAATCCATTTAGGTACAAAAAGTGTCTCAAAGATGACTAAGAGTTATGCACAAGTGAGAGGAGAAAACTAAAGAAAGAAATTGTAGAAAGGATATAACTGAAAGTGAGAAAGTGAGAAAAAATAACAACTATATAGAAGCTAGGAGGTGCATTTATTGATATAGAATTGGAGGAAGAGGTGAATATTTACAAAGCTTTCACCTTGTTGGAAAAGAATTTTTTTTGTTACAATGACGCGTGTTTGCTAGGTTTTCATAAAAGACATGTTTTTCTTCTTTTTCAATTTTTTTGTTCCTTTGTCTATTTTCATTTTTTTTGTATTTTGTATTGTTCATTTTTTTTAGTATTATGAAGGCACCTATTGCTAGGTTTTCACTATGTTGATAGATATTTTTAGGTCTTTTTACAATTTTTTAGGATTTTTTCTTACGACATTTAGATATGTACAAAGAACTTTAGAGATATCAGTTATATAACCTTTTCAAGTAAAGGGTTTTGATCAACTCATTGTGTAGTTCTCCTTCAGTAACTAAGAGTTGATAAGCACCTAGCCCAAACACATCACTACTGATATATGGACCAAGCTAGTTTGGCTCAAACTTTCCCTTTTGTACTTGATGTTGCTAATTCTTAGGGTTCTCTCTTAGGAAGAGATCACCCACTTGGAAGTCCTATGGTTTAACTTTCTTATTGTATCTCTTGGACACCCTCTTTTGATAAGCTCTCAGATGATTGAACACCACTTGTAGATGTTCATCGAGTAGTTCTAGCTCTTGTAGCCAAGATATTCAATAGTTATTGTCAGTGATAAGTTCTCCCAGAGAGATTTGTAGAGTAGGAATCTTGAGCTCAATTGGAAGCACAACATGCGCTTCATACACCAAAGCAAATACATTACCCTTGTAGGTCTTCTGATACTTGTTTTATAATCCCATAGAGATGAATTGATTTAAAGATACCAATCCATTTTAGATTTATTAACTATCTGATGTAGGATTTTAATGGTTACCTTATTAGATTCATCTGCTTGTCTATTACCATGGGGGTATTAGATGGAAGACTAATATTGCATGGTTTTGAACTTTGAGCACAACTATTGCCCCCATTGTTATTGGTAATCAAGGAGGCTACACCATACTTAAAAATTATGCAATTTGGAATGAACATAGCTACAATTTTTCTAGTGGCTTCCGTAAGAGGTACTACCTCTACCCACTTTTTAAAGTAATCTATAGTAGTGATAATGAACTTGTGTCCATTTGAAGAAGATAGATGAAATTTACCCACTAGATTGAAGGCCCATTAGTGGAATGGAAAAATTGTGATGAATGGAATTAACTCCATGGCCAGAGCATAGATCATATTTCCATGGAATTGTCACTATTTGCAAGACTTTGTATACTAGATTTCCTCTTTCTCCATTTCTCACCAATAGTTACCAACTCTAATAAGTTTGTGAGCTAGTGTCAAGCCATTTGAATAGGATCCACAAATGCCTTTATGTATGTTAGCTAATGCATGTTTAGATTCTTTGGGTTCTAGAAACCTAAGGAGAGTACTATTCAAACCCCTTCCATGTAATTCATTATCTAGGATGACATACCATGAAGCATTTTGGATAAGGTGAAATTTTTCATTCCAGATGTGAGTGTCTAGAATAATATGGTCATGTGAGTAGGGGTATATGTGGTGGTAGTGAGATGAATCATGTCCTATGATAAAACATATCATCTGAGATTCAGGAGAGTTGTAAGAAAGGTATGATCATTTGGAGCATGGAAGCCAAAGTAGCCATTACATCAACTACACTTTTATCTTCTTGAGGAATCTATTGAAAAGTGACATGTGCAAAGTATTTCTTTATATTATCAACCATTCATTTGTAGGGCATCAATTTTTTTTATCCTTCATCTGATAAATGTCATTGACCTAGTTGATTACCAATTGTGAGTCTCCAAAGATATTAAGTTCATCCACCCTCCATTCAGTGGTGATCTTCATTCCATTGATTAAGACCTTTTATTCAAAAATGTTATTTGTATAAGGGAAAATAATATTGTATGCCTTAGGTAGAGAGTACTTTTATGGTGTGATGAATAATATTATGACACTTGATCCTTTTTATGTGAGTGATGCATCAAAGAACATAGTCTATGTTTGGTGAGTCAAAAGTAGTATGGAATCATTAGGGAATTTAATGTTCATGGGTTGATGGCCTTGTAGTGGTGCTTTTGCCAATTGATCAATAATTTCTTTCCATTTGATGGATTTCCTTTCCACATACTCAATGTTGAACTGATTGAATATCATGACTCATTTTTCTAGTCTTCTTATTAGAGTAGCTTTTCTTAGTAGATATTTTGATGGATCAATCTTTGTAACCATTACCATAGTATAAGTAAACATGTAGTGCTTCAAATTTTGGGAAGAAAAGACCCAAAAAATATTTCTTAAGAACATTGTAGTTCATTTCATATGAGATCAAGGTATGACTGATGTAGTAGATAGCTCTGTCTTTGTTGTTTTGATATTCTTGAGCTAGTAAGACACCCAAGGATGAGTCTATTGTAGAGATGTACAAAATGAGATGCATCAATATAGGTGGGTTGACAAGATATTTCTTTATCTATGTTAAGATCTTGTCACATTCTTCATTCCAGTTGTATTTCACACCCTTATACAAAGTCTTAGTGAAAGGTTGTAATTTATCTACTAGTTGTGAGATGAAGTGATGAATAGACCAAAGTCTTCTCTACAATCCTCTCAATTAATTGATATTCCAAGGTGGAGGCATTTCCATTATAGCTTGGAACTTTTCAATGTCCACCTCTATGCCTTTTGCAAAAACAATCTAGTCTAGCAGTTTTCTTGATGAGAACCTAAATGCACACTTCTTAGGATTCAATCTAAGACTAATTTTTCCATACAGTGTAGTATAGGTCCAAAGTATTTAAGATGTGTGTTTTATTACATGCTTTTAGCTAGAGTATCATCAACATAATCTTCCATGGTTTTTCTCATCATGTCATGAAAGATAGTTGTAACAACTTGTTGGTATGTATTTCCAACATTTTTCAAGCCAAATGGCATCATGTTCCAGTAGAATGTCCCCCATATGTAGGTGAAGGCAATCTTTTCTTGATATTTTGGTACAATCTTGATTTGGTTGTAGCCAAAGAAAATATCCATTAATGAACACATCTCATACCCAACCATCATATCCTTTATCATGTCACTATTAGTTAGCCAGAAAGTCACCCTTTAGGAATGCTCTGGTGAGATCCCAAAAATGAATACAAGCTCTGATAGAATCATGTTTGGAGACTGAGACTATGATGGATATCTGTTCAACATAGTCAATGGATCAAATGAGCCTAGCTATTAGTAGCTTTTTTAGTTAAGCTTTGACCAAAAATGCCACATGAGGTTCCATCTTCTAGAGCTTTTATTTAACAAGTTTTACATCCCTAAACAATCATGAGCCTAATACGATACAAAGGGGCTACCCTACTATTTGGCAGGGGCCATTTGGTCTATAGTTTCTTAGGTGGGAGGGAGCACCACTAGAAATTATATGGCCCCTATAATAATTTGAAGGGGGGGGGGGGGGGGGGCGCTGTGCCTGATATATATATGTGCAATGGACAAGTCATGCATAATGAGATTAGGATCTAGCCCTACCATATTGGAGTATGTCCATGCAAAATTGATTTTCTTCTCTTAGAAAAAAGCGGTGAACTCTTCTTTCTCTTTAAAAGCCCACATTACTATGCAAGATGTATAATGTGTGGATCCTCTTTAGTACCTAGATTCACTAGTTGTTTTGGTTCTATCAAAACTTATGATCATTCCTAGAAATGACTTGAAAGTGCATCAAATATGTCATCCTTCGATGCCTTAGAGAAGTTTTCACCTTCAGATATGTCTTTTCTTTTTATTATTTTAGGCTCTGATATTTCCACAATATGGTTTTTAGTCATGTTTACACTGTATTAACTAGTTAAAGACATTACGAGTTAGATAGAGTTTAGGTAATAGGTGAGAGCATAAAACATAGGGACTTTGCTAGATGTAGAATTAGAGTTCTAGACTATTAGCTTGAGATATATGAGTGGAAGAGAAGTGAATGATTCAAGTGTGTTCATAGAATATTCATCAAAAGAATGCACAAGTAAGTTGAGGCCTAGTGTGATTTTTTCAATAAATATGTTTGATGCAAGAGCATTCTGAGTGTAAGAGCAATCTTGCATAACCCAAAAATATTTTATTTTCAATCATTTCTATTTTAATAAGGACTAGTAGACACAGGGTTTCTATTTCTGGGAGCTTGCTATTTTTACTAATTTTGTCATATAAGCTCAAAATGTTCTCATTTTCTATAGGAAGATTCATTTTGGAATTATAAGCCTACCATTAAAATCTCATTGCTTCATCTTAAGTATCGAGGAAGTTATCATGGAATTTTGGTGGGAAAAAATTGTAAAAAAAATCTTCAGCCTCACCATTGGAGGCCTTAGAGTTCCCAGATGAGGTCTGAAAACTCGATAAAAAGGTGCTTGTGCCATTTTGAGCCTATAGATCAAGAGCTGAAATTTTTGAAAAGTGGTTATAATAGCCAATCAGACCAATGGTTTGAGAGTTATGGCCTTTTGAAGTTGGGCTACCTAAAATATCTAAAATAATTGTCAAAGATGTATTTGGCTGACTCTTTATGTATTGTTAGGGTATGTCAGCCCTAGGTATTAAGTTTCAATGTCTAGAACCTTCTCTAGTGGCATAAAATTGCTTATTTAAGAAAGGTCTAAATGTTGTCTAGAACAACTCTAGATAGTAGTTTGCAACTTAGTTTTGTAGATTACTATAATGAAGGTGCTCATGTGGGTTAGCATATTGTACTTGTAAATTTTATAATTCTACATTTGCAACATAAATAAGAAGTCCATATTTTGTTCTCACATTGGCTACTATTTCTTTGTTTCTATTATAAGTTTATGGTTTTAAGGGGAGTACCCTTCATCAAGTGGTATCAAAGCCAGGTTCTTGAGTGTGTGGAAAGATCACCAACTATGAGGTAGCTCACACTAGGACTATGGTTTGGGCTGAGCATGTAGACAGATTACTAATTGTGAGGTAGTTTGCACTAGATTTTTAGTGAAAGTGTGTGTTGGTGTTCTTCAACTATTAAGAAAAAAAATAGTTAATACCAAGATAATAAATATCAAAAAAATCTAAGGATTAGTTACTTCCCATAAACAATTGTATGTGTCTTATACCTAGACCCAACTTCAACAAAATCAAAAAAATTTCTACTCTTTAGGCTCTATAGAACCCAGGTGGGTATACCTAAGGGATGAAAGATCTTCAATGTAATACCATATACATATTTTGTTCATTACATAGCAATTTACCACAACACACATCCCTTAAAGTAGATTTGGTCACAATTCTTCTTAGGTTTACAAGTATTTCTGGCAATAGTAGCTAGCTAAGACTTAGAGATTCAATGCAAACAAGTGCTGACCAACATTGATATTCTTTAAACAGTAAAGTAAAATTGATTTTGAATTTAAATTTGATGCTTGTTCATGATCTTTCATCTGCATACTGAATCTATAAATTAGTGCCTCATCCATTAGAATTCAAAGTCCATTCAATCTCTAGATCTAATTGATTGCATTACAATCAATATTATCATCAATTCTTACTAAAAATCATTCTTATAGATATACTTCCTATTACCATGGAAACCTTATCAATCCCATTGAAGCATTTACTTAATTCCTTCAACTAAAAGCAATAGTGAATTGACATACAACTTGATTTTATTACATTCAATTGGACAAGCTTTTCTCATACAACTTCAAAATAACTAGGCAATAAAAAATGGAGATAAGACTCAGCAAGAACAGATATGGAGATAGTTCATCTTTGTATTAATTTCCTTTGAAAATTGTATACAATTGAAACAACTCAGAATGACTCAAGAAAAGGCATTAAGATCCTGTAACATTAATGTATTCTCAAATATTAGTAGAGAAAATACATCACAAAGGTTGCACCAATAGACTAGACCAAACAACTTAGTAAAAACTAAAATTATACAACAATTCAGATGCTTTCTCTAGCCATGGAATCTCACTTATATAGTGTGAAATGCAACAAGCTTCAGGTGTAGAGAATTGACAGCTGTCCTTTAGAAAAAAAGATTTTTTACAATTGTCACTATCATATGAGACAAAATTTTGTGAAATAGAAAAACTTTACATCATAATATTCCTTTGGTGGGCCCTTTTTCTATTGCACTTTTAAGTACTAAAAATTTCATGATTGGCCATTTATTATTCTGAATCCTTGGAATATGTCGCCATCAAATGTGTCATCGATATGTCAGGCTTTGATTTCTACAAGGTCACTTCAACTCAATGCTCTACACTTTCATCATCATGAACTATTAAAAAAATAGTTATTTCTGAGTCCTCAATTTCCACATCATCAATTTGGTCCCCCAGGCTAGTAGTTATGGTTGGTTTTTTAGTTTCTATCACTGCGGGTGATTGTTTTGTTTTTTCTTCTTCTAATGAGGGGTCATTTATTTGATCTTCTTCCTAGCCCTCACCCCCTTCTTCTATTTCCATCTATTTTGGAGATACAAGGTCTACCCACCATTTTCCAAAAACAACATCATCAGGCCAATCAAAATTTAAGATTTCACACTATTTTTTAACTACAAAGCCTCCTAATTTGTCTATTTCAACAATTTTTTTTTCTAATAGCATTGTAAAATAGCTATACTTTGACATATTCCTAATTGGTCATGGCCCACAACACATGCCATTTTTCATTGATAACTTCATTCATTCTATGACAAAGAAAATCGTCTAATTCCTTTCCCACTCTTTCTTTTCTTTTTACCCTATGAATCCTTTTGAGTGCACTGGGGAAAAGATCAAATTGTTCTCCTATATATTTGACAAAAAAATTATTATTCTTTTTTGGATAGAAACCCTTTTATCATCAAAATCTTTCAAATTATCAGTTAGGTCAAAGGTTTTCTCTATTTGTTCACAAAATAATTGGATAACTAAAAGACATATTAGAGTAATATCTTTCTCTCTCACATTCCATTTTTTAACAATGGGCTTCAGAATGTCTTCAATACCTTTTATTTCATCACACATATTAAGGATCCCCACCAGCTATTCATAAAATGTTGGTCAATCAATCCTATCTACTAAGTATAAGATGGTGTTTATGAGTTTTTCCTTATATTGATTATTCAGATTCACCTACAACTCCCATAACTTAATCTTTTCTTCTTTAAATTCCTCTATAGTATAAAATTTAGGTCCTTGTGGGGTATCAGGTACCTCAACAATTGGGGTAGACTTGAATGGCTGAACAATAGGTTGAGGGTATGTAACTTGAGGCCTGCTTGATTCTCCCACCTTCTTCTTTCCTAGCTACTTATCCAATTGGGATATTTGAGTCTCTAGTAGCTATATCCTATTTCCCTTTTCCTCATATGCCTTTAATGCTTCTTCAATTTTTGGATTGAGTTCTAGGAATTTATGCTTTTCTTTCTCCATAACCATTGAGCTAAAATCCACCACTTCTTTAGTCATCTTGGTGGCTTCCTCACTATCCACTTCATCAGCTCTATATACCATAAGAGTACTAGTACTCAACACTTGAGATCTCTTGTATTCTAGTCTTATCTCTATTTTCTATAAACCAAATCACTAGATCTTGGTGATCATTGCTAAACTTCACTCCTCTATGTGCTTGCAATATTTCTTCCTTAGTTTTATATTACATATCTTTTTCTTTTCTAATGGAATCAAAATCATAGCATTAGCTATGTCCCACTCAGGTAGAACCAAAACTCCTAACTCTTTAACTAGCTACCTCTCGGCCTCAGGTGTTAAGTGGGAAAAGTCCTCCAAAAATTTATCTTTAACCTCCTCCTCAATTTTAGAGTCCAATTTATTTGGATGCTCTATTTTTATTGTTTTGCACTTTGCCTCAAAATTTCCAATGTTTTTCCTCCATAAAAATTGTGCAAAGTCCCTAGATTTAACAAAATTTTCATCATCTATAAAATTTTGAGATGCTTCTACAATAATGGGATCTATCTCCTTATCTCTGTAATCAACAATAGTGAGGTCAAAGGATGGCTTAGGAGGCTCCTTAGGCACTCCCCTTTCTATATTAGTAGTAGTGACAATTATGTCTCCCTCCCCTCCAATTTTCCTTAGCTACTCTCAGAGATACTTCATCATCTACACTAAGTGGGGTCTGGGATGGTGAATACTCTCCTACTTGATAGGAGGATCCCTGTTCTAACCTCTATTTCTTAGGGGCACCTGTGTCAGATGAACTCTCTGATCTAGGTCTTTTGTAAGGGGGAATATGCTATATATTATGAACTATAGTGTATCTAGCCCTCCTCTAAAGTGTATACTAGCTTGGATTCACAATCATTCTGCTATTTATTCTTCTTTCCACCTCAACAAATTTATTTGGATATGCTTTAGCTAAAATACCCTTCTTCTCATTCAAAGTTTGCATTATCACAAATTTTTTTTTTATCAGCATGTTCATTTTGGCTCTCCAATATTTCTTGTCTACCAGGGGGTTGTAGCTAGGCTCAAAAAAAATAATAAATTCCAAAATTTTGGTAAAAAGTATCTATTTTTCTTTTTCAACTTCTTGTTCTTGTAGTGAAGATACATTTCTAATGATATCCTCTAGGAAATACATAGTTTGTATAAGAACCTTAGCTTTAGTTCTCTCTCTAAGGAGGTCATAAAATCACTTTGGATCAATGTAGCAAGCATGAGCTTGGGTCATTTGATATTTCTCCAAAAATAAGCTCAAATTTCTCCATCCTTTTTTAACAAAAACAAAATCATATACAATAGTAATAGGGAAGAATGTGCCTTTACCTTTTTGTAGTATATCCCTTTCCTCAACTAAACCAATCTATAGTAATAACTTTAAAATTCCTATCTTTAAAGGTACATGATAGGGTAATACATGAGGTTTTCCCAAAAAGCCATAAACTTTGATCACAGTTGAAATAGGCTATGGGATGATACACCCCAATTATGATTGACCAACAGCCCCCTGGCATGGTCCTTGGGTCTTATCAATTCCAACAGAGGCTATGGGATTCTAGGATTATCTTCTCTCAAAAGTAATCTGAGCCTTGAGGAAAAATACCTATCAAATATGATATAATTGGCATCTATACTTTCCAAGTCATGTTAGCACTCCATAACTAAACTAGGAGCTTCTCTCCATCACTTTCTATTTCCAATTTCATTTCCTTGGAGAAGAAAGTTACTCCCTTATATAGATATATATACATCAAATGAGAATACTAGAAGAAAGGCTTGTTTACCTTACCTTGAGCCATCCCTATCAAACCATTGTGAATCTCTTTAGTAAGGTAGGTGGAAAAATCAAGAATTGAGCTCATTTCAAATTGTAGGGTTTGAGCTATGATAAGGACAATAGAGCCTTGAATATAGTCTTGTTCATCCATTCCAAATATTTTACATAAAGAAAAATAAAAGGCCTATGCCCTAGGGTTAAAATATTTCTTCATCAAAGGCTCTGGGGTATTTGGTGTAACTAAAGGCAATGATCCAATATTGACAAAATATTGTTGCAATAGTTCTCCCCTCAAGTATACCCTTTGCACATCATACCTAGCTTGGAACTCTTCCATGTCAATTTGGTCATGGATGGCATGGTTAGGGTTAATTTTGAACATTTCTCTAATCAATTTAGGAGAAACCCTAAAGAGATTATCCCCAGCATGGTTTTTCAATATTCTGGTAATAGGGTTGTATTTTTTAGCCATGTCAATTAACACATCACTATCAAAAAATACCCCAAGAATGACCAATTTTACAATGTCAAACTCCCAAAAATTACTCAGTGGGGTGTCCAAGTTACATTTTGCAAACCATTTTTTGAATAGTTCCAAACCCCCCATTGAAACTTGTGCATCTCTTAAATAATTGGCCTTGTCATAAAAACCCTTACTAACCACCAACCTATGGTTTTTAGGGATGAACTCTCTACCCTTTGTCAATTCATTTATACATGGGGGCAATTACCCAATAAAATCATCATGAACTAATCTTTTTAATAATACTTTTCACCAAAAAATTTCTTTTAGGGTGGCATCTAATTTTTAACTTCACACAATTATAATTTCTTAATTTTCAAGAGTCATAGATCACTTACCTACCAATTATTGCTTTTTCTTCTTAGTAAATTGCTCTGTAAGTCACTAAAAACCTTGAAGAATTTTGTGCCCTATCTTTAGAAACCCTTGCACTTTGAGAAATTTGTAATTGTGTGACTCAATAATGGTGAATTTTCAAGTTATATTGTAGCATTAAGGTTGCACAAAATGGCCCTAAACAACATTAATGTCTCTAATAGTTACTTTCCATGTCATGCCTTAGATTTAAATTTCATCTATCGATCACACAACATCAAACCACTCTATTTGAAAATAAAAAGGCTACTTTAAAGTTTTGAAATCCTTGCCATGGATCAAGTGGGCACTTCCCTGCTTCACAATACTTTGTAAATAAAACCTTTTAAAAAGTGGCCTCACTGGCACACTTATCTTCAACCTAGAAAGCACTTATTTATCTGGCCAATTACTTTGATCTAGCTCATTACCTTTTCCATCTTGACCTAGCTCGATAGTCCTTTTACAATAGGTCCCATGTGGACATGCATCAAATTGGTGCTTCCCCACTTTTCTTAAACTTCAAACATCTTGGTATTGTGGGTAAGTGCCATCTGTTGACCTATCCAAGATTAATGGTGCAAAAAATTTACATCTTTTAATGTTGAGTCAGCCCCACTAGCCAATAAATGCATTACATTTGTGCCAATGTGTCTAACAACTACCAACAGTATAGATTGCATATTATCTTTCAAAAACTACATCCATGACATCATTAAATGCTAGATGTGAATGAGGTGCTTTCCCACTTCGCTTAAAATATTTTCACTTCCAAATTGTGGGCATGCACTATCTATTGATCTCATCAAGATCAACAATGTGTAACTTGCATTCTTTGAACTCTATAAAACATCCTTCATGATGTGAACTGGGATAGGTGGCACCAAGGTATTTACTTGCATTGTTTAAGATCCTTGGATTTTTATCAAGTGGTAATGTGCCTGTTGTTGATCTTCTAAAGATCAATGGCTCTACTGAGATGATAGCAAAAACAACACCATTGCATGAGCCAACCAATGATATTGCAAGAAGATGGAATGTGCACTAACAAATTCTAAAAAGCTCTAATAGGTTTTGACAATATTTGGTCTGTGCAATGCAATCATAACCCACGTCACCAATGCTACATGTCTCAAAGGCACTTGCCCACTTCATTTTAAAAACATACATCTTCACATTGTGGGCATGTGCTCACCATTGATTTTAAAAAGATCTACGATCAACCAAAAAAAACCATCAAAGATAACATGCTTCAAGAAATGCTTAAGAAAGATAACTGTGGTTAGGGCAAACTTAATAATAAAAAGGGTTATATCATGCAAAATAATAAAGTAATCTTTACAAAAAAGAAAACTTAGGATAAGCATGTCCTGCACAATTTAAAATTTTGAAATTATATTTTAACTACTTTTGAGGGCTAGGACACAACATCAAGGGTCTATGAGACTTAAAAAAAATTAACTAGGATTTCAATAAAAACTCACCAATTTTGGACTACAACCCTAGGGTTTTTCACTATGAGGTACAACACATGAAAAAGGGTGAAAAACCAAGCCAACAACATGAAAATGCTCCATGAAGAGATCATAGAAGAAGACCTGCAGGTGTTACACCTAAAGGTTTTTGAGCCCTCCGAAGACATAAGCAAGCATTGGAAGAACAAATGTGTGGAGGAATAAATCTTTCCATAAGAGATGAAACCAAGGATGATGACGAAGTAGAAGAAAATGCCAAAGTAGAGTTAGTTCTAAACCTAGAGGAAGAGAGGCTTTTTAGGGCCATCTCTAAGATTGGAAAAAGACCTAAGTTTGAAGTTCCCACCTTTTCAAGAAATCTTAATCCATAGGAGCTACTTGATTGGATTAATGAACTAGAGGAGTAATTTGAGTGTGAAGATATTGATGATCCTAATAGGGTCAAGTTTGTGAAGGCAAAACTAAAGGGACATACAAAGATTTAGTGGCAAGAGGTTTAGTTGGAGGGAAATAGAAAGGGAAAGGAAAAAAACACCAGATGGGAATGGATGATAGCTAAACTAAAGTGACAATTCCTTCCTTCTTGTGGATTATGAGCTTGATTTGTTGAACAAAATGCAAGGTTGAAGTAAAAAGGAAAATTCACTTAAGAGTATACTAAAGAGTTCTAACAAGTTCTTATTAGAACCAGCCATGTAGAAGTTGATAAGGAGAAAGTGGTCTATTATCTATATGGGTTAAGGCCAAGCATTAGGAAAAGTTGAGTCTAGTTTGAATGAATAGTATTGAGGAGGCATACTAGTTTTCCCTAAGAGTTGAGGAGAAACTGAGCAAGAAGTTTGACAATAAGAATAGTAGAAGAGGTTGTGGTGGAAGATCTGGCAAGTGATCTTATGATGGTTGTAATGATGATCAGAAGAATAAGGATGAGGCTAGAAGTAGTAGTCAAAACCAAAGGGGAAACAATTGCAATCATTTCCATGATTAGAATAATAGAGATTAGAGAGGAAGAGCTAAAGGACAAGGAGGCTTTTGTGGGAAATTTTTTCACTATGGAGAAGAAGGGCATAGAGCCTTTGAATGTACCCAATACCAAGGAAGGATAGATTGAAGAATAGAAGGTTAGGCTAGAGTTGCAAATGTTGATGAAGATGTCAGATCATCACATTCTAAAGATGTTGAAAGAGGAGAAGTCCTAGTTAACAAAAGAGTCCTACTGGATGGTGAGAATGATCCTAATCAAAGAAGGTATTTATTTCACACAAGGTGTAGATGTGAAGATAACTGTGTTAGTCTCAAAATGGTTTTGATATTTGAGTGTCATCACACTTAACCATTTTCTACATTGAAGCTGAGCACACTATGTATGCTGAGCCACAACTTAAGCCAAGTCAGGAAATCCAAAAGGTGCCGAGTGATCTTGAGGTGCCGAGTAGACTTTAGGTGTCGAGTGAGGATCAGGTGCTGAGTAAAGATCAAGTGTCGAATGACTTTAGGTGTCGAGCATGATACAAGTACCGAGTGATATTTGAGTGCAAGTCACAGACGATGCCGAGCAATACAAAAATGCAACATGAGCCGAGTAAACTAGTTTATTACATGTGCTAAGCATCTGGGATCAATAAGTGCCGAGTAAAACAGAATACACATATGAGTCTATAACTTTAAAAATGTAGATGTAAACCATTTTCATGGCTAACATATGATGAATCTCGAAGGATTAAATAATAAGATAAAATCTTTTGTATTTCCTATGCAATCTACATGCAGCCAATAAGAAAAATGGAGAAGGCATGCAACCAATAATAAAATTGCAAGGAATGAGTAGGAAATAGAGATTCAATATGGATCATAGATCCACATCTAACCCTAAGTCTTGAAATATCTTTATAAGGAAGACTAAGTCTCATTGTATGAAGATGGACTAAGGTGTGGAAGGAAAACTTTTTTCAGAGTGAAGAATATCAGATCTCAGAGTATCAAGATCAAAGAAAGAAGATCAAGTGCCTATATTCAGGAATCAAAGGATTGTAAACTATTAGGTTTATTATACCTAATACTCTCTAGCAACTATATTAGATAGGAAACCCTATGGTGATAGGTTAGCTTAATAGCTATTTTGTAGATCCTTTAAATAGGTGATTAAATCCTTTAACATGATAACACTTCTTGTAAAGTGTTTGTAAATCCTTTAACCAGGTCACTATTGATATAGTGTAAAGCCTTTAACAGGGTAGGCCTTTAATAGGGTAGACCATCAGAAGTGGAAACATTATTGCTGTAGTAATTTTGTGGGTATCATCCCCACCCCAATTTTACCTTCTTATTCTTGGAGTGTTTTTGGGTTACCAAAATTTCTAGTGTTATGTGGTGATGCACATGTGTTTTTCATAGTTGCTTAATGTTGATATACATTCATGTACATTTCAATATTATGTTATTAAGGATTTGGAAAAATAGGATAAAAGCTAGTACTTCTGATTCACCCCCCCTCTTAGAAGCATTCTTTCCATAGAGATATTTCAACAAAGTGTTGTGATGTGATCATTCATGGTGGAAGTACTAACAACCTAGTGTTAGAAACAATGGTTACCAAGTTGAAGTTGAAGAGACAAAAATACTCATGTCCATACCATATTTCTTTGGTGCAAGATGACCACAAGGTCATGATCAATGAGTAGTGCTTAGTGAAATTCAAGATTGGAAGATACTAGGATGAGGTGCTGTTTGATATCATACTTATGGACATATGTCATATGTTGTTGGGTAGGCCATGGTAGTTTGGTAGGCATGCACATGATGGGTGAGAAAATACCTACACTCTGACTAAGGATGGAGTGAAATATAAGTTGAAACAATTGAAGGATAAAGAAGAAAAGGTATGTAGTGCTACTAGAATATGTTTTTTTGATGGGAAAGAGTTTCTCAAGGGTATGAAGTGTGAGCATATGATTTTTCTATAAACCCAAAAGATAGTAAAGAAAAAGTAGAGGAGGTACCTGCAGAAGTTACATATATGTTAGGAGATTTTTCTAATATTGTATCAAATAATGTACCTAATGGATTGCCCCCAATGAGGAAGGTTAGTCACCAAATGAATTTGGTTCCAAAAGCCAATTTTCCAAACAAGGTAATGCATAGAATGACACCAGTAGAAAGTCAAGAGTTGAACAAACAAGTTCATGAGTTGTTATAGAAGGGGTTGATTCAAGAGAGTTTGAATCCATGTGTTGTACCAGTAGTATTAGCACCAAAGAAGAATGGAAAATAGAGAATGTGCATAGATTCTTACACTATCAACAAGATCACAATCAAGTATAGATTTCTATTACCAAGGATGGATGGTATTATGGATTGTTTGAGTGGAGCTAAGCATTTCATAAAGATAGATCTAAAGAGCGCGTATAATTAGATTTGTATTAGAGAAGATGATGAGTGGAAGACTACTTTCAAGACAAGGGAAGGACTATATGAGTGGTTGGTCATGCCTTTTGGGCTAACCAATGCACTGGGCACTTTCATGAGGCTCGCAAATGAGGTACTAAAGGAGTTTCTAGGTAAATTTTTTATTGTTTACCTAGATGATATTTTGATATTTGGTAAGAAATTGGAGGAGCATTTGATCCACATTTGCAAGGTGTTTGATAAGTTGAGGGAAGAAAAGTTACTGATAAACCTGCAGAAGTGCAATTTTGTAAAGAAGGAGTTGGTGTTCTTGGGATTTGTAGTATTAGTAGAAGGTTTAAAAATGGATCTAGTGAAAGTGAAGGCTATCCTTTAATGGCTTACTCCAAGGAGTGTGACAAAGTTTTCATGGACTAGCTAGTTTTTGCAGAAAGTTCATAAGAGGTTTTAGTAGTATTTGTGGACCCTTGACTGAAACAATGAGAGGGGATAGGAAATAATTTAAGTGGAATATAGGAGTAGATAAGAGTTTTAATCTATTGAAATAGAAAGTTACTAAGTGACGTATTTTAGTATTTCCAAATTTTAACAAGGTGTTTCAAGTAGACTATGATGCTAGTGGTACTGTACTAGGAGCTATTTTGAGCCAAGAAGGTAGACCTATTGCTTATTTTAGTGAGAAATTGAATGACATAAAAGAAAATATTCTATTTATGATTAGGAATTTTATGCTATAGTTCAAGCATTGAAGAAGTGGAGACACTATCTTCTTCCTAAGGAGTTTTCTTTGTATACTAATTATCAAGTTTTGTAATATTTAAATAGTTAAGGAAAATTAAACCAAAGGCATTTGAAGTGGTTTGAGTTTTTGTAGAGTTATACATTTGTTCTAAAACATAGGAGTGGGAAGTCTAAACAAGTTGTAGATGCTCTTAGTAGAAGACAACTTCTATTGACAAAAATGTAGATGAAGGTGGTTGGGTTTAAGGAACTCATTACTTTGTAGTCAAATGATCCTAATTTGGGTGAAGCATGGAAGGGTTGTAGAAAGCCTGTTACACTTGATAGGATGAAGTGGTTGGATTTTATGATCCAGGATAGTATGTTGTTCAAAGCATAGTGGAGGATTGGCTTGACATTTTGGTAGAGATAAAACCATAGCTTTCATTGTTGAGAATTATTACTGACCATAGTTGCAGTAAGATATGTAGAAGTTTGTATAGAGTTGTAGAGTATGTCAGATGCAAAAGGAGTGAAGTAGAATATAGGATTGTATCAACTATTACCTATACCAAAGAGGCTATGGGAGGATGTCAACATGGATTTTGTTCTTGGATTACCAAGGACATAGTGTAGACATGATTCTATTTTTTTGTTGGTTGATAAGTTTTCAAAGATGGCACATTTTATTCTTTGCAAGAAGACTAGTGATGCTCTTCATGTGGCAGAGTTTTTTTTCAAAGAAGTGGTGAGACTACATGGTCTTTCAAAGAGTATAGTTTTATATCAAGATACCAATTTTTTTGGGTATTTTTGGCATACATTATGGAAGAAGTTGAAGACATATTTGAAGTTTAGTAAATCACATCATCCAGAGACTGATGGATAGATAGAAGTTGTGAATGTAGTTTGGGAAACTTGTTGAGATGCTTGGTTGGAGATAAACCAAAAGGATTAGATATGATTTTATCATAGGCAAAATTTGAATTTAATAATTCTATAATAGGAGTACTGGTAAATCACCATTCTAGATTGCATATATGAGTAGTCCAAGAAATGATTCTGAATTGAGGTAGTTGGATAAAAGAGACATAAGTAGTGTTGAAGTAGAAGAATTTGCTAAACATTTGAAGAATATCCATGAGGAGGTGAGGAAACACATCATAAAAATGAATACATAGTACAAGGCTAAAGTAGATGTGAAAAGAAGGTATAAGGAATTTTAGATTGGAGATGAAGTCATGGTCCATTTGAGAGAAGAGCATTTTCTAATGGGTACATATAATAAGTTAAAGATGAAGAAATTTGGACCATGTAAGATAGTGAAAAAAATGATTCTAAAAATGCCTATGAAGTGGAGTTGCCTATTGAATTAAATATTTCACTAGTATTTAACATTTTAGATTTGATAGAGTATTATGAAGGAGGTGATGGAGATGAAGTTGCAAAAGAGTAGTGAAGTATATCAACAACTAGTTTGGCTACAAAGGATACTGAAGAGATACAGGATAGTTGTATTGGAAAAAGTACAAGGAATAGAACTTATGATGAATACTCGGTCAAATGGAAAGAGAGGCCAGTAGACGATTCAACATGGCTAGCAAGGGAGGAGGTTAACCATCTTGGTTTTCCTCTAACCACCTGAGACATGACGGAGTCACTTCTCAAATTACCCCAGGTGTTTGATGTAGGAGCATCCTAGGTGTAAGAGAAATCTTCCATCACCTAAAAATATTTTCTTTTTAGTGTATTCTATTTTAATAAGGACTAGTAGATAGGGGGGTTGCTATTCTTGATAGCTTGCTATTTTTAGTAAGTTTGTCATACGAGCTCAAAATGTTCTCATTTTCTACAGGAAGGTTCATTTTGGAATTTTAAGCCTACCATAAAAATCTCATTACTCCATCTTAAGTATCAGGGAAGTTATCATAGATTTTTGGAGGAAAAAATTTATAGAAAAATCTTTAGGATCACTGTTGGAGGCTTTAGAGTGCCTAGATGAGGTCTGAAAACCTAATGGAAGGGCACTTGCACCGTTCCAATCCTATAGATCAAGAGCTGGTGTTTTTGAAAAGTGGTTATAATACCCAATCAAAGTAATGGTCTAAGAATTATGGGCTTTCAAAGTTGGGCTACTCAAAATATGTAAAATAATTGTCAAAGATGTATTTGGTTGACTCTTTATTTATTATTAGGGTCTGTTAGCCTTAGATATTAAGTTTCAATATCTAGAACCTTCTTAGGTGGTGTAAAATATCCTATTCAAGAAAGGCCCAAACATTGTCTAGAAGAACTCTAGATAGTAGTTCATTGCTTAGTCTTGTAGATTACTATAATGAAGACATCCATGTGGGTTAACATATTGTACTTGTGAATTTTGTAATTTTGCATTTGGAATGAAAATAAGAAGTCCATATTTTGTTCTCTCATTTAGTATTGTTTCTTTATTTTTGTTATGAGTTTATGGTTTTAAGGGGAGAACCCTTCATCAATGTTGGAATTTCTCTTAGTCCTAATGACATTAACTGGGGACAAGTTGACATTAGTAGAGTTAGACTCAATAAACCAAACCCTAGATTTCTCTCCTACTTTGAGATGGTTTTCATATGTGTGTACCATATCCACATCTTTGTCATAAGTTGTAACCTAGAGGGAATTGAACTTGTATTTGTGAGAATTAGTGCTATATGGAGGTAGATTGAAGTATTTTACCATAGTCATGGGTACCCATTCTCCACTTTCAATGTTATCTTGGTCTTTTTCAACTCTCTTAGTAGTGAGTGTTTGACTAGACTTGCCATGTTCTAGTTGATTTAGAGGAGTAACAGTAGCAGTTTCAACATAATCACTATCAATTTTATTAGCAGTGACATATGGTACAAAGTCACCAAGCTCCATAAAGAGCATAGTGAGATATATTAGAATAGGATATGGAAAAGTATCCTTATCAATAGAGCTTCACTCCTAGTTTTTAAATTCATATTGATATTCAGGTTCGAGTGGATTGTCAAACTCTTGCACAACTATGTTGATTCCCAAGTGAAAAAGAACTTTCTTCAAACCTAGGCATGTTGTATCATGAGGCCATCTAGGTGTAGCTTTGATCAAATCTATTATACCTTTATTATTTCTCCTTATAGGACCATTTCCTTTAAAACCAAGCCTATTCATTAGTTTGAGGCCTTGCCCATACTTTTCAAGGGTTATCTCATGAGACTAAGTCAAGGTGTTAGTTGGGAACTCTTCCTTATATAGCCAAGGAGAAATGGCTCTATTCTCATCCTTGTCTTCTAGAGGTACATTGGACTCTAAAAAGGTGCCATCAAAGACACTCTTAGGTGGTATAGAAGAGGGTCTCCTCTCTTTAGGGGGTCTCCCATAGTGATGAGAAGATATAGGAAGATATGTTAAAGACATTACTAGTTCCATTTATACTTTCCCATACCAGTTCTTTCAATTTAAGAGTCTTTTCTATGTCCTTTATCTTGCTAACATGGTTTTCAATGGACTCTTAATTGGTTAGAACAAAGTTATTAGTAGATTCTAGCATGTTATAGGTTTATCTAGTATTGGCAAGTATTGTCACCTTCACCCCTTGAAATGAGAAATTTATGCATTGGTGATTAGTTAAAGGGATCATTTGCATCTTATGAATCCAAGGTCTTCCTAACACTATTTTTTTTTCCGGATGTATGTCAAGGACTTGACATTTGACATCATGCTCTATAGGCCCTACTTTGATAATAAATAAAACAAGACCCTTGGATTTTCTTTCTTTCTTGTCATAACCTTTGATTGTGACCTTCTTAAGGATTAATGGAGTCCTCATCATGGCCTAGTTAAGTATAAAAAATAGTAGAATAAATATTAAGACTAAAACCATTATCTATATGCACATGATAGATGTATTTTTGATGGATCATGACTTGCATATGTAGCAGTTGGTTATGAGGATGACTTCTAGAATTATCATCCTCCACATAGAAGGACATGTAGTGAATTGAATTCAGGTGACCCATCATAGATTGAAACCAATCAAGATCCTTTGACATGCTAGCCTTAGTAAGAGCTATGTTAAGAATCTACCTATGAGAAGGAAAGATTTTAAGAAGTTGAAAAATGGTTATCTGAGCATTGTTTCTTTGCAACTATTCTATAATGTTGTACTTTATGACGTTCAAAGATGTTGCTAGCTTTGTGTTCTTTCTATAGTTAGACCACAAGAAATTTTATCTTTGGGTTGTTTAGTTTTAGATGTAGAAGGTGCATGGCCTTTGAGTATGATATTGGCATGTGACCGTGTGATAGTGTTGCTATAAAACTATGAATATCCTTGATTATATTCAAGGTACATAGAGTCTTTGGTTTTGAATTGTCACTTTTACCTTTTATTATGATAACATCATAGTATTTGGAGTTAATAGGTTCAACCATATTGATCATGTTATTATTATTGGTATGTGTAGTTGACCTTTTTATTATTTTTTGGTTTAGATGTTCCTCCATTTTCATATAGAGGGAATGGTTCCTTAAATTCTTTATGATCCAAATTTTTGTTATGTCCACCCACAACTACCTCACCATCATCAATGAGGTCTTAACTTTTGTGTATTAGTTGGATTTAGTTGTTTGTTTTATGACCTTTTTATAATGATAATCACAATATGTAGTTTCGTTCTACCATTTAGGTCTTGGTTGTAGATCATATAGACAAGAATTTTCTAAAGAAGAGAGAATATGATTTGAAGAAGTGTCTTGTAGACCACTTTAAGAGGTTCATTGAGGGGTGTGCATTTACATTTAGGTCTAGAAGCCCAATACTTATTTTTTGCATTATTTCTAGATGGTCTAATGTCTATAGTGGCCTTCTCAATGGATTCACTTCTTTCATTTTGATTGTAAGATTGAACATAACTTTTGGAGGTTTTGGAGTCATAGTATCCACTACATCTTTGTTCACAATGTCATGGTTCTTGTTGATGTACTTGGGTTTATCTTTTCTTGAGTTGGACCCTTTTTTGTTGTCTCTTTATAAGATCAACTCATCCTTCTTGATCATGAATTTTTTAATGTGGATACCTTGTTTGATCATGTCATCAAAGGTTGTAGGACCTTGAAGTTGTAGTTTATACTCGAAATTAGGTAAAAGGTTAATATCCATGAAGATATCAAGTTTTTTGTCTTCAAGGATCTTTCAAGAGTATTTCATGTACAATTATCATCATCTTTGGAGAAAGTTCAAGAATGGATCTTCTATTAACTTTATAAGGTTGCAAAGATCTCTTATGTTAACCATATATTGGATGTTGTAAGAATAGTGTTGAATGTGTATGTTTGCAATTTCATCAAAGGTTTTGATTCTTGTGGGCATCCTTGAAAATCACTCCATGACATGTCCACCCAAGCAATGTGGAAACAAGCACATGAGGTATTTTTGGTATTGTATGAACTCCTTAGATAGAGAACTGAGTCCCCTCTAGTCATCTTGGGGATCAGAAGTGCTAAGTATTTGTCATATGTTGGAAGTTCAACTCCTTAAGGAAAAGGAGGCATGTAGAGGCCCTTGTTAAAAGGAAAAATAGACAAATGGTTTCTAATGTGTATTTATTTTCGCTTTTGTCTTTTTCTTTCATCAATTGGAGTAGTTTTTCCTATATGGCTTGAATTCATTTGTTTAGTTTAGCAATTTTAGTCTCTTACTCTTTAATGAGAATGGTTTCCACATCAAAGTTTGAAGGTATTTTGGCTCCTTCTTTAGCTAGTTTGAGAAGATATTTCTCTTTCTTTTCTTTTAATAGGATTTCCATCATCTATTGGAAACATTTGTTTTTATGATATTGTTCTATGTCTTCTAGGGAATTTATTTATTTCCCCATATTCATTTGTGTAGGTATACTACTATTTTTATTTCATAGTTCTCCTACTTTTATATCAATTTTCCTCTCTACTAATTTTTCCTCTCTCCTAGTTTTGGTTTTCCATTCTATTTGTATGCAAGTTCTCATTGTGTAGAGGTTCAATATTTAGAGATGTCATGTTCATGGGCTTAGTGTTTGAAGTTGTAATTATAGGTGTCCTTGTAGTATCAATGTCTTAGTCAAAGATGATTCTTGAGAGTTATTTTTGGAGTATTCTAAAAATAAGGGGATTGTGATGATATCACACTAGGTGTAGTAGGTGAAGGAGATTGTGATGATCCTTTGCTATACTTAAACTTGTTAGAAACAATAGTTCTCCAAGATAACTAAGAGGGGAGGGGGGGTGTGAATCAATTATCCAATAGTTAAAACATTTATCAAACTTAAACAATCCTATCCATTCAACCAAAGTAAACAATAACCACAACAAGATGTACATAAATAATTACACTAGATTTTTTTACTAGGGAAATCCTTAAATAGAGGGAAAACCTCGATGTGAATGATGCCCACAGGATGATGTACTAATATAAATATTCCTTGTTAGAGGATGGACCCTATTAGGAGTTTGTTACAAAATTTAGTACATATGAGTCCCTATTAGGAGACTTTGAGTTCTTGTTAGAAGATTTCAACCCTATTAAGAGTTGTTTTAATCCTATTAGGAGTTGTAGAAGACAGGAGGACACATTGTCCAAACAACTTCTAGGGTAAGACCACTAAACTCATTGTCCAACTAATCTCTCAACTATTCCTTGGAGAATAATTGTGTGTATTTTATTTTAAACTTCTTTCCTCTATCTTGTCAACTAGACCAGTCACTGTCAGACCTTGTAAACTAGGTCACAAACCTCGGATCCAATTATTTAAAGCTGGATCACACAATAAAACCTCGACAATAAAGTTTCCTTCACTTTTTCTTTTCTCTACTTCTTCAAATTTTTCTCCTCAATCATTCATATTCATCCATACATACTTCATTCATGATAAAGGAAAATTTCCTTCCTTTATACTAAATCCATAAAACAATTCCACGAGTCACTTGTTACAAGTCAATTAATTATTATAGGACCACATTAAGAATACATTACACTTAGCGATAACATTATTCTTTCACCTTGAAACTTGAATAACTTTTAGTACATGTAATATTATGATGGGTGAACTTAGCCACTTCATCTCCAACATGTATTCTTCACATATTTAACTTTGTCTTTACAAAATAATAAATCTACTAAGAGATATAACAAGTTTACCAGAACATGCCTCTGCAAACTTTAGCTTAGAACACTCTTCAATGAAACTTGCATAACTTCTTCGAGAATTAATATCTTATGCTTTTGAGGTTATCTAAATATACTAGACACATAGTATAATCTCCCTTTAACATTACTACTAAAAGTACTCAACAATCTATTCATACCAAAATAATCTTTATGCTATTCTTCTATCAAATACTAGAAAAAATTGCTATGTTGACATCAATAAAGAACATAGTCATGAATGTAACATATCATCATGATAATGATCTAATCATGTTTTGACAATGCTTCCCCATAGGAATATCATCAACATTCATGCTTTAACAATCTCCCCCTTTGACATAAATGGCAACATAGATGAAAAATATCTAGTTCCAAGAATACCAACTGCAAAATACTATTAGCCTTTCTTTTCAAATCCTCTTCATCAATCATTCTCCCATGTTGTACTTTTGCCAAACTATTTTCTTCTCCCTTCAATATACTTGTCTCCCCCATTGCCATCAATGTCAAAGGTTTCAACAACCATCAAACTCTACAACAACTAATTCTTACTTGGCTCAAGTGTTCAAAGAAACTATTCAAAAACAACATCCAACAGGAGTCCTGGATGAATCTATCCATCATAGATACTCCCCCATATAGGAAGCATTAGCATTGAGTCTAGACAAACAATGGTGCTCTATTACACTAGACTAATGTATTCTTGTATCTTTATATTCTGATGTTGGAGGGGCATAACCCCTATCATACCTCACAAATGCTCAAAAGTCTCTTTGGTAAGAGGCTTAGTGAAAATATCTACAATCTTCTCTTTAGTGCTCATAGACTCTAATCTAATTTCATTTTCTACAACTTTCTCTCTCAACATGTGATAATTGATAGAGATGGGCTTGGTCTTAGAATGAAACACTAGATTCTTAGACATATTTACCTTGCTTGTACTATCATAATGCATGACAATAGGTTCATTGAATTCTATCCTTATATCCTTTAGCATCATCTTCATCCAAAAAACTTGATTACAATTGTTTGCTATTGGAACATATTCTACTTCTATAGTACTTTGTGAGGTAAAATCCTACTTCTTGCTTAGCCAAGAAACTAATCTTCTTCCAAGAAAAAAGGATCCACCACTAGTGCTCTTTCTATCATCCATACTGCTTGCCCAATCAGCATCAATATAAGTACATAAAGTGAAAACATTAGACTTATCATACCACGATCCAAATTCAAGTGTTCCTTTCAGATATCTAAATATACTTTTGATTACTGCATAATGTGCTTCTCTAGGATCAACTAGGAATCTTGCAACAATTCCAACTACATTTTATATATCTAGCCTTGTATGAGTCAGATATTGCAAACCTTTGATCATAGATCTATACTTATGCTCAATAGTAGGAGTCTCATCCTTTGTAGGTAACTTTTGTTCTCTTACCATAGGTGTTCTAATGGGTTTACATGTTTCCAAACCAAATCTTTTTAGTAGATCTTTTAAATACTTAGTCTAAGAAATAACAATTCCTTCTTTATCCTGCACAATTGGTAATTCTAGAAAATATTTAATTTCTCCTATCATACTCATTTCAAATTCCTTCTTCATTTCTTTTGCATAATTTTCACTTTCATCATTATTTCCTCCAAATATGATATCATCAACAAATATTTCCAAAATCATTTATCCATCATCGATTTCTTTCTAATAGAGATTATTATATGCCATACTTTTGCTATATCCAAGCTTTGTCAAATGCTTGTTGAACCTTGCATACCAAGCTCTGGGTGCTTTCTTCAAGCCATACAATGCTTTTTTCAAGTTGCATACTATGTTTTTGTTATTTGTTAAAGGACAACCTTCAGGTTGTTCAATGTATACCTCTTCTTGAAGTTCTCCATTTAGAAATGCTGACTTGATATCCATTTGATATACTTTGAATTTTGTATATGATGTGTATGCTAGGAATAACCTTATTGGTTCAATTCTTACAATAGGTTTCATCATAGTCTATTCCTTCTTGCTATGAATAACCTTTACATACCAATCTTTCCTTATTCCTTACAACTTTTCCTTGTTAATTCATCTTTTTCCTAAATACACATTTAGTTCCTATCACATTCTTAGCTACTGGATTGGGGACCAATTCCCATGTCTCATTCTTTACTATTTGATCCAATTCCTCTTTCATAGCTTGCTTCCAATAGTCATCTTTAAATGCTTCATCTACATTCTTAGGTTCAATTTGAAATATCAAACAAAGTTCTTCATTGACTCTGATTCTTGTCACCACACCTTTATCTCTGCTTCCAATGATCTATTTAGGTGGATGATTCTTTGTCATATTCTTATTCAAAGTAGGAGTTGTTATCTCAATGCTTGGCTTTGCTGAAGATTTCATCATTGTTCCTACCTTAGCTCTCTTTCATTCTACAAATCATTGTTAGTCTCATGTAATACTTCATCAATTCCTTGGTTTAGTAAAAACTTCATCATCTGAATTCTAATCAACTATTCTTTCTTCTATCCTAAATTTATCATCAATGCTCACATTTGTACTTTCCATAATAGTCTTAGTTCTCATATTATAACATCTATATGCCTTTATTTTCAATGAGTAACTAAGAAACTTCTAGTATCAAACTTACCAATATCATCATCTATTTTGATATAACACTTATTGCCAAAAATTCTAAAATACTTAACTATAGGCTAGTGACCAAACCATAGTTCATAACAGGTCTTGTTTGTGTCTTTCCTAACCTATACTCTATTCATAGTGTAGATTGTTGTATTCATATCTTCTCTCCAAAAAATCTTGGATACATCATTCTCAGCTAATATAGCTCTTATTGTTTTGGTTATTGAGCTATTTCTTCTCTCTGCTATACAATTCTGTTTAGGGGTTCTTGGAGTTGATAACTGTCTTTTGATTCCATTAGCTTCAGAAAAGATGTTAAATTCATTTGAAGCAAACTCTCCTCCTCTATCTGGTCTTAAAAATTTAATGTTTATGTCTAATTAATTCTCAACTCTATTCTTGAATATCTTGAACTTAAAAAAATGTCGCAAATTTTTCTTTAAGAAATGTAACCCACATCATTCTAGAAAGGTCATCAACTAAAATCATGAAATAAATTTTACCATATAATCCTTTAGCTTTTGTAGGACTACTGAGATCTATGTGTACAATCTCCAATTTTGTTGTAGTAGTAAACTTCTTGTAGTGAAATGAAGTTCTATTATATGTTTTGCCAAACACACTCCTTGCAAATTGTTTTAGTAGGTTTTACAATCTTAGGAAAATCTCTAACTACAAATAAACTACTAGTCTTCACAATGTTGTCAAAGTATATATGGAAAAATCTCTTATGCCATAACCAATTTCCATCTACCTTTACAATCAAACATGTCATTTCAGTAGGATTCAACTGAAATACATTACTTCTAGATCTATTCCAATTATAATTTTATGTGAATTACAACTAGTAACCGTTATCCAATAATTATCCAACACTCAAAAAATTGTGCTTCAAATCATCAAAAAAATATACATCCTCAATATTAGTTTTGCCATCAAGAGTTATAGATCTAATACCTTTAACATGACATGCTGCATTGTTTCCAATTCTAACAATGTCTCCATCCTAAATTTTAAAGTCAATAAACTTGTTCATATCACCAGTCATATGATCTAAACAACAAATGTTAATTATCCAATTAGATTTGTTTTGAACTTGTGATCCCAAAGCTACTTTCTCTAGACTTTCTTCTTTGATTGCTAAAAATCCTATTTCATCATCACTAGCACTTACTTCTTGTTCATCATATTCATCTTCTTTATTTGCATATAGACACTCTCTATCTCTTCTAGGTTTGAAATTTCTTTCTCTCTTTTAGGACACTTAGATGTATAATGACCAAATTCATTGCAAGTCCAACACTCAAGGATTTTCATATTGTCCTTTTCTCTTCTTACTAGAAGGGCTATTCCTTCAATTTATTTGTCCTCATTAGATTTGCTACTGGTAGCAAAGTTTCCTCTAGCACTTGTGCTCCTTGATAAGCTAGGTCAAATATTCAATCCACTTAAAGCTATTTCTATTCTGGTCAATTCTCTAGACTGTCTAAGCTCATTTTCAATTGCTTCAAGACTTCCAAGCAATGTATCTTTTGTGAAATATTTGCTACAAGATATCAATAACTATATTATTTGAATTTCTAACTTAAATGGTGGTGTTAATCTCTTCAATATATTCCATATAACCTCATCATCTTCTTTGGTTTTTCCTTGAGATTTAATACCTAGAGTTATTTTTGATATTTTGCCTACATATGTTCTTATAGATTCATCTTCCATCATTTTAGCATCTTGAAATGCAAAAATCCAATTTTGTAGCTTCAATTTCTTACAAAGTTCATCACCTTCAAAACTAGTTTCCAAAGCTTTTCAAATAAAATGTGAAGTAACAAGTGACTTTAGTTGATTGTATTTAATTTTATGAAGTGTAGTCAATAGTGCTTCTCTAGCTCTCATGTTGCACAAGAAATATCTCTTTCTTCCTTTGTATAAGTTTCCAAATATTTTTTCAAGAATGATCATCTTTGATGATTTTGTCAAGATCCAATATCCTAGACCCATATAGAGTAGATGTGTCTTGATATTTTCTTTCTAGCTATCATAATTTGTTCCATCGAAATTTGGACTACATTTCTTGAACATGCTTTCCATGGATCTCCCAAAGTTGTTCATATTAGCATGAATGCTGATGCTATGAGAAAACATTGAAGAACAATATTATCACTTTGTCTATCATTGATGAAAACATAGTAGGATTGAAAAAGCATCAGACTAAGATCCATGTATTGAGGAAATCACATTGCATATCTACCCATGCATAGTTAACAACATATTCTAAAACATGTATTTGACATGTGGTCAAGTGTGTAGAAACTGAATCAGCAACATACGAAAGATATTAATGATTTATAAAGATCTACAGGGAAACAGAGCATTAGGAAAATGATCTCTATTACATGATTAATAAAAAAAATTATGTTTGGAATAAAGGGTTGCACAATTAACTAGAGGAAGTACACTTATAAATGATGATGTCAGCAAGTGTGTAGGTACAAAAGTTGTACGAGTGGAAGTTTGGAAACAACTATGAGCTGACAACATTAATTAAATGTGTATTACATTTAATTAAATATGGAGTCAACTCAAATGAATGTTTAGTGTATGGAGCCAACTCAAAAGATTAATAATTGAGTATGGCATAAAGGAGATATGTTTTTCCAAGCTCTAGTGGCCATCATTTTGATTGAGAAGTAGAGAAGACTTGCAAATTGTGAAGTAGAAGAGTAGAGTAATCTACTAATACATGTAAGTGACCTTAAGGGTTACTAATGAGTTCCAGGTCTATTTGCATGGTTTGAAGGTGAAGAAGTTTGATGTACTAGACAAAGGAAGAGAAAAGAGATTGTTTCACATCATTATTTTGAAAGGAATAGTACCAAGATGAATTGGATAGTGGGTTCGTTGATATGATCTTGAAGCTATTTGGACAGTGGGTTCAATTGCCCTCTACAACTCCTAACAAGGTTAGAATCTCCTAATAGGGATTCAAAGTCTCCTAATAGAGACTCTTTGTACTAAGTATTGTAATAAACTCCTAACAGGGTCTATCCTCTAACAAGGAATATTTAGATTAGTACATTATTTTGTGGGCATCATTCCCATCGGGGTTTTCCCTCTGATCAAGGGTTTCTCTAGTCAACATATCTAGTGTATATGTGTATGCACATCTATTTATGATTGCTATTTACTTTATTGGTAAAGTAAGAATTGTTTAAGATTGATATATAACTAATTCACCCCCCTTCTCAATTATATTGGTGAACTATTACTTCTAACAATTGGTATCAGATCCTTAGGTCCTTGAAAGAAAGTCTAACAACTTTGGGAGATCAATGGAGAATATGTTCAGAAAGGAAAGTCCTAGATTTGATGGCACAAACTATGACAACTAGAAGGATAAAATGAAGACTTGTCTCTTGTGCATGAGTCCACGATATTGGCTTGTGACCAAGACGTCCAAAAACATTGCAAAAGAAGACAATCTTGAAACCTACATCAAAGAATAGAGAGAAGTGTTTATGTGCAACATAAAGGCAAGAGAAGCAATACTGTTAGCATTACCTAAAAGTGAGTACAGTTAGGTGAAACTACTTAAAACATCTCATGAAATCTAGAAAATGTTAGAGGCTAATTATGAAGGTGATACACATGCAAAAAGAGTTAGATTGAAAAATTTGTATTGCACATTTCAAGATGCTAGAATGATGGAAGATGAATCTATGAGAAGCTATGTTGGGAGAATATCTGAGTTTTAGAATTTGATTTGAAATAGTTTGGATAATTGGAAAAATTTGAGGTAGAATTCTATGCATTAAATATAAAACCTGGTTTAACAAGGAGCACAAAAGCATAGGGAGACATTGCTAGTAGTAGCAAATCCATTGAAGAAAAGATCCAAGAAGGAGTGGATCCTCTTGTGAAAAGAGAAAAAGATGGTAAGAATATCTTTAAACGTTGGACTTGCAATGAATATGGCCATTATGCATCTAAGTGTCCTAAAAGAGAAAGGAAGTTTAAGGGTAGATCTCAATCTAGAAGACCTAGAAATTGTTTATATGCTAATGAAGAAGAAGATGAAGAAGAACATAATCAAATCAAAAGTGAAGATGAATTAGGATTTGTAGCTATAAAAGAGGATGATCTTGATAGAGAAATTAGAGAAGAAAGTGCACTAATTTCACAAGTTGAAAAGAAATATTGTATCATTGATAGTGGTTGTTCACATCACATGACCGGTGATATGAGAAAGTTTGTCAAATTTAGAAGCCATGATGGAGGAATTGTCAGAGTAGGGAAAATGCAGCCTGTCATATTATATGAATTGGATCTATAACACTTGATGTCAGCATAAATGCCAAACATCTAGTTCCAAGAATACCAATGAGTTTTCTTCATCAATCAAATCTTGCTTCATGTAAGTCCTTCAACACATTCTTAGAAGACATGAAGAATGAGTTTGAAATTAGCATGATAGGTGAAATTAATTTTTTCTTGGGATTATAGATTGTTCAAAATAAATATGGTGTCTTTATTTCTCAAACCAAGTATTTAAAAGATTTACTAAAAGGATTTGGTTTAGAAATTTGTAAACCTATTGGAACTCCTATGGTAACTGGTCATCAATTATCTAGCAAAGATGAGACACCTACTATTGAATAAAAGAAGTACAGATCTATGATTGGAGGATTGCAGTATCTAACTAATAGTAGACCAAATATAGCCAATGTAGTTGGAAATGTGGTAAGATTCCAAGTTGATCCTAAGGAATATTAGTAAAAATAATATTTAGATATCTAAAAGGAATATCAGATTATGGTATTTGGTATGACAGAAACAATGATTTTACTCTTTGCACTTATACAAATGCTAGTTAGATTGGAGATAGGGATGACAATAAAAGCACTAGAAAAGGAGCATTTTTCCTTGGAGGAAGATTAGTTTCTTGGCTCAGCAAGAAGCAAGATTGCACCTCACAAAGTACTATAGAGGTAGAGTAGGTTGCAACAAAAAACAACTGTAATCAAGTCATATGGATGATATAGATAATGAAGGATATTGGAATCACATTCACAAACCTATTATCATTTACTATGATAACACAAGTACAATCAAAATGTCTAAGAATCCTATTTTGTATTTTAAGACTAAGAACATTGCTATAAATATCATGTGCTAAAATAAAAAGTTGCAGAGAAGGAAATCAGATTCGAATACATCAGCACTAAGGAACAGATTGTAGACATTTTCACAAAGGTCTTATTAAAGAATATATTTAAATACCTAAGAGGTATGCTTGGGGTTATGCCCCTACCTATTTTAGAGTAGAAGATGCAAAAGTACATCAGTCTAGGGTACTTAGCACCATTGTTAGACTAGACTGAATGTCGATGCTTCCTCAATGGGGGAGTATCTATGATGAACATAGTCAATTAAGGACTCTTGGTAATAGGTAATTAGTATACAATAGTATCTTAAGATACTTGTTGTCTAAAAAATGATATGTAAACATTGTAAAGCAATAGATCAACTTGTGGTCATACTAATAGGTTGTTATATGTTCAATTTTTTTAGTACCTTTGACATTAATTTCAATGGGGGTGAGAGAATGATATGAAAAAAATTAGAATAGGAGAGAGAGTAATATGAAAAAACATTACATTAGTATAAGAGAGAGAGTGATATGAGAAAACATTACATTAGAAAAGGAGAGAGAGATTAATATGAAAAAAAAGAGAACTTGCACTATGGGGGACTAGTGTTGAAGGACTTACATGAAGCAAGATTTGATTGATGAAGAAAAATCATAGGTATTCTTGGAACTAAATTTTTTTCATCTATGTTGCCATCAATGGTAAAGGGGAAGGTTGTCAGCATGAATTCTGATGCTATGAGAACACATTGTAGAATAGTGTTATGACTTTGTTTGTCATTGATGATAACATAGTAAGATTTATATAGAAATAGACTGAGATCCATCTATTGAGGACATTGAATTGTGTATCTACCCATGCATAAGTAATAGCATATACTAAAACATGTATTTGACATGTGGTCAAGTGCACAAAACTTGAATTAGAAGCATACGAAAGATATTAATGATTTACAGAGATCCACAGGGAAATAGAGCATTGGGAAAACAACCTTTGTTGTATGATTAATATAACACATTATGTTTGGAATGAAGGTTCCATAGTTAACTGGAGGAAGTACACTAACAATTGATGATTTCAGCAAGTGCATAGTTACAAAAGTCATACAAGTGGAAGTTTGGGAACAATTGTGAGCCGGCAACATTAATTAAATGTGTATTTGATTTAATTAAATATGGAGCCAACTCAAATGAATGTTAAGTGTATGGAGCTGACTCAAAAGATTAATAATTGAGAATGGTATAAAGGAAAGATGTTTTCTGAGTTCTAGTGACCATCATTATGATCGAGAAGTAGAGAAGACTTCCAAATTGTGAAGTAGAAGAGCAGAGTAATTGGCTAATGGTTGTAAGTGACCTTAAGGGTTACTAATGAGTTTTAGATTTGTTTGAATGATCTGAAAGTGAAGAAGTCCAATGTACTAGATAGAGGAAGAGAAAAGAGATTGTTTCACATCTATTATTCTGAAAGGAATAGTAATGAGATCAATTGGACAATGGGTTTGTTGATATGATCTTGAAGCTATTTGGACAGTGGGTTTAGTTGCCTTCTACAACTCCTAATAGGGTTGGAATATCCAAACAGGGACTCTTTGTACTAAGTATTGTAACAGACTCCTAACAAGGTCTATCCTCTATCAAAGAATATTTATATTAGTACATTATTCTGTGGACATCATTTCCACCCAGGTTTTCCCTTTGATTAAGGCTTTCCCTAGTCAACATATCTAGTGTATATGTGCATGTGCATCTCTTTATGATTGCTATTTACATTGGTTGGTAAATTAAGAATTGTTTAAGATTGATATATAACTAATGCACCTGCCTCCCCCTCCTAGTTATATTGGTGAATTATTACTTCTAACAATTAAACTTTATCTTCAAGGACTTGATGCTCTGATACCAATTCTTAGAAACAATTTTCCACCATGATGATTGAGAGGGGCGGGGGGTGGTCAATTAGTTATCAAAAAATTAAAACATTTATCAATCTTAAACAATCTTATCCATTCAACCAAAGTAAATAGTAACCATAAAAAGATGCACATAGGCAATTACACCATATATGTTAAAAAGGGAAGCCCTTGATCACCCTAGTGGGAATGATGCCCACAAGATGATGTACTAATATAAATATTCCTTACTAGAGGATGGACCTTGTTAGGAGTCTATTACAACATTTATTACATATGATTCCTTATTAGGAGACTTTGAATCCTTGTTAGAAGATTCTAATCCTATTAAGAGTTGTAAAAACCTTGTTAGGAGTTATAGAAGATAGAAGGACCCATTGTCCAAAAAAATTTTGGGGCAAGACTATTGAACTCACTATCCAACTAATCTCTCAACTATTCCTTGCAAAATAATTGTGTGTACTATACTTTAAACTTCTTTCTTCTATCCTATCAATTAGACTAGTCACTATTACACCTTGCAGACTAGGTCACAAACCTTGGATCCAAAAATCTAACTTTGGATCACACAATAAAACCTTGCCAATGAATTTTCCTTCACTTCTGCTCTTTTATGCTTATCTTTGCATTCCACTCTTCAATCATTCAAATTCATCGATACATACTTCATTCATGATAAAGGAAAATTTCCTTCCTTTATATTGAATCCATGAAACAATTCCCTACAATTTCTATTACACCTTCTTAATTAATTATTATAAGACCACATTAAGAATATGTTACACTTAACAATAACATTAATCTTTTGCCTTACAACTTGAATAACTTTTTGTACATGTAACATTATGATGAGTGAGCTTAGCCACATCATGGAGAACATGTCTTATTTACATCTTTAATTTTAGATTGACAGAATAATAAATCTATTAAGAGATATAACAAGTTTACCAGAACATGCCTCTCTAAACTCTATCTCATAAAAATCTTCACTAGAACTTGCATAAATTCTTCTAAATTTAATATCTTATGCTTCTCAGGTTATCTATGCATACTAGATACATAGTATAATCTCCCTTTAACCTCACTATTGAATGTAATTGATGATCTATTTGTACCAACTTGATCGTTCCACTATTCTTCTATCAGATACCATAGAAAATTGCTATGTCAACATCAATGAAAAACACAATCATTAATGTAACATATGATAATGATAATGATCTAATCATGTTTCTACAATACTCCCCCATAGGAATATCATTAGTATTCATTCTTTCAACAAGACTATGTATAGAACTTGGACTACATTTCCTGAACATTCTTTTCATGGATCTCCCATAGTTGTTAAACTTTATCTTCAAGAACTTGATGCTCTAATACTAATTGCTAGAAATAATAGTCCACCATGGTAATTGAATGGGGGGGGGGGGGTGTGAATTAGTTATCATATAATTAAAACATTTATCAATTTTAAAAAATCTTATCCATTCAACCAAGGTAAATAATAACTATAACAAGATGTACATAGACAATTATACTAGATATGTTAGATAGGGAAGCCCTTGATCACCATGGTGGGAATGATGCCCACAAGATGATGTACTAATATAAATATTCCTTATTAGAGGATGAACCTTGTTAGGAGTCTATTACAACATATAAGTCCCTATTAGGAGACTTTGAATCTTTGTTAGAAGATTCCAACCCTATTAGGAGTTGTAAAAAATAGAAGGATCCACTGTCCAAATAGATTTGGTGCAAGACTACTGTACTCACTGTCCAATTGATCTCTCAACTATTCCTTGTAGAATAATTGTGTGTACTATACTTTAAACTTCTTTCCTCTATTGTGTTAATTAGACCAGTCACTATTAGACCTTGTAGACTAGGTCATGAACCTTAGATCCAAGTATCTAACTTTGGATCAAATAATAAAACCTTGACAATTAATTTTCCTTCACTTTTTCTCTTCTATGCTTATCTTTGCATTCTGGTCTTCAATAATTCACATTCATCCATACATACTTTATTCATGATAAAGGAAAATGTCCTTCCTTTATATTGAATACATAAAAAATTCCCTAAGTTAGTTGTTACACCTTTCAATTAATTATTATAGGACCACATTAAGGACATGTTACACTTAGCAATAACATTAATATTTTTCCTTAAAACTTGAATAAATTTTTGTACATATAACAATATGATGAGTGATCTTAGCCACATCATCACCAACATGTCTTCTTCTCATATTTAAATTTGGATTTAAAGAATAATAACTCTGCTAAGAGATATAACAAGCTTACCAGAACATGCCCCCTGTAAACTCTATCTTGAATAGTCTTCACCAGAACTTGCATAACTTCCTCAAGACTTAATATATTAATCTTTCAAGGTTATCTATGTATACTAGAAACATTTTGTAATCTCCCTTTAACCTTTCTACTTAATGTAATAAATGATCTATCCATACCAACTTGATCTTTTTTCTATTCTTCTGTCAAATACCAATGAAAACTACTATGTGGACATAAATGAAAAACAAAATCATGAATGTAACATATCATAATGATAATTATCTAATCATGTTTATACAATACTCCCCCATAGGAATATCATTAGTATTCATGTTTTCAACAAGACTATGTATAGAACTTGGAATGACTTCTACCTTGACTCCTACCTTGACCTCTACCTCTTCTAGCTTGATGTTAGGGGAACACATTTCCACTTCTAGTTGTAAAATTCATATACAATAATGTATGATAGTTAAGACTAGGACCACACTTAGAACTTTGTCTCAAAGTAAGTGTAAGTGACAACAAGGATGAAGTATACCAAAGTACAAATTGTTAGAGAAGTGGCTAGAATAGTCAAGAGATTGACTATCATGACAACAAAATAGTAGGACAAGTAGAAAAAATGAAGCAAAGAGACTAGTTTAGACATGGGTCATGAGTGTTCAACCAAGATAATTTAGTTACAGCTTCATATTGTTGCATACAAATTTTCTTGAACTAAGACCAAATTAGACTAGAGTTTTGACAAGATGATAGAAAATAAGTTACTATTTTGGAAAATTTCCAAATAGGCTCATATGATAGAACACTCTCTAAGGAAATATTCTAATAGGATGACACAAGTAAATGAAGAGACCATGCAATATATTCACCAAGTTGATAGTTTTGATAAGATTCTAATAGTTTTTAACAAAATCTCAAGCAAGAATATAGTAGTTACCTATTGGAAATATTATGAAAAGCTAAGTTATTGTGAGGGGAGGGGTGAATTAGTAACTTCTAAAATTTTTATCCCAATTAGCAATTAATCCTTTATATGAATTCGGATCTAACTTCATGCGTGAGAAACTAAAAAAATATGAAAGCATAAATAACACTTTAACACAAGATTTTTTTGATCCAAAAACCTTCCAAATGGAAAGTAAAACTGGGGTGAGATGATACCCAAAAGCTTTAGTACTATAGTATAAAGTTGGCCTATTAAGGCTTACATTTGTTGGAAATGATTGAAAAGATCATGAATGAAGAGTAATGGAATTGGTAAAGAATTTTTTCAATCATTTTTTTTTCATTGATGTCAAACTTGCTACTTGTAGGAATGACAATTACTTAAGTGATCCAAATACTATCAATTGGTTGATTGTCAAGGAGGTGGCAATCAATAAGATGTAACTAGAGTACCTAGAGAAAGGTTGAAGTTATGATGTTGTAATGAAGTATAAGGATCAGCTAAGCCATTGACTAAATAGTATATTGATGACATACTCTAAGAGGTTGGACACACTAAGACATATCAAAGATGTGAGGTTTAACTAAGTCATTTGTAAAGCCTAACTAAGTTCATTGGAGAGAGCTGAGCAAGCTAGTTAAAGTCGAGCACACTATGAATGCCGAGTGATCTTCAAATGCCGAGTAGCCTTCAGGTGCTGAGTGAAAATCAAGCACTGAGTGACTTCAGGTGTCGAGAAAGATACAGGAGCCGAGTGATATTTAAGTGCCAAGTCTTCAAGTGTCGAGAAAAGAAAAAATACTATAGGTGCCGAGCGCCAGTAAAATAACAATAGAAGTGAGCAACATAGAATGAGCCAAGAATCAGTAAATCAATGATGTTGAGTTGCTGCATTATTTGTCAAGTTAAATATTCACCAGATCAACAACGATAAGTTTGTTACATCAAATTTTGTGAATTAGTTGGATGATAAGGATGATGAGTAGATGTCACATAATTTTATGTAAACCATGCAAACCAATTCAAGGCAAATGCTAATGGATTTATCATGAAGTTTCTAGAAGAAACAAGTTGGAGGGAAAACAATACCATTTTCTCAAGATCAAATTAAGATTTGAGTGGGAAATGAAGAACATAACTTCTTTATAAGGAGTTATAGGTTAGAGATCAAATGTGCATGTGTGAGAGGAAGTTGGTCATAAAGTATGGTTGTGCGAAGAAGTCAAGAGGAGTAAGAATAGAGAATCAAGACTCTGAGTTGATCAAGTGACCATAGAATGCATTGGCATAATGAGTGGAAGAACTCAAGGAGACAGATCTTGAAGGGTGAACAAGTTGTCTACACTGCAAGGGAGGAAAACCAAGAAAAGAAAAGAACTGAAGAGTGATCTAAAATTTGTACAATTAGGGTTGCAATCTTTATCAAGTCAAAACCCTTCTAATACTCTCTTACCATTGTATTAGATATTGAAATCCTACATTGCTATGTTAGCTTAATAGCTAGGTGGATAAGCCTTAGAAAAAGGATAAAGAGATCCCCAGGAGAAGGATAAAGAGATCCTCTAAGAAAAGGATAAAGAGATTCTTAGGAGAAGGATAAGAGATCCTTAGGAGGAGGATAGGAGATCCTTAGAGAGGGATACAAGATTCTTTTGAGAAGGTGACTATAAATCCCATAGAATTGGGTGAGCCTAATAGCTCTATGTAAATCCTTTGACAGGGTGACATTCCAAGTTGAATGTTCTTAAATCCTTTAATAGGGTCACATTTAATAGTGTGTTGTAGCCTTTACTAGGGCAAGCCTTTAATAGGGTAGACCATCAAAAGTGGTTGAAATCAATTGCACAGTTATTTTGTGAGTATCATCCCCATCCCAATTTTACCTTCTTATTCCTGGAGGATTTTTGGGTCATCAAAATTCTTTGTATTATGGTGTGATGCATGTTTACTTTTCATGATTATTTAATGTTTAATTGCATGCATGATAAGAAAGAAGAAGGAAATCACTTCTCATTCACTCTTGTTTAATTAGAAAATTTGAATTGGACATTATTGGACCTTGGATATCTAATTCACCCCCCCTCTCAATTACTCTAAAGAATTCTAACAATTTGTATTAGAGCACACTGCTGATTTGTTTCAAGGTACTAGTAGTAGGAAGATCAAGATGTCCAAGAGAGAAGTTTCGAAGCTAAACAAAGACAACTTTGTTGCATGGAAAAGTCTAACAAAGCTACACCTCGGATCAATAGGAGACTATGCACAAACCTCAATCATAGTTGATCATGTAGACCCTATAGGACCCCTCATTGTAGATGACATGAGCAAGAAGGAGCACAATCAAGCAATGTTAGATATTGTTTCAACACTAAGCTATGTCGAGTATGATGACATCAAAGGATGTGATACTACACATTAGATGTGGGAAACATTGTCAAGAATCTATGGAGGAGATGATAATGTCAAGAGAGCCAAAAGAGAGCCTAAGAGGAAAGTTTGATGACATGAAAATGGAAGAAGGATAAAATGCTACTCAATATGGTGCAAGGATGAAGGAAGTAGTAAGTGCCATAAGAAGTCTAGGAGGATAGTTAGCAGAAGAAACAATATGTAGCAAATACTTGAGAACTTTGCTTCCTATCTATGCTATACAAGTATTAGCCATCCAGGAGCTAAGGTGTGTACCAGGCAATGCATCATCATTTGAAGGAATAATTGGAAGAATCACTACCTTTGAGCTATCCAACTTTGACAACTACAAGCCAAAAATTTTTGAATCTGCATTCAAAGCCAAGATGACAATAAAAGACAATGATGAGGTGCAAACAAAGAAAAAGAATGGAAAAGGAAAGTATGTATCCAGTGACAACAAAACTGATGAAGATGATGTGGACCAATTAGAGGCATTACTAGCAAGAATATTTCACAGAGGAAGAGACAAATTCAAAGGTAAGCTGCCAATAATTTGTTTCAATTGTAATGAAGTTAGTCACATTGCAGCCAAATGCATACAAAAGAAAAATTATAAGGATGGAAGCACCTTCAAGAAAAAGAAAGAGGACAACAAGGACTACATAGGTAAAGGCAAAATATGCTACATTGTTGAAGAAGACTCTGATAAGAATGATGATGAAGTAGTCTATGTGACTATGAAAGATGAATTAGATGAAGATGAAGCAAATGTCCTCATAACCTGCACGAACAAGAATGATAGATGGATCACATACAGAAGATGCTCTCATCACATGACTGGAGACAAAAGTAAGTTCATTACCTTTACTCAATATGAAGGAAATAGTGTTAGATTTGGTAACAATGCACCATATTAGATCAAAGGGAAAGGTAGTATCAAGCTTACTAAAAAGATAACATATGATAATGCACACTATGTTGAAAGCCTGAATTATAACTTGTTAAGTGTCTCACAGTTAGGCAACATAGGATACAAGGTTGAATTTGGAAATGGAATTGCTAAGATCTATGATTCTCAAGGAGGTCTAATAGGAAAAGGTGACCAAACTAGGAGTAATTTTTTTTACCTAGACATGGAAGATGCTTCTTGTCTCATTGTTCAAACTGATGATGTATGGTTATGGCACAAGAGGCTATGTCATGTAAATTTTGACAATTTGATAAGCATCAACAAAATGAAGAAAGTCAGAGGTCTACCAAAATTGAAGAAGCCTGATAACAACATGTGCAAACAATGCCAACTAGGGAAGATGACAAAGTCAACTTTAAAAGAAAGGCTTATACTTCTAATGAAGTATTAGAGTTAGTTCATACTGACTTGTGTGGCCCTATTGAAGTAAAAAGCTACAAAAGTGACAGATACATAATGTTATTTATAGATGACTATTCAAGGATGATGACAGTCATGTTCCTGAAATTAAAATCAGATGCATTTCAAATGTTCAAATGGTACTTGGCCAGAGTTGATAAAGAGACTGGAAAGAGCTTAAAATGTCTCAGATCTAATAGAGGAGGTGAATTCACATCAAGAGAATTTGAAGAATTCTGTAATGAAAGAGGAATCAAAAGGCAGACATTAGCACCTAGGACTCCACCTCAAAATGGTATAGTAGAGAGAAGGAATAGATTAGTTATTGACTGTACCAAGACCTTAATGATGGAGAAAAATGTTGCACTCAAGTACTAGAGAGAAGCTATAAGTAATGTAGTCTACACACTCAATAGAGTTCAAGTCAAGAAAGGTACAAATGCAACACCTTTTGAATTATGGTATGGGAATTCTCCTAATGTAAAAAATTTCAAAATATTTGGATGCAAATGCTATATATATAAAGAGTCTAGAAGTGGAAAGTTTGATGCAAAAAGTGAGGAAGGTACATTTCTTGGTTATTCTACTAGAAGCAAAGCTTATAAGTGCTTGAATGTTAACACTAACAAAGTAGTAGAAAGCACAAATGTGAAATTTGATGAGCTTGCAGAAGTTCAAAGTGTTGAGAAAACCAAGAAAGCAAAGGAATACAAGACCTTTGTATACTTTTATGAAGGTATACCTAATAATGGTGAAGTTACAACTCAGAATGATAATTAGCAACAAAATCCAGCATCTGCCAAATCACAGATAGTGAATGTCGAGCAACAGACACATTCAAAAGCCAAGCTGCAAAATGCAGAGAATGTTCATTCAAATTCTAAGAATAGCCAACAAGAAGAAAATGAACAAATACCTGATGAAAATATACATGAAGATTCAGATTTTGAAAGAGACAACATGCAAACAAGGAAAGAACCAGTATTGGAAAAGTATGTAAGAAGAAATCATCCTACATATCAAATTATTGGAAATAAAGAGGTAGGACCAATGACAAGGAATAGACTCATAAGTGAGACATTCCTGCTTAGCAAAATGGAACCAAGAACAGTAAAAGAAGTAATAATAAATGATGACTGGTACAATGCTATGAAAGAAGAAATAGAAAAAATTGAGAAGAACAAGACATGGACCTTAGTCTCAAGACCCGCTGACAAGAATGTAATTGGAACCAAGTGGGTGTTTAGAAACAAGTTAGATGAGAATGGTGAAATCACAAGGAACAAGGCAAGACTAGTTTGTAAAGGATATGCATAAGAAGAAGGACTAGACTATGGAGAAACTTTTTCTCTAGTTGCCAGAATGGAAGGAGTAAGGACCCTACTGGCATATGCTACCTTCAAAGGATTTAAAGTCTATTAGATAGATGTAAAGTCCGCATTTTTGATTAGTATACTTGAAGAGGAAGTCTACATAGAGCAACTAGAAGGTTTTGTTGATAAAAAGAACAAAAACAAGGTATACAAATTACACAAGGCTCTATATGGATTAAAGCAAGCCCCTAGAGCTTGGTATGAGAGACTTCACAAGTATTTAGTGCAAATAGGATTTGAAAGAAATGATGACAAAAACAACATGTACATCAAATTAGAAGAAGGTAAGGATATTCTTGTATCTGAAATATTTGTGGATGACATAGTTTTTGGAGGAAAGGAAGTACTTTGCAAAAGTTTTGCTAACAAAATGAAACATGAGTTTCAGATGTCAATGTTTGTAGAAATCAAGTTCTTTGTAGGATTGCAAGTACATCAACTAAAACATGGCATATTTGTGACACAATCAAAATACATCAAAGAGATACTCAAAAAATTTGGATTGGAAGACTCCAAACCAATCAACACACCAATGGAAACAAGACATAAGCTATCTAAAAATGATGAATCAGCTGAAGTTAATCAAACAATGTACAAATCCATGATTGGAAAACTACAATATGTTGTACATAGCAGACCAGACATAACATTAGTAGTTGGAATAGTGGCTAGATTCTTTGCTAATCCTAGAGAAAATCATCTCATGGCAATAAAAAGGATAATGAGCTATCTCAAAGGAACTGATGATTTTGGCCTATATTACAAAAAGAATGAGAAGTTTGAGCTCAATGCATACATAGACGTAGATTGGGGAGGAAACATTGATGACAGGAAAAGCACGAGTGGAGGAGCATTATTCTTAGGTAAAAGGTTAGTTACTTGGACTAGCAAGAAGCAAACATGCACATCTCAGTCCACTGCAGAAGCAGAATATGTGGTAGCAACAGTTAATTGCACAAACATTGTGTGGCTTAAACATCTATTGAAAGGAATGAAAGAAGAGGTAACCAAACCTATGATAATACAAGTGTTATAAACCTATCCAAGAATCTAGTAATGCATGCAAAAACCAAGCATATTGCAATCAAGTATCACTATGTTAGAGAATTGGTGGAAGACAAACAAGTAAAGATGGAATACATTCACATAATGAAACAAACTGCAGATATCTTAACCAAACCATTGCCCAAGGATGCTTATGAATATCTTAGAGGCAAGTTGGGGGTAATGCCCCTAACTCAAGCAGTCAAAAGCAACAAAAAATTTGCCCTGCATCAATAGGAGTAGATCATTGAAATATTAGAAGAATGATGCAGTGGATGATAATAGGAGTAGAAATTCTAGATAAGTCACAAGCATGGTGATAGAGGGAGAAAACATGAAGATGCAAAGCTTATATTTAGCATGTTGAAGATGCTACATCTTTGGCATTTATGTCAAAGAGGGAGATATGAGAGAAACTGATCAATAAAAAGTAAAAATATGGTGATGTATGAGATTAGTAGTAAGGATGCAGTAGTCCAGAGGGAGAAGCAGACCAAAGGGTTTAGTTTGTATCAGAAAAAGAAGTTATATACCAAGCAAAAAACTTATGCAATTTTGGTGGTAACTAAGTTCATCAATTGATCAGTTTGGTTTGCCATCAATGCCAAAGAGGGAGATTGTTGGAAATGATTGAAAAGATCATGAATGAAGAGTAATGAAACTGGTAAAGAATGTTTTCAATCATTGTTATTTGTAGGAATGACAATTACTTAAGTGATCCAAATACTATCAATTGGTTGATTGTCAAGGAGGTGGCAATCAATAAGATGTAACTAGAGTACCTAGAGAAAGGTTGAAGTTATGATGTTGTAATGAAGTATAAGGATTAGCTAAGCCATTGATGAAATAGTGTATTGATGACATACTCTAAGAGGTTGGACACACTAAGACATATCAAAGATGTGAGGTTTAACTAAGTCATTTGTAAAGCCTAACTAAGTTCATTGGAGAGAGCCGAGCAAGCTAGTTAGAGCTGAGCACACTATGCATGCCGAGTGATCTTCAAGTGTCAAGTAGTCTTCAGGTGTTGAGTGAAGATCAAGTGCCAAGTTACTTCAAGTGCCGAGTAAGATACAGGAGCCAAGTGATATTTAAGTGCCGAGTATTCAAGTACTAAGCAAAGAATAAATACTATAGGTGCCGAGCGCCAGTAAAATAACAATAGAAGCTAAGCAACACAAAATGAGCTGAGCATCAATAAATCAATGATGCCAAGTTGCTGCATTGTTTGTTAAGTTAAAGATTCACCAGATCAGTAGTGATAAGTTTGTTACATCAAATTTTATGAATTAGTTGGATGATAAGGATGATGAGTAGATGTCATAGAATTTTATGTAAACCATGCAAACCAATTCAAGGCGAATACTAATGGATTTATCATGAAGTTTCTAGAAGAAAAAATTTGGAGGGAAAACAATACCATTTTCTCAAGATCAAATTAATATTTGAGCGAGAAATGAAGAACAAAACTTCTTTATAAGGAGTTATAGGTCAGAGATCAAATGTTCATGTGTGAGAGGAAGTTGGTCATAAAGTATTGTCATGCGAAGAAGCCAAAATGAGTAAGAACAGAGCATCAAGACTTTGAGTTGATCAAGTGACCATAGAATGCATTGGCATAACAAGTGGAAGAACTCAAGGAGATAGATCTTGAAGGGTGAAAAAGTTTTCTGCACTGCAAGGGAGGAAAGCCAAGCAAAGAAAAGAACTGAAGAGTGATCTAAAATCTGCACAGTTAGGGTTGCAATATTTATTAGATCAAAACCCTTCTAATACTCCCTTACCATCGTATTATATATTGAAATCCTATATTTCTAGGTTAGCTTAAAGCTAGGTGGATAAGCCTCAAGAAAAGGATAAAGGGATCCCTAGGAGAAGGATAAAGAGATCCTCAGGAAAAGGATAAAGAGATCCTTAGGAGAAGGATAAGAGATCCTTTAGGAGGAGGATAGGAGATTCTTAGAGAGGGATGAAAGATTCTTTTGAGAAGGTGACTGTAAATTTTATGGACTTGGGTGAGCCTAACATCTCTATGTAAATCCTTTGACAGGGTGACATTCCAAGTTGAATGTTCTTAAATCCTTTAACAGGGTCATATTTAACAATGTGTTGTAGCCTTTAACAAGATAGACCATCAGAAGTGGTTGAAATAAATTGCGTAGTTATTCTATGGGTATCATCCCCACCCCAGTTTTACCTTCTTATTCCTGGAGGGTTTTTGGGTCATCAAAATTCTTTGTATTATGGTGTGATGCATGTTTACTTTTCATGATTGTTTAATGTTTAATTGCATGCATGATAAGAAAGAAGAAGGAAAACACTTCTGATTCACTCCTATTTAATTAGAAAATTTTAATTGGACATCATTGGACCTTGGTTAACTGATTCACCCCCCCTCTCAGTTATTCTAAAGAATTCTAACAACATTGATCACTTATGATGATCTACCTTGTTAGGAGCAATAAGGATTGCTAGGTTCACCTTGTGAAAGGATTTGCAAACATATAATAAAGTATAAAATTAGTAAAGAGATTTACATAAGACTATTAGGTCTACCTTATTAAAGGATTTTATTGATCTGCCTATTAGGATGAATAATAGCTAAACTCTGATTTGCAACTTGGTTTTACTAAATAAGATTCCTCTAAATGTACAAATCACCTTTCTGTGATAGATGAATCTTTGTTTCTCCTTATACTACTGTAGCCTTTTTAAATTTCTCTTTTTTTCTTCTCTAATGATTACATCACTTTCTTTTCAATCCCATGCATATATTGGATGTGATACAATACCTTACATGTATATCAATCCAATTACATAATTACAAAGTTGGCCACAATACAAGTTTACACAAAATATTACAAAGTTGACCAAAGTGTAGAAAATTGGGCTCTAAAGACTGGCTTAGTGAGGTTTTGATACTCGACATCCACTATCATTTCTTAGCATCATCATGTACTTGGTAGATGTAGAAGCTCAGTCCATACTGATCACTTCCAAGTAGTCTTGAACTTAGTCTGCATTTGTGACTCGACGAATACTATGAAACTTGACATATAAACTGAATCACTTGATTCATACTATATAGCTTGGTAAACACTATCACCTCAAGCTTGGTATAAACTAAGTTTCTTGGTTAACACTAAGTAGACCAGTCAACACTAGACTCAATTCACATCAACTGTGAACTTGATAACCACTGCATAGCTCAGTTTATACTAGTAAACTTGGCATACACTGTAATGCCTGATTTACACTACGTATCTTCAACTCTATAGTAACTGCTGAGTTTAAACTAAAATCTATACAGAGAACTTGGTAGCAACTATAGGACTTGGTAGTGTAAGAATTTTCCTTGGGGTAGAATTCACCCAAGACCAAGGAACTCAAACACAAGCACAACAATAGACCAATGAGAGTATGATCAGAATGATGATATATTCATTCAATATGCCATATGTAAGTACACTAGGAGTGCCAATATAAAGGCCTTGAGAGAGCTTCTAGAATGCATAGAAGTTAGCAACATGATAAGTCATATAACTAGGTACATATCCACCAGATATGGGTTATCTTCCATTAAGCATGGGAGTAAGTGCAATGATGTAAGGATAAGCATATAATGGTGTAGCACACAAATTAATGTTGTAGACAACATGTGCTAAATTAGGAGTGCAAATAATTGTGTTGTCTACATGACAACTCAGTGAATGATGCAAACTCTAGTGTTTTAGACACCATGTGTTGAATTAGAGTTGCGTACTTCTATGTTGTCAACATGACAACTTATGAGAGTAAACAAACTCCTAAGTGTCTCACCTAAATAAATAATAAAATAATGCATTAACCTAAGTAAATTTAAGTAAAGTGTACATAGTAAATACTTATTTACACCAACACTCCCCCTTAAGGGAAATTTAGGGGAACACACTTTTTCTTACAAGAACTAGAATGAAATGCATAATGGGTCTTGGCTACTAGGCCATGTTAGGTACCCATGCACATAATGAAATGCAATCTCTCATAAAGAAAAGAAAGAGGAAACACCTCATGGGAAAAACCATTCCCCAAAAAAAGAGATAAAAAAAAATGCATGGATGGATGGAATAATCAAGATCACCCCATTACGATATACATCAAGTATATACAATAGAGAAATGTGAGAAGAACACTATTCCAAAAGAGGAAAAGGTCCCCCCCACAAGAGAAAAGAAGAAGAGAGACAACCAAATGAAGAGTGTCGATCAGTGATAGCTGCTCTGATGTAGAAGCTAATCTAGGAAAGCAAAATAGTGTTGTTCCTCCCCTTTGGAAGAAATAATACCGTAGTTAAATTTGAGATGCTTCTACCGTATGTGGAAAGAATCCCAATAATCACTAATGCCTTTGAAACTTGTTCAACTATCCCTATCAAGGAAGAATGTAAAACATGTTGCAAAGAATATACTATCTCTTTAAATGATAAAGAGACCTCCTACAACTGTTGTACATAAGTATCCACAATCACATCAACCTACAAAGATTGATCATGTAGAGAATGGACATGAGGGTCAGAGTGAGCCCTTGCAACAACTAAAGAAGGATCTTACCCATCAAAGAGAAGATGTATATCATCAATGATGTCTCCCAAATCTACTAAGTATGACTCCATAAACAAACTTGAAATATTTGCTATGTAGTGATCCTCTATTGCTAAAGCTGGAAGACTAGGTGTACCCTACTTTGCTGAAACAATCAGTGTGGCAATATATTCATGTGGACTATATTGATGATGTGACCTCTCACTGCAATTGTTGATAGAACTCCACATATTTGAATTAGTTGAAGCACTATCATTGGTGTCACTATTAGTTTCCGCAATATATGATGTGCAAAGAGGAGTAGAGGGTAAGTTGGGTGAACTTTCCTCAAAGTGTACATCCTTCTCCACAAAGATCTCATATGTCTCAAGATCCATAAGTCTGTATGTCTTCACACCATCTTCATATTTGATAAAAGTACAAGGCTAAGATGATGGTGCCTTACATTCCTTGGATGATATGTTTTCTCATGTTGGACAAACAAAGACTCAAAAGTGTGTCACAATTGGTTTTCTTCCATACCATGCCTCAAAAGAAGTCTTGCCATCTAAGGAAGGATGAGGAGACCTATTAAATATGTGATTGACACTGGTGATTGCTTTGACTTCAAGTAATGGATCTAGAGACTTGGCTTGTATCATGCAACTTGCCATGAACTTAAAAGTTATAGGCCTCAATATTGCAACATCTATCTTGTGCAAACTGTGTGCTGGTGGATTCTAAGGATCAATTCCCTCAAGTTTACAAAATTACTTAAATCTTTTGTTCACATATCTACTTTCATTGTCCATCCTTAGAACTTTGATGGCTTTCCTTGATTTTTTTTCAACATGAGTCTTGAAGGCTAGAAACTTGTCCAACACTGCATTCTTGCTATGAAGAAAGTAAACCAAAGTGTACCTTGAAAAATCATCAATGAAAGTATGTAGTGACCCTAGTTAACTGAAGTCACTACAAAAGGACCTGCTAAAACCATGTGAACCAACTAAAGAACAACTAGTGCTCTTGAAGACTTCCCTTTATGTAACTTCTCTTCTAGATGCATATCCACTAAACTTGTTGAACATTCACCTATGGAAAAGTTGAATGTAGGTAGAACTTTGACCATTTTGTTTAAGAAAAGTTGTTAAAGATAGCAGAAGGCCAGATGAACAAATTTCTCATGGCATAATTGGATTTGAGAATTTGATTGAGTCAACAAGGCTTATAAAGGAGACTTGTGAAAAAAGTGGGAGAAAGAATACAACCTTGTGTCATGATTAACTTTTCCCACTACAACCACTGAATCATCTTTTAGATTGTGCATATTTACTGAGTTAGGAAGGAACTCAACTTTATGACCATCTCCAAAGTGAGTGATTTGGTAAATTGATAGGAGATTAGAACTTAGGTTTGGAACATAGAGAACATCTTTGAACTCTCCATTTTCCATCTCCACATTTCCTTTCTCTTCAACTTCCATTTTTGTATCATCTCCCACAAAGATGTGTGGTACCTTTGACTACTTCAATGAAGAAAAGTTCTCCTTTGAAGAACCCATATGATAGGAGGCACCTGAGTCAAGAATCCATTCATTTGAAGAATTTGAATTTTCCATGAGTGCTTGTCCTTTTCCCTTTGAATCTAAAGAAGATCCATTCTCCTTGTAAGCATTAGGCAGTGGAACATTATTTTTCTTCATGATAGTTGTCAACTCATCAATCTTTTTATGATAACACTTATGTTCTTCATGACCCAATTTCTTGCAATAAGCACACTTTTTCTTGTCCTTATTATTGTCTCCCTTCTTATTTCAATTTGAAGACTTTCCTTGTTGATTTAATTGTGGTGTTGTCTTTTCTGCATCCTCTGATTTGTTATTCTTCCATTTGTTATTCTTTCACTTTCCTTTATTTGAAGAATGACTAGCTAAATGTTGAGAACCCTCATTATTGGCCACCAATGCCTTAGACTTTGGCAAATTGAGGATCCCCATTTATTTCAACCTCTTTTCTTCTTTATCCAATAGATAAACATAATCATCAAAAGAGACTTTTTCATAGGCAAAACCTGAAGTATTCTTTGAGGTGTTTTAAGTAGAAAAAAATGTAGAGTACTTAGATGGCAACTTATTATGTATAAGATAAATTAACCTATCATCTTTAATAGGACTCCCAAAATCATTAAGCTTTGTCCTTAGTTTGTTCACCTTAATGATGAAATCCTATATAGAATCAAATGACTTAGGATCTAAGAAGATAAGCTCATCTTCAAATTTGAAAATATCCTCTTCAGACACTTTACCATATAGGTTGTTGAAGGTATTTTAAGCTTTCTTGGATGTATGAGACTTCTGGATCTAATATATGATCTTTTCATCAACCCAAAAACAAATATCACCTATGACTTTCCTATCCATTATTTTCCAATCATTTATTTCACTAGTAGATACTTGATCACCTATTGGTTTAGGAAGGGTGCCATCTACGTATTGAGAAACTTCTTTATGCATTAAGTGACACCACATTTTAATGGACCATGTAGTATAGTTATTTGGAGTTAATTTTGGAACTTTAAACTCTCTCATGATGTAGAAAATGAAAGAAAACTATACAAAAAGAGATACACAACACCAAGAACAACCCCCTTTTTCACTAAATCAAGAAACCCACCTAAAAAAGATGCTTTGGGCACTTTATATGTAGTGTGATTACAATGGCCACTTGCCAATTTTGGCTTTAGTGGAGTTATGATTTTACTTTTTACAACCTCTTTATGGAGTTCAAAACTAGGAAATTACAATGTATCTAATATATACAACAATTCTAAAGATATATCAAAGTATTACAATGTAGAAATGGACCTAATTCTAATAGTGACACTTTTGTCCACACAACCTTGTAATATGATTGCAAATCTAGAAAGTAGACAAAAAATAACACATTAAAAAAAAAGGAACCTATTTCTGTGTCCAGATGAGCTTGTACAAAGCATTTGAATTTGCCAAATGTAGGATTGGATAGGTATAGTCACCAAAAGATGCAATTTCTAACAAATCTATGCACTAAAACTAGAAAAGAGCTACACTACTAAAATTTTTCAAAAATTCTACCCAATTTTAAAAAAATTGCACTTGATTTGGAGTTCGAATGACTTAGATATGGCCTCCCAAAGTTAGATTGCAAAATCAAAAATCAATTTGGAGAGGGGTTGCATCAAAAAAAGATGGGGTTAAATTTGATGGTCATACAATTATCATAGCAGTTCAAATTTTCCCTGGGATGACGGTCAGATGACTGTCAAATTTAGGCCAGTGAACTTGATGACATCGGCATAAACTCCACCCCTAGATGATGTCACCATGATGTAATGATGATTTTAGCATACATATGGTATGAAATTATACAACACAGTGACATGTAGGCTACTGACATGTACTTCTGATTTAGCATTTGTATACTATTGATTGTATTGCCACATGGCATGACAGCTACCTGAATTTGATTTGGCCATGTTGTAGCTTATTGTGCGGGGTCACTTGGATGCATAGCTTCACTAGATAATACAGTCAAATGCCAAAATTTTGTTTTTGGGTATTGGAAGTCTACTTTTACATCATTAGAGATTGTGGGTTTAATCCCACATTTTCCATGGGAAGGCCCTTCATAGAATGTAAAATGTGATGGCTGGTGGCTTTAAAACAAGTGGCCATGATGAGGTGGGCTGCCAACTGGTGAATTTGGGAACCTAATGAGTTTCGAGGTTGCTCAGCCAAAAATTTCTTTGTCCATTGGATTTAGGTATTCAACAATCATTGGAAATATTGTAGTTCAGTGCTGAATGGACTACCTAATTTGCATTAAACTATCAAAATTAATACAAATTTCAAATTAAAGAAATTCTCTATAGGGCCAAGGTGACTCTGCCTAGTTCTACAAAAAAAATTCTTTCTTAGCTTGATTGGGCAATTTTTTTTGTTGAAAATATCACAAATCAAAAAAAATGCAGATAATTAAAATTTAGATCTGAAAATAAATGCGTAGATTGAATTAAATGGCCATGCCTAAACTTGCAAATCAAGCCTTCGAGTGCCAATTTACAAATTTTTTTTGCCTTAGGATCAAGTTTAGCCTAGCATAGGCAAGTTTATAATCTATCTTCACTGAATTAACATTCTGGATGCGATGGCAAGGTTTGATTTGGCTCTAGATACTCCCAATTTCTATAGATTCTCTAAATTTGGGTCGAGATGCCAAAGCATGAACGGTCTTGAACGGTTGTGTGAAGAGAATCTCCTTGAGCCCCGATGCCATGTAAGAATTTGCCTTAGGGTAGAATTCACCCAAGACGAAGGAACTAAAACACAAGCACAACAATAGACCAAAGAGAGTATGATTAGAATGATGATATATTCATTCAATACACCATATGTAAGTACACTAGGAGTGCTTGTATATAAAGGCCTTTAGAGAGCTTCTAGAATGCATAGAAGTTAGCAACATGATAAGTCATACAACCAAGCACATATCCACTAGATGTGGGTTATCCTCCATGAAGCATGGGAGTAAGTGCAATGATGTGAGGATAAGCCTACAATGGTGTAGCACACAAATTAATGTTGTAGACAACATGTGCTAATTTAGGAGTGTGAATAATTGTGTTGTCTACATGACAACTTAGTGAATGATGTAAACTCCAGTGTTGTAGATACCATTTGTTGAATTAGAGTTGCATACTTCTATGTTGTCAATATGATAGCTCATGAGAGTACACAAACTCTTAAGTGTCTCACTTAAATAAATAATAAAATAATACATTAACCTAAGTAAACTTAAGTAAAGTGTAAATAGTATATACTTATTTACACCAATAAGTAGCAACTGAAATGCTTGGTTAACACTATTACTTGTACAATATGCTCAGTTTGAACTTACAATATGAATAAGTGTATGTAACTAATAAAAAATGTGACTAGAATGTCAACAATCTCCCCCTTTGGAAGTAGTGACTAAACACTTATCAATCAAAACTGAATTATCCATCACCTTATATCTCCAACTTAGTAGAGTATACTATTTTTGAGATTTTAAATTTTTTTTTTTTTGTAGAGGATACATTTCTATCCATGGTAATGCTTCCTCCAAAGATAATATATAGTATGCTATACAATATATATTTCTTCACACTTTCTTACAATTTTCTCCCCCTATCTTTTTACATCTTTCTTCTCTTTATACGATCTTATATCTTTTCAATATCTTCTCCAATATCTTCTCCCCACTTTTGACCTTAATGCCAAAGATTTATATTATATGTGTTTACATAGAAATTAGAAAATTAGACAAGAAATCTAAATATACCTTTAGTAGAATTGCCAAAGTCTTGTCCCAGTTCTCTTGCAAGACCTTGCATGTGTGCAATGCCACCTGCACTTCTGCTAATAGTTCAACCATATGGTCTACAATAGAGAAATTATTGTCATGGATGATAGCTTTTGAATAAGAATTGTCATGTCATTGTTGTAATTACAAGTGGGAAAGTAGTAAACTACTTTGGGGGGGGGGGTGTTGGGGGCATAAATTAGGATTTTAAACTAGGACCCATAATTCTTTAACCATTCATTAGATGAATTCAATATGTAAACTAAAATAACATGTAAAGTAAATGCATCTAAAACATGTAAGTAATCAAACCCACATAACACTAGATATGGTCACCCAGAAACCCTCCAAATGCGAAAGGTAAAACTGGGGCGGAGATGACACCCACAAATCTTCACTACTGCAACAATAAAGTGTAGCCAATTAAGGTTACAATGGTTTGACCATGAATCATTATTTTCCTTGTGAAAGGCCTGCCCTATTAAAGGCTTACAAATATTTTTAAGTCCCACCTTGTTAGAAGTGTTCTTAGTTAAAGGATTTTAGGTCATTCACTTGGAATGCCACCTTGCTAAAGGATTTGGTGTAACATGTTAGGACTACTCCACCTAGGTGATTTAACTAAAATTACTTGTCAAAATGTCTCATCATAGATCTTGTGGTTGGCACTTGCTTGCTTTATAATAGATCACGTCTATCCAATCTTTGATTAATCCTTCATGATCTAATGTATCAATGCTCTATCCTTTATCCTTTATTCTTCACTTAACTAGTTCTACAATTTACTCTTATTGATAAGTAACCTTGAATGCTTTGCAAACTATCTTGTTCACTCTAATTTGATCATTCACCCCTTTTTCATGCTCTCAAATTTAGGGTTTCTTCCTCCTTAACAAGACTTAGGTGGTTTAGGGTTAGGTATGAATCTACAATTGAGATTCATCCATTTTGTAGCTTAAACCTTCCCTATTTTTTGATTGGCTACATGTAGTTACATAGGGAATCTATATGTGGATTCATCCTTATCTCTAAAATATTGAAATCTATCCTTAGGTCAGCTAAAAAATGGTTTACATAGTTGTTTGTGGCATAACAAACAAATATGTCCAATCTGTGTTACTCAGCATACGTAGTCTCTAATGCTTGGTATACACTATTCTAACTCAACACTTGAACTACTTGGCATCTACTATTTACACAACACTTGAATCACTTGACATAGTCTATCTTCTTAGCACTTGAGTGAAATAGCACATGAGAGACTCGGCACTCATTGAAACTCAATATGCATTATTAGTTTGGCATGAACTAAGTAAATGTCTTAAGTGTGTTGACACTCACTTGTCAAAACCAATTTGAGATCAACAATATCCCCCTTTGACATGAGTGTCAAAAATACTTAAATATACATAATCAATCTAATCTTCTTGAGTATAACATATCCATGACTCGGCTTATAAACAGAGCTTCAACATTTTCAAAATTTTGCAATAACCTATATACCTCAAAATTTATAACTCCCCCTGAGGTAATATGTCTATTTTTTATCCAAAATCTATTTATCATTTTCAGTAGATTTGTCTCTACTAACTGATACTCTTTGACTTCAATGCACTTTTATTCTTTCATGCTCTGTTCTACTCTATTTCTATCTATGCATTGTATTTCTCAAAAATGTATAACTCCCCCTTTCTTTATTCTTCCTCATAGGATATTATTATCCTTTTTTTGTCTCCCCCATAGGATATTCTCCCCCTTTTATTCTATCCCTTATATTCTATCTCATATATTCTATCTCCCCCATTTTGACATTGATGTCAAATGGGCTATACATGGATAGTGTATTTGTCCAAAAATGATTTGTGGACCTATATTATTATTTTTAGAGCTGCATCCTCATTGTCACATGCAACATCAAGTGAATTTATTTGGATAGAAAGCTTGTTAGCAAGGTGTACTGGGCCATCTAGAGTAGAAAGATTGAGGTCTTTTTTTAGTAGAGTTTTTGCATAGCCTAATTTTTTTTGCAGTATTTCCAGGTGAGAGGTGAGAGACACTTGTATACTTATCAATTTGGTTCTTATGTTAGCCTCTTCTACTATTAACATAGCTAATTAACTTTGTGTTTGAATCAATATATTAAAATGCTTCTCACTCTGAGCTGGGTTTTGAGGTAACCTTGTACCTGATATGTTTAGATTTGTCTCTAGGCTTAGAATATGATGGTGAAGATTGTACGTTCATACAATTTTGTGTACAATGAGAATATTTTCTTAAGTACCTTCTTCACATCCTCAACCTTTTTTTCTAATGCAACTTAAGTCATTGCTATGTCAGTAGATATTTTCTCATTAACCTTGCTCTAGAATTTCTTTTCTGATCACTCAAAAAGTTTTGCACCTGTATCAATATCTTCATTTTTTATCTTTTCCACTATGTCTAACAATTGTTATAAGAGAGGCTTTGTTTCTTTAGGAGTAGGCAAGCTAAATGCATCTAAAAATATGTCTTTGATTTCTTGCAGTGCTTACTTTTTCCTATATTCTTTCCTAAGCATTTCTTGATGTTTCTTCTTTTCTAAAGATTATTGTAAAATGCTTATTTGATCTATTGTCATTGTGTCATAGTCAAATTTTGGAATAATAATATCTTCATCTAAAGTGATATCACTGTAGTGAGTTACCTTATCAAATTTTGAAGAGCTTGAGCCTAGCACTAAGATCTACAATGGTATGGCTTCTATGCTTGGCTTCTAAATAATTTTTGTTGGAGAAGTCCCAGATGTTGGTAGTGTTACCAATTATTGAATTTCTTCTTGCTCCTTTAACTTAGGTGTTTTTTCACCTTCTTCAAACTTATCTTGATCTATGAAAATGACTTGACTTGCACCTTACATTTGTGCTTCAGGAACAGATGAATCTATCTATCCTATTTGCTCTATTATTGTCCCTTTTACTTCTTCTATAGTCTATTTCTATTCATCTATATCAACTTTAATATTAGTATCAACCTTAGTAGATGTGTCTATTGTTGTTTGAGTTAAAGGTTGTACTTGAGTAACTGAAGGGATGAAAAAAGGTGGTTCCTATGGATTCACATTATTCCTTGTAACCTCAGTTATTGCCTTTTGAAATTTTTCTTATTACATAGTTGTGCTTGTAGTGTAAATTGGTCTAGAATCTTCTTCAAATCTTCTATAGTTAATGGATTAATTTTCTGAGCAGATACATCAGGGACATCTTTGACAATTATGGTTTTTATAGTTACACTTGTGTCATGAGGACATCTGGCACTCAACATTTATGTGTCTCACACACTATATTCCTCTTGATACTCTTGAGTTGTGGCCGTGTTAGTGTCTATCTTCTTTGTCATCTTTTTCATCATTCTTACCCTCAAAGGGGTCCTCTTCTCCTTGTTTCATAGTAGTTAATCCATAGATCAATTTCCACATTTTTGTGGATTTCTTTACAACATCTTGAATGTTATTTTGGATAATGTTGAAGGCTCTATACTTTGGTGGAAACCTTCCTCCATATTTCTTGTTTGCCTTGGCAATCTGCCCTTTTGTTAACTCTGGCATGACTTGGGCTAGTGTTGTTTCTCTAATCTATTTTTCCAAATTTAAATAATAATGCCACTTTTGTTCAACAGTGTCATATAGGCCCTTTGGTATAGTGTTATCAAATTCAAGTGGAGTGTTCTTAAATTTAGACATCATTGCATAAACTACCTCTTCTACTAGATTCTTCTTCTCTCTTCCAATTTTTTCAAAATCAATATTCTTTAAACTAGATAAATCCACATTATTTTTGACATTTTCACACACATTTTCAATATTAGAAAATGGTTTGTGACTTAGCACTTTGAATTGACTCGATCATCTGATTCAATCTTTTCTTTATTTGAGTGAGGCTGTGCAACATATTTTCTTCTTTTTTTCTTCTGCACTTGGCTACCTTGTTCTGTTTATTTGAACTTCTCCTTCACCTTCTATGTTATGGCATGTGTGTTGGCTCTAGTAGTAGGTGTTATTGGCTTGGTTGGGCTTGGCTTTAAAATTTTATTTTCCTTAGTCATAGGCTATGCCTTAACCTTTCTCTTCTTTGACTCAGCATGTGTTGGTGCTTCCTTAGCTTTTTCTCCCTTGGTACCTTCTATTTGTTCTTCCTCCTTGTGTACTCCCATGTCTTGGGTTAATGTGAGAGGTCCTTGTGTTTGTTCTTAATCTTCTTCTTCATCTTCTTCATCCTTTTCCTCTTCTCCCTCACTTGCACCTTCACCAAATTTGGCCTTTAGCTTCTTTACTAGTCTATCTTTCCTTTTAAGTGTGGAGGCAATTTTCAACTCTATTTCAATCTTTGATTTCGTCACATCATAGTTTCCAAAGATTTTTGTTGCCTTGTCCACTTCCTCACTAGAAGTGTAGTTATTTTTGCTGATGCTTCATCAACATTGATCCCATATCCAAGTGGTCTTAACCATCTGACCCTTGGTATTGTTGGGACTCAAAATTGAAGCCCTGATTTTGAGTACCATTGAGAAATCAAGTCCTATAATCACCTTTTAATGCAAGTGTACCCCATTATCCAATTTTTCAAAGAGAGAGGTTTTTAATGTTTCTAACACCTTGCATTTAGTACATCCACTTGTTCCATAAAGATAAATTACCATTTTGAGCCAGTCTGTGGAGTCCTATTTTTAGCAATGCCCAAATCTACATTTTTTTCTTGAGTCAAATAGTGATAGGAGGCCTTGTTTGCAATTGAATTTATTGCACCCAATAGTGTTTCGTGACTCACTACTTTGGGAGTGTTTAGTGTCCATACTAGAGAGCCTCTATTTCAAATTTTGAGTCATTTTGAATTCGTTTGACTAGGTTGAATCCCTCAAAGTTGGTCATTTATTTTTGTCATTTTGATGTGAATTATTCATAATTCTAGGAGGCCTTGTTTGAATTGTTATAACTTTGACCTAGTTGAACAAAATGATAAAATTTATTTTGCATTGCATTTTAGAGGTCAAAGACTTTCTATGTTTCAATTTTGAGCTTATGAAAAATCTACTTGATTAGTTTTCAAATATGATTCAAAATGCAATTTGTGATGTATTACCAGTGTCAATAAATGTAGATTAGTCAGTAATCCTATTCATGATTTCATACTTCCAAATATGTAATAGGTGAGATTGAATGGATGGTACCACTATGTTCTCCTCTAAAAATTCTTCAAGTGTACTGATTTTCAAATCTTGATGAATTTATTTGCACACTTTCCTAGGTCTATTCCATTTGTAAAAATCATTTTTCTAACATTGCTTCCAGTCTACAAATTTGAGTAGCCTACCTTGATCACTTTCTGTTTGTGTCCTATTACTCATCATGATACCTAATCATAGATTTATATTTTCCTATGATAGTAAAAAATTGTCCTAGTTTTCATCTCCTCAAGCATTAGTTTGCCCTATTTCTGAAGCCAAATCTAAACACGATTTATTGTTTTCTAACATGTTTATTTGTAGGTAGTTCTAAGAGGGAAACTTTGACAGTCAATATCTTTTGACCAAGAATTCATCATGAAATGAGATTCAACAGGGTAGGAGTATGTGGAATAGAGAATTAATATTGTTGATTTTAGAGCCCAATTATCTATTTGGGTCAATTTTTAAAGCCAACTAACAAGAAAATTAGTAGAAAATCATAGTTTGTAAATAAGATGTGAAATTAGTTTTAAATGGATTGTTTAGTGGTCAAACTTGATTCTAATTAGTATAATGGGTTCAATAGATCAATTTGCAATGATATTTGTTTGGAAATGAAAATTGTTTTACCCAGATCCACCTTGGGGCTCGTTAATCTGCATCAGATTGACTAGGAACATACAAGTTTCATGCATGATTGAGATTGTTCCATTTAGCCTTCTTCTAATTGAGTAAAGATTAAATTTTGTATCTTTAATAGTGTGGGAAGAACTCAAGTAAATGGATTGAAGTTTGAAAGAATGTATTGTGAATGCCATCGATAATCATCAGCAACATCTCTTCCCCAAATCCAAATGAGCTTTTGCATGCTATATAAATGGGTGAGTTTGCAAGGGATGGAAATGGGTCCATTGTGATTAAGTCTATGCTCTTTTTTTTTAGTAATTCCCTAAATAGAGGATGGTTACAATACACCACTAGAATCACATAATGCTCATGTTTTGTTCCTTGTTTGACCTCCACAACTAAATACCCCTTAGGAACCTATTTTGAACTTTTGTGGTCCATTAAATCAAATCCCCTCTTAGAGCCTTGGTCAAATTGGGGAAATGAGGAAGTTGGAGATGAAATATTTGCCTTTGTGGTTGTTGTGTTTTCTTCAAAGGGGCCAAGTGTTCCAATTCTCAACATGAGTGTGACTTATGCGACAAGAAGCGGTTAGTGTGGAGGATATGGGATTTTCAACTTTGGGATATCAATTCGTGATTCTCTACACTAAAGTAGTAGACCAATCCAATAGATGGCAAGTTTCTTATACTTAAATTTTTGAAAAGATAGACAAACTAATGTGGTCTACTCTTAAAACATGTATCTTTGCATGATGGTATAGTAGAAGGTGATTGTCGAGCAACCAAGATCTCACATATTGATGGAAACTTCAGCTTTTGTTGGATTGGGTATCCTATGGGGCTCCATGTGGATAAAACACATTACATCTTCAACTAACAAAAATTGATAGTTTAGGTGCACAAGGATGAGGTTAATATCATTTGGGAGCTAGTGATGGGCCTGATACCTTGTTGTCTAGTGATGGAGACATTGCACCTGGTTATATGGTTGTGGGTTTTGAGATTGTTCCCTATAGTTGTTAGCATGATATGGCTACTTCTAGAAAGCTTGAGATATATGCAAAGTATCTAGAAATGATTGATTTTTAGCTTGTCAAGTTGGGGCCCTTATCAAGCAGTTAAGGAAATGCATGACACAATTGCCCATTGTGGTTGCTCTTCTCCTTTTGGAAATTACCATTATAAATTTATAGGAGGAAGGTTGTAGCATGCCAAGATGAGTAGAAAATGTGGGTAGAGGAGATAGAGCTATAGTCCATGTGAAGTGGATCAATGTTCCATTTCGCTAGCACTCAAGACCACCACATTCATTTTCCAAAGGATCATACACAGATGAAGGGAGACATTTCAAGAATTTTTTAAAGGACAAAGACCTATGCAAGATGCAAGGGTGTAAACAAAATAGAGTAGACAATGACCTCCATTTCATATAAAACCTTGAAGCAGTAACACCCATGAATACATAGGAAGATGGAATGTGTTGGAAATTTTTTGGGAGATTGAATGGCCTATGCAAACATGAAGCATCTGTACCTTTCTAAGAAGAGCAAAGGGAAAATGAAGAACATCTATCCCATGTGTACCACATTCAAGGATGTTTTAATCTTTAAATGTAAAAGCATTCCCATGCTAAGTGTCTTAAAAGACACACATTTTTGTAAGCTATGGCTTGTATGGTGGAGCCCATGGTTGGCTAGTTGGAGGTAAAGTCAAACAAAATTTTCACTAAGTACATTGTGCAAGAAAAGTGCCAGAAAATGGCTAGATTCTGGTGGTCACCATGTTGCCACTGGAAAATGGGAGGTTCTGCTAGCAATTGACATGGTGACCTCCCATAAAAGTGTAAACTCTGGTGGGAGTTGTGCGGTGCCATGGGGCGACTCACTGATCGACATGTACCATTCCAGGGTAGTCAAAATCTGACACATGCCACTTATTTATGGCCAAGGGAGATATAAGGGAAAATTTTAAAATAATAACTTTTTTCAGTTTGACCATTAAATTGAGAATTTGAAAGTTTTGTTTCAAAAGAATGAATTTTCTATAGTTTATACTATAGAAAATTTATAAAATTTTCAATCTCATTCATTTAAATAGACAGTTCATAGTTTGGAGCTTGAAATTTCAAATGGTTGCTAGAGGCATGCTTTTTGCCCAAAATGTGGACTCCAATACCATTGCAACTAAGAGGAGATGAATTTTATGAATATGGAGTCAAATTTTACACAAATTTTGAGTGGTTCACTCTATAAGAAAATTTGTATTTTTTGGGGCATTCTTAGTAGAATGAGCCAAATCATCATTGAGCATCAAAATTGGTTGAAGGGAAAATACTAAATTTTGTTGAAGCCTAAATGAATTCCAAAATTTTTTCTTGCCTTTAGATGTCATTTAACTAATTTTTTGCCTTTTCCTTGATTTTAGATCTGGCATCAAAAGAATTTATTGTTCCATCAAGTATCTGAGATATTTTATGCTTTTGGAAGGAAAAATGATTGGGGATTTGATGTACAGTTACAGAGAGAGAGAGTAGAAAGATCTTTTGTATCTATAGATGGAAGTTTTCCAAGTGGACACATGTTATATATAGAACAAATCTGGGAATTCATCCTCTTCTATATCTTTCTTTCTTTTATTCATTGTATTGGTTCCAATTTTCGTAAAAGTTTTCTCACTGCTATGACACTAGGTTGTTGTTGGTTTTACTTCCTATCTAATTGAGCATAGCTCTAGTAGTGAAGGCCACATATCCACTCTTGTGCAAGTTTTAATTTCATTTTATGTTTTATTTCTCTAAGATAATAGAAATTGATGATAGATCATGTGACATATCTTGAGTTTCATTTAATATTACTAGTTGAATGTATTTAGTCTTTCAAGGATAAATGCAAAAGGGGATTTACAATGAATTATCTGGGTTCTCTTATTCTATCTCCTAATTCTTCATATGCTATTGACATTGTAATTGAGTGAATAAGGTTCATTTTATTGAAGGTAGCTAGGATGAGTTGTGTATTAGATCTATTGTTGCTTTTGATTCATGAAATTAAGTAAATGCTTCAATGATTTGATAGGGGTTTTAGGTGTATAGAGGGGATACTAGTAAAAATGGAATTTGGGGACTCTATGATGCAATGGATAAGGCACTGATCACTAAATTAGGTGCAAGATGATATGAAGGTTATTTGAACAAATCATTTTGATCAAAATCAATTCAGTTCTTCATGTTTTATAGTGGGTTGAAAGGAATTAACCCTCACTTAGCTTATGGGTTTATAGGTTGTGACTTGTAGCTATCTCATTCCTATGGTATTGCATAAGTATCAAAAGACAAAAGGGTTTCATCTGCTATTAATAGGTTCATATTATATGTTTAATTGCATTGGTACTATATATTAGAACCTCAAGGTTAACCCACCTAGGTCTTCCAGAGCCTAAAGTGAAGAAGGAGTTATGCCTTATAGTTGGCCCAAGATTGCAGTTGAGTGCATCCATCATAGGAATTTTCATTTCTTGGTTAATTTTAAAACTGTTAAATCAAGAGCAAACAAGTATAGCAGCCTATATAAAGATATAATTAGCATCAACAAGAAAGCATATATCATTGTAGTCTTGCTCAACCAGTGAAATAGGTATCCTCATCATTTGTTTCATTGACTTCTTAAAGTCCTCAATGTAGCTAGTCATCAATGTTTTAGAATTTTCTCCCATTTGTGTGATATAGTCATTGATCTATTGGTCTTCCATCTAACTGTACCAAAAGAAGGGAATTTATTTTGTACATAAAAGAATATATAGATAAGTATTGAACCAAACTTGCATTGTGCACTTTTGGTTTTCCTTATAGCTCCTAAGTTCTCCATTAGTTGTTGTAGCTAGAATTTTGCCAGATCCTAAGTATGATTTTACTTTACAATCTTGTAGCAAACATCTACTACATTATAGGGTATACTATTCAATCTACTAGATTGATAAGATTTGTGCAAAATTACTCTAATAGCAAAGTCCAGTAGTGGATCATTGATAGTATTAATTGTCATTCCTCTCTTGTTCCACTTTGCTCCTGTGTTCCTGTCTATCACTTTTGTGGAGTCACTCCTTAGAATCTTGGGCTGATCTACGGTTGGGTAGCCAGTCACCCTATGAATTATCCTCTTTGATATCTTAATTGATCATCCTTCTAGCCATAGGGATCCATCATGTATTTGGCTTAGGACAATTCTAATCCATTTAGTCTTGAAAATAGTAGGAAAGTCTAGGGAACAAGTCAAACCCTTCCTTTTGATGATTTTGAATTCTTCTTTTAAAGTACTAATTTCATGTAGTCTATCATAGGATTCTTTTATTTCTAGGTCTCCAATGCTACCAATCTTACAATTGTAACATTTCCTGACATCCTAAACCATAAAAACTTTTGGTGGGATCTTGTTTGTATGCTATGTTAGGGATGACCTTGAATATGGGCTGTTTTACTTCATTACTAACTAGTTGGACATTCAAAACCTCTTTTCCTTTTACATTCTTTGAGCTAGACACCATTCTGTAAAACTAGGGTTTGCGCAAATGAAAACTACGTACCTTGGCTTGTGATAAATACCTTGAAAATCTTGTAGAACTAATGTGAAATCATCACTAAGATCACTGCAATTTCTTTGAAGAATTTTATGAATTGCCTTCTACTCTATTTTCTCTTGCTCAAATTTTAAATGATGAATAATTAGTGAAAAATGACAATATGTCCTTCAAAACCCTTGTATTTAATGCTTAGTGCTTGTACAGCTATAAACTCAACATTAACTTGATTTTAGAATAATTCAACATCCATTGATATTACCATCACTTGGTAGCTATTACAAACTCGACATCAACTAGCTAGGTTGATAGCTTGGCATCAACTAGCATTCCACTCTGCATTCATTAAAAGATTTTCATACTTGACAACAACATGAAAACTAAAAAATTTAATCTTGAATTTTTAACAACATCTCGCATCTTCATTTGTGCTAATGTAGTCCTTTCAGTACTAACTTCTTTTGAAACTGATGTATGATATAATACTTTAAACATTGGCCCCACACACTTCTTGATTGTTCAATTTGATGAGGTGTGATCACTTGACCCATTTGGTGAAGTGATCCCTTCTCCATTTGATGTAGTGCAACTAATTTTCTTCTTCCATGTCTTATTCATCTCATTCCTTTATGTGTTCAACATCTGCCTTGCCTTTTCCTTTATCAAATTCACAACTTGGTGCCTTTGACCTAGTTAGACAATGCTTACTAATATGACTAGTCTTCAAATAGCTAAAGCATGTGGCTTGACTCAACCACCTTTTGTCACCCACCCATGTTATGTAGAGAATTTGGGTGGGGGATTATGGCTATAGATAAGTGGGATCACTGAAATAGAATCCATCCTACCCTATATTGAATGTGGGGCCTCCCACTGATAATGAGGAATGGGCTATAGTATCATCTTATTAATCTTATTCCTCCACCTAGTCACCCCCTGCCAGGGTAGGGCCCCCCCTTCTAGATTATTGTAGGGGTAGGGTCTACAATTCTCAGGAATATATCCATATTCTTGACAATAGTGATATCTATATCTTATATTGTAATCCCAATTATAAGAGTTTTCATAGCTTCTTACCTTTTTTGGCTTGTTTGATGACCATATGGGCTTGGATCTACATTCAAAGGCTCTATGTCCGTACTTCTAACAGTTGTAGCAATATCCTTCAAATTTTTGTTTATGCATGGTATTGGTTCTACATTCATGTTCTTGATGACCTTTTTTGTTACACTTATTACAATGAGCCATGTTCTTAGGCTTGACATTTTGATTTGTATTATTTCCCCTACACACATTAGTAGTATGTCCTTTCTTTCCCCAACTATGATAAGAAGGTTTGGAATTCTTATCTCTGTTGTTCCTTTCTTTAGCAACTTTGGATGATTCTCCTTCTTCAATGCTTGTGTAGCCCAATCTTGATGTATCTTTGTTAGACCTAGGGGATCTTAGTAATTTCTCAAAGTATTTGATGCCTTCATTTGGCTTGTTGAAAATTTCAGCAAATTCCTTTTTTCTTTTTAGTTCATTCTGTAGTTTTTTATTCTACAACTTCAATGTGGTTATCTCAATGTCTTTGACATTCAACTCATGATGAGCATTCACCATTTGACTTAGAGTATCCAATTGTATGTTTGATATCCTAGTTAGCTCTATTGACTTCTCCTCCAATCTATTTACTAGAATTCTTTTGTCTTCTTCAATCATGGCTTTGTCTTCCATAACTTTGTTCTTTTGTTCAATCACCTCACATAGCACCATGGCTTGAGATTCTTATTCTAGCTTGAGATTTATGATTTCCTTAGCTTGTGCTCTATTCTTTTCCATTAGATCTACAACTACTGCATCAAATTCACTAGAGTTTTCATCTGCAAATAGCTTGGTGGCATCTATTTCTTTGTATTGTGTGTCATCTTTTTCTATAGCAATATCTTTCCTTCTCTTTAAGGAGCTCTTAAAAGCATGTCTAGCTTCATTCAGTTGATGTAGTATAATATGTATTTCAATCTCTTGGTTCTCAATAGTCTTTCTCAATTTTTAGACTTCCATTTCAAGATCTTTTCTCTAAGCTACAAAGTTTCTCATTCTAAGAACTCAACTTTGATACCAATTATTGGAATTACAAGTGGGAAATGAGTTTATTTTGGGGTGGGGTGGGGGGGGGGGGGGGGTGGGTTGATTCAGGAGTTTAAACTAGGACCCATAAAACTTTCACCATTCATTAGATGCATTCAATATGTAAACTAAAATAACATGTAAAGTAAATGCATCTAAAACATGTAAGTAATCAAACACACATAACATTAGATATGGTCACCTAGAAACCCTCCAAATGAGAAGGTAAAATTGGTGTGGGGATGACACCCATATATTTTCACTACTACAACAATAAAGTGTAGCCAATTAAGGTTACAATGGTTTGACCATGAATCATGATCTACCTTCTGAAAGGCCTACCCTATTAAAGGCTTACAAAGACTATTAAGTCCCACCTTGTTAGAGGATTTCAACACCCTGTTATAAGTGTGTCTAGTTAAAGGAATTTAGGTCATTCACTTGGAATTTCCACCTTGTTAAAGGATTTGGTATAGCCTGTTAAGACTACTCCACCTAGGAGATTTTACTAAAATCACTTGTCAACATGTTTCAGCATAGATCTTGTAGTTGGCACTTGCTTGCATGATAATAGATCACCTCTATCCAATCTCTAATTAATCCTTCATGATCTAATGTATCAATGATCTATCCTTTATCCTTTGTTCTTCACTTAACTGATTTTGTAATTCACTCTTACTGCTAAGTCACCTTGAATGCTCTGCAAACTATCTTGTTTGCTCCTCCAATTTGATCATTCACCCCTTTTTAATGCTCTCAAATCTATTAAAAATTTAGGGTTTCATCCTCATTAAGAAGACTTAGGTGGCTTAGGGTTAGGTATGTATCTACGATTGAGATTCATCCATTTTGGCACTTAAACCTTCCCAATTTTTTAATTGGCTACATGTAATTACATAGGCAATTTGCATGTAGATTCATCCTTATCTCTAAAAGATCAAAATCTATCCTTAGGTTGGCTGAAAATGGCTACCATAGTTGTTTGTGTCATAACAAACAAATATGTCAAATTTGTGTTACTTGGCATATGTAGTCTCTAATGCTTGACATACATCATTCTGACTTGGCACTTGAATTGCTCGACATCTATTGTTTACTCAGCATTTGAATCACTTGGCATGATCTATCTACTCAACACTTGAGTGGCTTAGCACATGAGTGACTTGGCACTCATTGCAACTTAGCATGGTCTAATATTTACATGTTGTACTTGACATGCATTACTAGTTTAGCATGAACTAAGTAAATGTCTTAAGTTTGTTGACACTCACTTGTCAAAACCAATCTGAAATCAACAATTTCTATGCATGGTAATGCTTCCTCCAAAGAAAATATATGTTATACTATGCAATATATGTTTCTTTACACTTTCTTTCAGTTTTCTTCCCTTATCTTTCTACATATTTCTCCTCTTTAGATCATCTTATATCTTTTCAATATCTTCTCCAATATCTTCTCCCACTTTTGACATTAATGCTAAAGATTTATACGAGATGTGTTTACATATAAATGCCAAAATGAGACAAGAAATTTGAATGTACCTTTAGTATGATTACCAAAGTCTTGTCCTAGTTCTCTTGCAAAACCTTGCATGTGTGCAATGCTACCTGCAATTCTACTAATAGTTCAATCATATGGTCTACAATAGGGAAATTATTGTCATGGATGAGAGTTTTTGAATAAAAAATATGCTTCTACAATGCATCCATGTTAGAGAGTATCAAATTTTGAATATCTATCAATGTAGATCCGATTCTAGCTTCTTCTTTAAGCAATTCTGCCTACATATCTATCAAAAAACTAATCCTTTTGAAATAGATAGAGCTTGAGCTCAGGTCAAGCTATAATTTTTGAGTACTTGTCTTTAGATCTTCATCAATATTAGACAATTTTTCTTTTATTTCCTTTGTGAAGCTTTTAATATCACGTAATTTACCAAAAAGTAAAGTTACATTTGTACAAGAAGTTTCAAGAGAACTCAAAGTAATAGATAACTCTACTTGGTAAATGGAAATCTTTTGAGCAATAATTCCTAAGACTTTACTCTCAAACTTATTCTCTACTTTCTATAATAATTTATCTTGTCCATAATAATTTATCTTGTCCATCTTGATCTCCATTATACTTCTGGACTACTTCTACTAACTAATACAAAACTAGCTAAGAAGAATCAATTTCTATACCTATAGCCTTTGCCAAAATATTCTCTGTATCCTCAATGATTTAAATTTTTTAATCTCTTTCCTCTCTTGACCTTTTCTTCTTGACTTTCTTTAGGATTAATTCTCTAAAGGTTTGCATTTGATCAGGATTGAGTTTTAAAATATCCCAACTAGGAAGCATAATTTCCTCGTCAAGATCAACATCCTCCTCCTTTTCTTTACCTTTTCCCAAAAATTTTGTGCTTGGTTGAGGCTTGGCCTCAACTTTCCATGCACTTATTTTTTGTGTACTTAGAATGGAAATAATAGTAGAAATAGTGGGGCTTTTTGCAAAAATTGATACTGCACTTATTGTAGAAATGCTAGCAAAAGACCATGTTAAAGACAAAATTGATGTATCCAAAACTGTTGAAGATGGAAGATTCTATAGCTCAGTAGATGAAGTAGTTGACACTTTATTCAATGATGTACTGAGCTAAACTAGTGCAAATATTTATTGGATGTCTATGCTTGTAGTGATAGACACAATCAATCCTATAGAGGTTTTCTCTGTGCTTGATGTTGTCACTATTTTGCTTGGAGAGTGAGGAAGTGAGGCAATAATTGTTGTAGCGACCTTGACTAGGTTAGTTTCCTCAACTTCTTATGCATCTTCCTCAATAGCCTCTTACTTCTATTCCTCTCCATCATCCTCATTATTAAAATGTGTTACCTCTTCATCATCTTTCTCTTCATGTTTTTCTTGATCATCATCTTCATCTTTGTCACTTATGTTGGCTAGAAAATCACTCAATTTTTGAAGAGCATAGATATTTTTCCATGTGTTTGTTTCATTCTTCACAACATACTCTATTTATTTTTAAAAAAATAGAGAAGCATTGAATCTTAAAGTCAATTTTTCTTCATTTCTCTTCAAAGATTCCTTGACTTCCTTGTCAGTCAGATTTGGCATCATTTGCCTCAGGGTCTACTCATAAATGTCCTTAGTAGTTTGCTTTGCATGTTTCCATCTTGGCTTGATTTTATCCATTCAAGCATTTGTAATTTTCTGAGTGAGTTGGTCAATATAGTATTTCCATTTTCCCATTTTAGATATCAAAATATATTCAATCTAGCTTTGCTCATTAGCTATTCTAGTCTAACATTTTAATGCTTTAAAATTAGTTTTTCCAAAACCTTATTCTATTTTCTTCATCCTCTCTTCAAATTTGGATGGAGACCTCTTGAAAATGATGTCCCCCCATTCTTTGTCTGACTTCTTCCTAAAGGATCTCCTGGTGAACACTACAGTGGATGTTTTGGCAATTTTGGTAATGATTACCTTGCCCTTTTGCTTTAGTGGTTCCTCTTTCTCTAATTCTTCATCCCATGCTTCTTCATCTTCACCTTTTCCATCGATTAACAAAAGAACAGAGCTTTTTTTTAACTTGGTAATTCTTTTCTTGCCTTCGCTAGCTGCCTGAGGGAGCTTCATCTCTAGTTCTATTCGAGCCTTAGCCTCATCACATGTTCCAAAATATGCTACCTTGGGGTCAACTAGTTCATTAATTAGTGCCTCAATTATATCCTTGGTTTCATCAATATTTACCTCATGTCCTAGAGGTTTTACCCATGCAATTCTAGGTCTAACCTTTTGAATATATACCTTATCACTATCCACCATAAAACATGCATCATCCTTATAATCTTCAACTAGTTTCTTGGGGATTTGATATCTGTTATTTATTTTCTCCTTGAAAGCATAAAAATAATTATCCAAAATACTGGTATAATTTTCTCCCATCTTAGCAATATATTCATTAATCTAATATAGTACTGGCACATCTTTCCTCCAAACAATAGTTTCTTTTGATGGAAAGAATTTTTGAACATAAAAGAATAAACATGTCAACAAAGAACCAAACTTGCATGGGTTATTCTCTGATATTCTGATGCTCTCCATGTTCTTGTTGAATTGATTCAACCATAGCTAGGCAAGGTCAAGAGAAAGGTTGTTCTTGACTACTTTGTATGCTAGGTCAACTGCTTCACATGACACACTATTCAACTTGCTCAAATTGTAGATCTTGTGTGCAATATCATGAATGTCAAACTTCAATTCTATGTCATTAGTGAACTTGCTAATTTTCATTCAAATACCATCCCACTTGGCTAGGGTTTTTTTCTCTAGTCTGACCCAACTTATTATTTTTGTCATTTTAGCTTTAGCCAACATAGAGAGACCAGTAATCCTATAAATCATCTTCTTGGTAATCAAAATAGGTTGTTTTAACCACAACTATCCATTGTGAACATGGCTCTAAATATACCTAATCCATTTGACTTGGAAATCATGGGGCATGTGAGGAATATGGGTTAAAATTTTAGCTACGAGATGTTGGTGCTTAAGTTTCAAAATGCCATCAACAAATAACTCTTTTAAACATTCATCCATTTCTAGGGTGCTAATATCTCAAATTGCACATTTAAAATGAGAACAAATGTCATTTATTAAAAGTACCTTGGAAGGGATTTGTGACTATGCTCCACTTAGGTCTAGCATTTCAGCAATTGTAGGAGTGAGCTTGAAGTCTGGTGCCTTCCATTCTACACCTCAAACTAACATGTCTGACCCTTGCTTCGCCTTACTGCTAGTTAATGCCATCTTCTCTTGGTAGGGTTTGAGAGAATTCAAAACTTTTGGTGACAATTCACTCAAATCACTTGAATGCCCTTAAATATTTTGCTCTTGAAAATTCCTGGTGAAAATGACTTTGATTTCATTCCTTTTATCAAATTTTTCCATAAATGCCTAGTACAAAGTTAGATGGATTTGATAGACTATCATCCACTTTGCTTGTATTGATTACTTGGTAAAGTCTTTCATCATTTGGTAACCACATGTAAAACTTAGTTACTCTCAATGTGACCCAACCTCATTCAGTAAAGAAGGTAACTTTGTAGTAACTAGTACCTTTTACTTGGTGATCTATTTCACATCTTGAATGCTGATATAGATATTTTGTCTTGACAGTTGGAACTTATTTAGATGTCCTCTTTGATAGCCTAGTTCCAGTCCTCCTTCTGAGAAATCAAGTTGAAATGGTGGAGTCACCCAATTCTTGAGTGACTTGTTCATCATTTCTCAAACTTTTATTCTTAGTAGATTTTGGAACCCATTGTTGTCTCATTTGTTCTCTGATGTTGTTAGCTTTTTCCTTCTTTTCATCCTCTATTATTCTAGTAGTCATATGTTTCTTGGCAAGGTGACCAAGTTCTATACAAATGAAATATATTTTGGTAGTGTTTCTTTTCCTCATGTGATGTTTTACACAATTCATACCAATGTGTTCAAATTCTCCATAATAATGACATCTGCACTAGGTGTTATAGTCCCAACCAAATATAGCTTTCACAATTTTTTCTATTGGATTCAAATCTTGGTTTTTCATTCTGATGATTTATGCCCATGCTTCTTACATTTGTGACATTTTCCTTCAAATCGTAATTTCTCTTTGCATTCATTTACTCTGTGACCATGTTGATTACAATTGTAGCATTTAACATTGAATTTTGATTTCCCATTGATCCAAAATTTGTTTGAAGTATGACCTATCTTACCATAGTGACTGCAAGTAGGTTTTTGGTTCCTTTGAGTTCCTTGCTTGGATGATTCTCCATCTTTTGTACATCCAATTCCTTCTTTTCCCTTTTGTTTGAAGTGACTTTGTTCATTTAACTGATTCATGTCTACTTGGGATTTCAACATTCTTTCATTGGTTTTCCTTTCAATGTTTAGGTCATTCTACAATCTTTCATTCTCTAATCTCAGATTCATGATTTCTTCATTTGCATTGGTGAGTTGATCAATGAAGTCTTCTTGTTGAAGGGATAGGTGCTAGATCTTATTGTTCTTTCCTTCTATTTATTCTCTTATCTTTTTTCTCTTCCATTACTTCAAACAATCTTACTAACTAAAATTCTTGCTCTCTTCTTAGTTTTCTTACTTCTTCTTGGAGAGTGTTATTCTTTTCTAGTAGTTCTTTGATTGGTTCATCAACTTCATCTGAATTTCTTGGAATGATGTCTTCAATTCTTTCTTTGATGTAGAGTGAATCATTCAACTAGATTGCAAGATCTTTTCTTCTTTTTAGGGATTGGGAGAGTTGCTTTTTACTTTCTTGAGATGTCCAATGTCCAATTCTAAATCTAGCTTCTCATTTTCAATAGCCTTGTCAAGTTTGAATATCTCCATTGCCTTTAATATTTGCTCAAGCTTGTTAAAATTTTCACTAAGAACCACAATCCTTTGATACCAATTGTTGGAAATATTATGACAAATTACATTATTGAGAGGGAAAGGGTGAATCAATAACTTCTAAATATTTTACCCCAATTAGCAATTAATCCTTTATATGAATTTTGATCTAACTTCATGCATGAGAAACTACAAAAACATGAAAGTGTACATAACACTTTAACACAAGATTTGGTGACCCAAGAAACCTTCCAAATAGAAAGTAAAATTGGGGTGGGATGATACTCACAAACTTTAGTATTGCAGTATAAAGTTGGCCTGTTAAGGCTTACATTGATCACTTCTGATGATTTTCCTTGTTAAGAGCAATAAGGACTACTAGGTCCACCTTATGAAAGAATTTACAAACATACAATAAAGTATGCACTTGGTAAACAAATTTACATAAGATTGCTAGAATTACCTTGCTAAAAGATTTGACTGATCCACCTATTAGGATGAAACAATAGCTGAACTTTGATTTGCAACTTGGTTTGCTAAATGAGATTCCTCTAAATGTACAAATCATATTGCTGTGATAGATGAATCTTTAATGCTCCTTATACTATTGTAGCATTTGTAAATTCACTCTTTTGCACTTCTCTGATGATTACATTAATTTATTTTTGATTCCATGCATACATTGGATGTGATACAATATAATACATATATATCAATCCAATTACATAATTGAAAGTCAGCCAGAATACAAGTTTATAGAAAATATTACAAAGTCAGCCAAAGTGTAGAAACTCAGGCTCTAAAGATTGACTTGGTGATGTTCTGATACTCGACATCCACTATCACTGCTTGGTGTCATCATGCACTCAATAGACATGGAAGCTCGGTCTATACTGATCACTTCCAAATAGTCTTGAACTTAGTCTATACTGGCAACTCAACAAATACTATGAAATTTATCATATAAAATGAAACACTTGGTTCATACTATGTAGCTTGGTAAACATAGTAACCTCGAGCTTGATGTAAACTAAGTCTCTTGATTAACACTGAGTAGATTAGTTAACACTAGACTTGCATCACATACACTATGAACTTGGTAACCACTGCACAACCCTATTTATACTAGTAAACTTGGCATACACTATAATGCTTAGTTTACATTGTTGATCTTCAACTCTATAGTAACTGCTTAGTTGAAACTAAAATCTGTCCATAGAACTCAAAAGCAACTTGAATGCTTGGTTAACACTACTAACTATAAAATATCCTTGGTTTGAACTTACAATATGAATAAGTGTATGTCACTAATAACAAACATGACTAAAATTTCAACAATCTCCCCCTTTGGCATTAGTGACTAAACACTTATAAGTCAAAATTGAATTGTCCATCACCTTATATCTCCAACTTGGTAGAGTATACTATTTTTGTGATTTTTAAAAATTGTTTTTGTAGAGGATACATTTCTATCCATGGTAATGCTTCCTCCAAAGATAATATATGATATACTATACAATATATTTCTTCACACTTTCTTACAATTTTCTCCCCTATCTTTTCACTTCTCCTCTTTATATCATTTTATATCTTTTTAATATCTTCTCCAATATCTTCTTCCCCTTTTTGACATTAATGCCAAAGATTTATGCTATGTTTTTACACAAAAATGCCAAAATGAGACAAGAGATCTAAATGTACCTTTAGTATGATTGCCAAATTCTTGTCCCAATTCTCTTGTAAGACCCTGCATGTGTGCAATGCCACTTGCACTTCTATTGATAGTTCAATCATATAGTCTGCAATAGAGAAATTATTGTCATGTATGAGAGTTTTTGAATAAGAAATATGCTTCTATAGTACATCCATATTATGGAGTATCAAATTCTAAATATCTACCAATGTAGATCTAATTCTAGCTTCTTCTTTAAGCGATTCTGCTTGCATATCAATCAAAAAATTGATCCTTTTGAAATGGGTAGAGCTTGAACTCAGGTCAAGCTATAATTTTTGAGCACTCACCTTTATATCTTCATAAATCTTAGACAATTTGTCTTTTATTTCCTTTGTGAAGCTTGGAATATCACATAATTTACCAAATAGTAAAGTGACATTTGTACAAGAAGTTTTAAGAGAACTCAAAATAGTAGATAACTCTACTTGGTAAATGACAATCTTTTGAGAAATAAGTTCTAAGACCTTACTCTCAAAATTCTTCTCTACTTTCTATAGTAATTTATCCTATCCATCTTGATCTTCATTATACTTCTAGACTTCTTGTACCAACTGATACAAAACTAGTTGAGAAGAATCAAATTCTATACCTATAGCCTCTGCCAAAATATTCTTGGCATCCTCAATAATTTTAAATTCTTTATCTCTTTCCTCTCTTAGCCTCTATTGCTTGGCTTTCTTTACGAGTAATTCTCTAAAGGTTTGCATTTGATCAGGATTGAGTTTTGAAATATCCCAATTAGGAATCATAATTTCCTCATCAAGATCAACATCCTCCTCCTTTTCTTTACCTTTTCCCAAAACTTTTATGCTCGATTGAGGTTTGGTCTCAACTTGTCTTGCACTTATTGCTTGTGTACTTGGAATGGAAACAATAGTAGAAATAGTGGGCTTGCTATAAAAATAGATACTGCACTTATTGTAGAAATGCTAGCAGAAGTAAATGTTAAAGCCAAAATTCATGTATCAAAAACTATTGAAGATACAAGAGTTTGCAAGTTGATAAATGAAGTAGTTAACACTTCAGTCAATGATGTGCTAAGATAAATTGGTGCATAGATTGATTGGATGCTTGTGCTTGCAGTGCTAGACACAATCAATCTTGCAAAGGTTGTCTCTATGCTTGATGTTGTCATTATTTAGTTGGAGAGTGAGGAAGTGAGGCAATAACTATTGCAACAATCATGACTGGGTTAGTTTCCTCAACTTCTTGTGCATCTTCCTCAATAGCCTCTTGCTTATGTTCTGCTTCATAATCCTCATTATCAAAATGTGTTACCTCTTCATCATCTTTCTCTTCATCTTTTTTCTTGATCATCATCTTCATCTCTATCACTTATCTGACAAGAAATTCACTTGGTTTGTGAAGAAGATAGATATTTTCCCATGTGTTTGTTGCATTCTTCACAACATGCTCTATTTATTTCAACAAAATTAGACATGTATTGAATCTTAAATCATTTTTTCTTCATTTCTCTTCAAAGATTCCTTGACTTCCTTATCAATTAGATTTTGCATCAGTTGCCTTAGGGTGTGCTCATGAATGTCCTTAACAGTTTTCTTTGCATGTTTCGATCTTGGATTGATTTTATCCATTCAAGCATCTCGAATTTGCTAAGTGAGCTGGTTAGGAGAGTATTTCCATTTTACCATTTTAGATAGCAAAATATCTTCAAGCTACCTTTGCTCATTAGCTATTCTGGTCTCATATTTTAATGGTTTGAAATTAGTTATTCCAGAACCTAATTCCAATTCCTTCATCCTCTCTTCAAATTTGGGTGGAGACCTCTTGAAAATTATGTCACCCCCTTCTTTTCTTGACTTCTTCCTAGAGGATCTCTTGGTGAACACTTTAGTGGATATTTTGGTAGGCTTTGTAATGATTGCCTTGCCCTTTTTCTTTAATGTTTCCTCTTCATCTTATTCTTCATCCTCTACTTCTTCATCTTCACCTTTTCCCTCAGTTAACAAAATAGTAGAACTTGTTTTTAACTTGGAAATTCTTTTCTTGCCTTTGATAACCAACTGAGGGAGCTTGATCTCTAGTTCTATCCAAGCTTCAGCCTAATCACATGTTGCAAAATATGCAACCTTGGGGTCAACTAGTTCATTAATTAGGGCCTCAATTATATCCTTGGTTTCATCAATATTTACCTCATATACTAGAGGTTTTACCCATGTAATTCTAGGTCTAACTACCTTAATATGTACCTTATCACTATCCACCATAAAACATACATCATTCTTATAATCTTCAACTAGTTTCTTAGGGATTCAGTATTTGTTATTCATTTTCTCCTTGAAACAATCAAAATAATTATCAAGGACTCAATAAGATATATATTTGGAAGTTACCCTTGAGGTAGGGGCCAATGTCATATACCACCTTCAATTTTCCTATCCATACCTATTGAAAGAGTCTACATGAGAGAATCTTCCTCCTTGTTGCACAAATATTATGACCCCTTTCAGAGGTAAACAAGGTAAGAAACTACTCAAATATGTGTTTAATAGGCTTCCATTTATGATAACCCCTAGTGCTCTTGCAAGCAAGATTAAGCCTCTCACCCACACAAGTATCTAAAATTGTACACCTTTGGGAAGTAATGCATAGGAAGCAATGCCACTTAGTACAATAGTAAGTTCTCTCTTAAGGTATGTAGCATGGGACAAAGAGAGAGAAATTACCAAGGTTTTTAAGTCTTTTGAATTTACAAAACTAACTTTATTATAGAGGGGTGGAATCACTGATGAAAGGTGTGTAACCATTTGTATCATTCCTAAAGATTGAGCAGTTTGGAAGGCCCACTAAAGGTGACTCAAACTTGGTTTTGATTGAAAGTTCCAAGTTTCTATTTTTCCCAACATAGAAAAGAGAATAATCCTCTACATTTTCACCTCACCCAAATAAATTAAACAAATACATCACCAAGCTAGTTCATTACCTCAATGCATCTAGAAGCTTCTAGGTTTCTAATATCCCAAAGGTAAAGATCATACTCCCCTCACTAAAAGAATTTTCAAGGGACTCACTACCTTCCTTGCCTTTATAGGATACCTTCATTTAATGGGGTATAGGTTTTTGATTTACTCTTCGGCATCACTTCCAAATAGTAAAGAGCATAATCGCCTATCCCTTCATCTAAAGCCCTAGAGAAGTTCACACAGCCTAGTTAAACTATGTATAGAAAGCCATTAGAAACAATAGTCCACCAAAATAACTGGGGGGGGGGGGGGGGGGGCGGGGGTGGGGGGGGGGGGGGGGGGTGAATCATTTATCCAACAATTAAAAAAAATTTCTTCTTTAAACAAACTTAACCATTCCACCAAAGTAAACAAAAAACATAATAAGGTGCACATAGATAATTACACTAGATATGTTGACTATGGAAACCCTTTATCATAGGGAAAATCCTGGTGCAAATGATGCCCACAAGATGATATACTAATATAAATATTCCTTTTTAGAGAATCGATCCTATTAGGAGTCTATTACAAAATTTAGTACATAGGGTTCCTTTAGAAGACTTTGAACCCCTTTTAGGAGATTTTGACCCTATTAGGAGTTGTGCCAACCCTATTAGGAGTTGCAGTACAATGTATGCAAGAAGAGTCCATTGCCCAAACATGTAATTTCAACTACAAGAAGAACTCACTACTTAAACATGTAGTTTACTATTATGTTCTTCTTTCCTTTGTTCTATTAACCAAACTAATTATTGTCAGACCTTGTAGACTAGGTCATGAACCTTAGGTCCAAATATCAAACCTTGGATCACTTAGCAAAAACCTTAGTAATGAATTTTCCTTCACTTTTGTACTGCTCTACTCAACTTTGCATTCCACTCTTATTGTTACTTATCATCAATAATCAACCATGTTATATGTAAAGGAAAATTTCCTTCCTTTATACTAAGTCCATACAAAAATTCCCTGAGTCAGCTATTAGACCATCTCAATTAATCATTATAGGACCACATTAAGAACACATTACACTTAGAGATAAAATTAATATTTGACCTTGCAACTTGAATATCTTTTTTTACATGCAATATTATGATGAGAAATCTTAGCCACGTTATCACTAACATGTCTTCTTCAGATCCTCAACCTCAATTCTTAGAATAACAACTTTGATAAGAGATATAACAAGATTACTAGAACATGCCCCTATAAACTCTATCTGAAAATAGACATCACTAAAACTTACATAACTTCTCCCAAACTTATCATTTCTTCTTCCAATGTTAACTACATTTACTAGATACTTAGAAGTATCTTCCATAACCTTGGATAGTTAGAATAGTCAACTAGTCATCTTTACAAACTTCATCTTTCTATTGTTCTTCTGTCAGATACTGCAAAAAATTGCTATGTTGGCATCAATGAAAAACTCAATCATGAATGCCACATACTATAATAGTAACATATCTATAATACTCCCCCATAGGAATATCATTAGCATTCATGCTTGCAAAAATCTTGCAACAATTTCCCCCTTTGGCATTGATGGAAACATAGATGGAAAACATCTAGTTGTGAGAATACAAACAAAAGGAAATTGTTCATCTTACTTTTCAAATCATCTTCATCAATTATTTTCCCCCATTGATATACCTTAATGTTCTTTCTATCAAACTATCATTCCATGTTGTGCTTATTTTAAACTTACTATACTCATGTCAAACTTCTCCAACTATCATGTTTTAAATGTTGTTTTCCCATGTCATTTTTAATTTTGAACATCTCCCCCATCGAAATCAATGTCAAAGGTTCCACCAACCAACTTTACTACATGCAATTCTACAACAATTAATTCTTGCTTAGCTCAAGTGTCAAAAGACATTGTTCAAAATAATATCCAACAAGGGTCTTAGATGACTCTATCCATCACAAATACTCCCCCATATAGGAAGCATCAACATTCAGTCCAGACAACAATGGTGCTCTGTTGCACTGGACTAATGCACTTTTGCATCTTCTACTTTGATGTAGAAAGGGGCATAACCCAAAACTTACCTTGCATATACTCAAAAGTCTCTTTGGGAAGAGGCTTAGTGAATATTTATGCAATCTTCTCTATAGTGCTCACATACTCCAATCTAATTTCCTTTTCTGCAACTTTCTGTAGTGCTTCTCATGTTTGCAGTCTATAAATTGTCTATTTTGATTCAAGAAATACTTGATACTCTTATTTTATACCTTGTGATGGCTTGAGGGTTAGATGTTATACTTTGATTCAGTTCCATAGATGCTATGCTACTATGTTATTCAGTTTATCATTTTGAATGTTGATGCTATTTTGAGATGATAGTAGACCTATGATGATATCTAGTTATATGGTTTATTTGGACATATTTGTTGATTATGTTATGAGATGAATTTTATGCTATAGTTATTTACTTCATTCTTGTATCTTTATGCTTTCTACAAATGTGAGTGATGTAAATGAATTAAATAGGTATTTTAATACATGTTGTTTCAGCTATGACATTATATGCAATTGCACTTGATCATATTTTAGTGTGCAGGAATTATATCCCTGGCAGTGGCAAATGGAGTTAGTGATTCAGCTATTTATATTTTTTCAATGTCATCCCTATATGGTCAATGTACCCTTATTTAGTTGTTTAAATCTAAACCTTTTGGTGATTAGTAAATCCAAACTCATCTGCATTATGTGATTAGACCAATGACTATGTCTATGCATTTAGAAGTTCACATTTGTTGTGAAAGTGTTAAGTGATTTTCTATGATTTTGGGTTTTCAAGTTTTAAATTTTTTCAGATTCAATTTTTGGCAAATTTGCCTTAGGTGAATTTCCATTATGGATAATAACCTATTTTTGTTTAGATTGATTCAGAGTTTAGCTACTCCAACTAGCTAATTTCCAAAATTGACTATTCACTCAAAAAGTGAATAAGTATTGGAAAAGTGAATTCATTATTCACTTCTCAAATTTTGGAAATAGAATTTGGAGAGAAAATTTGGAAATCCTCTTCTGAAGGATTCTTGTTTTTTTTTTTCTAGGAGCTGTGAGCATTGGATCTGTGTGAGGTTGGTCTCATTAGATTCAACTTGTGGAGGTTATGCTTTGTCGTCATTTTCAACAGATTTGGTGAGTGATTTATTTTACTGTGTGATTTACTATTTCTACCCCTTTTACTGTTAGGTAGGGCTTTCTTGTTTTATTATTTTCACTCCATTTTAGCTTCAAATTCTTGAAACAATTTTTTAGGAGGCTGAGAACTAGTGTTCCCCTTCATTTCTATTTGCTAGTTCTACTCAGTTGGTCGGGTATGAATGTTTTTCCTGATTTCAAAATAGGGGTTTGGGTTTTTGAGCCATTATACTGGCTATTTTTGCATATGATGCCTGATTTCATTTATTTTTGGATTTTTGGGGTTTTTGCATCCAAAGGCCAAATGGGTTTTAATTTTAAATTTTTTCCAAAATTAGGGATTTTTACCTCATTTTGTGTGCCACCCTATTTTCTTAGATTTTTTTGGCATAATGTGGGTCATGGACTTGGATGATCTATTTGGATATCTGTCAAACCACTTTTGCACCTTATGTTACATTAGGATGTGTGTAGCATCTATCATCCCAATTTTTGTTTTCGGTTGATTGATTTTCTATTTGGGTTCTCATTCAGTCCTTTGTTATGATCTTCATAATGGTGGTGTGCCACACACGAGTGTTGGAATTATCATATTTTTTTCATTAGTGCAAACACTTATTCAATTTTGAATGCTTATCTAGCTCATCACTTAGTCTATAGTGTATACCAAGCATTCAGTGGTTACCTTATAGATTTAGCAAGTAAACAGTTCTCACCGAGCATTCCAGAGGATACTGAGTCAATGAGAAGTTCAGCAGTGTTTACTGAGTGAAAAAGGTAAATGAAGGACTCAATGTTCACTGAGAAAAGCAAGGTAAATGAAGAAGTCAGTTTCTACTAAGTGACACTATATCTACTGAGTCACCAATGGTTACCGAGTTCCAAGCAATGTTGTGTGGCTAGTATGAATCGAGCCTCTACTCCTACTAAGTGCATGACAATGCTGAGTAATGTAGTGGATGTTGAGTATTAGAAGGTCACCGAGTCAGCTTGAGGAACCTGAGTTTTCTACTTTCTAGCCAACTCAGTAATATTTTGTTCACTTGTGTTTTGGCCAACTTTGCAATTGTAAATATTGAAATGGTATATATGTAATGTATGATATCATTTGTAGTATGGTGTGTGTGAAAAATATATAAAGGAAGAAATTGATGTTTGCATGTAAAGAGGGTATTGAAAATCAATAGCAAAGTAAAAGGGATAGAGCAAGGTCAACATGGAAGCAAAAAAGTTATATCTATCACATTAGGTGATCAATGCAAAAAGGATCTTATCATCAAATAGTTGTAAGCAGATCCACTGCTTCATCCTAATAGGTAAATTAGTTTATAAATATTTTAATAGGGTAGACTTAACAGTCTTTTTGTAAATCTCTTAACAAAGTGCATACTTTATTGTATGTTTGAAAATCCTCTAACAAGGTGGATCTAGCAGTCCTACTTGCTCCTAAGAGGGCAGATCACCAGAAGTGATCATTATAAGCCTTAACAGGCCAAATTCATACTGTAGTAATGAAGTTTTGTGGGCATCATCCCCACCCTAGTCTTACTTTCTATTTGGAAGGTTTCTAGGTCACCAAATCTCTGTGTTCATGTGCAATAAATGTTTGATCTTTCAATTATGCAGTAGATTAGATGAATGAATGATGACTGGCTAAAATGCTGAAGTGTTTGAAAGTTTTACAAGTTACTGATTCACCCCTCCCCTGTCAGTAACCTATCTTATCTTGAATATTTCCAACAATTGGTATTAGAGCTTTATGGTTCTTAGGATAAAGTTTTATAGCTTGAGCAAAGATCAAGGATAATGGAGATATTCAGACTTGACAAATCTATTGAAAATGAAAAGCTAGATCTGGAAATGGCCATGGCTCAACTCAAAGAAGCAAAGGAGCATCTTTCTCAATCTCTAAAAAGAAGGAAGGAACTTGCAAGAAAAATGAATGATCATTAGTATGTTGAAGAAAATATTGAAGACCTTTTACCATCAAGGAGTTCAAATGAAGCTAATGAAACAATCAAGGAACTCCTAGCAAAGAATGGTTCTCTGCAGGAAGAAGTAAGGAAGCTTAAAAGAGAACAAGAAATCCAATCAATTAGGCTATGTGAATTTTTGGAACAGAGAAACAAGGCAAATGAAGACTTAGAGGTAAGAAATAATCAATTCCTTAAGCATGAAAATCTTGTAGGTCAACTATCTAATGCAAATGAAGAAACTATGAATCTAAGATCTAAGAATGAAAGTTTGAGAAATAATTTAATCATTGAAAGACAAAACAATGCAAGCTTACAAAGTGATCTAAGATCTGAAAGACAAATCAATGAAATTTTGGGAAATGACTTGATCACTAAAAGACAAATCAATGAGAGAATGATGAAATCTCAAGTAGACATGACTCAATTAAATCAGCAAAGTGAGCAAAACTTTCATAGACAAAAAGGTAAACCCAGTATTGGATATAACGAAGAAGGTGAATCCTCCAAACAAGGTGCCCAAAGGAATCAAAGACCCACTTGCAATCACTATGGTAAGTTAGGTCATACATCAAAAAAATGTTGGAGTAATGGAAAAGGAAAATTCAATGGCAAATGCTTCAACTGAAATCAGCATGGTCACAAAGCTAATGAATGCATAGAGAAACCAAAATTTGAAGGCAAATGTCATAAATGCAAGAAACAAGGTCACAAGGCATCTGAATGTAAATAAAAAATATTCAATCCAGCAGAACAAATTATCAAAGCAATATTTGGTTAGGACTACAATACTTGGTGTAGGTGTCACTATTGTGGAGAATATGGACACATTGGGATAAACTGTGCAAGACATCACCTAAGAAAGAAGGATACAACCATAAGATGTTACACATGTACTGAACTTGGTCATATAGCCAAGAATTGCATGAATACTGAAAGAATTGAAGATGAAAAAAGAGCTAAAGCTGATAACATTCGGAAGCAGATGAGACAATAGTAGATTCCTAAATCTATCGAGCAAGACAGTTCAAATGATGGTCATGTCACTCAAGAAATGGGTGACTCCACCATTTCGAATTAGATTTAAGAAGAATCAAGAACTGCATCTTCTACCCATATTTTAAGTAGTTCCAAAGTGACAGAGTGAAAATGATCAAATCAATATTTCAAATACAAGGTTCAAAGAAAAGTTATCATTCGCCGTGTTGCATCTACCGAGCAAGGTTGGTTAAAGACCTTGCCGAGCTAGGTCGGGAGCATCTGAGATTTTGTTCAACCACTGAGTTGCAAGGTTTTACCGAATAGATTGATGACATACTAGAAAGCACTATTTCATCTCATCTACCTTCATACTGAGCATTAATGATAGTATTTCCATCAAAAGGGTAGAATTCGATTTCATTTTTCACCGTAATTCAAGTATACACAGAGCTAAAAAAAAATTTCTAGTGAATCCAAAGAAAATTCCAAGTGATTTTCAAGTAGAGAATTTGTTCAAGATTTTCTTATACTTACCAAGTAGCTATGACATCCGCAAGCACCAGCAGCACCAAGGCAAAAAGAGGTTCAAAAATATTGATAAAGGGTACAGAATGGAAAGTGCCCAACTTCAAGATTGTTCCACCTGTTGCAAAATCACCCGACCCAACTGGAGCTCAATCACAAATACCACCTAAGGTACTTCTTATCAATGATATTCATACTCATTTCAAATGTTCCATTCAAGAAATCAAAAACCTAGAGATGGATAATGCCCTAGGTGAAATGAGTGTAGATGGCTCTCTGAAACCTGAGTTCAAGCATCTTGAAACCAAAGGCTTGACTCATATCTCGCATATGCCTAGAAATTTCCAAACCAAATGGATTAGGTATATCTTGAGTCAGGTGCATAATGGACAATTATGGTTAGAGTAGCCAGTGCTAATCACAAAGAAGATGATTCACAAAATCATGGGTCTCCTGATGCTCTGTAAAGCAAAAGCCACCAAAATCCTAGGTCGGGAGGAGCTACAGAAGAAAACCCTAGCTGAGTGGGATGGTAGAGGTTTAAAGGTCAACACTGTATTAGATGTCAAACTAAGATTTGGCATTCATGTAATTGCATATAAATTATATAGTTCTAGTAGATTGAATAGTCTACCTTGTAAGGCTGTGGATTTGGCCCTCAAGATTGTAAAGAAAAATCTTGAATTTGATCTGTCTGAAGTATTACTGGGACAATTGAATAAAAATATGGATAGTATAAGGACTTCCAAGAATAACCCTTGTAAACTTTGTTCTCTACTGATTTGTTTATTTTTCTATGTTCAAAAATTCTTTCCATCTAAAGGAACTGTCATATGGAGAAAAGACATTCCAATTTTGTATCAGATAAATGAGTTTGTAGCAGAGATGGGTGAAAATTTTGATAGCATTATGGAAAATTATTTTGAATATTTCAAGGAGAGAATGAATAATAGGTTCCAGATTCCACCAAAATTAGTTGAAGATTACAGAGATGATGTATGCTTCATGGTTGACTATGATAAGGTATACATCTAGGCAGTTAGACCCCTAGTTGCATGGGTAAAACCTCTTCCCTATGAGGTAAATATTGATGAAGCTAGAGACATCATAGAAGTACTGGTAAATGAGCCAGTAGACCCAAGGAAACCAATTTTTGGAACCTATGATGAAGCAAGGGCCAGAATTGAGCTTGAAATCAAGCTACCACAAGCCATAAGCAAAGGCAAGAGGAAGATAGCAAAATTGAAAATTGCATCTAGCCCTCTTATGCTAATAGAAGGAAAAGGTGAGGATGAAGGAGATGATGAAGAAGGAGGAGGAGAAGAAGAAAAGGAAGATCAAAAATTTGAAGAAACTCCGAAGAAGAAAGGAAAGGCAATAATTACCAAACCTAAGAAGAAGCCTACTATAGTATTCACAAGAAGAACCAGAAAAGGTAAGCAGGAACCTATACTGGTTAGGCCTACACCCACATTTGAGGAAAGACTTAAACAATTGGAAGAAGGAGAAGACATCACAAATTTCAAGGCATTGAAATTTGAAACTAGAATAGATGCTAAGAAAATGCAGATAGAGGAACTAGTACTCAGCAAGATAGGTAAATGGAAATACTCCTCAGACCAGCTTGCCTCCCAAATATCAAAAGAACTGTTGGCAAGATTGCAACTGAGATGGGAGTTAGCCACCCAAACAATAAAAGACATATATGAGCAATCTCTGAAGAATCTTTGACCAAGTCTCATTGGAGTAGAAGTAAAGACTGAAATGAAAAACCATGAAGGTAAGATGATGATAAGATTTCACACATGTTTAATTTTGATCAAAGACATTGAGCATGTTGTAAATGATGCTACAAACATGTGGAAAAACATCTATCATCTGCATAAGCCTAGTGAAGACCCATTGGAATCAAGGATGATGACAACAGTGATAGTGATGATATTGATTTCACGCCATCCATCACAGTCTCACCAGGAGAGCTGCATGCATTAATGGAAGAAGACAAGGAAGAAGAAGGAATGGAGGAAGAAGCTGAAGAGGAAGATAAGGAGGAAGATGATCCAATAAAAATTGTAGCAGCAGTTATTGCATCCCTTCCTCACTCTCCACCTAAAACTATCACATCATCTAGGTTGGAGTCAGCTTCAGCAAGTTTGATAGCTTCTACAAGTGAGATTGTGATCACAATTTCCACATCAATTTCTCAATCTTCACCAGCCTCCTCCTAGCTCTAGGTATCTAAAACAAATGTGCAGAGCACTTCATCTACCAAGCTAATAGTTACTTCTTTAGCTACCAAGCTAGCCTCCTCAGATCCACCATCATCAGTCAGAATAACAGTATGTTTCACAATTTTGTCTTCATTAATTCCAGCTTGTTCTACAATTTTTTTAGCATTATCTGCATCTAATTCAAATCCAGTTAGTTCAAATATTGCCATACATAGTGTATCATCATTTTTGGGAAGTATTCCAGTTTTTGATATGATAAATACTCCTATTGGCACTCAATCCTCAAGTCCTATCCCAATTTTCACTGCTAGTCCTTCCATCTCCACTATTGTGTCTATTCCTAAGGTCAAACCAATCATCACAAAAGTCAAACAAAAGCAACCATTAAGACTTATGATCATTGGAAAGGAAATTCTAGAAGATATTGACTTAGACACAGAGATGGTGATTCCAAAAATTGATTATGAAAATGCTACCATTGAAGAGATGAAGTTGCTGGTCAACTAATAGAGATGAAGGCTACGTAGAAGCAGTTAAGGTTTGAAAGGGATAATGAGTAAAAAATAATTGAGAATGCTAGGAATATAATTACAGAAGCTATAGGTGTTGAAGTAGATTCTACTCAACACATTTTGATTCAGTTAGAAGAGGCTGTAAATAAATTCAATGAGGACACCTCTGGTCAAGAAAAATTGATTGAAAAGGCTGAAAGAAAATTTGATAATAAGGTGCTTGAGCAAATTGCTCAGCACATTGCAATAAAACAGGTAGAATTGTCCACAATTTCGATCAATCTTGAAAATTATTTTAATAATGTAACTTCACTTTTTGCCAAACTTTTTGATGTTATCAAGTACACCAAGGAGATCAAAGAAAAATTGAATAAAATTGATGAGGATATGAAGGTCAGTGTCTAAATGCTGCAACTTGACCCCAATTCAAGTTCAACCCATCATCTCAGAATTAGATTTTTTCCAAAAAAGTAGGCAGAATTGTTGAGAGAGGAAGCAAGGATCAGGTCTACCTTGATTGACATTCAGAATATGATCCTTCCTATCATGGACACAATGCAGAAACACATTGTCTACTCCAAAGCATGGATCCATGACAACAATTTCTTAGTTGCAGATCATATGATTGAACTTTTAGCTAAAGTTCAAATAGCACTCTCCACCTACACAATTTTGGAAGAAAATTGGGATAAGACTTTGGCTCTTATTCTCAAGGTACATTCTAAGTTTATCTCTCATTTTGGTTTTTTTGTGTAAATACATAGTGTTTATTTTGGCATTATTGTCAAAAGGGGGAGATAGAGTACCAAAGAAGAGATAGAGAGAAGAGAGAAATATTTATAAATATTCTATGCATATTGTCCGGGGGAGATATATGTAAATCAGTACGTGAAATTTTGCACATAAGTTTTGGCTCATAAGTGTTTTTGTCACTAATGCCAAAGGGGGAGATTGTTGGAATTATGATATGTTTGTCATTAGTGCAAACACTTATTCAATTCTCAATGCTTATCTAGCTCATCACTTAGTCTATAGTGTATACTGAGCATTCAGTGGTTACCTTATAAATTCAACAGGTAAACAGTTCTCACTGAGCATTCCAGAGGATACTGAGTGAATGAGAAGTTTAGTAGTGTTTACCAAGTGAAAAAGGTAAACAAAGGACTCAGTGTTTACCGAGTGAAAAAGGTAAATGAAGGACTTAGTCTTCATTGAGAAAAGCAAGGTAAACGAAGAAGTCAGTTTCTATCGAGTGACACTATATCTACTGAGTCACCAATGGTTACCGAGTTCCAAGCAATGTTGTGTGGCTAGTATGAACCGAGCCTCTACTCCTACCGAGTGCATGGTGATGTCGAGTAATGTAGTGGATGCCAAGTATCAGAAGGTCACCAAGTTAGCTTGAGGAACCCGAGTTTTTTACTTTCTGGCTAACTCAGTAATATTTTGTTTACTTGTGTTTTGGCTGACCTTGCAATTGTAAATATTGAAATGGTATATATGTAATGTATGATATCATTTGTAGTATGGTGTGTGTGAAAAAGATATAAAGGAAGAAATTGATGTTCGCATGTAAAGAGGGTATTGAAAATCATCAGCAAAGTAAAAGGGATACAACAAGGTCAACATAGAAGCAAAAAAGTTATATCTATCACATCAGGTGATCAATGCAAAAAGGATCTTATCATCAAACAATTGTAAGCAGATCCACTGCTTTATCCTAATAAGTGAATCAGTTTATAAATCCTTTAACAGGGTAGACTTAACAGTCTTTTTGTAAATCTCCTAAGAAAGTGCATACTTTATTGTATGTTTGGAAATCCTCTAACAAGGTGGATCTAGTAGTCCTAATTGCTCCTAAGAGGGCAGATCACCAGAAGTGATCACTGTAAGCCATAACAGGCCAACTTCATACTGTAGTAATAAAGTTTTGTGGGCATCATCCCCACCCCAATTTTACTTTCTATTTGGAAGGTTTCTGGGTCACCAAATCTCTGTGTTCATGTGCAATTAATGTTTGATCTTTCATTTATGCAGTAGAATAGATGAATGAATGATGAATGGCTAAAATGCTGAAGTGTTTGAAAGTTTTACAAGTTACTGATTCACCCCTCCCCTCTTAGTAACCTATCTTATTCTGAATATTTCCAACAACGATTATGTGTGCGTACATTGTCGAATGACTTGCGAGTCCTGATCTTCCATGGTATTTCTAAAATTGTGATCATTAGGGTTGGGTTGGGAATTTGCATGCCTATAGGCACTCATCATTGGATGAGCATGGTTAGGGTAGGGTAACATATGGAGTGGGCTCCTATCTTGCAGCTCCGTGATCATGATGCAATGGGTTGGTAGAGGAAGTTTTATATAAGTTATAACTAAAGAAAATATTGGTTGATAATAAAACTTAAGATAATAAAATTTGTAAGCACCTGATTAAGTTCGAGGACACAATGTGTGAGCACCCATTTAAGTTTGAGGACACATGATCTGAGCTTGGGCTTGTACATGCCAAGCAACTCTCCATAATGTCAGCCCCTACATAGTAGCCCATCGAGATGTTTGACCAAGACCTATAGTTATACATTGTCTTTTTCTTGGATTCAGTCATCATATTGCTCGGTGTGTGTGTTAGCCATGGATGTTGTTTTGTGTGTGTTTGTGGTTGGATCATTATTTCCATTAGCATGATGGATGTGGACCTATAGGTTCCACATGGTTGGAAGGCATAGCTACCTACACCACTGCTAGGGACCAGTGTACAGAGATAGTCTTATATCCTAGTGCAACCATTGTTGGATGTGTTCACTTGATACTTTGGTTTATGGAGTATGCTTCTTGTGATTTATGCTTTCAATGGGATGTTGTTTATCATGTTTAGATGATCTTAGCTTTGATGGATTCCTTATTATGATGATTAGCATGTGATAGGTGATGTTGTCTACTTGTAGGTTTATCTTTTGTTGTACTACTAGCATGTTAGATTTCTTTATGCTTTTGGTTTTTAGCATGTTTAGTAGTGACATCCCTATTACGATAGTACCAACAATTTGATCAGTGGCTTGGGATGTTACATGCAAGGGGATGGCTAGGGCCTATGATGGTCTTATGATTCCATTGATGGTTGGGAGGAACCACATAATTACTTGGTTATTCTATTCATTGTGATGTTATTTTAGTTATTGTAATGTTGCTTTAGTTCATTGCAATGTTCCTTCTGCACTTTTACTCTTATCTATTAGATAGTTAGATGTTATTATTTTTGTATTTTCTTATTCAATTCAAGGGTTCTTTCTTCAAAATGTGGATCTGGTACTCCCTAGTGTGGAGGTTCTAAGCTCAGTTTTAGTCTTTTGTTTTTCCTTAAGTGTTTTTCTTTAGTTTCTTGGTTGACCTTTTATCAGCATGGTATGACACAAAAATGTATCACATGCCCATTGAAACTGTATTGTACATCCCCTAATTCTATCACATGCCTCTTGGAGAAATATCACACGATACTAAAAACTATCACATCTCCTTGTAAGAAATGTCATATGACACTCTTAAAGTGTCACATGCCTTTGGGAGAAGTATCACCCAGTCCCTAAAAGTGTTGCCCTCCTTCTTTAGAAATGTCATGTGAAACTTTTCTGTACTGTATTAAAGTATCGCCTAGTTTTTGTAAAAACCTGTGCAGGTGGGCAGTGGGCACTTTTTGGTTTGGTCCAAACTTTTTAAGAGTTGATTTGGATACCCTCTTTGGTGTTATTCAACCCTATGGTATTGCCTTTTGATTCCAATTGTGTGTGTTTCAATAGTCAGTCTCTTGGGGTTTAAAATCTATCATTTAAGTATAAATTTCTTATACTTAAAATTTAATATATGTGACGATTCATTTGAGATAGGTTCCAGACCTTTATGAGCTAAGATAAAGATTCTAGGAAATTTTAGGGCTTCAAAAATCCAGACTTAAACAAATTTTAGGGCTTCAGGATTTCAGACTTAGCCAATTTTTAGGAGTCAACATTTGTCTATCAGCTTGGTTAATCTTGTTTGTTATCTTGTTGATGTTTTGGTTAGTAGTTGCGTTTGGAGATCTGTTGGTGTTGGTTGATTGTCAGTCCTTTGTTGTGATCTTTATGATCTATTTAGGTTGTTATCATGTGCACTTACACATGATTTTTTTAAAAAAAAATCTTGCTTGTTTTTCATCCTTGTTTCCAAGGATCTTCAGGCAGGGCATTACATCTATAAAAAAATTTCTTGCTTGTTTTTCATCCTTGTTTCGAAGGATCTCCAGGCAGGGCATTACACTTTCTCTATGAACATGTGATAATTAATAGAAATGTGCTTAGTCCTTGAATGCAACACTAGATTTGTAGACATATTTATTGTGTTTGTGTTGTCACAATTTATAACAATAGGTTTATTGATTTCTATCCTTATATCTTGCAACATCTATTTCATCCAAATAAATTGATTGCAATTGTTTGTTTTTGCAACATATTTTGCTTCCCCTATACTTTGTGATGTACAATCCTACTTGTTGCTTAACCAAGAAACTAATCTTCCTCCAAGAAAGAAGGCTCCACCATTGGTGTTGTTTCTATCATCCATACTGCCTACCCAATCAGCATTAGTATAAGTACTTAGAGTAAAACTATTAGATCTATCATACCATAGTTCAAACTTAGATGTTCCTTTCAAATATCTAAATATTATTTTAACTATTGCATAATCTGCTTCTCTAGGATCAGCTTGGAATCTTGCAATAATTCCAATTGCATTTTCTATATCTGGCCTTATGTGAGTCAGATATTGCAATCCTCCAATAATAGATCTATACTTCATCTATTCAATAATAGGTGTCTCATCCTTAGTAGATAACTTATATCCAATTACTATATGTCTTCTAATGATTTTTCATGTTTCCAAACCAAACCTTTTTGGTAAATCCTTCAAGTACTTAGTCTAAGAAATAAAGATTCCTTCTTTATTCTGTATAATCTATAATGCTAGAAAGTATTTAATTTCTCCTATCATACCCATTTTAAATTCTTTCTTCATATCTTCTGCAAACTTCTCACTTTCTTCATCATTTCCTCCAAATATGATCTCATCAACAAATATTACCAAAATCATTAAATCATCATCAATTTCTTTCCAATAGAGATTACTATCTACCATACCATTGCTATATCAAAGCTTTGTCAAATGCTTGTCCAACCTTGCATACCAAGTTCTAGGAGCTTGCTTTAAGCCATACAATGGGCCAAAGAGATATAGAAAATGCAGATTATAGATATTCATAGTAGGTCAAAGAGAGGCAAACAAACTTGCATAGTATGACAATAATTGAAAGAGATAAGGTAGAAAGTCATATAATTAAAAGGCCAAGAGGGAATTTATAGTGGCATGCCAAGGCAATGCTAGGGAAAATAGAGAAGATTTGACCCTAAGAAAGAGTACAATATTTGCCTTTATAGTGCTAGCATAACTTGGGTAACTTCCCTCATAAGATAAAAATCAACCTTTATAGTCAAATCCTGAAAGAATAATCATTGCAAAATTGAAAAGATATGATCATGGCATAAATCCATAAATGAGAGGATCACTTCTTCACCAAACAAATCTCTAAGAGGTTAGGAGTGATAGTCATTTAATCTTTGACTGAATGAATGGATCAACCAACAATGATAGAGTGTCTCTTTGCATTTATCAAGCCTAGGGATCAATGAAAGTGGTTATAGGAGATCAGAAAGATTCAATTCATCATTCAAGGAACTACTTCTACCACCACCAACTTCCAAATCAATTATGACCTTTGGTCAATAGAGGTTTAACCATCAAGTCCTGCTACATGGACCAAACATCTCTTACCATTATACCACTTTGTGAGTGATTCGATCTTTATGCCTTGCATTTACCATTTATGATCATGGCCTCACCACCACCTTTCCTTAATAATTGTTACTACTTGCGAAACCATGACTATTAGTTCATCATTACTTCATAACCCACTCTAAACATTCCTCATTAACCACTGCAACCTTGTGAAGGCTGAGTTTTGACCACATTTGTACCATTTCCACTTTAACCAAGGTTCCCTCCCTAACCCTTGCGGCCAAGAAAAGCAAGAGGAACCACTCAATCTCAAGTCAAAACTTAGCCAATTCTTGACTCATGATGATCTTGTGTTGGTCATAGATCTAGATGATCAAATTGTGCAAGATATATCTTTGTAGCATTAAATATCTACCTTTTCCACACTGTCATAGCTTAAGCCATAGTGTATACACTAATATGTTAGCAAGAAACACTAATCTATTTAAAAAAACAAAGCATTTACTAACAAAACTAATATAAACTTTAGATGAGACAAAGAGAGGTCCTCAAATGAGAACATGAGCCATGGATAGGCTCTCTCAATGAGGATGATCACTTGATTTGTAGAGGTGTCCTTTGATATGGATTTGGGATGTATGCTCAAGCTTCAAAATGCTTCAATGGAGGTGGATTTGGGATTTTTGGTGTGGGTATATGTAAAAGTATGGATTTGGCCTCTCAAACTGACATGGTAACTTTAGCTTAAAGATTGTGATGAAATGGATTGGGAGGGGATCCAATTTATAGGCTAAGGGCTTGAGGGATGGAGGGGTAAGATGCAAGGATGGAAAGATGGTGAGGGAGGGCCAGGATGCACTTAAAGGGGAGCACATGGATTGTGCTTGTTTAGCACCAATAGGGAGTGGACACTTGTCACAAGGAGGATGGGTGTGAGAGGATAGGATAAGGGTTGGTCAAAGGCTTGATGAGGGTGGTTGGGTATGTAAGAGTCATGAGTGAGGATGTAAGTTCCATTTATGGCTTTGTAAGAGCATTCATGGCTTGGTGGTTGGGATATTTTGAGGGGAGACTTTGGCTTGGTTTAGGAAAGTTTTAAGCTTGCTTAGGAATGTACAAATGATTAGGGGATGGGTTAGGCTTGGGTTTGGATTAGATTAGGAATGTTAGAGATGTTCAAGTGGATGGAATTTATGAGGGTGGGTGAGTTAGTGGCTAAGCTTAGTTAGTATGGGTGGATGGGATGGATTAGGCTAAATGGAGGATTTAAGATAGGCTTTAGGGGTTATTAGATTTGAGGGTTTTATTTATTAAAGTGATTTTAATAAATTTGGGATTTGGAATTAGATAGGAGAATAGGATTAATTGATTTATCAATTAGGACTATAGACGATTAATTAAATTAATTAGCTAGGGGATGACAAAGGATTAAATATATAAGAATTTAAGTAATGATGCCTTTTAGAGATAGCTAAATAGGATTACCAAAGAGGTTTAATCAAATTTAGGTGTCTACACATAGCATGTCAATATCTCTATGCGATCAGGCAAAAATAAAGTAGTCACACCTTCGCCACCTTGACCCTAGTTGACTCTCAACAAACTATGACAATGTGAATTATAAGGTTATAATTTAAAACATTCCAAGGCATAGTATAAAATATAGCCAATGCCTGATTCAAAACCTTAAGCAACTATTGGGTATATTATCATTTAAATTTGATTCTTTGGTAGGAGGGCATTTTGGCTAACATTTCTGGTAACTTAGCTAGGATGCAAGCCTACTTAGTATATGATTAGTGACCATCAAAAGATCCATTGGGCTATGGAGTCTTTTAAACCATAAAAAACATCAATTTTATCATTTATGCCACATTCTAAGCTATAACATGCCTTCTTCTTCTACAATTTTCCAAAAGTTAGAACCAAAACTCTCTACTACAAAACAAAACATGTGCTCATACACTTCTTAAAAAATAGGAAAGAATAGGAAAGAAAAACTACTCTGACTATGTACACAAATATTTATCACATCAAAAACAAGGCTTGATATATATTCAACTAACGAGAATAGGAAAGACTTCACCATTAGGCTTGCTCAACTAAAAAGCATTAGATTGTTTGCAACTAATGATTATATAGGGATCACTCCATAAAGAATCAAATTTTGAATGTCTCCCTACCTTTTCTCTATCTGCATCCCATTTAACACAAGATCACCTTCCCTGAAACTTTTGGCCTTAGCCTTCTTGTCAAAACTCCTCTTCATCTATTATTGATGTATTTCTAAGGTCTATATTGCTTGACTTATTTTCTCCTCTAGCTCCATCAAATCTGTCATTTTTATAGACATAGCATCATCTTCAATTAATTCTAATTAATGAGCCAGCTCAAGAGCAAGAAATTCTAGTGAAATAGGAAGCCTAGCTTCCTTGTCATATACTAACATGAAAGTAGAATTTCCTATGGCTATCTTGGGCATTATTCTATTAGCCCAAAGGGTAGTCCTCAATTTCTAGTGCCAACACCTTTGGTTATCTTCGACAATTCTCTTGATGATTTTGATCAAATTTTTATTGGATGACTCAACTAAACCATTACCTTAATGATAATAATTGGAAGATGTGCTCAAGTAAATACCGTGATCAATTGCCCATGCACAAATTTGAGCTCATACAAATGATTTAGTATTATTTGATATTATGGTAGAAGGTGCACCAAATCTTGTGACATTTCCATTAAGGAATTGTACAACAGAAGCTTCTCTAAAGTTTTTTAAGGCTATTGCCTCTACCCACCTTGTAAAATAATTTGTAGTAGCTAGAATCTATTTGTGACTAGAGCTAGAAGGTGGATTAATATGACCAATGAAACCTAATCGCCAGTAGGTAAAAGGTTTATTAACCTGGATGGGGCAAAGTGGAAGGGAAGCAAGTTTCTGTTTACCTATGAAGAAGATGGACTTTTTATACTTTCTTACATGCTCATGTGGTAGTCATGGAAGAAGGATGGCTAGTGGTAACTGAATCTGATGATCTTCATTGTAGTGGTTCTTGCTGAAAAGTGGCTACCATTAGGACCATCATGAAGCTCCTTAACTATCCTCTCCACTTGATCTGCATCAAATAGAACACCATCAATCAATTATAGCATAAGGAATAGACTGCAGTCTAAACTATCTTCTCCTAGCTTTATCCAACACTTGAGAATATTCATTCATAGCTAAGAATGTCTTCATATCATCTATCCAACTCATTGGAATGTCATTTCTTGCCTCCTACTATTTTGCCAACACCAAGAAAACTTTCTCATTAGGTTCATGAGATAAGATCATCTGTTCACACAATCCTTTTCCTCTTATCAATTTGATAACCTGAATATCCACATCATACTCAATTACCTCAGTGATCCAACTAGCTCTCTTCTCACTAATATCTTTTCTTCACAAGAAATCCTTAACACTAGCAGGAGGGACTAGTAAATGGATTTTGTTATGAGATAGCAAGTGTTTGAATTTCTTCAAGGCTCTTATGACTACAAGGGCCTTCTTTTCCACATAGCTATACTTATTTCCATATTCTTTGAGCTTTTTAGTAAAGAAAGTAATAGGCTCCTCTTCATTTTTATTATTTAGTTGAGTCAAAACAAAATAAATATTTTACCTGCCTCCTAAGGTGTAAAGAATAAAATCCTTCTCAAAATTTGGATTAATGATAGTAGGAGCTAAAGCTATGGCTACTTTGATCTCTTCAAAAAAAAATTCCCTTCCTTGATCCATGAGAAGACCATAATATTTTTTAGCATAGTTGTAAGAGGTTTCACCATGGTAGTTAGGTTAGGAATAAATCTTCTCACAAAATTTATTCTTCCAAGAAAACTTTGCAGACCTTTCTTGTGACTAGGAAGAGGAAAGGCGCGTATAACCTTTTTCCTCTCTAGATCAATAGTCAGACCATTCTTAGATACAATATGTCCTAATAATTTCCCTTGGTTAGTGGCAAAGACACACTTTCTTGGATTCAAAGATACTCTATACTCTCTACATCTTACAAACACTTGTCTGAGATGACCAAAATTCTTTGCTACGTTCTTTGAATATACTATGATATCATCAAGGTAGACCAACACAAACCTCTCAATCATATTTTTGAAGGCCATCTCCATCACCTTTTGAAATGTGGCACCTTCATTTGTTAGTCCAAAGGGCATCTTGCTATAGGAATAGGTACCCCATTTAGTAGTGAAGATAGTTTTATATGTATCAACTTCCTTGACTAACACTTGATTATAACTCAAGAATTCATCTAAGGATAATCTCTCTAAACTAATAACCTTGGACAATATTTTCTCCATGGAAGGGAGAGGATGATGATCTTTGAGGAAGGCTTGGTTAAGATCCCTAAAATATACACACAATCTAATCTCTCTCTTATTTTTCCTAATAGGGACAAGGTTTGCCGCCCAAGAGGAATGCTTAATAGGAAAAATGATATTGGCCTCAATTAATTTGGATAGCTCATTTCTCATTAGAGGATCAATCTTGGGGTTTAATAGCCTCTATTTTTTCCTAAAAAACTTAAAATTATCTACCAAATCTATAGTATGTTGAAACAAACTAGGATCAAACCCTTTTAAGTCATCATATGCCCAAGAAAATATATCATTAAATTCTTGACATAGATAAAAAAAAATTTCCTACTTGGCCTTAGAATATACCTTCCCTATGTTTAATGTCCTTCCATCAACAACTATGATTGGCATATGGTCTCCTAGTTTATTTGCAGCTAGATTCATGCCTCTTTGCCTCACTTGATCATCAAGATTGAAGACACTCTCTAAGGTAATAAGACCCTTAGGTAACATGTTGGAGCCGAGGTTGGTGATTTGATCACCATATTAGTCATGCAACCTTGACTAATATCTATCGAAGAACTCTACTTCATTCTAAAAGAAACTCACAATTTGTGCATCTAGCTCAAAAACCTACCAATGGATATCATCATCAAGGACAAAGGGTCTGACCGCCACTTTAAAATTCTACCTCTTCTCATCTTTGAGGCTCATTGGGACATCATAAGATGCACCCACTACCACAAGTCTGTCAACATGTCTATTTACTTTTCTAGGAATACTTTGAATATTAAATGCACTCAAACTATCAAGAAAATCCCACACTCTATGTTTATAAGACTTGAGCAAACTATTCTTAGTAACATTTTGATTCCTCACCTAATTGATCACTAGCTCACTATCCCCATACACACTCAATGCTTGGATTCTTCTTTTTTGAGAAAGTAAGAGATCCTGAATCAATGCCTCATGTTTGGCCACATTATTAGTACAACTAAATTGAAGCCTAAATGAGAAGTAGTACCTTTCTAGTGTAGGAGAAACCAACATAAAATCAACCACTAACCCATTTTATTTCTTGATCCAAAAAAATACATACTCCATATTCTACTTGTATTTTTTTAGATTTCATCAAATTAGGGATAAGAGCATTTTTTCCTGATATACAATAGGTGCGTAGGCTAGTCTCTAAGGTTTTTGATATAGGATCAAACTAATAAGCATTAGCCCACTCATCCAAGAGGAAATTGGGTGTATTAGCTAAAGAAGTGGTAGGCTCATTTGTTATATCATTTTTGTCTATCTCTAGGATGGTGCAATTCATATTGATGAGATTGGGAGTGTAGGACTAAATATGTTGGAGGGTTGATGGTTCTACTCTAATTGAAGCTTTGGTTCCATATCTAGTTCTAAAAAACATATACGACCAATTAGAAGATATGTAGCCACCTATTTGAGCAATGAAGTCTATTAAAAGACAAATGGCAATGTGTGGCTTGACCTCAACAATTGATATATCCTGAACTATATTGCAACCCAGACATAGATGTAAGGCCATTTCAGCATTCCTAAGGATTCCCATAGTTTTGATAGTACTACCATCTAAATACAATACCTCCTTAACAATAGGTTCATATTTCATTTCTAAGATATCAACGACACACTTGGGCATTACTAAACTACTAGCCCCTAAATCAATCATGTAGGTGTGGACTAGCTTATCTCCTATAATTAGAGAAACATAAAATGGAGGAGGTGTAACCTTTTTACTTGTTTATGCATCCTTTGATGATTATACCAAGCTCATATCATCCTCTACACTAGACATTTGATCTATGAGTTCAATACTTTCCAACTCCTATTGCAATAACCTCCTTTGTGATAGTATAGTAGTTACAACTTCCCACATATAAATATTTACATTGGTCTTCCTCATCTACTCTACCATACTAAAAGGAGCATTAGATGTTCTGGAAGGAGCCTTGGAAGTAGCAGCTTGAGGTGGGATAGTCTATAGATTATTCATATTATCTCTACTTTCACCCTACCTTTGCTACTGAGGGGCATTGGAAGGTAGATTCACATTGAGCTGTTGGGAAAATGCTTGTGTATGAGGCACTACACTTGATGTGGAAGTCTATTTAGGATTTTAAGGAGCAACCTCTTCCACAACTCTTTTCTTACTCCTAGTATTGTAAGCACATGAATCTTAGTTTACATTACCATGTTCTTCCACCAGGAATAGATTGAGTACCATTGTGTTGTTGGGAAACCTCTCACTCTAGTATAGTTAAATCCAAATAATACTTCCTTCTAACAAATGTAGTATCCATAGGAGTAGTTACAAAAAGGGTAGAAATTTTGATCTTGGGCAAGGTTGTTTTGAGGGACTAAGGCCGTATTTAGGTTGGTGTTTAAAGCTTGGGGGTGGTCAATAGGTCTATTATGATTGTGAAAGTGGTTGATAGGTCTATTTTGATTTTAGGGGACATTTTGGTTTGGAGGCCTACTATGAACAAGATCTTGACTCTAGAGTTGGAGAGACTTATTATTTTGAGCTTGTTGCCTCTTCATGGTCACCAAATGATTTCTCATTTTTTGCACTACTGCACTATTGTCCTCCATCTTCTTTTCTTGGTCTTGCATCTTCCTTTCTACATTCAAAATTATTGTCTAAATCATGGCCTCAATCCTATCAACCCCATTATATGATGTGGAGGCTATTAGAACCACATCAAAAGGCTAACTTACAAAGGAGACATGAATAAGGGCCATAGTTGGTTAATGATTAGGCATGTTAGGGAAGAAAGGCATTGGGGGCCTTGGAGCTAATTTTCCTCCATGTATTGAAATATCCTCTACTCTTATGGCAATCTCATAATTTTTTGGGAGAGTATCACCTCCCATAGATTGCAGGGTGGTAGCAATATAACTATTCAAGGCTCTGAGGTAATATAAGAATGCATTGCCAAGGGAGGGCTTCACTATAGTAGGTATCCTAGCTAGGTCTTTTGAAACCTATAATTGAAATTAATCATACACTCATGGGGAGCCCTCTTTATAGTTGTTAATTTTTCCAAAAGTAATAGATGATCTCTTTTGTCTTCAAAATGTTTGCATAAGGTTGCCCCTAGCCCATCCCAATTAGTAATAGAGTTGTGAAGAAAACCTCTATACCATTGTAGTGTCTTTCCTTTTAGGGATGAGACCATAATCCTAACTTCTACATCATCCTTGGTGATGTTATGAATGTTACAAACATTAGAAACCTCCTGAATATACTCAATAGGAGAGATTGAGGTTTTGCTAATAAAATTAGGTACACTTTTAAGAGTTGATACTAGTATGTCATGCTTTTGGGTTAACAAGAGGGGGTTCCCATTGTTTAAAGTGGCACATTAATGAGCTCTAGACATGTAAAAAAGTGATCTATTAATATGAGTAGATGGTATCTTGGGCTAAGACATAACAATAGGAGGAGTGGAGATAGATCTTGTAGGGGTATGTGTCACTATTGTACTCCTAACTAGTGATAAGGATACCCTAACTTTTCTTCTTGAACTCAAAAAAGAGAGTTCTTGATATTGAAATTTATCTTTGGAGGATGCTCTCATGTGTTTCTTGGGCATGAATCACAACGACTTTAGTCTGGGTGTTGGGTTGTTCTTGAAAATAGAGTGACCAAGTACCTTTGAACAATGAGCCTATGAAGGCTTAATACTGAAGGTAGTACTATATCCTTAGTATGAAAATGGAATATTTATTTGATGCCTACAATGTTTAAATTTTTTAATATGATCTCCCCTTGGGTGTATCAAAACTATTGTCACAAAAGCTTTCACCTTATCTAAAGTCTTACTGAAGGACAACCTAGTGAAACATGGTAACAACCTCCAAGCTATGGGACTTGAACTTTGAGGCTGAGTCTCTGGAGAAGGTTGGCTTCCTCTAATATTATGATGCACTCAAACTATTCTTAAGGGAGAAGGAATGCATTAAAATAACTACCTAATCTATTCTAATGAGGTGATGCACCAAAATAGGGTGTTCAGACTAGTATTTGCCCATACATGCATAGTACTATTATTATGATAGTCTAAAGATATATAGATTTAGATATAGATTCAAGCTTACTTTAATTTTCAAACTACATAAATATTATACAATCACATGAGTGACACATGGAAAAAATGCTCTACTTTTTATATTCCATGAGTCAAAGAGATACATAAAATGCAGATTATAGATATTCACAGTACAACAAAGAGAGGCAAACAAGCTTGCATAGTATGACAATAGTTGAAAGAAATAAGGCCGAAAGTAATATAATTCAAAGGCAAAGAGGGAATTTATAGTGGCATGCCAAGACAATTCTAGGCAAAAAAGAGAAGATCCAACCCTAAGAAAGAGTACAATATTTGCCTTTATAGTGCCAACATAACTTAGATAACTTCCCTCATAAGATAAAAATCAACCACTACAATAAAATCTTCAAAGAATAATCATTGCAAAATTGAAAAGATCTAATCATGGTATAAATCCATACATGAGAGGATCACTTCTTCACCAAAAAAATCTCTAAGAGGTCAAGAACAAAAATCATTTAATCTCTAACTAAATGAATGCATCAACTAATAATGGTGAAGTATCTCTTTGCATTTATCAAGCCTAGGGATCAATGAAAGTGGTTATAGGAGATTAAAAAGATCAAATTCATAATTTCATAAACTGCTTCAATTGCCACCAACTTCCAAATCAATTATGACATTTATTCAACTAATGTTTATCCATCAAGTCCAACTATGTGGGCCAAACATCACTTACCATTATGCCACTCTATTAGTAGTTTGATCTTGTTGACTTGCATTTGACCATTTGTGATCCCTACCTAGCCACCACCTTTCCTTAATAACTATTATTGCTTGCAAAACCACATCCATTTGTTCATCACTTCCTTGCAACTTACTCTTAACATTACTCGTTAACCACTATGACTTTTTGAAGAATGAGTGTTGACTACATTTGCACCATTGCTACCTTAACTCAAGGTTCCCTCCCTAGCCCTTGAGACCAAGAAAAACAAGGGAAACCAATCAATTGTAACTTGAAACTTAGCCAATTCTTGACTTAGGGTGATCTTGCACTGGATGTAGATCTAGATGATCTAATGGTGCATGATATGTCTTTGAAACACTAAAGATCTACCTTTTTTGCATTGTCATAGCTTAAATTATATCACATCAATATCTCCATGCAATCAAGAAAAAAAAAGTGGTTGCACCTTCACCACCTTGACCTTGGTTGATGCTCAACAAACTATGACTATGCAAATTGCATGGTCATGGCTTAAAACATTCCAAGGCATAATATAAAATATAGCCAATGCTTGATTCAAAACCTTAGGTAGTGAATTATCATTTAAGTTTGATTCTCTGGCAAGAGGGCATTTTAGCTAATAGTATCATCATAATCTATTCCTTCTTGTTGTGAGTAATCTTCACATCCCAATCTTACTTTGTTCCTTACAACTTTACCTTGCTCATTCATCTTGTTCCTGAATACCCAATTAGTTTGTATCACATTCTTTTCTACTAGTTTGGGGACCAATTCCCATGTCTCAATTTTTACTATATGTTCTAATTCCTCTTTCATAGCTTGTTTCCAATAATCATCTTTACATGCTTTATCTACATTCTTAGTCTCAACTTGAGATATCAAACATAGTTCTTCATGTAGACACCTAAATTTGATTACACTATTTTAGTAATCCTATTTAGTTATCTAAAAAGGCATTATTAATTAAATTTCTATTTAATTAATCCTTTGTCATCCCCTAGTTGATTAATTTAATTAATCATCTATAGTCCTAATTGATAAATCAAATAATCTATTATTTATCAATTAAATCCTTTTCTCCTATCTAATTCCAAAAATCCCCATTTATTAAATAAATCTATTTGATAAATGAAATCCTCAAATTCAAAAACCCCTAACCTATCTCTAATCCTCCATTTAGCCTAATCCACCCCATCCACCCATACTAACCAAGCTTAGCCACTAACTCACCCACCCTCATTAATGCCATCCACTTGCACATCTCTAACATCTCTAATCTAATCCTAAACCCAAGCCTAATCCACCCCCTAATGTTGTCACATTCCTTAAACAAGTTTAAGACTTTCCTAATCCAAACCAAAGTCTCCCCTCAAAAAGCCCAACCACTAAGTCATGAGTGCTCTTACAAAACATAAAAGACTCTTACAAGCCCACTCATGACTCTTACACCCATCTTCCACACTCTTCCCTCTTCCACACTCATTCCTCTTACACCTCTCTTACATAATCAACCCCACTCATCATGCCTTTAACCAATCCTTTACCCTACCCTCTCACACTCATCCTCCTTGTGACAAGTGTCGCCGTCCCATTGGTGCTAAACAAGCATAATCCATGTGCTCTCCTTTGAGTGCATCCTAGCCCTCCTTAAGCCTTCATCCATCCTTGCATCTAAGCCCTCCATCCCTCTACCCCTTAGCCTATAAATTGAATCCCATCCCAAGCCATTTCAATCAACAATCTTGGAGCTAAAGTTACCATGCTATTTTGAGAACCAAAGCCATACCCATACCCTTATAATGCCAAATTGAGAGCTCACAAAGCTACCAATTTGCTATTATCCATCTCCACCATTGAAGCAACTTTGAGCATTTGAGCATATATCCCCAATCTACACATAGACACGTCTCAAAAACAAGAGAACAAGCTCATTGAGAGAGCCTATCCATGCCTCACATTCTCATTTGAGTTTGTCTTCTCTTTGTCTCTCTTATATGTTATGTTAGTTTAATGTGTAAATGATTTCATTAGATTAATATTTCTAGCACATTAGATTAGTGTATACAATTCATTGACTCTTGTTCTTGTCATCACACCTTTATCTTTGCTTATGATGATCTACTCAAATGGGTGATTCTTTATCATATTCTTTCCTAAGGTAGGAGTTGCTATCTCAACTATTGGCTCTACTGAAGGTTACAAGTTTTGTTCCTGCCTTGGCTCTCCTTAATTCTAAAAATCATTGTTAGTCTCAAGAAATACTTCATTATTCTTTGGCTTAGTAACAACATCATCATCTGAATTGTAATCAACTATTCTCTCTTGTATTATAAATTTCTCATCAATTCTTACATTTGCACTTTCTATAATAGTTATCAAAGTTGTTTCTATTGATACTTTCTTTTCATTAACCAATCTCGACTCATTAACACATTCTTTCAAGGATCTTTCTATACTTTCTCTAAATTATTCAACCTTATTAGAGAGTAGTTTCTTTCTAGCCTTTCTCAATTTCTTAGGACATTTACTTGAAAAATGACCAAACTCATTACATGTCCAACAAACAAAAATTTTCATACCTTCTGGCTCTCTCTTTGTAAGTAGATCAATATCTTCCTTTATCTTTACGTCTTCTCCTAATCTAGATCTATCTTTTCTTGTGCTACTAATCTATTGTATACAACAGACTGATTTTGGATCTGAAAACTTGATATTCTACTCTTTACACAAATTTGATAACTCACCAAGACTTTACATCATTTATGTGTCAAAATTTACTCTATCAGATGTAGAATTATCTTTCCCAAGAATTCTTGCCATAGATCTCCTAAAGTTATTAAACTTTATCTTCAAGGACTTGATGCTGTGATACCAATTGTTAGAAACAATAGTCCACCAAAATAATTGGGGGGGGGGGGGGGGGGGGGGTGTTGAATCAGTTATCCAACAATTATAACATTTATCTTCTTCAAAAAAACTTAAACATTCAAGCAAAGTAAAAAACAACCATAATAAGATGCACATAGACAATACACTAGATATGTTGACTAGGGAAACCCTTGATTAGAGGGAAAACCCTAATGGGAATGATGCCCACAAGATGATGTACTAATATAAATATTTCTTGTTAGAGGATAGACCTCGTTAGGAGTCTATTACAACATTTAGTACATAGAGTCCTTGTTAGGAGACTTTGAATCCCTATTAAGAGATTCCAACTTTGTTAGGGGTTGCACCAACCTTGTTAGGAATTGTATTACAATGTATGCAAGAAGAGCTCACTGCCCAAACATGCAAATTCAACTACAAGATGCGCTCACTACTCAAACATGCAGTTTACTATTATGTTCTTCTTTCCTTTGTTTTGTTAACTGAACTAACCACTATTAGACCTTCTATACCAACTCACAAACCTCAAATCCAAATATGAAACCTCATATCACTCAACAAAAACATTGGCAATGAATTTTCCTTCTCTTTCATATTGCTCTACTCAACTTTGCATTCTGCTCTTACTGCTATATACATTAATTATGGCCTATTAATCAACCACACTTCAACATGATCATTACATGTGAAACCATCCCATAATTAAAATTGAGTTATTCATCTGAAATAGTTCAAAAAATCAATCTATTACCTTCTAACTAGAAGGATTATGCTATTGCTCTCAGAATGAGAAGCTAGCAACCAAACCTCTAGTATGAAGGATTCTTGTAAAGCTATATGAGAATGAAATATTATACCATATGATATGAAATTAATCTAAGAATGAAAGAAAGAAAATTATACTATATGTATGCATATTAAAATCTAGATGATATCTTAATGCAACAAAATGTAAAAGCTATGAATGTATGAGCAAGTGAATATTTCAGCATAAATTTGATGCAAAGTCAATTCAACCTTCTTAATGAGAAATTGAGGGATCCTTAAATAGAATCTTGGGATAAATCAATGGTTGATATCAATTTGGATGGATGGTCAAGATTGGAGATGAGACTAGGTCAGAATGGAAAATTCCTTGTGCAAGTAAAGTTGACCAATTCAGATTTGAGTGTGATGGAGAGTTAACTGATTCTCTTCTGAGTGTGAGAAAGAGTTAACTATGATAATTCCAATTTGAGTTCTAGTTCACTTAGAATTCCCATTTCTCAAGTAAAGAGAAGATTCTGGAGAAGATATTTAATTTAATAAAATAAGATATAACCTCATAAATGCATAACTTAATTAATTGTATAATTAAATTCAATAACTAAAATAAGGACATTATTGTATTAAATTAAATACATTTAATTCCTTTGTACATTAGCTAAAGAAGTAATTTTAATTGAATTAAAGTATGAACACTTATAATTAAATTAATCAATAGGTTTAATGTAGCTAATTTGAGCCAATACTTAGGAATTAAATAAAGAGTATAATTAGTGAAAAATTAAGTTTTTCTACATCTCACATCTACATAAATTAGTGATAATCAAAATTTCTTAGTAAAATAGGACTTAGGATTGATCAAATAGACTAGAATTGGTTAACATAGCGATGTGCCATTTTTTTGGGTATTACATTTGCCCCTTTTTGAATGAATGTGTGAATAGCACATTTGATTCAAAGAAATTAGAAGTATGAAACATAGATCAAGAAATGATATGGGTTTTGAGATTGATGATATAGAGACCAATTGATAAGCATTTTAAGGTCATCTCTAGAATGAAGGTTAGCCTTAGGGGATCCAAATAGAACACTAGATACTAGAGTTGATAAGCTTTTTAAGATTATCTTAGAAATGATGCTTAACTTTAGGGGATATAGATAGAACACCTAGATACTAGAGTTGATAAGATTTTTAAGGTTATCTCCAGAACGAAACTTAATCTTAGGGGATCTAGATAGAACAACTAGATACCAAAGTTGATAGAGAAAATATTATCAAACTTCTTAGAATTGTTCCCAAAATGAGACTCAATTCAGGAGTCAAGGTTTAGACTATCCCAATACCTATCCATTAGAAGCTAACAAGATTAGTCATAATTGATAGAATTATCCCTAGAATGAGGCTTAATCCTCAAGAGTTAGGGTTTAGACCTTCCTCATACCATCCACTGAATAGTGATCAAAAGCAAGAGCTTAGAATCATCCTCAAAACAAGGCTTAATTCTTAGCAAAAGTTAGGATTAACTGAGGAACGAAGCTTAATCCTTAGTAAGAAATTTGGAATTATCTCCAGAATGGAAATTAATCCTTAGCAAGGATTTGTAATTATCTCCAAAATGAAGCTTAATTCCCTAGAGTCCAAATAGAACAAGAGATAAAAAGACATATCACAAGTTGTAGAATCATCCCCAAAATGAGGGTTTATCCTTAGGAGTTAGGGTTTAGACTGTCTCGATACCTATCCATCGAACTCTAACAAGAACTGTTATAAGATTGATGAATTAATTAGAAGATAAGATAGATGACATAGATGACGGATGGAAGGGAACAAGATGCCCCAAGTGATGAGATGCCCTAAGTGATGAGGACTTAAGATTCAGATTAAGTTGCAGCTAGTTGTTAAAGATTCAATGATGTAATTATTCTGCCCATCAACAGTGAAATCAAAAGATGATACACTAGAATAGTGATACAAAGCAATATACTAAGAGATAGTAAAAAAATTTGAGTTTACAAGAATATAGAAGAGATCAGAAGGATCTAAAGTAAATTTAAAGTTGATTCAAAGTGATTTCTAGGTCCAAAAGACCAAGTTTGACCAAAGTTGACCAAATTTGACCTTTTCTAGAAATTTTGAAAATTTTGAAGGAATTGTGATTTGAAAAGATTCCAAGATGCACAAAGTATCAGTAAAATGGACTGCACAAGCATTTGATTGCATCAGTCCTAGAATTTTAAAATGCGATTTTGAGTTATTTAAGAGTGTTAGATTTGGAATTCGATCTTGAAAATGGGTTTAGAGAATCTAAATTAGTTAAGGGGTGATTTTTATGGAAATTGGAGCACTATGAAAAATTAGGTCAAAACCTATATAAGAGCCCAAGGGATCATTTTCAATTCATTTGTGCTTTTGTCTTTTGTGGAGAAGAGAGCTTTGAGTAGGAAAATGGTGGTCTGCACACATTCACACTAATTTGAGCACTCTTGATGACATAGTCGGCTGATGGAGTATGGACATCTGGTGAGTCATCGATAATCCCACTTTGTATTTACAATTTCATGCATTTAGAGATGTTTTTAGCATGTTTTAGGATATTTTATCGTATTGGTTCTCTTGCGAGGATATCTCTCCTTGCTTGAAGCCACTAGTCATTTTCTTGAAGTACTAGACAATTACTTCTTCACCTAGTCATGTGGGTTTCTTTGCGTGGAAGAGACCCATTTTCCATGTGAAAAACCCTAAAAGAGGTAACATTTTTGCTTGTTATTTGATGACTTTTCATGTGAGAAAGTGTGTTCTCATGTGAGGGTGTGCAATCTTTCTTGAGATCATGTATTTTCATGTGAAATTCTAGTGGAAAATGCAAATTTAATGTTTGAAAATTTAGTTTCTCTTTGACATTTTATGTTTTCTTTCATATTTTGCGGATGTCCAAGATTAATCATGTGCTTGTTGTTTTCATGCATGCAGATTACCTTTTTCGATCTTAGATTTATATACACCCTAAAATGGTTGCCTAGACTATGGCCCCCCATTATTTAATTTATTAGATTTCCTCAACCAATGGTTTGCAATATTTTATTAAATCAATTTCTTTTATCAAATTGTAATTAATTCAATTATTTCAATATTTCCTAAGGTTTGATTACTTTATCCTAAGTCTTATTTAATTAAAAGAAAAACTCTTGATTAATTAAATAATTAATCCATATTTAATTAATTAAGAGAAAAACCTCTCTTTTAATTTAATTAAATATTTCCTATTTAATTAAATAAAATCCCAGTTGAAAAAATGAAATAAAAATTAAATAAATTCTTTTTTTCCTCTACACTTAAATGCACATATCTCTAAAGGGGATTCCTCTTTTTCCTCTTTTCACTTTCTTCTCAAACACTCCACTTTTCTCATTGGTGGAATTTTGTCCCACATGGCTCAAACTCTATTATCCCATATTAGTTGTGAGAAGCATCCCATCTCCACATTTTCCTTTAAAAGGAGCCCTCTCCTTCTCATTTTTATATATAGAGAGAAAGATATAAGAAATATAGATAGAGCAATATAGAGAGAGATATAGAGAAAATAGCTCGTTGCTATAGTATCTTAGGCTATAGGTTTAGAGAGCAATTTTAGAGAAGGAATTTGAGCATTAGGGTTTGTACATTGGATCTTCATTACAACTTCTCTCTTGTTGTCTCATTCTCTCTTACATCCATGGCTTCCATCATTAGGTTTCATCCTTGCATTTTCATATTATATTAGAGTCATATTTAATTTTATAGATTAATATTGCATTATTATTTCCTTTCATAGCTAAGATTTCCTTTTCTTGCACTACTTTGTATTTTTATCATTTATATTAGTTTGCATCCTCATTTGCATTCATGTTTTGATCCTTTAATCTCTTATTTCATGGTGTAGTTGCATGGGCACAAACTAGGTCAAATTGATGGCCTCCATTACAAACCCTTGCACTCCATGAATAGAGAGCTATGAATCACCACTTGAGACCTCATTCTTGAGCAATCTTGGATACAATGATTCATAGAAGTGTGTCAACATTTTACAACACATTTCTGGTGCCCACTGTGGGAGAACCCACCTTTACTTATTGCTTTTAGATATTTTTCGAGCTAACCCTCTTATGTGGATTTGTTTGGAGACAAAAAAACCCTAGATCTTAAAGATTTGATCATATCTCTCAAAAGGCTTGGTATTTTGGTCTAAATTATTTTTTTAGGTTGGTGACATATCAGAGAAGCTTCAGTGATATTTTTAGATTTTTCTGACGTAAGTTCTATTTTAAAGTATTTTTCTTGATTTTTTGTGAAAAGTCATTTTAGGGCACAAATTATAATTTTTTTGGAAAATTCTACATTTTTAGAAAGGTCTCTGAATTCTAATTAGGGTTGGGTCTTTGTATTTTAATTTTAGAGATCATATTAAGGCTCAATAATTTGATTTCCAGAAACTGGTTTGTTTTGACAAAATGGCTCCCTATGGCACAAATGAAAAGATCTTTTCAAAATTTTGACATTTCTAAAAAGCTCTTTGATTTTTAACTGGGGTCTTTTTACTGCATATAGGGTTTAGGATTTTAATTCATATCATATAGGTCCAATCTTGTTGACTAGGTCAAAAGTCAATTTTAAAAAAAGGACATTTAATGAATAGCTTACATTTAATTTTTACATGGATCAATGCATGATGTGAGCTTTCATTTGGGTTATTTGTTGATTATTATTGTTAGAAACAATAGTCCACCAAGATAACTGAGAGGGGGGTGAATTTGTTATCCAATAATTAAACCATTTATTTTCATTAAACAAACTTAACCATTCAATCAAAGTAAACATCAACCATACAAAGATGCACATAGGGAATTACACCATATATGGTGACTAGGAAAGCCTTTGATGAGAGGGAAAACCCTAGTGGGAATGGTGCCCACAATATGATGTACTAATATAAATATTCCTTGTTAGAGGATAGAACCTATTAGGAGTCTATTACAACATTTAGTACAATGAGTCCTTATTAGGAGACTTTGAATCCCTATTAGGAGTTGTGGTATAATGTATGCAAGAAGAGATCACTGCCAAAACATGCAATTTCAACTACAAGAAGATCTCATTGCTCAAATAAGTAGTTTACAAGTATCTTCTTCTTTCCTCTATACTTTCCTCTGTATTATCAACTAGACCAATCACTATTAGACCTTGTAGACTAGGTCACAAACCTTAGATCCAACTACCAAACCTTGGATCACTCAGAAAAACTTTGGCAATGAAGTTTCCTTCACTTTTGCACTATTTTGCTCAATTTTGTATTCCATACTACTATGCTTCTTTCTAAACATTTCCAAGTTACATATATCCATGTCATGGTAAATGAAAATTTCCTTCCTTTATGCCAAGTCCATAAAACAATTCCTGAGTCAGTTGTTAGTCTTTTTCAACTAATTATTATGGGACCTCATTAAGAACATGTTACACTTAGCAATAACATAAATCTTCTACCTTGCAACTTGAATAACTTTTTGTACACTCAATATTATGATGAGAAAGCTTAGCCACATCATCACCAACATGTCTTCTTCATGTCCTCAACCTCAATCATCAGGATATCAACTCTACTAAGAGATATAACTAGTTTACTAGAATATGCCTCTATAAACTATATCTCATAAAAGATATCACCAAAACTTACATAACATCATCTAGACTTGTCTTTTCTACTTCCAATATTAAGTACATATATTAAGATACTCAAAAGTATCTCTCATAACATTGGGTGGTTATTATGCTCAACTAGTCATCCATGCTGATTTAAAATTTCTATTGTTCTTTTGTTAGATACTATAGAAGACATCAAACATGCTATGTTGACATGAATGACAAACTTACTCATGAATGTAACATATCATCATCAAAAAAATCTTCCAAAATCTTGCTAATCTTTCAACAATCTCCCCCTTTGGCATTGATGGAAACATAGATGAAAAACCATCTAGTTCCAAGAATACCAACAAAAGAAAAACAATCTTCAAATCTTCTTTATCAATCATACTCCCCCATTGATATACCTCAATGTGCTTTATGCCAAACTGTTATTTCAAATTTATGCATCATTCTCCCATACCTATGCAAAACATCTTCTCATCATAATTTTTTCTTGCAATAATTCTCTCCCATAGTATAATGCCAAACTCTCCCCCATTGACATCAATGTCAAAGGTTTTTGCAATTGACATCTTTGCATCAAACTTTGCAACAATTCGTACTTACTCAACTCAAGTGTCAAAAGACACTATTAGAAACATTGATAAGAGTCTTGAGTGACTTTGTCCATTACAAATACTCCCCTATATAGGAAGCATCAACATCCAATATAGACAAACAATGGTGCCTTGATATCCTAGACTAATGCACACTTAAGTCTTAACAATGGTGCCCTGTTATCCTAGACTGATGCACTCTTGCATCTACTTACTTTGATATAGGAAGGATCATAACCCAAAGCATATCTCATAAATACTCAAAATTCTCTTTGGGAAGAGGCTTAGTGAATACATCTACGATTTGGTCTTTTGTGCTCACATTCTCCAATCTGATTTCCTTTTCTACAACTTTTATCTCTCAACATATGATACTTAATAGAAATATGCTTAGTCTTTGAATGCATTACAATATTCTTAGAGATATTTTCCATGCTTGTGTTGTCACAATGTATAATAATAGGTTTACTAATTTCTATCCTTATATTCTTCAACATCTGCTTCATCCAAATTACTTGATTCCAAATATTTGCAATTGCAACATACTCTGCTTTTGCTCTACTTTGAGATGTACAGTACTACTTCTTTCTTAACCAAGAAACCAATTTTCCTCTAAGAAAGAAATCTCCTCCACTAGTGCTCTTTATGTCATCCATATTGTTTATCAAATCTGCATCAGTACAAGCACTTAGAGTAAAATCATTAGATCTATCATACCATAATCCAAATTCTAAAGTTCCTTTTAGATATCTAAATATTCTTTTCACTACTGCATAATGTGCCTCTTTGGGATTATCTTGGAATCTTTCAACAATTTTAACTACATTTTTTATATTTGGCCTTGCGTGAGTCAGATATTAAAAACCTCCAATCATAGATCTGTACTTCTTCTACTCAATAGTAGGTGTCTCATCCTTTTGTAGATAACTTTTGTCCAGTTACCATAGGTGTTCCAACAAGTTTACATGTTTCCAAACCAAACCATTTTAGTAAACATTTCAAGTGCTTAGCCTAAGAAATAAAGATTCCTTTTTTATTTTGTACTATCTACAATCCTAGGAAATATTTCATCTCTCCTATCATGCTCATTTCAAATTATTTCTTCATTTCTTTAGAAAACTTCTTATTTTCTTCATTTTTTCCTCAAAATATGATGCCATCAACAAATATTACCAAAATCATCAAACCAATATTAGTTTTTGTCCAATACAAATTGCTATATGTGATACCTTTGCTATATCCAAGCTTTGTCAGATTCTTGTCCAAACTTGCATACCAGCTTTTGGGTGCTTGCTTCAATCCATATGATGGTTTCCTTATTCTATATACTATGTCCTTGTCATTGGTCTAGGGACATCCTTTACGCTGCTCAATGTATACCTTTATTGGAATTAACAAGTGGGAAGATTTACTTCTAAGAGAGGGGGGGGGGGGGTGAATCAGAAGTAACTAACTTTAACCTTTTCAAATCCTTTTAACTAAAACTATTTACATGCATATAATTCATCTAATAAATATGGAAGTAAAGACATGCATGAAAATAGATAATACATGAATTTGGTAACCCAAAAACCCTCCAAAATGAGAAGGTAAAACTAGGGTGGGGATGACACCCACAAAATATCACTATAGCAATGTGTAACTATTCAATGTTACAATGTTTGACCACTTCCAATGGTCTACCCTAAGAAAGGCCTATCCTATTAAAGACTTTACACCTTATTAAAAGTAACCTGGTTAAAGGATTTCACTACCCTGCTAAAAGTAGGCCTAGTTAAAGGACTTTAGTACATTCGCTTGGAATGCCACCCTATTAAAGGATTTAGAAATGGCTGCTAGGCCAACCTAAGTCCATAGGATTTTCATAACTAATATAATTACTAGAAAGTATTAGAAATTCTTTGACCTAATAACTTGCAATCCTCAATTGCTAATTCTAGATCCTTGTTCTACTTTGTCTACTCCGATCCTTTCTTGATTTGATATGTCACTCTTTGAGGTTCTGATAATCTATTCTTCAACAATTGGATTCTATTATGCTACTCTTGTTCTTCACTAAGTCTTTACACTCTTTTGCACTTTGCTATAATTCACCCATACACTTCATTTTCACATATCCTCTTTCTTGCATAATGGGGTTTTATTACTCTTTTAAAGATTTCAAAGACTTAGGGTTAGGTATGAATCTATGATCAATATTAAATCTTCATTTTTTACTCATTTATTGCACTTTTCCTATTGGTTGCATGCCTTCTCCATTTTTCTTATTGGTTTCATGTTGATTGCATAGGTAATGCAAAAGATTCAATCTTATCTTCAAGATCCTTTGAGATTCATTCTATGTTGGCTCCAAAAATGGTTTACATCTGAGTTTGTGAAGGCACAAACTCATATGCTAATTTTGTGTTACTTAGCACATACTAGTTGTTGATACTCAAAACATATAGGAAAACTAGCTCACTCAGATCCTATAGTAATTGTGTTTCACTTGGCATCTATAGTGACTCGACATCTATATTTTTCTTGACACTTGAACTTCACTTAGCACCTAAAGTTTGGCTTCTATATTATACCTAGCATCAACTAAAGAATTGGTTAAGTGTGTTGACACTCAAATTTCAAAACCAATTTGAGACCAACAATCTTCCCCTTTGAAATGAGTGGCAAAAACACTTAACTAAGCATTATAAATCTGATCTCTATGAGTATACTACACATTCTATTTGACATATGTTCAAGAAGTCAAAAAAATTGTCCAAAATTTTGTATACCTCAAAATCATGTAACTCCCCTTGAGCTGATGTGCCATTTCCATTCTTGTAACCAAAATTCTTATGTTGAACACATCTCATGCTGATATATCTTATACCTTTTTGCCTTATCTACCTTTACCTATATCTATGTACCCTGTTTCTACTTTCTATACTATGTATTTGTTCCCTTTTCACATCTTCTTATAGTTTTACATCCTTTTGGATTTATTACTTCCTTAAAATGTGAATTTGAATATCTCCCCATTCTTAGTAGATGCAATAATGAATTATCTCCCTTAATTGAATATCATCTTATTTAAATATTATCTCCCCCTTTTTGACACTTATGTCAAAGGGTCCTAAGGATGAATAGAATACTTTGCCAAAAAATGTTTTATTTACCTCCATAATCATCTTGAGAGAAGCATCCCAATTATCTAAAGCGATCTCCAATGACTTGTGCTGGATGGTTGTCTCTACAGCAAGATGTACAAGGCCTTCTAGAGTAGAAAGATTAGGATCTTTCTTTAGAACATTTTCTACATAGGCCTGCTCCTTATGGAGTACTTCCAGATGTGGGGTAATGGAAGATTGAATTTGCATCAATTTAGCCTTAATATTGGCCTCTTCTGCTATCAATACAGTTAATTCTTTTTGTGTGTGAAGTGTAGCTACAAAATGCTTCTCACTCTGAGCTAGATCTTTGGGTAGCTGAGTGCTAGAAATCTTTAGATTTCATTCCAAGCTTAGTATCCTTTTGCTAGTTTCTTATGTGAAATATGATAAATCACACAACTTGTTGTACAATGAGAATACATTCTCAAGTACTTTCTTCACTTTTTCAATCTTTTTGGCTGATTCAACTTGTGAAAGTGCTATTTCACTTGATATTTTCTCATTCACTTTCATCTGAAACTTCTTTTCTAAACATTCTAATAATTTAACATTAGTTTCTAGGTCCTCATTCTATACCTAGTACACAATGTTGGACAATTTCTCCATGATGGGTTGGGTTTCATTAGGTACTTACAAGCTGAATGCATCAAGAAATATGTCATTGATTTCCACTAGTGCTTGCTTCTACCTAAACTAATTTATGAGTATCTCTTGTCTTTTCCTCCTCTCTAGTGCCTCCTTCACTTCACTTATCTATTGTAGGTTCATAATTCTTGAGTCATAACTAGGTATGAATATTTCTTCATCAAATGTAGGGTCTCCATAGTGAAGTACCCTTGCAACCTTGGTAGAGCTTGAGCTTGGTGCTGAAATTTGCAATGGTACTACATCAATGCTCGACTTCTTATTAGGAGTCCTCAAGGTAGGCAAGTTCACCAATGTTTGTATTGCCTCTATCTCCTTAGGGGTTTTCTCATCTTCTTTCTCCTCTTCTCTACTGGCTTGATCAATAATGATAATTTGAGGAGGTGCACCTTGACTTTGTGTAGTAGGAACATCTTGCCCTATTTGTTCCTTTGCTTGCTCCTCGACAGTTGTTACTATTGTAACTGTACTATCAACCTTAGCAATTTTGTCTTGTTCTTCTTGCTCTTTGGGTTGATCTACTGTAGCTATGGGAGGTTGTGTAGATTGTTCTTGTGTGCTTTCCTTCTCCCCTGTTATCTCTACTACAACTTTTTGCAACTCATCAACACTCATCAAAACTAAACTTTTTCAAAGTTGTGCTTGCAATGTAGATCGGTGAAGGATCCTTTTGAGATCCTTTGTAGATAAAGGATTGATGTTTTGAGCTAAAGTGCTAGGAACATCCCTTACAATTATTGTATTTGTAAGTGTTGTATGTGGAGGACTTGGTGCTGGTAATTGGGTGTCTTGGACACTCTGTTCTTCCTGTTATTCCTCAGCTATTGCCTCTTCACCACGTGTCTTCTCTACTATCTCCTCTTCTGTCTCTTTTTCCTCTTCCTCTTCCTCATCTTTTTCTTTTTCTACTTCTTCTTTACCATTTCTACATTAAATGGGTCTTCCTACTTTAAAATGGGTCTTCCTACCCTTCTTTCATAGTTGTCAAACCATATATTAATTTCCACATTTGTGTGGACTTTTGGACAACATATTCTATTTGGTTTTACAAAATTTTGAATGCTTTGTATTTGGGTGAAAATTTGCTCCCATGCTTCTTACTAGCCTTTTTTATTTGACCTTTAGTAAGGTCTAGCATTACATGAGATAATGTAGACTCTCTTATTTCTTTCTCCTTTTTGAGATAGTAATTCCATTTATTCTCAACTAATGAGCTTAGCTCCTTAGGCATTGAGTTATCTAGTTCAGGTGGGGTGGTCTTGAACTTAGCCATCATAGTGTAGATGAACTTTTCCACTATGTTTTGTTGTTCTTTTGACAACTTATTGAAATCTATTGTCTTTAGACTAGTTAAATCTACATTATCTCTAATATTATTGCAAATACCTTCTAATTTAGATGTGGTAGAATGGCTTACCAATCTAAATTATTCTTCAGCAGACTCTATTCACTCTTCATCTGATTCAAGAGGTGCAACATATTTTCTTCTCTTCTTATTCTCTATAGGTCCTCCTTTTTTTTTTGCCTTTTATTTCTCATACTTCTTTGCCCCTTGAGTTGTAGCCTTCTTCTTTCCTTTGGGCTATGCAACTGGCTATTTTTGAGCTTTTCTCTTCTTTTCCTTAGCCTTTGGTGCTTCCTACTTGACACCTTCCTCCTTATTAGCATCTTCCCCCATTCCTTGGGTTAAGGAAAGTGGCCCCTAATCTTTTTATTCTTCATCACCCTTGACATCTTCACCTTCTTCCTTTGCTTCTTCTGTAGTACCTTCCCCAAATTTAGCTTTTAGCTTCTTAACTAGCTTGTCCTTCTTTTCCATAGTGGAAGGCTATCTTCAACTCCATATCCACTTTTGATTTCACCATGTCATAGGTTCCAAAATGTGGTGCATCCTTGTCTATTTCCTCTACCTATAATGTAATTATTGCTACTAATGCTTCATATATATTTATTTCATACCCAAGAGGTCTTAACCATCTCACTCTTGGTATGATAGCTTGTATGTATGTATAGTCTATATCTACAAGAAAACATGCATCATTTACATGTTTTTCTACTAAGGAAATTGGAATTCTGAGCCCTTGCTTCATTATTTTCTTAATGTCTTCAAAATAGCTAGTCATCAAGGTCTCAAAATTAGCTCCCATCTGCTCTATGTATTCATTGACTTGAGCTATGATTGACCTATTAGTTTTCCATGCAACTTTTCCAAAAGAAGGAAATTCATTCTAAATGTAAAAGAAAATACATATCAAAATGGCACCAAATTTGCATTGGGCTCCCTTGGTTCTCCTGATTGCTACTAGATTTTCATTGATCTGTTGCAGTTGCAGTTCTACAAGATCATATGTATGATCCTTCTTGACCAATTTGTATCCTACATCTATGCAATGCAAGGCAGACTATTAAGTCTATTAGATTGGTAGAGTTTGTGTGCTATAACTCTAACAACAAAGTCAACTAGAGGGTCTTGGATAGTGTCAATTTTCATCCGTCTCTTATTCCATTTTGCACTTGTATTCTTCTCAATTGTCTCCTTAGAATCACTCCTAAGGGTCTTTGACCGATCTACGGTTGGGTACCCTTTCACTCTATGAACAATTCTCTTTGTGATTTTTATAGGGTCATCCTCCAACCATAAGCTACAATCATGGATTCTGCTAAGCACTAGCCTAATCCATTTAGTCTTGAAAATGTTGGCGAATTCTAGAGCTCAAGTTAAACCCTTCTTCTCAACAATCTAAAATTCTTCCTTCAACACTCCATTATCACACAATTTTTCATAGGCCTCCCTCATTTCCATGTCACCTATGGCTCCAATCTTACAATTATAGCATCTCCTTACATCTTGAATCATTACAACCTTAAGGGGTATGATGGATAGGGCTCCAACTGGGTTGTTCTTATAAGCAACTTTAGGTATTGGATATAAATTGGGTTGTCTAACCTCTTTGGATACTAGTTGGACTTCAAATGATTCCTTCTCTTGAGTTTTTCTAGAACTAGAAGCCATTTTATACAATCTAAGGTTTTAACATGAAGAAAACATGAAACTACATAGCTTGACATAGTCTTAAATACCTTGAAATTGATGGAGTCATGTTGGAATGTTGTTGAAATCTTCTTTAGGCACTAGATTCTCTACTTTGGATTCACTTTGTACTCTTTCTCATCTTTACTTTTTTTTTGTGATGAGGAAAAGTGATTGAAAATATGATAATATACCCTATTTTCATTACATTTAATGCTTAGTGTGTTTACAATTGTCCACTCGATTTCTAAAGGATTCTACATTACTTAGCTTCAACTAAGATTTCTTCTTCACTCAGCTTCCTCTACAAAATTGACTCCTACTAATCATTCAACTCCTATAGTCTTGATAATCAATTTGGCTTATATTTGATTTATACTTAACATTTGGGGGCAACTCAATAACACTTGTGAAATCTTGAAAATTTAACTTTACATCTTTGTTCATGCTAATTTATTCTTTTTCTAATACTTTCTTGTCTAGGAACTGATGTATGATAAAGATTTGTAAATTAGTCTCTTATGCCCTCTCTTGCTTAGTTTGATAAAGTGTGACCACTTGACATGTTTGGTGAAGTGATCCCTTCATTTGATATGCTACTCCCATCTTTCTTCTTCCATGTCTTGTTCATTTCTCCATTGATGTGTTCAACATCTACCTTCTCTTTATCCTTGTCATTCTTTGAGTTGGTTTCCTTTTACCTTGTTGGGAAATGTTTTTTGATATGACTAGTCTTCAAGTAACTGAAACATGTGGTTTGGCTGAACCATTTTTTGTAGTTCCCTTTGAAATGTGTCCTTATGCAATTTTTAGGAATGTGTCCCTATTCCTAAAAATAATGACAACTATACTTGGTGCTGTAGTCCAAATTGTAGTGATGACCATGGTTACCTTCCCTTGCTATCCGATTTGATGTCCACATAGGTTTTGATCTACACTCAAAAGCTCTATGTCCATACTTCTTTCAATTGTAATAGTGACCTTCAAATCTTGGTTTTCTGATAGTCCTAGTCCTATAGTTATGTGCTTAATGTCCTTGCTTTTTGCACTTTTGACAATGACTTGCATTCTTAGGCTTGTCATGTTGATGGGAAATTTTTCTTCTACATACATTAGAGGTATGTCCCTTTTTACCACAGAAATGACAAGTAGGTTTAGTGTTCTTACCTTTGTCACTTCTTTCTTTTATAGGCTTGGATGACTCTCCTTGTTCAGTGCTGATGTACCCTAGTCTTGAAGTATCATTGCTTTCCCTTAGTGATTTCAGTAGCTTCTTAAAGTACTTGATGGCCTCATTGGGTTTTTTGAAGCTCTCTACAATCTCCTTCTCTCTTTTTAGGTCATTTTGTAGTTGTTAATTTTGCATCTTTAGTGTAGAGATTTCAATATCCTTAACATTTGATGCATGATGTGCATTAATCATCCGACTCAGGTTGTTTATCTACATGTTTGAAATTCTTGCAAGCTCAATTGACTTTTCTTCCAATCTGTTGGCAAGGTTTCTCTTGTCTTCTTCTAGCATAGCCTTATCTTCAATGGCTCTCTTATTCTGTTCAGTTACTTCACAAAGTATCATGGCTTGTGATTCTTGTTCAATCTTGAGTGTTATGATTTCTTTTGCTTGAGCTTTATTCTTCTCCATTAGGTCTGCTATTGCTACATCAAACTCTTTGGAATCTCCATTTGAAAATAAATTTGAGGTGTCAAAATCCTTGTACTGTGTGTCATTATCAGCTATGGCAATATCTCTTCTTCTTTTTAAGGATTTTCTCAGTTCTACTCTAGCTTCTTCCAAAGCATGTAAAGCAAGTTGTATGTCAATTGCTTGATTCATTATCTTCCCAAGTTTGTAGACTTCCATTTCCAAATCCTTTCTCCAAGTTGTAAGGCTCCTCCTTGTGAGAACTTGGCTCAAATACTAATTGTTGGAATTAACAACTGTGAAGATTTACTTATGGGGGGGGGGGGGGGGAGGGGGGGTGGATTAGAAGTAACTAAATTTAACCATTTCAAATCCTTTTAACTAAAACCATTTACATGCATCTAATTCATCTAATAAACATGAAAGTAAAGACATGCATGAAAATAGATAACACACAAATTTGGTAACCCAGAAACCCTCCAAAATGAGAAGGTAAAACTGGGGTGGGGATGACACCCACAAAATATCATTGCAACAATATGTAACTATTCAAGGTTATAATGTTTGACCACCTCCAATAGTCTGTCCTCTGAAACACTTATCTTGTTAAAGACTTTACACCCTATTAAAAGTTACCTGGTTAAAGGATATTACTACCCTACTAAAAGTAGGCCTAGTTATAGGACTTTAGTACATTCACTTGGAATGCCAAACTGTTAAAAGATTTACAAATGGCTGCTAGGCCAACCTAAGTCCATAGGATTTCCATATCTAATACAATTACTAGAGAGTATTAGAAAGTCTTTGACCTAATAACTTGCAATCCTCAATTATTGATTCCAGATCCTTGTTCTACTTTTTCTACTTTGATCATTGCTTGATTTGATATGTCACTCTTTAAGGTTTTGATACTCTATTCTTCAACAACTAGATTCTACTATGCTACTCTTGTTCTTCACTAAGTCTTTACACTCTTCTGCACTTTACTATAATTCACCCATACACTTTTTTTTCATATATCCTCCCTCTTGCATGATGGGGATTGGTTCTCCTTTTAAAGATTTTGAAGACTTAGGGTTAGGTATGAATCTATGATCAATATTAAATCTTCATTTTTTGCTCATTTCTTGCACTTTTCCTATTGGTTGCATGCCTTCTCCATTTTTCTTTTTGGTTGCATGTTGATTGCATAGGTAATGCAAAATATTCAATCTTATCTTCAAGATCCTTCAAGATTCATCCTATGTTGACTCCAAAAATGGTTTACATCTGAGTTTGTGAAGGCATAAACTCATATGCTAATTCTATGTTACTCAACACATACTAGTTGCTGATTCTCAACACATATAAGAAAACTGGCTCACTTGGCTCTTATAGTAATTCTGTTTCACTCGACAGCTATAGTGACTTGACATCTATACTTTTCTTGGCACTTAAACTTCACTCAGCACCTAAATATTGCTTGACACCTAAAGTTCAACTTCTATATTATACTCAGCATCAAATGAAGAATTTGTTGTGTTTTGACACTCAAATTTCAAAACCAATATAAGACCAACAACCTTTTCTTCAAGTTCTCCACTTAGAAATGCTGACTTGATATCCATCTGATATACTTTGAATTTCTTTTGTACTACATAGGCTGAGAATAATCTTACTACTTCTATTCTAGCCACTAGAGCATAAGTCTCCTCATAATCTATTCCTTCTTGCTATGAAAAACCTTTACATACCAATCTTGCTTTTTTTCTTAGAACTTCTCATTGCACATTCATCTTGTTCCTGAATACCCATTTGGTTCCTATCACATTCTTATCTATTGGTCTGGGGACCAATTCCCTTGTCTATTTCTTTATTATCTGATCCAATTCTTCTTTCATGGCTTGTTTCTAATAATCATCTTTACATGCTTCATCCACAATCTTTAGTTCAACTTGAGATATCAAGCATAGTTCTTCATTAACTCTACTTCTTATCATCACACCTTTGTCTTTTCTTTCGATGATCTATTTAGATGGGTGATTCTTTATCATGTTCTTTCCTAAAGTAGGAGTTGTTATCTCAACTCTTGGTTCTAGTGAAGGTTTTGAGCTTTGTTCCTACCTTTGCTCTCCTTCATTTTGTAAATCATTTTTAGTCTTGAGAAATACCTCATCATTTCTTGGCTTAGTAACAACATCATCATCTAAATTATAGTCAACTATTCTCTCTTGTACTCTGAACATCTCATCCATTCTTACATTAGCACTTTCCATAATAGTCATCAAAGCTATTTCTTCTAATACATGCTTTTTATTCACCAATCTAGACTGATTAAAATAGACTTTCAAGAATCTTTCAATACTTTCTCTGTGTTACTCAACTTTATCATACAATAGATTCTTTCTATCTTTTCTCAATCTCTTAGGACATTTACTTGAAAAATGACCAAACTCTTTACATGTCCAACAAAAAAAATAAATTCATAACTTTAGGTTCTCTTTTTGTAAGTAGATCAACACCTTCCTTTATCTTTATGTCATCTTTGGTTTTGGATCTATCTTCGCTTGTGCTACTATTCCCTTGAATACAACAGAAGCATTTTGGATTTGTAAACTCAATACTTTTCTCGTTACATAAATCTAATAATTCACCAAGAATTTCTATAACTTAGGTGTATAAATTTCTTTTGTCAAATGTAGGACTATCTTCTCTAAACATGTTCACCATGGATCTCCCAAAGCTGTTAGACTTTTTCTTCAAGGACTTAAGGCTCTAATACCAATTGTTAGAAACAATTGTCCACCAAGATAATTGAGAGTGGGGGGTGAATCATTTATCCAATAATTAAACCTCTTATTTTCATTAAACAAACTTAAACATTCAATCAAAGTAAACAAAAGTCATACAAAGGTGCACATAGACAATTACACTAGATATTTTGACTAGGGAAACCCTTGATCAAAGGGAGAACCCTGATGGGAATGATGTGCACAAGATGATGTACTAATATAAATATTCTTCGTTAGAAGATAGACCTTGTTAGGAGTCTATTACAAAATTTAGTACAATGATTCCTTGTTAGGAGACTTTGAATCCTTATTTGGAGATTCCAACCTTGTTAGGAGTTGTGGTATAATGTATGCAAGAAGAGCCCACTACCCAAACATGAAATTTCAACTACAAGAAGAGCTCACTGCTCAAACAAGTAATTTACTAGTATCTTCTTCTTTCCTTTGTACTTTCTTCTATCTTTTCAACTAGACCAATCACTAGTAGACCTTGTAGATCAGGTCACAAACCTCATATCCAACTACCAAACCTTGGATCACTCAAAAAAAGCTTTGGTAATGAAGTTTCCTTCACTTCCACACTGCTTTGCTTGAATTCACATTCTGTATTACTCTACTACTTTTTGAATATTTCTCAGTTACATATATTTATGTTGTGATAAAGAAAAATATCCTTCCTTTATACCGAGTCCATAAAACAATTCCTAAGTTGTTTGTTAGTCCTTCTCAACTAATTATTATGGGACCTCATTAAGAACATGTTACACTTAGTGATAACATAAATCTTCCACCTTTCAACTTGAATAACTTTTTGTACACTCAATATTATGATGAGAGAGCTCAGCCACATCGTCATCAACATGTCTTCTTCACATCCTCAACCTTGATCATCAAGATATCAACTCTACTAAGAGATATAACTAGTTTACCAAAATATGCCTTTGTAAACTCTATCTTAGAATAGATATCACCAAAACTTACATAACTTCTTCTAGACTTGTCTTTTCTACTTTTGACATTAAATTCATATTCTAGATACTCAAAAGTATCTCTCATAACCTTAGGTGGTTATTATGCTCAACTAGCCATCCATGTTGATTTAAACTTTCTATTGTTCTTCTATGAGATACCACAAAATACGTCAAATATGCTATGTTGACATCAATGAAAAACTTAGTCATGAATGTAACATATCATCATCTAACCAATCTTCCAAAAATCTTGCCAATATTTCAAAATTTATCGCTCTAAAAAATTAGATTTTTAGATCTAACCCTAGTTTTACATAAGTTGGATATATATTGTGTATCTTGTGTTTGCTTGTTTTGCTTGTTGCTTTATTTGTTGTGAGTGAGCATTCAAGAATAAATGAAAGGTAAAATAGAGAAAAATATGTGTTGCAAGTGTTACTAGGTATTTTGTTAGGTATCAATAGTATTTGGATTTAAAAATGAAATGAACCCTCTCATGTGTTTGGCTTTAGTGCTGTTACATGCTTTCATAGATACACTTCATTTGGTGCTCTAAAATTGGATCTAGATTTACTATCACACAATGTGTTTGACATAGTAATTAGGTCTTATGAACACTATTTGTGGAGTTCTTGGGGGAATGTGCTTCATTCACTTGCCTTACATGTGAATTTTTTCTCGACAATAGATCCCCTTGTAGGTAGGGAAGGATATTTGTTCTTATCTCACTATTCCACTTGAGTTTTTCCTCAATATCCATTAGTACTTTCTCTTTTAAGATTGGTGGTGTTTATTGTTGGCTTTTCTAAAAATTTGTTGGGGTGATTTCAAATTAGCATGTTAAAGAATCTTGTTTTCTATGTTTGGGTAAAGTGAATAGGCTAGAGGAGTATGCTTTATTCCTTTTTGGGAAAATCATAAACTTGTAACCCTTGAATCCAAATCAAGTACTCATGTGGTACAACTTTGTGAGTCTTCCTTGATTAGAGAGGGTTAACCATAGTGGACATTTCATTTCTTAGGTTAACCATGTGGACAAAACCTCAAGCAGTAATAGCCATTTTTGACATGGTAGCATCAACCGCTATATAAATGTCCTTGTGGGGGAGATCCTCATAGATTTAGTCTTTTTTTGGGTTTTCAAATCTCCTTAGTACCTCTAATTTATTAAATTCTTAGAATATGTCAAAACCCTAGTGTGTTGGGATTGGATTTCCCCCACTCTAGATTGAAAAATCCATAGAGTTAAACATTACTAAGAACCATACTGCTACTAATTTTTCTTTTCTAGGACTATGTGCATGATTGGAAAACATTTTGAGAAATACATAGTGGTTGTACTAGGGATTAGACTGATACTATGGAACTATTCTTATTCATGTGCAAGGTTTCTTTGTCCCTTTCTTATTGTTTGAAGATGTTTTCTTGAAATATATGATTATTTTTGTGTGTTCTTGGTTCATGATTCAAAACTTATCACACCTAATTGGATATTTAAAACAAATAAAATCTAAGTTCCTCAGCCAAAACTTTATGATCAAACTACTTTGCTATTTGGTTATTTCTAGTCTCCCTAGGTTGATCCAGTTTAGATTACACTACTTACTCCATTGTTAGAAGCTTGTTTGCACCTTGGGTTATTGTTCTTTGACCCCTTAAATTAGTGATCTTTGATTTCACACGTGACCTTGTTTGGATTCAATGAATTAGAGACCATCATTGTTGAGAAAGATATAACTATGGATTCTTTGATATTATGCTTAGAGAGTCTTAGCAATCTTTGTCAATCCACTTTCATAAAATTTCAATTTTAATTATTTATAATTTGGGTAAATCATCGTCTTAGTCCATATGTGCTAGGGTATTTTCCCAAATTTGTGGACACCTCTGTGGTAGTGTTGGTTAATGCATATTGCAAAATTTTATCTTATCACATCTCTTTTGGGCAAGTGAGTACTTTTACTATTCTAATTTGGTACCAAAATTTCTTAGAGTTATCCTATCATCTAGTACCTTTTATTTCATGCTAGTTACAACAAGATATCGGGAAGATCAAGGAAAGTGACCTCAAGTCACCTTTAAATAATTACCTTTAGTTCAAATTGATCAAAGACATAAGGGAAAATAACCTATGCTTGTTTAATCACCTGAGAATATTCTAGCAACTTTGTTTGACCCTAGTAGTGACCTTATTGAGTACACCCTTAGAATCACCTCACTCAAATATGGATATGGATTTTATAACGGCTCCACAAAAGAAGAATCAAAGTGGTGATTACTATGTTGAACTTTTAAGTGGTAATCCTACTCATGAAAATAGACCAACCTCACCTTGTATTGAGGATAGATATTTGGATGCACACCAAAGGGCTGAGAAGGGTAAGCATTATACTAATCAAGAAGAGAAATCACAAATTATGATCAAATTAGTGAGCCTTCTAGTACTCATGTGAATGTAATATTTACTAGTAATTGGTTTAGATAGTCAAGACAGTGTACACTGCTCATGACACCTTTAGGTTATGCGAGTGATAGACTTAAAGTACTTGAGTGTGAGAGAAAAGCCCTTCTAGAAGAACAAGCTAAGAAGGAAGAACAATTTAGATGCCTAGAGGAAGAAAGGAAAGTTATGATTGAGATACTAAGGAAAGCTACTCAAGAAGCAGAAGACCTTCTTGTAGCTCTGCAACTTGACATTAAATTCAACAATGTGCACATTGGTGGTGGAACAACTCTCCTCCATCCACCCTTCCTAAGACTCCATGAAGTGGAATACACTTGAGAACACCTTCATGATCTCCAAGCCCTAGAGGAAGGAGAGCTTCAAGACATGATTATTATAGGAGACCCACAACTCCTAGAGTTTCAAGACAAACTTCAAAACATACTCATCATGGTTCACAATATGGAGGTGGTAGCTCAAACTTTGACTAAAATTCTTATGATTTCATGGCTATGCAACAAGACCCACATTTCCAGCAACATATGGAAGCATATATGGACCAAAATAGAGATACATGCTTTCAACATTTAATCAACAAGGGTGCTAAGGTCCCTTAAAAATTTGATGTAGAAAAAAAGATTCAAAAGTATGATCCTTCTATGAAAGAAGAAATTTACCAATTGAAGAAAAAACTAAAGCAAATATTGGCACCAAAGAGTTCTTTTTCACTTGATTCAGTTTGTCCTAATCCTTTTGATAAGAGTGTTGACATGAAAGAATTTCCTAGAAAAATTGAGATCCCCTAATATGAAAAATATGATGGAAATGGGGATATGAATGATCATGTGTGTCAATTATATACTATGAGTTTTTAGTTTCATAATGAGGACTCATACCTTATGAGATTATTTCCAAGGAGTCTTAAGGGTCAAGAAATGGAATGGTTTACCAATATAACTCCTCCTATTAAGATGTTCCCTATGTTAATTTAGAGGTTTGTTCATCACTTTGCATACAATCTTTCATGATCTATCTCACTATTGGACTTATGTCACACAAAGAAAAATTAGGGAGAATCCTTTGTTATTTTCTTGCAAAGATGGAGACGATAGTGCTGTCACTATTCTAGGGCTGTTCCTGAGAAAGAAATGATTGAAATCCTCATTAGTAACATGGCTCCAGAGATGAAGTAAAAAGTTAAGAAGATGGTTTTTGAGTCCTTTGATATCATGGTTGAAGCCGTGTTTATAATTGAGGATGTTTTGAGAGAGCAAGGTATTTTGACAAAAAATAGAAACAACAACAACAATGGTTAGAATAACAACAATAGTGACAAGGATAAAGGAAAGAACACATATTTGAATAAGAACAAACAAGTGGTTAATGATGGAGTTGTGGATTCATCTAAGCCTAAAGATCAAGTTTTTCTCTATTTGGCTAGTGCCAATCAACAAAGTAACAAGCCAAGATATCAAGAAAGGCCTAGAGGAGAGAAATGTAACTTTACAAAATTAGGTGAGTCATATGAAGAGATATTCATGAAGCTCCTTGCTCATAATCTTGTGAACCCTTATAATTCCACAAAGTTATACATACCTAAAGTTAAGCCATGGTGGTGGGATGAGAAGGCCTATTGCAAACTTCACAATGGCATTGGACAAAATATTGAAAACTATGGGAGATTTAAGCATATTTATCAAGATCTTATTAAGAATGGAAAACCTAAAATAGATGGATTAAATACCAATGTTGATCACACATTGTGCAAAGAGCCTTTTCCCAAGTATGAGAATGAGGAAGCTTCCCAACCTAAGAATGGCAAGGCTATAATCAATTACACTTATGCAAATGCAAAATAAATTGTCAATATGATTGAGGTTGTAGAAGAAAGTGTCAACATGACGGAAGATAAAGATCCCAGTGGTTATGATTTAAATTTAAGCTCTCCTATCCTTAGTGAAAAACATATTTTGGTACTAGGGTGCTCACTCTAGAGAGTCATCTCAAGGTCCCCTTGTCATCCCAATTAAAACTAGTCAAGTAAACCTAAGCAAGTGTCTTCCCAATGTCTCAATGCTATTACGTGAAGTCAAGGTCCCCTTGTCATCAAAGGATCTAGTTCAAACCAAACAAGTAAGCCAAGTGCAATCCAAGTATGTTTCTTCAAAACTAATGGTTAATCCTAGGTTGAATTATAATCTTGTTGATCAATTGCAAAGAACCCCACTCAAATTTCATTCTTTGAGGTTTTAGAGTTGTCTTCAAGACATTAACAATTCCTTGAGGATGCTTTGCACATGGAAAATGTCTCCAAAAATTTAGATGTTGATCAATTCTAGAACATGTTTCATCATATTGCTAGCCCTCATCACCTTTCCTTTTTAGAGGAACATGATAAATCTTTGACCCATCCTCACAATCTTACCCTTAATATTGAGGTCATGATCCATAGAATCTGTGTTAGGTAAGTGTTGATAGATGGGGGTCTTGGGCTTAATATTTGTTCTTTGAGTCTTTTAAAGATAGTAGATTATTCTAAACAAGTTATTTATACCAAAAGGAAGATTATTATCAAAGCCATCCTTCCTATTAGGACTAGTCCTATTGAAAAAGATATTTTATTCCAAAAAGTTGATGTTGGACCCCTTGCATACAATATTTTACTTGGTAGACCATGAATTCATGATATGCAAGTACTACCATCTACCTTTCATTAGTGTGTTAAATTACCTTAAAATAGAACAAATATTTGTATACGTGGGGATAATACTTTTTATATTAACTTTATTTCAGCAAGTACTCATATTCCCCTCAATAGATAAGTAGATGATTTTAATGCAACTTTAGCTAAATGTAAAGACAAGTCCAAATCTATAGACCTTGGCATGGGAGATTCAACTCAACTCCCTCACAACATTACTAGTTTCACCTAGGCCTTATGGTAAACCTTTACAAGGGATGAAACCTTTCTCTTTAGCTGTGGCATTATTTGATAAATTTGTATAGTCTTCAGTTCCTATCAAGATGAGAAAGAAGATGTGGCTATTAGAGATTGGATTTATAGAGAAGAGAAGTATATGCACAATGAGAACCTCGCTCGCTTTCCTAAAGCTTATGGAAGAGGGTATACATTTGTCAAGAGGATGGGCTATCTTTGACATGGCCCTCTTAGTAATAGATTGGATGCTAGAGCTGAACCCCTTGATAATGGTCTTTTTGAATGCAAGTCTAAGAAGTTGGTTGGCCTAGGCTATGCAAATCACAATAATTTTGCTCCTATCCTTGATAATTTAGATAGTGAAGAGGAATAAGAGTACATACTTAATTTGGAAAATCAACAAGATTTATGTGAATATTGGGTCCCTTCTACTAATATCCTTTGGGGAGATAAAGATAGTCTAGTATCTCATGAGACAGTTTCAAATTTAGAACAAGAGAGTATGACCCTTGATGATATTGAGGCTTCCATGTCTAGGTGTCTCAAGCCTTCATGGTGTAAGCATCCTAGTCAAGATTTAGAAATAGATCCCAATGAGTATGAATGTGACTCCCTCTCAGAGCCTTCTACAATTGATATGGATATTGATGTTGTTCACACATATAGTTCTTAACCTGAGTTAATTGACAATCCATGTGTAGGATCATATGATTTGAACTCACATGTTACCTTAGTGGATGATTCTTTTCTTGCTAGGATAAATCTTGATTTGGGTAGTTTAGGAAGTTACTTGATGGAATCTAACTCTTTGGTCACTAGAGATATCATTCATATTCATAAACTTGAAGCAGTCATTGATTTACCCCTTGTTCATCCTGATTTGATTGATTGGTCCCAACACAATCACAAACCTAATCTTTTAATGTTTCAAAATGGATATGACATAGCCTACTATTTGAATGCCATTGAACCCATAGTCTCTTCCACAAGTGAACTGGCTACCAACATGATAGAGCTAGACATCAAGTACCTTAGTCACAAAATAGAAAGAATAGGAGTTCTAACAATGAAAACTACTATGTGGTGGTGCTAGAACCAAATAAAGTAAAAAGAAAGGAAGTATTCGAGGGTGAAAACCTCTCTAAGGTGCCTAAGGATGAGGTACTTGATCATCTCCCTAGTTATTTTCAAGATAGATCTTCAGTGCTTATTGAACCAACACAAATAGTCAATTTGGATATGGATGAAGCTCCACAAATGGTACATTTGGCTCAGTCTATGTCATCACAAGAAAAAAATAGCCTACACTAAGTTCTTACTACAAGATGATGCACCTATTCAATTTGATTTCCCAAACTAGAACCTCATGTATATGACTAAAATAACATGGAAGATGCTCTTTGGTGGATCCTTTATGCAAAATGGTTTTTGAGGTGGTGTATTGTTTGTTTCTCCTCATGGGTACACAATTCCTAAGTCTTAGAAGTTATTATTTCCATGTACAAATAACTTTTCTAAGTATGAAGCTTTAAAAAATGGACTTAAGATGGCTATAGAATGGAGAATTATAGAGTTACATATCTATGGGATTCATAGCTGATAATCAACCAAGTCAATGATGATTATTTAACAAAAAATGAGAAATTGGTAGCTTACAAGCAAATGGTTGATTCCTTGAGATGCTACTTCATATTTGTCACATTTCAGAAAATCCTTAAAGAAGAAAACAAAGAAATTTCTGCTATGGATATACTTGCTTCACTTCTTAAATTAGAGAAACATGAATCAAGATTTGAATTCCTAGTGGAAGAGCTACATCACCCTATCTATGATTCTCAAGAAAGTCATGTTATTTGTACCCTTGTTGGTCATGAATCATCCCCTTATGGTTTCATTTATTCATAACTTTGTGATGGAATTATACCTAAAACCTTTAACTAATCTAGATGCAGAAACCTTATTTGAAACATCTCTCTTCATTTGCTTATCTCTAGAGATTTGTATAGGAGGGGTCTAGATGGAACACTTCTTAGATGCTTAGATAAAGGAAGAATCTGATCAAGCATTAGTTGACATCCATGAGGGAATTTGTTGGGGACATTCCAATGGTCTTTTGATTGCTCAAAGGTTTCTTAGGGTAGGGTACTATTGGTCCATGATGTAGATTGATGCAATAGCTTTTGCAAAGTCATGTGAAAAGTGTCAAAAACATGGAAACCTGATACATGCTATGGGTAGGGAACTCATTCCTTCTATCTCTCATTGGCCATTTTAGTGTTAGGCCTTTGATCTTGTTGGGTAGATTCATCCCAACTCATCATGTGGACACAAGTTTATTATCACTGCTAGTGATTACTTCACTAAATGGGTAGAAGTTGTTCCACTTTCTAGTCTCTCAAGCAAGATAGTTTCTCTATTTATTCTGAATCATATTATCTATAGATATCGATTTCCTTCCAATATTATCATTGATAATAGAGACTAGTTTAAAAATAAGGACCATAAACACCTTTGTAAGAAATTCAAGATAAAACAACATTGGTCCTCCATTTACTTCCCACAAGGAAATGGTTAAGCAAAAGCATCAAATAAAACCATTCTCAAAATCTTACATAGAATAGTTCATAGGAATGGTAGAGATTGGCACTTATAGATAAATTTGGCATTATGGCCCTATAAAATGAGTATTCATACTCCTACTAGGGAAATTCCTTTTTCCCTTGCATATGGTGTTGAAGTAATGTTATCTTTAGAGGTTGAGATTCTTTCACTCAAAGTTTCCCTCAAAGGTTTAGTTATAGATGAAGACTACTATGCCATGAGACTTCAAGAGTTAGAAATTCTAGATAAGAAATTGACGTAGGAAAAAAGATGAATAAATAGGGCCAAAGGCTCACCCAGCTATCCAAACCACCCTGCAAGAGTCAACACAACAAAAACAGACACAAAGAAAAAAAACCAAAGGAGGAAGAAGAGAAAAACACTTTATTGATTCATCAAAATATCTTCATACATGCCCAGTTGTAAGGTCTTTTGGGTTATGGCCAATTACAAATACATTCACATTCCAAGATCCAAATGTAAATTTGCACTTTCAGTTTTGCTCTCTCAAAACTTTTCCCTTCTAAAACCTACTTAGCTCTAAGCCTAAACTCTCTATTTATACTTGCCAAAATGGCATACAGAACATTCCTGAGCATTCCCTAAGAGGTAGGCCAACCCAACAATAGTCTGGAATCATCCCAAGAAAAGATCTTAACATAAATGTCACGAATGAAATAAATCCTATAAGTCAGCTCGCAAATCACATCCAAATACTGATACTCGACATACATTGGGTAACTTAGCACATGAAGAATCACTCGGCATCCACTGGGTAACTTGGCACATGAAGAATCACTTAGCATCCACTCGATAACTTAACACATGAAGAATCACTCAGCATCCACTGGTAACTTGGCACAGGAAAGAATCACTTAACATCCACTAGGTAACTCGGCACATGAAGAATCACTCAGCATCCACTGGTAACTCGACACATGAAGAATCACTTAGCATCTACTGGGTAACTTGGCACATGAAGAATCACTTGACATCCACTAGGTAACTCGGCACATGAAGGAATGCTACAGTAACTTGGCACATAAAGGAATTGCTACAGTAACTCGGCACATGAAGGAATTGCTATAGTAACTTGACACATGAAGAAAACTAGGTTACTAGGCACATGAAGAAAATTGGATTAGTAGGTACATGAAGAAAATAAGATTGCTAGGTGCATGAAGAACTGCTAGGCACATGAAGGAATTGCTAGGCACATGAAGGACTGTTAGGCACATGAAGGAATTGCTAGGCACATGAAGGACTACTAGGCACATGAAGAAACTACTAGGTGAACAAAATGAGCAGGATAACAAGGCAACCCAGGATGCTCCTACATCAGACAACCAGGGTTAAAAGAAATAATTCTCTTGAATCATTGAGATGTCCCAACCTAAGCTGAATCTAACTCAAATTGAGAAATCCATGAAGCATCTTCAATAGGTCTATTCTTCCACTTCACCAAATATTCATAGTAATCTTTTCCTCTTGTACTCTTTCCAACTCTCTGATCTAATATCTATTCAACTTCCTCAATCTATTTCTTATCATAATCATCTGGTATAAAAACTTCATCCTCTGACTCATGATACTTATACAAATCAGCAATATTAAATATAGGAGATATATCCATGTCATCAGGTAACTCAACTTCATAAGCATTACCACTGTCAAACTTCTTCAGGATCTTACAAGGTCCAAATTTCTTCATCTTTAGCTTGCTATATATTCCAATTGGAAATCTTCCTTTCTTCAGATGAACCATCACCTCATCACCAACTTAAAAATCATGGTGTCTTCTAGACTGATCAACATTCTCCTTATACTTTTGATTACTTTGTTACAACCTCAACTTCACTTCTTTATGCAAAGATTCCATGAAATCAACAAATTCTTCTCCTATAGTGCTTTTCTTTTCTTCACCAGCAACATCCCTCAAATCTGATATACCTCTAGGATGCATTTCGGTAACAATCTCAAAAGGTGTCTTCCTTGTACTCCTATTCACAAAATTGTTATATGCAAATTCAGCTTGTGCCAATACCATCTCCTAATTACGTGGCTTATTCCCAACTAAACATCTCAGCAAATTTTCCAAGCTTCTATTCACAACCTCTGTTTGTCCATCTATTTGTGGATGGAATGTAGAACTAAACTTCAATTCAGTACCCATCTTCTTCCACAAAGTCTTCCAAAAATAGCCAACAAACTTATTGTCTCTATCTGAAATAATGCTTGGTAAACGGTGCAATCTCACAATCTCTTTAAAGAAAAGTTCAGCACCATGCTCAGCATTTGATGTCTTCTTACATGGTATAAAATGAGCCATCTTAGAAAATCTGTCTACTACAACAAATATGGAATCATACCCTTTCACTATTTTAGGCAATCCAAGAACGAAATCCATATTGATGTCAGTCCAAGGTTTCTTAGGAATAGTAATAGGTGTATACAAACAATTATTTTGACTCACTCCTTTTGCAACTTGAAAAAATCCACAACTCTTTACAAATTTTTGGACATCCTTATACATTTGTGGCCAATAATATTTCTCTTTCAACAAACTCAATGTCTCATCAATTCCAAAATGTCCAGCTAATTCACCACTATGCTTTTCTTTAATCAAATTAAACCTCATAGGACTTTTAGGAATACACAACTGAATACCTTTGAACAACATACCTTCTTGAATGAAATACTCATCATACTTACTTATGTGATCTATTAGATTTGGTGCTCTGCACTCTCTCCACACCTTAGAAAACTTAGAATCAGCATCATATAACTCTTTCATCTCATCAAAACCAAGAACTTCAACCTTCATTTCAGTCAACAAAGAACATCTTCTACTCAATGCATCAGCAACTTTGTTAGTAACTCCACTCTTATGCTTGATCACAAATGTAAAACTTTGCAAATACTCAACCCACTTCATATGCCTTTGATTTAATTTATGTTGACTTCCTAAGTATTGTAAAGCTTTATGATCAGTATACAACACAAACTCCTTAGGCATCAAATAATGTCCCCATTTCTTTAATGCTTGAACAATGACATAAAATTCTTGATCATACACAGAATATTTCCTTTTAGCATCATTCAACTTTTCACTAAAGAAAGCAATAGGCTTACCTTCTTGACTTAATACAGCTCCTATTGCATTACCATTTGCATCACATTCAACTTGAAATACTTTGTTGAAATTAGATAAAGCCAATATAGGTAATTTAGCAACCTTTTGTTTCAAAGTCTCAAAACTCTTATCAGCTCCATGTGTCCACTTGAATTACTTTTTGTCTCCCCTCATTGTTTTAGTCATAGCATTACAAACAACACTAAAATTCTTTATAAACTTTCTATAAAAACTAGCCAAACCATGAAATGATCTTACCTCACTCACATTCTTAGGTGTAGATCATTCCAAAATTTCTTTAACCTTCTCAGGATCCATCTTCAAACCATCAACTGAAATCACAAATCCTAAATACACAATCTCCTCTTGCATAAAAGGATACTTTTTAAGATTAATCAACAACTTTTCCTCTTTCAACCTCTGCAATACTTGCCTAATATGCTCAAGATGTTCTTCCTTAGTCTTGCTGAATATTAGAATATCATCCAAATAAACAATCACAAACTTACCCAAAAATATTTTCAGATCTTCATTCATCAAGCTCATGAAAGTACTAGATGCATTAGTCAAACCAAAAGGCATAACCAACCATTCATACAAACCATCTTTTGTCTTGAAAGTAGTCTTCCATTATCACCTTCTCTGATTCTAATTTGATGATAGCCACTCTTCAAATCAATCTTGGTAAAAGGATGTTCTCCACTCAAACAATCCATTATGTCATCCATTCTTGGCATAGGAAACCTATATTTCACTATTATCTTGTTAATGGCTCTAGAATTAGTACACATTCTCCATTCTCCATTCTTTTTAGGTGCTAATACAGTAAGTACAACACACAGAATCAAGATTTTTCTGATCAAACCTTTCTATAACAACTCATGCACTTTTCTATTAAGTTCTTCATTCTCTACATGTGTCAATCTATATGGTGCTTTGTTTAGCAAACTAGCTCCAGGGATCAGATCCATACAATGACTTATACTTCTTACTAGAGGTAAACCATCAGGAATATCTTCAGCAATAATGCCTTTATACTCATTCAACAACTCTACAATTTCTCCTAGCACTTGGTCAATAGTACCATCTATCACGCGGTCACCATTGACTAGCACTCAATTAACATTATTTTTTGGCACTCGGTCTCCATTGACAAAACTCGATTTTCTTGGAATTAAAGAAAAACAAACTTGATTCTTCTTCACTTCTTTTTCAAATTGTTTCCCATTAACCATGTTAATTTTTATAGCAGTACAATTAATCTCATCCAAAACTTCAATCAAAGGCAACAATGTTTGTTTCTTCCCATTTATCCAAAGAGTATATTGATTCAATCTTCCATCATGTACAACATATCTATCGTATTGCCAAGGTCTACCCAACAAAATATGATAACAATCCATGGGCATAATATCACACAAAAATTCATCAAAGTAATGTCCAATTTTGAACTTCACAAGGCATTGCTCACTTACCAATATCTTATGCTCATCTTATGCTCATTTTTTATCAATGAAACATGATAAGGTTTGGGATGTTTCAGCCTCTACAACTGCAACTTTATAACTAGCTCTTCTGATGCCAAATTTGTAGAACTTCCACTATCAATGATCACTTTACAACATTTTCCAACCATCTTACATCTTGTCTTGAAAAGACTTCTCCTTAAAACAGGTTCCTCATCACCCCGCTTATTACATAAGGTTCTTCTCACCATCAAATTTTCTCCAGCCTCAGGTCCACTTGGTGAACCCTCATCATCTTCTTGAATCACAACATTTTTGTTACCTTGTCTACTTTCAGAGGATCTACATTCAAAAGATCTATGTCCCTCTTTACCACATCTAAAATAATTACCATGAAATCCACCTCTAGAATAAGAATTACCTCTTCCTTAGTAAGAATTACCACTTTTCCATTCAATCTTGCCTTTGTCATCATTCTTCCATTCAGATTTTCTTTTATCCTACATAGAACTTTCAGATTGACCACCTTCACCATAAGATCTACCTCTGCCTCTCTGAAATCTACCACCTTTACCTCTTTGTCTTTGTTCATGCTTCTTTATCAAGATCTCCTCAACTTTTAAGGCATATTGATATGCTTCTTCTACACTTTCCAGCTTCACAAAACTTATCTCATCTTGTATTCTAGATCTCAATCCATTAATGTACCTTGCAATTTTCTCAACATTATCATCCACATGTCCAGATCTAATGTCTAATCTATAGAATTCCTCGGTATATTCTTTTACAGTCATGTCCTTTTGTTTCAAATTTTGCATCTTTCTCAACAAGATAACTTGGTAATTAGCAGGAAGGAATTTTTTCTTTACCTTGTTCACCATCTTTGGCCAAGTTTTGATCTTCTCCTTTCCTCTCCTTTATCTATTAGTTTGCAAGTGCTCCCACCATAGTGATGTATGATCTTTCAGCCTGCTGATTGCAATCTTCACCTTTCTATTATCAAGAGTGTTTTCATACTCAAAGAACTTCTCCATATAAGAGATCCAATCCAGCACAACATTGGTATCCAATTTTCCATCACAAGGAACAATTTCTATAGTAGGTTTTGAATTCACTCTAGACAATACTCTCAACAATATTTCTCCATCTTGATCTTCTTTAGGTTCTAGATTATGGTTTGGTGATGTTGCTTCATCATCACTTACATCATCAAGGTGTGCTCCTCTCCTTTGGGCTATCTCCATAGCATCTAATTTTGCTTCAATTTGTCTCAACTAATCCAATATAGAATTATCAACATTATTTCCTCTACCATGAACCATCTTCACAAATCAAGTTCTTGCAAGATCATAACCCTCTGCAAGTTGTAGGTCAAATCCATAGATCTGCCACCCTACAACCAAATCCAAATTAGGGTTCCACATGATCCAATCTCCACAAGGATGAACCTCAAGCTCTAATACCAACTGACATAGAGAAAAGGATGAATTACTAGGGCCAAAGGCTCACCCAGCTATCCAAACCACCCTGCAAGAGTCAACACAATAGAAATAGACACAAAGAATAGCAACCAAAGGAGGAAGAATAGAAAAACACTTTATTGATTCATCAAAATATCTTCATACATGCCCAGCTGTAAGGCCTTCTGGGTTACGACCAATTACAAATACATTCACATTCCAAGATCCAAATATAAATTTGCACTTTTAGTTCTGCTCTCTTAAAAATTTTCCCTTCTAAAACTTGCTTAGCTCTAAGCCTAAACTCTCTATTTATACTTTTCAAAATGGCTTATAGAACATTATAGAGCATTACATAAGAGGAAGGCTAACCCAAAAATGGTCTGGACTCATCCCAAGAAAAGATCTTAACATAAATATCATGAATGAAATAAATCTTGCAAGTCAGCTCGCAAATCATGTCCAAATATTGACACTCAGCATACACTGGGTAACTCGACACATTAAGAATCACTCGGCATCCACTGGGTAACTCGGCACATGAAAAATCACTCGGCATCCATTGGATAACTCAGCACATGAAGAATCAATTGGCATCCATTGGTAACTCAGCACATGAAGAATCACTTGACATCCACTAGATAACTCGACACATGAAGAATCACTCATAATACACTAGTAACTTGGCACATGAAGAATCACTCGGCATCCACTAGGTAACTTGGCACATGAAGAATCACTCAGCATCCACTAGGTAACTCGGCACATGAAGGAATGCTACAGTAACTTGGCACATGAAGGAATCACTAAGGTAACTCAACACATGAAGGAATTGCTACAATAACTTGGCACATGAAGAAAACTGGGTTACTAGGCACATGAAGAAAACTGGGTTACTGGGCACATGAAGAAAATTTGGTTACTAGGTACATGAAGAAAATAGGATTACTAGGCATATAAAGGAATTGCTAGGCACATGAAGAACTGCTAGGCACATGAAGGAATTGCTAGACACATGAAGGACTGCTAGGCACATGAAGGAATTGCTAGGCACATGAAGGACTGCTAGGCACATGAAGGAACTACTAGGTGAACAAAATAAGCAGGATAACAAGGCAACCTAGGATGCTCCTGCATCAAAAATACCAAGCATCATTTAACCATATGAGGATCTATCAAAAGCACATATCAAAAGTTTTCAACAAAAAGGTTCACCCTAGATAATTCTAGGTGGGAGATCTTGTCCTATGTGAAAATCCTAAGAATCAATAGAATAGAGATCAAAAGGGTAAATTTGAACCTAACTAGATTGAACATTACATTATTACAACAACTTTTGGGTCTAGTGCCTATTTACTATTTACAATAGAGGGAAAGAAACTTCCTAATCCTATCAATGTCTTGCACTTGAAGAAGTTATCCACGATGCCCATTCTATTTGGGGGCATCTTTGTATATATTTATTTATCCTCAAAAATTAAAAAATGATATATTTAAAAAATATGAAAAATGATATATTGTCAAAATTCTAAAAATTGGAAAATGTCCTAAAAAATGATCATCTTAGTAATAAGCACTTTGATGTATCTTCAAAAAAATTATATATTCCAAAATAATAATAATAATCCAAGTGGTGAAAACTTAGAAGTGGGTGTTACTTGAGGCCTTTGCATCATTGTTTCTTAGTGCATGTCCTTGACACTTGGCCTTTTTCCATCATGCCTTGTCCTTTGTGACTTGGTTTGGAATTGGTCTTTGTCTATAGGGCATAACTATGTTAGCCTTGGTCTCTTGGCTACATTAGTCTTTAGGAAACCTCACAAATGGTGTTTCTCAGTACCACCACAACTATATTTTTCAATGCAACCCCTAATGTTGAGATTTTTTCAACACTTATCTATTTGGTCTTACCCAGTTTCATCATGTGATCTTACCTACTTGTAATCATTTGATCCTTATCCTTAGAACTCAGTATCAGTTAACATACTTAAATTTTTAAACACAAACACTTAATTCTTTACTTATGTCATGATCTTTTCTTTATGTGCTAACTATTATTAATTTTTGTTGAGTGTCCTTGTCTGATAAGTCTCTCTGGGATGTATAGCTAGAGGACTTGGGGCATGGGGCATATTTTTATTTTTTTTCTACTTGTGGGTGTGGTCTTGAAACTCTAGAGTGTCTCTTGTTGTCCCCTTGAAACACTTAGGAGATTTGAGGCATCATCCTTGACTATTTTTGCACAATTGTTCTTATGGTCATCTTGGCATCTATGCCTTGATGCAAGCATGGTTTTGCTACATTAAATTGGGTAAGCTAAAAATGCAATCATCTTGACCTTTATGTCTTTGAAGCTTATGTTAGAATCTTTCCACATTCAAATCTGATATAAATCAAATTCATATCTTCATAGTTACGCTTATAATTAGTGATGATTATGTGATTTTCAGATGTTCATTAATAATACCCCAATGATGAAAATAAGTTCTTTTATATTCTCTAATGAATGATGAACATAAAATCTTATGCTATAGTTTATCTATTGCAAGTACACCTTTGCATTTTCATGTAGCTTTCACTATTAGATTTCATGTTAGTTTACATCTTTAGGTTGCATTATGAGTTTGAGAGGGTTTTCTCTTCATCTTTCTTATGGACTTTTAATCAACTGTGGTCATGTTTTGATCTTTATTTCCTTATCTTTTTTTGTGATCTCAACCAAAATTTCTATCTTAAACAGTTGATTGATTTTGAGGTATTCTCTTTCTTGAGGAAAATTTTCTTTTCTTCTTTCTATTTCTTTCCATATCTTCCAAATTTATACCTTCCATTCACTTTCACCCCACTTCTTTTCTTCTAATTCACCTTTGGGGCATAATATTTCATGCTTGATAATCTACCTTGGTTTTGTGATTCTTATACCTCTTATCTTACATCAAGAACTTTATATTTTGTTTGATTTGATCAAATTTATCAATTTGTTGTTTCTCCTCTATCTCATTTTGATTTTGATCATGAGGGGGCAGTATCTATCAACTTTAATCTTTGATCCAATTTTATCCTTGACTTTTTAAAGTCAAAATTTATTGGTATTCTTTTTCCTAATGTTTTCTCAAATTGACCACACATTTGGGCTGTTTTGTGATCCCAAATTGATCTCACACTTCAAGTTCTTTCTTTGAGTACATGTGTTCCCAAATTGGTCATACATTAGTCAAAGAGGGGCAAATGTATGCACCCTAAAATGGTTGCCTAGATTATAGGCCCCCATTATTCAATTGATCAGATTTCCTAAATCAATGGTTTGCAGTATTTTATTAAATGAATTCAAATCAATTTCTTTGGTCAAATTTATTTAATTCAATTATTTCAATGTTTCTTAATGTTTGATCATTTTATCCTAAATCTTATCTAATTAAATAATTAATCCATATTTAATTAATTAAGAGAAAAACTCCTCTTTTAATTTAATTAAATATTTTCTATTTAATTAAAAGAACTTGCTCCCTTTTAATTAAATAGAATCCCACTTCAGAAAAGGAAATAAATTAAATAAAGATTAAATAAATTATTTTTTCCCTCTAGACTTAAATGCACATATCTCTAAGTGGGATTCCTCTTTTTTCTCTTTCTATTTTCTTCTCAAATACTCCACTTTTCTTATTAGTGGAATTTTGTCTCACATGGATCCAACTCTATTATTCTATATTGGTTGTGAGAAGCATCCCACCTCCACATTTTCCTTTAAAAGGAGCCCTCTCCTTCTCATTTTCATATAGAGAGGGAAAGATATAGAGAGATATAGAGAGAAATATAGATAGAGCAATATAGAGAGATATATAGAGAAAATAACTTGTTGCTATAGTATTGTTATGCTATAAGTTTACAAAGCAATTTTGGAGGAGTTTGAGCATTAGGGTTTGGACATTTGAGCTTCATTACAAATTCTCTCTTCTTGTCTTATTCTCTCTTGCATCCATAGCTTCCATCATCAGGTTTTATCCTCGTATTTTCATAGTATCTTAGAGTCATATTTATTTTCATAGATTCTTATTGCATTATTATTTCCTTTCATAACTAAGATTTCCTTTTCTTGCATTGGTTTGCATTGTTATCATTTAGATTAGTTTGCATCCTCATTTGTATTCATATTTTGATCCTTGAATCTCTTGTTTCATGCTATACTAGCATGGGCACAAACTAGGTCAAACTAAGGGCCTCCATTACAAACCCTTGCACTCCATGAATAAAGAGCTATGGGTCACAATTTGAGACCTCATTCTTGATCAATATTGGATATAATGACTCATAGAAGTATGTCAACATTTTAGCACATAGGATTTAGATCACATTACCCATTGTATGGAGCATTGTTATGACAATTAGATGATGCTGATATGGCACACATTGACAAACTCAGATTATCATTCATTTTATGGATCCCAACATTGTTAGTGAATCACAACCTTTTGACTACACTTGTGGAGCATTTACATTCAAAGACAGACAACTTCCATCTACCTTAGGGAGAGATGACTATCATGCTTGAGGATATCTATAGGATACTACACATCCCATTCCATGGGCCATGAGTTATCTATGACACAGTACCAAAGAAACATACAAAGGCATTAAGGATTGTTTTTAGGAAGACCTGATCATGGGTAGAGCCATCATATGGGATGAGCTAGTTCATACATATGGGTCCACTCATAGATTACTAGCATTTTTGGGCATATTCATCAGCTGCTTCTTGATGCCAAATAGAGGGTAGCATGGGTTAGAATGTAGATGGGGTCGAATGCTACAGATGATGCTAGAGAAACCTAGAGATATGGGTGGGGTTAGTGCATGCTCACCCACATGTTCTACGAGATGCACAAGATAGTCTATCAAGGGAGGAAGAGCATGATCACTGGGGTCTATGTTCTTCAGGTATGGGTGTGGGAGCACTTGCTAGTGATGAGACCCATTTTTGTAGATGAGAGGCAGCCCATGGAGCCCTACATATGTAGGTATAGAGGCTAGTTGACCTATGCAACTTTGGGAAAGATTAAGTAGTGGAGAGGCTAGTTAGATGACCTAGTAGTAGTAGTATAGCAGTCATGGAGAGGGACAAAGGCTTGGGATGATGAACCCTAAGAGCTGGGACATATGTTCACTTCTTGAACACTAATAGGTCAATTAATGCAGATTATAGAGAGATTCCCATTGACTCATGTATGGTGATAGTATGGGTAGTTGAAGGATATATCACAAGAGTATTGTTCATATATGCGACTAGCTATAGTTTTGGATCATGGATGGTCCCCAAGGTTAGACCTAGGCTAGTTGATGATTGATGTGTCCAACTTGGTTGAAACATAGTGGGATTACCTAGTAGCAGTTGTAGATGGGGGGATGACTCCTACATTGATCTCATCTTGTTGCTACTCTGACCTCCAAGTCTCTCGCTTTAGTTACTCCTATAAATCATAGTTCTCTCAATCTCGCTTTACAATCTAGGTGTCTCATACTACAACATATATATAAAGCTAGCCTAGTTTTTTCTATGCTACTTGCAATCTATGTCTCGATCTCTTAAGGGCCTCCTGGGTCTGTGCTAGGATATCTCCACCTTGGGCTCTTATAGTAGGCTAATCCTTCATCTCCTCATCATGCTCACCCTTCTTGGCTAGCTACTTAGCTAGCCCCTCTGCCTCTATTCATGGCCTCTAGGTGTCTCCTCCAATAGCTCCTAAGGAACCCATATCACCTCTATGATGTCATTGTCCTATACCACTACCACTAATACCTAGGTATACTCTCATCTCCTAAGGAGGAATAGGTACCTAGTTTATCCTATGCCTCACTCTCTCATGTTGGGGATACTGTAGTGGTGCTTGTGGTGATTTTACTAGTTGAATGGATCTAACCATCCCTACTAGAATTATTTTGTGAGTCATCCCTTTCCTTAGGAGCTATTGGAGGAGACACCTAGAGGCCATGAATAGACGCAGAGGAGCTAGCTAAGCATCCAACCAAGAAGGGTGAGCATGATGAGGAGATGAAGGATTAGAATACTATAAGAGACCAAGGTGGAGATATCCTAGCACAGACACAGGAGGCCCTTAAGAGATCGAGACATAGATTGCATGTAGCATAGCAACAACTAGGCTAGCTTTATATATATTTTGTAGTATGAGACACCTAGATTGTAAAGCGAGATTGAGAGAACTATGATTTACAAGAGTAACTAAAGTGAGAGACTTGGAGGTCAGACTAGCAACAAGATGAGATCAACTAGGGCAACATATTATTTTGTAGCATATGCAATAGTAGTGGCAGATGAGGTAGAACAAGTGCCCATATATTCCCAGTATACATGAGAGTTAAGAGTTGCATAGCCTTTGGTGAGACTAGACATTCCTCCTCCTCCTCTACTACTAGTGGGGTGAGGGAGAAGGAGAGAGATAGCTCTTATTTATTCTGATTTTGTTCTGGGTATGTATTGATTGGCGTGCCAATACTTTTTTGCACCATTTTTGAGATCAATAGTGCTCTAGTAGCATCCATTTTTGTACCAATGTACACTTTTGAGTTTATATATATATATGTGTGTGTGTGTGTGTGTGTGTGTGTGTGTGTGTGTGTGTGTGTGTGTGTGTGTGTGTGTGTGTGTGTACAATTTTTTTTGATCTGAGTACCTTTGCATGTGTCACTTTCTCTCTTTATAGTTTGCCATACATGAGATGTTTATGCTTATGATTATGAATGCAAATTTGATGTGATGTATGAATGTAGCATAGATGAGATGGTTGATGAAATTATGTATGAAATTGAAAATTGTCATGACCCCTGATTAGTACAAATCTATCCAAAGTTATATATGTCACTTAAATATTACTCTAACAATAAAATAGAGACATTCTTACTTAATCCATTATAAATTGTTTATTCTTGATTAGATCAAACCAATCAAATATAATTGTAATAAATGTTAATAATTAATATCTATAAATAAATAAGAAATAAGCTCTAAATAATTGGCTTCATAAATGACTAACATATTATTATAAATAATTGATAAACAATTTCTTATGATTAGAAAAAGCATAATAAATAATAATAATTAAAGATTTTCTTACAAGAAATTAGTGCAAAAATAATCTATTTTGTGTATGCTCTGACAATATCTAGTACTACTCTTGATATTCACCTATATATATGAAATCGTAATATATGAAACCAAACAAAACTAAATAATTAATAACTATACCAAATAACCCCATCATACATCCTATTATATGTTGTGACTAATCAAACAAATATCTCATACTATAAGTAAGGCACGAGCAATGGTCTAATATGATAAAAAACTTCATCCTACAAAATATAGTCCATGTAGACCTATAAAGGTGATATGAATAAAACCTTCATCCATGTAACATCCCTAGTGGAATAATACTGAAGTACTTAGGCTAGTAACATATGAATACTATAAAGTCAGTAGACCATGTCACACATCTTGATACATTACCAACACATCAAGGAGAAGAAGGCATTGTAAAAATGAAGGATGTAGGTCAAACAAAAAATTGAAGGATAGATTGACAAGAAGAAGGATCACATAGGATGGAAGGTGTACATGTCATGAAGTGAAAGCAAGAAACACGCATTAGTATAACATCATGGGAAGGAGGAGTACACAATATCCACATATAAAGATTGGCATAGCAACATGCAGGGGTTGTATCACAATCATCATGGAGTATAAGAATTTCATGGTGGATTAATGTAGATCTCACATTGATTAGACCCACACATCACTGGTGGTAGCACTCATCATAGTTCACTAGAAATATTAGCTTGGAATTCAAGGTGTAGTATAAGAGTGTGTTGGGTGTTGGGACCCATGCCTAAAATGTAAGTAAGTGAATTTGGATTTAATACAAACAAAAGCTAATAATAGTTAAGATATCATGTTTTCTATTAAGAAAAATAGGTTTGACAGGGACCTAAAACTCGAAAGTTTTACAGCATGAAAGTTAAGACATTAAAGTCTAGAAAACACGAAACAACAACCTAAAGCCAAAAATAAACAAACAACTTAAGGCTAGGAGGCAAAAGCCAACAACTAGACCAACAAGGTAAACTAAACCTAATGGTTCTCCTTATCTAGATCCTACAGAGTTTCTATAGCTTCATTATCCTTCTGGTTGTCTACTCCTTCCTGGTTCATGTTCTAGGCTTCCTCCTAGTCCAGATGATCCACCTGGTCCCTGGCAGCATTTAGATCAACCTCTTCCTTGCCAATATTCTAGTTGGTTAGCTTCCCTATGTTCTCACCGACGCCAACTCTCATTAGAGTATCCCCCAGGTTGACAATGTTCTTGTTCAAAGTGTGTAGAGTGTCCACAATTTGATTAGTTAGAATCTAGATGATGTTGTCTAACCTCTAGAATTTTTATTCAACTAGGGAAAATCTATCCTCCTGATCATTTCTGGAGTCTTGGTCACTACAATGCTTCTGGTTGTCATCCTAGTCGTTCATCCTTCTAGTGTTCTCCTGGACTCTGCTGGGGCTCTGGCTACAATCCTAGATAATCGTTTCCTTAAGAGTCTCAATTTCTTGAAACAACCATTTGATAGATCAAAAATTATCTATCATGTCACTCTTCACATTATTCAGAAGGTTGAAGCTGAACTCCCACGCGTTATAAAATAAGACCAATAGAGCGGGGTCAATAAGCTCATCATAATGGGTTCTACCATCGAGTTCCTCCATCACCTAGATGTTCATTGGCTCTCTGACAATTCCCAACCTAGCAGTATCCATGTTAAAATTCCTCTAAGCCCTCTTCCTATCCTTTCTTATCACCTCCTCACATTTTTCCACAATCTTCTCCTCAGGTAGGGAAGAGGGCAAGATAGGGCCAGGGGTCTCAGAGGTCAAGGCGATGGGGTCTTCCTAGAGCATGGCTTGGTTTGCTTTTTTTTTCTAGTGTTATCTGGGAGAGCAATGAGGGTATCGAGGCTAACTTCTTCCCTGTCTCTCTCCCACCCCTTTTCCTCATCCTTCAGAGTATTTAAAGTATTTATCATGTTATTTAAAGTATTTAGAAGTATTGTGAACTATATAGGATATTATAATAGATATATATATAATAATAATATGTATATTATTGTTATATGTTATAAAGTCATTATATATATATATACATATATATATATACATACATATATATATACATATATATATGTATATATACATATATATATACATATATATATACACACATATATATATATATATGTATATATATATGTATATCTATATTTATATGTATATATATATATGTATATATGTATATGTATATATACATATATATATGTATATATATGTATATGTATATGTATACATATATATATGTATATATATATGTATATGTATATATATATATATATGTATAATATATGTATATATATATACATATACATATATACATATACATATACATATATATATATACATATATATACATATATATATATACATATACATATATACACATATACATATATATATATACATACATATATATATATACATATACATATAGATATATATACATATATATATATATATACATATATATATATATACATATATATATATATACATATATATATATATATATATATATATATATATATATATATAAATAAAAGGTGGCAAGCCACCAGAAATATAATTATATTAATAAAGCTAGTTCAAGGGCTTGTGAAGGGAAGAACTCAGCAAGGAACCCTTCAGCCTTTACCCAAATTACAAGACTTGCCTAGGATATCAATATACATTTCTACAAAACGGATTCCTTCGCTGAAAAATTATATTTTTGAATAATACAAATTCATACATTTACAAAAAACACTGAATTCATACGAAGAACAAAATTGTGAAATTGACAACTTTACACCTCAACAGCCTTAGCCTCGAATTGGTATGCAAAAAATGTATTACATATCCAAGAAAAAAGAATCTCCCCAACTATACCAGCATGAGACCATAAAACCACAAACTAGTAGAAGGCATGTTTTATCCATTACTATGCTCACCAAAAAACCAACTATACAAGTATGTAGTCAGTCAATACAGTTCCCACTCCATTAGAGAAGGTTCTAGATCTATCAAAAGGTCCAACCTGCCCAATGGGTTATCAATTTGCATAATGTTGATAGGCTGCTTAGCTGAAACCCCACCATTTCAAATTATGCCAATACTTCATGATCATGCATTATAAGTTCACCAACTACTCTAGCCTTGCCTTTTAACTCTTCACAAGCCTGTTGGGATAAATAACCTCTACAACACCAAATTAAATGCTCCATTTGTCCTAAATTACCACCACCCAAAGCTTTGGAAAAGGATGCCACAAAATCTAAGAAGTTTGAATTAACCTTATCTTGTGAAAAACCACTCACCCCTACATAAGGTAACACACCCCCTACTAAGACATACTCATGAAGAGCACTCCTAAGACCTTCCATTCCAAATAGATTACCAAAACTAGTCTTATCTACAATACCTTCCACTGGGCTCAAATCTTGGAGGTCAATAAGATAAGATATGAGATAGGGAAAAGACTTGCAACTGCGTTGAACAAAAAGTTGCTGAACCTAGAATTTTACTAAAACAATGCATGCAAACATCATAATTTATATGCAAAACTTCCTTTAACTCAAATACTAGAACACTACCAAACCATGGGAGTTCACATTCTCTCCCCAAGATGAACGCTCTAAAATATCTATGCTCACTTTCCTCAGTCACCATGACCCCAAATTTAGAAAACACCAAGCAAACTCAAGAGAAAGCTGCATATTTAACAAGCTTCTCATGCAAGCCATTAATGAATACACATACTAAAAGCCACCTTTTGAGTGTCATGAAATGATCTCAAACTCCCATATTCATCCATGTAATGTACCATTTCTATCAACTTGCAATTCATAAATCTCCAAATCCACTACCAAATCTTCAATTAACTTGTGCAAAAATTAAAAATCTCTGATTTAAAAGTTGACATAAACACATCAAATTTGTACCAACCATATTAAACATTGGCATGAACAACCTATTAATATTCTATACGCAGTTATAACTAGAAGCAAGCAATTCAACCAATGTTAATCGACTCACTTGGTAAATACTGGACAAAATTAACTTGGCAATCACTATTCCCATTCACACTCAAGCAACTTTACATCAAGTTTGTACTAAGTCACTTGGTAATCAATGAACTCGACCTAACTCAGTCTACTTGTCATCAAGTCATTTGGCCAACTCTATACTGAGTCACTTGGTAATCAATGAACCTAACTGAAGTTGGTCTACTCTATCAAATGACCAACTCTATATTGAGACACTCAATAATCACTAACCCTGACTAAATTTAGTCAACTTTGAATTGGGTCACTTGGCAAAAACTAAACTCAAGCATCTCCAATGACTCTAAACCAAGTTACTCAGAAGACACTAAAGCACATCACATTGAAAGTTCTGGACAAATTTCAACATCTACAACCTTTCCCCTATCAAAATTCTCTTTCTAAGAGCTAGCTAAGAAAAACAACTATCTTTTGGCAAAACTACCGAGTTCCAATAGAATTTGTACTCCCTTAAATTTCTCAAATCTTCTTGTTGAAAAGAAGTAGCCAAATACCCAAATTTTACTGAGTATCTTCCCTTATGATCAGGAATCCATATTAATTCATCATTATTCTTTATGTACAACCATCATAAAATGATAAATGGATCAAGTTAGTATTAAAAGGTTTGCTCTTGCTAGATTAAGGAAAATAATGTGGGAAAGTTGACAAGTATAAAATCTGTAATATTTGCCTCAGTATTCTTCAAGTCGTAACCAATATTGGATAAATTATCTACAACCTACTTTCCCTCCCTAAGGGTATGAGAGAAGGACACCACTTTAAATTTATCAATAATTTCCTAAGCTATTTCCAAAATATAACTAAACTTCTAGTTCTCTAATTTTTCTTTACACATGAATTGATAACCACTGAAGAATCCCCCTCAATGTGAATATTAACTATGTTTACTTGAAGTGCCAATTCTAAACCAAGTAAATGTGCCATGGCTTTAGCTTTGTTATTTGTACCAACTAGAAATTTTTGAGCTGACATACCCAACACCTACCCATTATGATCTCTTATACACACTCCAACTCCTGATTCACCAGGATTGCCTCTGGGACATTCATCAAAGCTTAACTTACAAACTTCCCTAGTAGGGGAAATCCATTTAACCATCTTTCTATTAAATTTCTCACAAGGACCACCAAATGTAATGAGTTGGTAAGATGGAGAGGGTAAAAAATCCCATCTATTAGCCAAAGCAATATCCCAACTTGTGATAATAAGATGTTCAGAAATTCTTTTGATATAAGCTACCAAAACTTCCCCCACTACAACTTTTAATGCTAACAACATAGATTCTAATGTTGAAGGTTGATTTTGATAAATCCTTTTATTCTTCTCCCACTAAATAACCCAAATAACTATTGCTGGGATACACTTCCAAATACATGAATACAAAGAATGATTAATTAGAGTTGGCCAATCTTGGAACATATCCCATAAGGTGTTTGGAAGGGGCATACTGAAATTTAATTTTTGAAGAATGAAGATCCAACATTGATATGCCAATTTACACTGAACAAAGAGGTGATCAACATTCTCCTCTACCTCCATGCATAATACACATTTCATATTATGAAATATATTCAATTTTGATAGCTTTTCTCCTATCAAAATTCTCTTTTTTAAAGCTAGCCAAGAAAAATTTCCTGCCTTTGGTAAGACTACCAGGTTCCAACAAAATTTAAATGCTTGAAATGACTTGTAACCAATTTCTAGGTTCTTGGAAGCTAAGTAACCCAATACTGAGTATCTGCCCTCTTGGTGTATGGCCTAGATCAATGTATCTTGGAGATTAGACACTAAAATAGTCCTTGATTTATAGATACTAACAAATTCTTTTTTGATCTAATTAGGAATTGGTAACTTGTTTGGGTTTTTCCAAGTAACTCTACCTGACATTGAATCAATGAATTGAAAATAATCAGCTACATAGGGGTCCCATTCAACAAAAAAATTGTGATCCAATTGTCAAAGGATTGAGAATTACAAAGTAGAGGAAGGCCATTCCATGAATCCTACCAAAAAAGTTCTTTAAAACCATTGTTAATTTTCCAAGTCAAATGTCTAGCAACTAAATATCAAGATTCCACCAAGAAGTTCCAAACAATTGACCCTTTAGAGAAGTGATCCTTAGGGAAAATTCTGGAGGGATCAGAAGAATCTAAATATTTTCTCTGAAAGATCCTACACCATTTAGCCTCTTCTTTCTCATACAAAGACCAAACTAATTTTCCTCCAAAAGAAATATTTCTCAAAGCCAAATTAGGAAGATTAATCCCATCTTGATACTTCTCTAAATACATTTCCTTTAATGAGATGAGAGGGATTTTGCTATTAACTGATATATTTTCTATCCATTAAAAACCTTGAATAATGCCTTCAATCTACTTAACAATACACCTAGGTGCTGATAATATAGAGAAGTAATAATTTGGGATAGCTAATAAGATAGACTTAACTAAAAGAATTTTTTTGGATAGACAGAGCCATCTTACCTTCCAAGCCATTGTTTTGGTTTTAATTCCATCTACTATATTTTTACAATAAGAAGCATTATTACTGCCCATGAAAAAGGGAACACCCAAATATGTAGATGGTAATTTTTCCTCCTCAAAATCAAGAATCTTTTAAATCCTTTGTATAATAGGTGGAGTTGTGTTGAAGAAGAAGATTTTAGATTTAACCATGCTAATCTTCTGACCTAAGAATAGTGAATATTGATCTAGTGAATACTTCATATGCTTAGCTTCATTAATGTTTGTAGATCCAAACAATAAAGTGTCATTTGCAAAGAGAGAATGAGTGACTACTAGATCATTTCGTCCAAAATGGATGCCTTTCTAAAGCTCAAACTATTGAGATTGAATTATGGCCCTACTAAAAGCTTCTGCCATTAGAATAAATAAGGTAGGTGAAAGAGGATCACCTTGTTTGATTCCTTGAGAAGATTTGAAGTATCCCTTTGAAGACCCATTAATAAGAACCGAAGATGTAGCCCCCAAAATACAAGCTTTGATCCATTTGCACCAAGCTTTATTGAATCCAAATTTCTCCAATACTTTGATGAGAAAGGACCAATTAACTCTATCATATGCCTTCATCATGTCAAGTCTAATAACAAAGGAAGGGATTTGGTTTTCTTTAATATGATGAAGAGTTTCATGAGTGATAATTCCCCATTTTGATGTCTCTTTACCTGGCACAAAACCACCCTATTTTGGAGAAATGATATTGAGCAAAAAAACTTGAAGTCTAGAGTAAATTACATTTGTGAAATTTTAATATATAGTGTTGCACAATGAAATGGATCTAAAATTAGAAAAAGTCTAGGGATCACCAGACTTAGGAATGATAACAATATTAGTAGAATTAAAATTCTCACACATATAACCCTTGCATTAGGAGGATTCTAGGGCCATATATAAATCCCAACCCAAAACATTCCAACATTTTTGAATGAAGAGAGTTGTAAAACCATCAGGACCAGGTGCTTTATCTGGGGCTAGAGATTGAACTATTTTCTGAATTTCCTCCAAAGTGAATCATTTCATTAGAGAATCATTAGCTTGATCTAATATAATTCTTGGAATAGCCTCTAAGAAAAATTTAAGTTGATGCTTATTTACATCCATTCTCACTAATGGATCAAGAAGTTCTTTAAAGAATTTGACCCCTTCGCTTTTAATACTTGCCTCATCTAATAATTTTTTACCCATAAGTTGTTTCGTGATTGAAAAAATGGATTTACTTGCCTTATTTTGACTTGTTCAAGCATGAAATAATTTTTTATTACAGCCACCATCACTTAACCATAACTCTCTAGATTTTTGCCACCAATATTCTTCCTCCTTGTGACACAACTCCAACAATTGAAATTTCTTCTCTTTCTGATGAGAATATGAATTTGAGTTCAAGCCAAAACTAATGATTTCTTCATTAATTTTTTGAAGTTGCTTCTGCACTTTGTTTTTCTCCTCAAAAATATTTTTAAAAACCTATTTGTTCTAGACTTTGATTTTGTCTTTAAGATATTGGAGTTTCTTATAGAACCATAACATACTATTACCTTTTTCCTATGGAGCACTAACTTGCCATTGTCTAATTAAAGGAAGAAACATTAGATGCCTAAACCACATTCTTTCAAATTTAAATGAAGATTTATAATGTGATGTTGATTGGTCCACTTTATTATCTAAGGATAATGAAATAGGAAAGTGATCTGATCCTGGGAAAGGGAAATTTTTTGTCAAGAATAGTATAGATGTTATATTCAATGCTTGTGAAACTAAAAATTTATCAAGTTTCTTAGCAGTTTGCAAGAAGCCATCTCTTCTATTATGCCAAGTGAAGTATCCATTGAACATTTCAATTTCAAATAATTTTTTGGTAGTGATAAAGTTATCAAATTCCTCCATAATTTTTAGAGATGGAAAAATTCCTCCCTATTTCTCCTTGTTATTTTGAATTGCATTGAAGTCACCACCTATGATACAATTTTGTTGTGGTAAAGATCTATTTTTTTAAAAATGATGTTCCATAGTTTATCCTTATCTAAAATACTTGAGGGACCATAAATGTTAAAGATAATCATCAAAATTTCAAAATGTTGAAACTTAAAACATTGCCAACCCAAATCTTGATCTATTAAGCTTCCAATAACAACTTTCGGGTTCTACAAAGTGTTTAAACCTCCTGATGCCCCAACACTAGGAAAATGGATAGATTTCCATTGTTTCCATTTAGCAATTAATTCCTCATACTTTTCCTTTGATAACTTTGTCTCCAGAAGTAATATAATGTCACCTCTTGACTCATCAAGTAATTTTTTAGTCCTGCTTCTTTTGTCAAGGGTGTTGATGCCCTTGACATTCAATGTTATAGAGACATTCTTACTTAATCCATTATAAATTGTTTATTCTTGATTAGATCAAACCAATCAAATATAATTGTAATAAATGTTAATAATTAATATCTATAAATAAATAAGAAATAAGCTCTAAATAATTGGCTTCATAAATGACTAACATATTATTATAAATAATTGATAAACAATTTCTTATGATTAGAAAAAGCATAATAAATAATAATAATTAAAGATTTTCTTACAAGAAATTAGTGCAAAAATAATCTATTTTGTGTATGCTCTGACAATATCTAGTACTACTCTTGATATTCACCTATATATATGAAATCGTAATATATGAAACCAAACAAAACTAAATAATTAATAACTATACCAAATAACCCCATCATACATCCTATTATATGTTGTGACTAATCAAACAAATATCTCATACTATAAGTAAGGCACGAGCAATGGTCTAATATGATAAAAAACTTCATCCTACAAAATATAGTCCATGTAGACCTATAAAGGTGATATGAATAAAACCTTCATCCATGTAACATCCCTAGTGGAATAATACTGAAGTACTTAGGCTAGTAACATATGAATACTATAAAGTCAGTAGACCATGTCACACATCTTGATACATTACCAACACATCAAGGAGAAGAAGGCATTGTAAAAATGAAGGATGTAGGTCAAACAAAAAATTGAAGGATAGATTGACAAGAAGAAGGATCACATAGGATGGAAGGTGTACATGTCATGAAGTGAAAGCAAGAAACACGCATTAGTATAACATCATGGGAAGGAGGAGTACACAATATCCACATATAAAGATTGGCATAGCAACATGCAGGGGTTGTATCACAATCATCATGGAGTATAAGAATTTCATGGTGGATTAATGTAGATCTCACATTGATTAGACCCACACATCACTGGTGGTAGCACTCATCATAGTTCACTAGAAATATTAGCTTGGAATTCAAGGTGTAGTATAAGAGTGTGTTGGGTGTTGGGACCCATGCCTAAAATGTAAGTAAGTGAATTTGGATTTAATACAAACAAAAGCTAATAATAGTTAAGATATCATGTTTTCTATTAAGAAAAATAGGTTTGACAGGGACCTAAAACTCGAAAGTTTTACAGCATGAAAGTTAAGACATTAAAGTCTAGAAAACACGAAACAACAACCTAAAGCCAAAAATAAACAAACAACTTAAGGCTAGGAGGCAAAAGCCAACAACTAGACCAACAAGGTAAACTAAACCTAATGGTTCTCCTTATCTAGATCCTGCAGAGTTTCTATAGCTTCATTATCCTTCTGGTTGTCTACTCCTTCCTGGTTCATGTTCTA